>OY728123.1:277488220-278738220 GCA_963277665.1 Viscum album | reverse complement strand
CGGGACCCATTCTTCCAGGCCCGGACCTTCGAGCAGGGTTTGAGACACGAGATCAGGGCATTGCTGATCTCCCTCAGCATACCGACCCAGACAGGAGTACTGGAGAAGGCTCTTTTGATTGAGAGCTTCCTTGCTGAGTCTACACCAGCGCCGAGACCCACCGCAGGGCGGCATGTGGCAGAGTCTTCTACAGCTGGCAGTCGATGGATGACTCAGGGGTTCAGGCAGACAAGACCTTCAGGCAGACGACCTCAGGACAATGGCTCAGTAGTGTGGGGCACACAACGCGGAGCCAGTCTTTCGAGAGGTAAGCAGTGCTACTCGTGCGGCGGGCAGGGCCACATGGCTCGTGACTGCCCGACCCGCCATGCAGAGGAGCTGCAGACGGTTGAGGAACCACCTAGGAAGAGGCAGAGGTTCGACCGTGGCGGTCCGCAGGGAGTAGGCGGACGAGGTAGAGGAGCTGGCCGAGCAGCAGGTGGTGGGTGACGCTTTGAGGCTCTACCACCACCACCACCAGGAGGTCCACCCCGACCTCAGGGGAGAGAACAACTTCAGGCAGTTGAAGCTTACGATCATGGAGCTCCGGAAGCAGTTGGGCTAGTGGGGGACTAGCTCCAGGCATAGAGGCCTTTTCCCATAATTCCTCTAGCTTCGTAGTTTGTGTTGCCTTGTGTCCTTGTACTTTGAGATGAAGTATTATATGACACTTTCTTTAGTGACTTTTGCTTTCTTGTCTTTTTTTTGTTTTTACTAAGAGGTTCCGGTTAAAAACTGTTGACTTGACCCTCCCTTGTGAGATTCTTACTGGAGGAGACCCAGTGACCACACATTGATGCCGACAGTGTGACTCAACCCTTAGAGGCGAGAGTAACGGTTGGATCTCTTGGTAGCAGCGTCGAGGCCTTACGACGTCATCCATGCCATGAATTAACTAATCATGACGGTATTGACTGTATTAGGCAAGGAACGTGGTCCATCCAAGGGATGAGACCGGATTTCACTTTTCGACAAAGGAGAAATCTTTGCAGCTTTGCTGTATGATAAGGAGGAAGGGGAAACCCTTCGTGTGATCAGACAGTTTTCAGCAGATCTTCCAGGAGCTGAGACAGAGATTGACTAGCGCACCTATCTTGAGGTTTCCTGAGGAGGGAGTAGGGTATGTAGTTTACTGCGATGCATCAGGGACTGGACTCGGATGTGTTCTGATGCAGGAGTGGGCAGTGATCGCCTATGTATCACGACAGTTGAGGCTACATGAGAAGAACTACGCTACCCATGACCTGGAGTTGGCAGCGGTGGTCTTCGCTCTGAAGACATGGCGGCACAATTTGATGGGCGAGCACTTTACATTCTTTTCTGATCATCAGAGTCTCAGGTATATCTTCTCGCAGAAGGACCTGAACCTGAGACAGCGGCGATGGCTCGAGTTCCTCCAGGACTATGACTTTGAGATAGTCTATACTCCTGGGAAGGGGAACGTAGTAGCCGATGCCCTCAGCAGGAGGACGGACATTAAGCTACATGAGGAGGCGAAGGAGCAGCTAGCCTCTTTGCAGATATCCTTCGTGGATAGAGATGGAGAAGCCTTCCTCCAGTCTCTCACAGTCACCCTCCTCTACTACAGCAGGTCTGAGAGGCACAGCGTGAGGATGCTGACTGTGAGACACGGCGTGCACAGATATCCTCGGGACAGGAACCTGATGGTTTCTCCCTTGGAGTAGAGCACGGCATCCTTTTCAGAGGACGTACCATGGTACCAGTCGCTTTGCGATAGGAGGTGCTGAGAGAGTTTCACAATTCTCCTTTGGCGGTACATCCAGGAGTGGCAAAGATGTACCAGGATCTCAGACGACAGCACTGGTGGCCGGGCATGAAGAAGGCTGTAGTAGAGTTCGTTTCTCGATGCCTCACCTGCCAGCAGGTGAAGGTAGAGCATCAGGTACCAGCAGGCTTGGTACAGCCCTTGGAGGTTCCGGAGTGGAAGTGGGACGGCATATCTATGGCCTTCGTGACTGGACTTCCACACACCTCCAGAGGTCACGACTCCATTTGGGTGATTGTTGACCGACTCACCAAGTCAGCACACTTCTTACCCATCAGAGAGCAGGACTCAGTGGAGAGCTTGGGACGTCTCTATGTCCAGGAGATTGTGCGGCTCCACGGTGTGCCGTCATCTATCGTATTCGATCGAGATGATCGCTTTACTTCCCGGCTTTGGAAGGGGTTACAGGAGGCGTTCGGGACGCAGCTACGTCTGAGCTCAGCTTTTCACCCTCAGATAGATGGTCATACGGAGAGGACTATTCAGAATCTCGAGGACATGCTCCGCGCATGTGTCCTCGACTTTGGTCGTAGCTGGGAGGACCACCTACCCTTGGTGGAGTTTTCGTACAACAACAGCTACCACTCCACCATCGGGATGGCACCGTACAAGGCATTGTATGGCTGACCTTGTAAATCTCCTTTGTGCTGGACAGACCCTGGGGAATCAACACTTGTGGGACCGGAGATGGTCCAGGCCACGACAGAGAAGGTTTAGGTCATCTAGGAGCGGATGAGGACAGCTTAGAGCCGACAGAAGTCATACGCTGACAGGAGGCGGAGGCCACTAGAGTTCGAGGATGGCGACCACGTCTTCTTGCGGGTCTCACCTCGACGTGGTATACAGAGATTTGGCCGAGGCAGCAAGTTATCTCCGCGCTTCATCGGACCCTTCCAGGTCCTCAGCAGGATTGGCGAGGTGGATTATCGCCTGGCTCTACCACCTCAGTTGCACCGGGCGCACGACGTCTTCCACGTATCTCAGCTGAGGAGATACGTGCACGACCCGACGCACATCTTTGAGCATGGGGAGCTTGACGTTGATGATGGGGCGACTTTTACGGAGGTCCCGGTGGAGATAGAGGATCGACAGGAGCGGGTCCTACGTGGGCGATCGATTCCTCTTGTGCGCATCAGATGGCAGCACGGGAATCTCCAGGAGAGCACTTGGGAGCGGGAGGCTCAGATGTGTTCTCAGTACCCTCATTTGTTTCCCTAGTTTTTGATGTATCTTTACGGGGACGTAAATACCTGAGGTGGGAGTAATATAAAGACCCGTAAAATTCAAAGGAAAATTTTTCTTAATTTTCTTTGCAATTTTACAAGAGCGCGGTTTCTGACGGCACCTGATTCCGAGGCCCGGAGTGCCCGGAATCAACTTCCGAAGTTTGGCTCGGGTATGTTCAGTGAACAAACGAGCGGGAATTTCTAACTTTTGAACCGGTGCCCAGAATCAAATTCCGAGGGCACCGATGAACTCGCAGCGCCGATATTCGCTTAAGGGGACCTTTTCCGAGGTTGCGTTTATTGCGGGTTGAGAGTTAGTTTTTGGGTTTTTAAAATAAAGTTAAATAAAATGTGGAAACATATTTTATTTCTTTTTTTGTTAGTTATAACCTCCCAAAGGGAGTTAGGGGTGGGACCCACATCCACTTAACCTCCCTTGGGAGGATTAAGTGTGTTGGGGCCCACACGAACCCCAACTCCACATCTTCTCTCAAAACTCCCCTATAACCACCTTTAATTAATGTTTGAAAACTTGGTTTATTTATTTAAGGTGGGTTGATTTGAATTTCAAACCTTTGAAATTCAAGTTGATGTTTGTGTAAATAAAATAAGCATTAGCTTATTTTATTTTGTTTAGCCATCTTGAGAGGATTTGAGAACTCCTTCTTCTTCTTCAAACTTTGACGAAGAACACTCAAGCTCCGACGAAGAATGCCGCTCCTCTCTTCTTTGTAGCCGGTTTGTTTCCGTAGATCGACGACGCCTTCCGTGTCAACGAAAGGGAACGCCGCTTCCTCCTCGGACTTCCTTCGTCAGCTTACGAAGATTCACCAACGACTTACCTCTTCGGACGTACCTCTTCGTCAACGGAATTGACGAACGTTTACCGCGCCGCCCGACCTCCGCGACGTGTCTTCCGTGGGTCGTTGAAGATCATCGATCTTGAAACCGAGGTAGGGGTTTATTTATTACTTTTGTTCATGATTTATACCCGAGAATATTTCTTCGTGAAATTTATCCAATTGTTAGCAATTAACGCGAGGGGGCCGGACCGTACGAACACGGCCGACCCTCCTCCTTTTCATATTGATTTTGTTGTGGATTGAGACGGGTGAGGCGCGGTGCCGTCGCACCGCGCAGGATCATACGACAAGAAATGCGTGGTGCCGTCGCGCCGCATTGTAAAATAATGCAAGGACGTGACGCTGTCGCGCCGCGTCGAAGAGAGTTGAAGGCGCCGCGGCCGGAGCCGGGCCGCGGCGGTGGGGCACGGTGCCGTCGCACCGCACCGAACGACGAAGACCGCGACCGGTTCCGGGCCACGGTGGAAACGGGAAGACCGGCGGCCAGCCGGGCCGCCGGTGTCGGAAGCTGGAAAGGGGACCGGCCTTGCCGATCCCGTTGAGGAAGGACCGGCCGGCCATGTCAGGTCGGCCGGGAGGGAGGAAAACCGGGGGAATTAATTCCCCCGGCTGGCCAAAACCGGCCCCCCATAAAGGGGGGGCCGCGGTCACACCAAGGGGGGGCAGCGCCCCCCCCCCCCCCCGTTTTTCTCAAAGGCGGGGCCCCACGAAGGGGGGGGCGTGGAACCAAGGCGCGGCTTCAAGCCGCGCCCCCAAAGGGAAGAGGCGGGGGATCTGCCCCCCGCGTGTGGCAACCAAGCGGCACCCAGGCCACGCCGCCACCGGCCGGGCCGCGCCGCCGGTCGGGCCGGGCCGGGTCGGCCCGAACCCGGACCCCCCGTTTTCGAATCGACTTCGGTCTTTTGCCCATAACATGAGCTACGGAACTTCGATTGACGAACCATCAGCGGCGATGCGATCCTTGGATCGAGATGGTCGATTCGGTATATTGCACTCAAGGTTTCGAAATACTTTGAGTTCGGCCGGGTTGGTTCGCACACGAAACCAATCGGGCCCTCGGAGCGGAAACGCTCATATCTTGAGCTACGTATGTCCGATTGACGTGCCGTCAGCTTTGTTGTGTTCCTCTTAGTGAGATGGAACTTTTGGCATACTCCGCCCGAGGTTTGGATGCAGGTGGAGTACGGTCGGGTTAGTTTTTCCTTAAAAACCAACCGGGCCCCTGGGACGAAAATGCCAATAACTCTCAGACCGGGCGTCCGATCGACGCGCTGTCTGTTGCGTTGAGTTCCTGTTGGCGATACGTAACTTTTTGATACATCAACTCTGGACTTAGTGACAGTTGATGTATCAGACTCTCGGCTCATGGAGCGGACCCTCCCGAACGAGCTTGCTGTGTGCGGGAACCCTAGTGCTGGCTGCGACTGTGACTGCTACTGCTACTGCTACTCCTACTGTGATTGCGACGACAACAGTACAGAGATCCTCTGTGGATTCGACGACGACTACAGCACTCAGCGATCCTACGTGGATCAGTGCTACAGGTCCTGTGTGGGCCCGATCCTGTGTGGGTCCGATCCTGTGTGGGTCATTGCGCTCAGCGGTCCTGTGTGAACCAGCGCCTACAGGTCCTATGTGGGCCCGATCCTGTGTTGGTCTTTTGCGGGGGTTAGTTACCTATCGATCCTTCGTGGGTCCGACGACTTAGATGGATCAGAGATCATCTTTATCGTCTTTCGAAGAAGTATACCTGTGTGAGATGAATCCTGTTACTTTCCTGTGTGGATTGTGTTGTGCTATCCTGTGTGGATTTCATTTTGCTTTCCTGTGTGGAATACGTATACTTTCCTGTGTGGACTGAGTTGTACATGGGCTCGGAGGTTGGAGTGTATTGTAATTGATGACTTAGGTATATGTATGGGCATATACCTAAGCAGTGTCGGTTGTTACTTCGTGTTGTAACTATCTTTTGTGGTTTATCCTTTGTGGATTTTGGGAGACCTTCGGGGGTCTCGGGGTCCCTACTGAGTAGCTTATACTCACCCCTACACGGGCTATGCCCGCACTACGTTGTGTTGGTTGCAGATGACGGACAGCGTTGATCTTGGCTAAGGCTTGCAGTGCAGGACGGTACCTGGAGGTGGACCACTGGGCGGGACGTGTTCGGAGCGGACGGCGGGACCCGTGGAGCAGTGGAGCTATCTGTACCCACCCTTCAGGTGGGATTTCCAGTGGACAGCTCAGTGTTGTGGATTTTACTTTACAGTTGATTTTTCCCTTTTGAGTTGTACTTTACTTTCAGTTTGGGTTTGTATACTGGCTCATTTACTTTTCCGCACTTTCAGTTGTACTCTGTTTTTTACTTAGTGTTTACTTTCCGCTTTCTTACTCTGTGGTGCTTGTTTACTTTACAAAGGCAATGCATTCCCTTTTTACCGGGATTTACGCCTTGGTGCTAGTCGCCATCCCCTGGCCTATGGAAGGCGGGCTTGGGGTAGTCACGACACGGGCCCCGAGGACAGGTCGTGACAGACTTTGTCCACTAAGATAGTCTTGGCAATGAGTCTTGACTAATAAGAAATGATTCTCTATGATTATGTGTGTATGCCACAAAGTTTCATGTTTTATTTCATGATTATTGTGATTACTTTTCACTAATATGATTTATCCCATGTTATGAAATTATGCTCTCTTTTGCAGGTTACTATTTCCAAAAGTTATATGATGTGATTGATATTTCTTTTGTTTACCCTTACTGAGCATTTGAACTCACCATTTTGTATGTTTTCTTTCCCCAGGTCAGGAAGAAGGTTATTAAGTAGAATATGCCAAAAAGGGACTCTAGATATGATGAAATAAATGGGAGGAAAAGTAGATGCTTTATGAACCAGTTGTTTATGTTTTCCAGTTTCTAAAGACACTATACCTATACGGTCCTTTCCTGGTTTTTGTTATATGTTGTAATAAGTGTGCTTCAATTCTGAAGTAATAACAATGTATGTAAATTATGGGTCGTTATATCGAGGCCTTACGACGTCATCTTGGGCATGGATTGGTTGTCTACAGTCCATACACAGATTGAATGTTTTAGGCGCAAGGTGCGATATGTATGCACCGACGGGAGCAGGTTCACCTTCACCAGCGAGAAGGGAGCATTTGCAGCACAGGATGGACTTCCGCGGAGCAGAGGACAGCCCATCACTCATCAGTTGGCTAGCCTCATCCTAGGAGCAGTTGACGTGTGGAGTCCTGGTTTTCCTGCAGTGGTGGATCAGTTTGCGGACGTTTTTCCTGACGACGTTCCAGGGTTACCTCTTCGCAGAGAGGTAGACTTTTATATTGACCTGTACCCCAGGACAGCCCTGATATCGACTCCAGCGTATCAGATGGCCCCCGCTGAGCTTCGAGAGCTACGGGTACAGCTGGAGGACTTGCAGGGAAAGGGGTTCATCCGACCCAGTGTTTCACCCTGGGCTTCCCCGATATTGTTCGCCAAGAAGGCGGACGAGAGCTTGCGACTGTGTATCGACTATCGTCGCCTGAACCAGGGGACAGTGAGGAACAAGTATCTGCTACCGAGAATTGATGAACTCTTTGATCAGCTCAAGGGAGCATGGTGGTTCTCGAAGATAGACCTCAGGTTAGGCTATCACCAGCTCAGAGTTCGAGATGAGGAAATGCAGAAGACGACCTTCAGGTGTCGGTATGGCCACTATGAGTTCTTGGTTATGCCCTTCGGCGTAACCAATGCTCCAGCAGTGTTCATGGCCGTCATGAACAGGATCTTTCAGCCATACCTCGATCGATTTGTCGTGGTCTTCATCGACGATATTTTGATTTACTCGATGACTGAGGAGGAGCACGCCTACCACTTACGGGTTGTACTAGACACACTCCGAGAGCACCAGATTTATGGAAAGCTCTCGAAGTGTCAGTTCTGGATACGTAAGGTCCACTTCTTGGGGCACGTCATCTCTGAGGTGGGAGTTGCAGTGGATCTGGCGAAGATCGAGGTAGTGCTAGCTTGGGAGCCACCCAGGAGCGTGACGGAGGTGTAGAGTTTCTTGGGACTAGCTGGATACTACCGGAGATTCGTGCCAGACTTCTCCAGAGTTGCGGCCCCACTCTCAGCTTTGACGAAGAAGGGGAAACTTTTCGTGTGGTCAGACAGATGTCAACAGAGCTTCCAGGAGCTGAGACAGAGATTGACCAGCGCACCTGTCTTGAGGTTTCCTGAGGAGGGATTAGGGTACGTAGTGTACTGCGATTCATCAGGGACCGGACTCGGTTGTGTCCTGATGCAAGATTGGGTAGTGATCGCCTATGGATCACGTCAGTTGAGGCCGCATGAGCATAACTATGCTACCCATGACCTGGATTTAGCAGTAGTGGTCTTCACTCTGAAGACATGGCGACACTATCTGATGGGCGAGTGCTTTACATTCTTTTCTGACCATCAGAGTCTCAAATACATCTTCTCTCAGAAGGATCTGAATCTGAGACAGCGATGATGGCTCGAGTTCCTCCAGGACTATGACTTTGAGATAGTCTATACTCCTGGGAAGGGAAACGTAGTAGCTGATGCTCTCAGCAGGAGGACGGGCATTCAGCTACTTGAGGAGGCGATAGAGCAGCAAGCCTCTTTGCAGATATCCTTCTTGGATAGAGATGGAGCAGCCTTCCTTCAGTCTCTCACAGTCACTCCTCCACTACTACAACAGGTTAGAGAGGCACAACGTGGGGACACTGACTGTGAGACGCGACGTGCACAGATATCCTCATGATAGGAACCTGATGGTTTCTCTTTTGGAGCAGTGCACGACATCCTTTTCAAAGGACGTACCTTGGAACCAGTTGCTTTACGGGAGGAGCTGTTGAAAGAGTTTCACACTTCTCCCTTGGCGGTACATCCCGGAGTGGCGAAGATGTACCAGGATCTCAGACAACAACACTGGTGTCCGGGCATGAAGAAGGCTGTGGCAGAGTTCGTTTCTCGATGCCTCACCTGTCAGTAGGTGAAGGCTGAGCACCAGGTACCAGCAGGCTTGGTACAACCCTTGGAGGTTCCGGAGTGGAAGTGGGATGAAATATCTATGGACTTCGTGACTGGACTTCCACGCACTTCCAGAGGTCACGACTCCATTTGGGTGATTGTCGACCGACTCACCAAGTCGGATCACATCTTACCCATCAGAGAGCAGGGCTCAGTGGAGAGCTTGGGAAAACTTTACGTTCAGGAGATTGTGCGGCTTCACGGCGTGCCATCATCTATCATCTCTGATCGAGATGCTCGCTTTACTTCTCGGGTTTGGAAGGGGTTGCAGGAGGCATTCGGGACGCAGCTACGTCTGAGCACATCCTTTCACCCTCAGACAGATGGTCAGACAGAGAGGACCATTCAGACTCTCGAGGACATGCTCCGCGCATGTGTCCTCGACTTTGGTCATAGATGGGAGGACCACCTACCCTTGCTGGAGTTTGCGTACAACAACAGCTACCACTCCACCATCGGGATGGCACTATACGAGGCGTTGTACGACCGACCTTGTAGATCTCCTTTGTACTGGACAGACCCTGGGGAGTCTACACTTGTGGGGCCGGAGATGGTCCAGGCCACGACAGAGAAGGTCCAGGTCATCCAGGAGCGGATGAGGACATCTTAGAGCCGGCAGAAGTCTTATTCTTACAGGAGGCAGAGGCCACTAGAGTTCGAGGATGGCGGCCACGTCTTCTTACAAGTCTCACCTCGATGAGGATTACTGAGATTTGGCTGAGGCGGAAAGTTTTCTCCATGCTTCATCAGACCATTCCAGGTCCTCAGCAATATTTCCGAGGTGGCTTATCGTCTGGATCTACCACCTCAGTTGCACCGGGTGCACGACGTCTTCAACGTATCTCAGCTGAGGAGATACGTGCACGACCCGACGCACATCATTGGCCATGGGAGCTTGACGTTGATGATGGGGCGACTTTTGCGGAGGTCCTAGTGTAGATCAAGGATCGACAAGAGCAGGTCCTACGTGGACGGTCGATTCCCCTAGTGTGCATCAGATGGCAGCATGAGATCCTCCAGGAGAGCACTTGGGAGTGGGAGGCTCAGATGCGTGCTCAGTACCCCCATTTGTTTCCCTAGTTTTCAATGTATCTTTACGCGGACGTAAAGCCCTGAGGTGGGAGTATTGTAAAGACCCGTAAAAATCAAGGGAAGTTTTTTTCTTAATTTTCATTGGAATTTTACAAGAATGCAGTTTCAGACGGCACTTGATTCTGAGGCCCTGTGTGCCAGGAATTTCTATCCGAAGTTTAGCTCGGGTACGTTTAGCGAACGAACGAGTGGGAATTTCTAACTTTTGAACCGTTGCCCGAAATCTAATTCTGGGGGCACTGATGGAACCGCAACGTCGGTAATTTCATAGGAACTTCTGTTCTGGAGTTGTGTTTTCACGAGTGTTGATGATAAAAATTGTGGAATTTTATTTTATAATTACTCTAAAATTTTTATTATTTTTACTCTAAGTGTTTAGTTCTTGATGAAAGTTGGGTAACCACCCAACCTCCCTTGGGAGGTTATGAGGGTGGTGGGGCCCACATGAACCCCACCCCTTCATATCCTCTAACCCCTCTCAACTCCCACTTAAATGTTGATAACTTAAGTTTATTAAACTTATGGTTTTAATTTGGTGAGTTAAATGTAAGTTTTTAAAATTCAAAACCATGAATTTTCATAAGGCCTGTTGTGTTAACAAAATAAGAAAGGAACTTATTATATTTTGTTGTTAGAGTTTTTCGTTGAGAGGTTTTGGGAAGAACATCTTCTTCTTCAACGAAGAACGTGAAGAACACCTCAGACTCCGACGAAGAACATCGTTCTTCAACGAAGAACATCTCCGTCGAAGAACGCGGAGAACTTCTTCCACGACGTTCTTCTTCCGAAACGTTTCCTCTTCGGACGCACCTTGATGAAAACAGAATCGACGTTAGTTTTCCGCGACGCCCGACCTCCACGATGCTCGTCTTTCGCGGCTCGTTGACGTGCACCGTTCTTGAAACCTAGGTAGGGGTTTTATTTATTTATTTTGTTCGTGAATACCTACTTGACGATATTCATGGATTAAAACCAATTGTTATCGAATAACGCGAGTGGTTCGGAACGCACAAACATGGCCGCCCCTCCTCCTTTTTCATGTTGATTCCTTTGTGGTTTGGTACGGGAAGGCGGGGTGCCGTCGCACCACACAGAATCAAGCGAAAGGAAATGCGAGGTGTCGTCGCGCCGCGCCGTGGAAAGAAGATCAACGATGTGACGCCGTCGCGCAGCGCCGCGAATTAATCCAAGGATGCGATGCCATCGCGCCGCGTCGGAGACACCCGAAAATACAGCGGCCGGTTCCGGGGCCACGACGGAGGGGCACGGCGTCGTCGCGCCACGTCAGACGACAAGGGCCGCGGCCGGTTCCGTGCCGTGGCAGAGCAAGGTGACCGGTGGCCGGACCGGGCCGCCGATGTCGGAGCTGGAAGGGGACTGGCCATCGCCGGTCCCGTTGAGCAGGAACCAGCCAGCCAGGTCGGGCCGTCCGGACAGGGAGGAGCAGGGGGAATTAATTCCCCCGCCCGAACTTCAAAACGGCACCCTTAATTGGGGGGGGGGGGGGTTACACAAGGGGGGAAGCCCCCCCCCCCCCGCCCCTTTGCCAACAGCTTGGCCTTCGGCTGAGCTGGCAGCGTGCGGGGCACGCTGTGCCCAGCTGGGCCGGGCCGACCCAGACCGGGGCGGGTCGACCCGGTTCGGGTCGACCGGGGGGTCTCGGGCCGAGTCGGTCCGGGCCCGAAACCCCAGTTTTCGGACCGTTTGGGTTCAATTGCCCATAACTCGAGCTACGGACCTCCTATCAATGTGCCGTTAGTAGAGACACAATCCTTGGAACGAGGCGGTCGTTTCGGTATATCGCACTCAAGGTTTAGGATTACTTTGAGTTCGGCCGGGTTGGTTCGTACACGAAACCAACCGGGCCCTCGGAGCGGAAACCCTCATATCTTAAACTCCGGATGTCTGAATGACGTGTCGTCGACTTTGTTGGTTTCCTCTTAGTGAGACAGATCTTTTTGCTTACTCCGCCCGAGGTTTGGATGCCGGTGGAGTACGGTCGGGTTGGTTTTTCCTTAAAAACCAACTGGGCCCCTCGGACGAAAAAGCCAATAACTCTCAGATCGGGCGTTCGATCGACGCGCCGTCTGCGACGTTGAGTTCCTGTTGACGATATGGAACTTTTGGATACATCATCTCTGGACTATGTGTCATTTGATGTATCATCCTCTCGGCTCGTGGAGCGGACCCTCCTGAACGAGCTTGCTGTGTGCGGGAACCCTAGTGCTGGTTGCAACTGCTACTGTGACTGCGACGACGACTATACAGAGATCCTCAGTGGATTCGAAGACGACAACTACAACACTCAGCGATCCAATGTGGATCAGTGCTACCGATCCTGTGTGGGTCCGATCCTGTGTGGGTCAGCGCTCAGCGGTTCTGTGCGATCCAGCACCTATAGATCCTGTGTGGGTCTGATCCTGTGTGGGTCTTTGCGGGGGTTAGTTTCCAACTGATCCTGTGTGGGTCTTTGCGAGGGTTAGTTCCTATCGATCCTTTGTGGGTCTGACGACTTATATGGATCAGTGATCATCTATATCGTCTTCGAAGAAGTATACATGTGTGAGCTAAAACCAGTTTTCTTTCCTGTGTGGATTGTGTTGTGCTATCCTGTGTGGATTACGTTTTGCTTTCCTGTGTGGAATATGTATACATTCCTATGTGGACTGGGTTGTACTTGGGCTCAGAGGTTGGAGCGTACTGGAATTTAGGACTTAGGTATATGTATGGGCATATACCTAAGTGGTGTCGGTTGTTACTTCGTGATTGTATCTTTCCTTTGTGGTTTATCCTTTGTGGATTTTGGGAGACCTTCAGGGGTCTCGGGGTCCCTACTGAGTAGCTTATACTCACCCCTGCACGGGCTATGCCCGCACTACGTTGTGTTGGTTACAGACAACGGATAGCGCTGATCGTGGTGGGGGATTGTGGAGCAGGACGGTACCTGGAGGTGGACCACTGGGTGGGACATACTCGAAGCGGACGGCGGGACCTGAGGAGCAGTGGAGCTATCTGTACCCACCCTTCAGGTGGGATTTCCTGTGGACAGCTCGGCGTAGCGGCTTTTACTTTTCAGTTGTTGTTTTCCCTTTTGAGTTGTACATTACTTTCAGTTTGGGTTTGTATACTGGCCCATTTACTTTTCCGCACTTACTGTTGTACCAGTTTTTACTTAGTGTTTACTTTTTCCGCTTGCTTACTCTGAGGTGCTTGTTACTTTACAAAGGCAATGCCTTCCCTTTTACGGGGATTTACGCCTTGGTGCTAGTCGCCAGCCCCTGGCCTATGGAAGACGGGCTTAGGGTAGTCACGACATGGGCCCCGAGGATGAGTTGTGACATATAATCCTTTTGGAATAAACTTGTGGGATGGGTGGTTCTTGATTTGTGTTCATATCATTTTTTGTAAATTTTTATTTATTCATTAGTTGGGGTAGAGGATTTGGGACTCCATTTATTTATTTATGATTGAACGTGAAATTATCAAACCATCTCTTTCAATATATATATTTATAGGATTAACTATAAAAACCAGATGAACTAAATAATGAAATTGATATGATAAAGTTGAGTTTTATTTGAATTATGTAATTTATGTTTCATTTTAATGTCATTGATGATTTATTGAAAATTTTGTTTTCCAGTGAATACCATGTTGTTTTTTTATTGAAAATACTCTCAAATATAATGATTTCTTAATTTCATAAATATTTTACCCAAATGTGATGAATGAAATTGATACATATCAATGACCTTAGAAAAATATTATTAATTAAGTAAATATATAACTGAATTTTAGGGAGATTGTTTGACGTGGTTTTTTGTTGTGATTATTGTACTTTCTTGTTTTACAATAAGTTATTATTGGTGTTGTTAGAGTGCAATTTATTGGATTTTGGGGATGTTTTAGGGTGGTTTGTTCTTTTTTTCCTTTTGGGGGTTTTCATTGTTGATGTTGTAATGGGATGAAATTGTAATTATGGTGGAATTTTTGTTAGAGTTGTTGTTAAGGATTTTGTGAAGGTGGATTTGGTTTATAGAGTGTGTTTGATTTTCTCATGTTTTACTTTCAAATTAAAATGGAATATGTTCAATATAAATGATATTATAAACATTTAATGGATGAAATTTATAGGACTGTGTAATAAAATTTGATGTGGGGTTATTGAAATTTAATATAAAGATTTTGAATAAATGTGACAAATGAATAATCAAGAAATCAAGTTAAATTTTGGATTAATAAATGTAAAATAATTTATAATTATAATCATATAATTAATTATTAATGGGATAAAATTGGAAATTATTATTAAAGTAATCCATTTTTATATGGTTATTTTGGTTCAGTTGTGTTTTGTTTAATTATGGAAATGTGTTTCATTATGAAATGATTGTGATGATGTAATAATTTTCATTTACAAATAAATTCCATACATTCATGAGTCTATCCATATAATCGGATTGTCTTATCTATTAGTTATTATATTAATTCCCTCCTATTCATATTCACTACCACTAGATTCTTGTAACATTATAGACACCCATATAAGGTTTTATTCTGGTTGTTTTCTAAAATATTCTATTGGTAAAGAGAATGGGTGCTGGATTAATCCAACATCCCCATTCTATATTCACTCATAGTGTGGGTTGTTACGGAACAAGTATATATATACATATATATACTGGTATAAATGGATTGATTAAATTTTTTCTGTGTTTTGGTAGCCATTTTTCAATAGTGTGATATGGATTCCTGGTAAGGGACATGTATGGTTGGAGTAGTGAACATGGATGATTCCATTCATATTTGCGTTACCCAAGATTGATTTCGTGGTTCTGATATAGTTTTATGATGTCATGATATGGAATTTTTAGTATTTACAATTTTTTTAAATTTCCTTGATCATTGATCTTTGGTTGTGCTTGTGATTTCATATGTGGTTTTGATTATGTGGATACGAAAGTAGTAGTATCACAAGATGTATGGCATAAAGTCACGAGGACTACTAAGGTTTTGGTGAAGTAATTTTGGGGAACGCTCTTTATCTATAATTTTGATGTTATTTTGTTAAAAATAGATGATATATTGAGTGAGTGGACCTCAGTGAGGTTGGGTGGTAGTTGACCTTAGGAAGGAGATGAACTGATTCATATATATATTCAGTGAGTCACTATTATGATTCTTCCATATTTAATGTATAAGTTTTTAAGAGTATAATAATTTCTATAATTATTTTCCTTCCAATATATATATATAAATATATATATATATATATCTTTTTTTGTGTGTGTGTGTTTAATTACATTTTTTAAAGAAAGAGTTAACATTCATGTTGGTCCTTACATGTTCATAGAGTTCATTATCGGTGTTGGTGTCTCTATCATATGAATTTATTCTTGAAATTTTATTTTTGAGAGAATTTTTTATTTGTGAAATTTACATGGATTATAAGCTGGGATTTATTAACTATTATATGGGGTTGGTTAATGGTTTTATCACGTCATCACAGTTTTTATGAGGACAATACCTCCCATTTATTTTATTTGTACCCCCGGTTCTAGTCACCAAACATCTTCTGGTTGAGGTAATCATTAGAGGATACTCTCATCATCACTATCATCTTTAGAGGTTTTTTAATGGGGGTAACGTTTGAAAAATATTCTTATAACAATACTTTCTGAAGCTCATCCTTTTAAAAATGAATAAATAGTTGAAAATCACCACTAAAAGAAATATACTTTTTATGGGAATGTAAGGATAAAAACTTAATTAAAAACCACTATTGTATAGTAAAAGAATAATACATTATTGATTATATTTAAAATTTTATTTATCCTCTTAATTATCTTCATTTTAATTAGAAAAATAATTAATTTTAGCTTATATATTTTTATTTTATAAATTTCATAAAAATATATATAAATTTGCAATGGAACCATAAAAATTATATGGGTTTGAGGAATAAACATGACTAATTGAATATAAAAATCAAGAATATCATGTATCCTAAATAATAAAATCATTAAAAACAGAGATTAATTTACTTTTAATGTTTCAATATAATGATTATAAAGTATAACATTTGGGTAAAGATAATATCATCTGAATAAAATTTCAAAATTAAGATTTTTTAAACTTTTACTATAAAAACTATTCAATTAAATTATATTAATATATCTGGAGAGTATTAATTAATTATATGTTGGGTTATGTAATTTTAAATTTCTATAAAAACATCAATAATTTATATCAATTTCTTCTTAAAAAATAATCAGTATCTTTTATGTTTTCATTGATATACTACTTTTTTATATAATATTTTTTAGAAAATTTATTGATGTTGATTCGATGATAACTCAGGAGATCACAATAATACAACATATTACTACTTATAAATGAATATTCTAGAAAATGACAATGTCAATAAATTCATTTGAACTAATTATTCTTACCCAAATTACTACTATTAATCAATTTTCATAGAAATACAATTGAAAAAGCATTCAATACATGGTTCTAAATAGCTATAAAAACTTGGGTGTTGTATACCATAAAATGAAACATAATATAAAAAAGAATAAATAAACAATGAAATATCTTATTCAGAAAATTAATAAGTCTCTATTTAATGAGAATAATATATTTATCTTCCTTCCCTATTTCCACTCAATAAATTTTTATTTTCTATATTTTTTGAATATTTATTTATATTTAAAAACACCATAACATTTTATATTTTTAAATATTTTTTTCCCTCCATTACTAATTTTAAATATAGAAATTTGGGGTTTAATAAATTTTCTATACATTTATCATAATGTTTTCAATCATTTCACAT
This sequence comes from Viscum album, assembly GCA_963277665.1. Taxonomy (NCBI): domain Eukaryota; kingdom Viridiplantae; phylum Streptophyta; class Magnoliopsida; order Santalales; family Viscaceae; genus Viscum; species Viscum album. The sequence goes on along the minus strand of OY728123.1, from coordinate 278,721,323 downwards.
TTTCTAATAACCTATCAAATCTAGGAATAAGATCCTCTATCCACTCTTGGTTAAAAGTGAATAATATATGGGTTACTAAAATGAATATCCATTTCTAGTAAATATAAATAAGGGTAATCATTTATTCATAGTTGAACCTATATCAATTTTTGTATCTGATATTTATATTTTATATTTTCCCTTTATCTCTTTTTCATTTTAAAAAAACTTATTTCCATTTTCAAAAATATTTTAACTTGTATTTTTTATTTAATTTTTTTAATTATTTTATAATTTAAAAAACTATATTTCTAAAATATTTAAAAATTAAAAAAAATATTATTTAGTTTTGATTTATATTTTTATTTAAAATTATTTTTGTGTGGCTATAATAATACTTTTTAAATACAGTAATTCACCCCTTTAAAAGCTTTATATTTTAAACAATATTTTTAAAATCAACTCAAGGTAACTCATTTCAAAAAAAATTATATAGATGTCCCACATCCTAGTATAGAGGTAAGTGAACACCCTAACAGAATATTTGAATAAAGGTATTAGTGAAGTGCGAGGGTGAAGAATAGAATTGAAATGACTTTTTGATAAAATAATCACACGACCGAGAGATGCCAGAGGGATGGAATGGTATGTCGTACCCAAATTTGTGTTGATCGACACATAGGTTTCCACATGGCATCTCCTCATACACTTTACACCCCAAGGGTACTTGGCCACATGTGATAACCTTAATTTATATATTAAATGTTTTTTGAACATGAAGTGACCTGAAAATCCTAATGGAACATTATTTTGTGGATTTTGGGATGTTTGTAGAATAATTTTGCTAATTTTCATTAAAGATAATTTTAAAACCCCTTTTGAATGTCTCTAAAAGTGACCAATTAATTTTAATATATTTTTTGAACTATATATGTCATGGAAAAGGATTTGAGACCTTAAATTGGAAGGATTTTATTGGCAATATAAATTCAGAACCATATATAATTATGTAAATTGTTGCTTTTAAATTAATAAATATTTTACACATTGATATTGATATATTGGAAATTAAAAACCTTATATTCATATTTTATAGGTAAAAATTAGATTGTTAGATTGATGCAATAAAAGAGACTTATTTAGTATTAGTTTCCACCAATAATATTAGTTATCATAAATGTCCTGATAAGTAAACATGAATATAAATAAATGAAAAATAATTAAATTATTTCTTGATTATATTTATGATATTTTGATGATATTATATGTAATTATACATTTATTTTGTTAAATTGGTATTATCTAATATAATTGTGAACTTTAAAATGATATAATTAATAAAAATTATATTAAATTGGATATATCTAATCATTAACATAAATACAATAAAAACATAACATTTATAATTTCATAAAACGACATAGATTACAAAGGTAATGATAATTGTTTAAAAAAGAATATATATTTTAATTGTGTTGTATATATTTAAAAAATATGTATTTTACCTAATGATATATATATATTGACAAAAAATTTACTAAGATAAATAAATAAGAATTAAGAATATGATTTATGGAAATATAGTAAGAGTACTAACATTGTGAACTATATAACTAAAATAATAATGAGATTAACATTTATAATAGAATATCCTAGAATTAAAGAAGTATTAAATTGATAATTTTTTGAAAAATATGTGCTTTATTTTGGATGATTTTTAGACTATGACAAAAAAATATGTACCCTCATAATTGAGTTAGTCACGTTATTTATATAATAATTCATAACGAATATTGGAGTGAAAGGAAATATTGTGGTGATGCTTTAAATCAATTATGATATTTAGAATATTTATATTTTTATTATAATTACATGTTGAGATGAATAATAAAATAATTTATAATTATTTACCATTGTTTTTTAATGAGATAAGAATGGAGAAACATGTAGATATATGTTCAATATCATTTTTTATTGCTATATTAAAATTCTATTATAATAATAGATAGGTCATTGGTTTTACAGTGTGATCAAATTCTTACATGTCTTAATTGAGATTTGATATAGCCTTGAAATATGTGATTATTTATTGTGATGAATGGCTATAACGATTACTCTATTTTCACTCAATGCTCTAGGCTATCGGTAATTGATAATCATCTTTAGTGTTAATATTGTTAAGAATAAATAGTTAGGGTTTGGGATTCATATTGTTTAACTTAAGAATTAATAATAGATCCATCTCATAGATCATGGGTCAGGGTAGATGCATTGTCTAGTCATGGTCTGTGAGACTAGTGAGGGTGGTTGAATCAGTGGCTTACTCTATTTCTGTTTACTTATTTTAAAAAAAATTCCTCTCGTAAGATAGAATTTTTTCTGATGAATCCCATTAAACAAGTACCCCCATGGGAACACAATAATTTCAAACATTAACTAATCAATTAGATTTTCTAGTACTTGGTTTGATTTTTAACAAACCCTAGATCACATAGTCCACTTGATGTCTATCCTTTTGGTTTATAAAAAGAAGGGTATACCCATCACCTCTTTGTGCACTATAGTCCATTGACAGTGCAGGTTCCAATTCTATAGTTGATATGATAACATTGAGTTTTAGATAACTAAACAGACCTTCATAATCCTTCTTCATCATTTCATAAATGTACTACTTTGACACTTCTCACATACACTTATGCAAGTCCATTGTTCATATTCTTCTTCTTCTTTAATTTCTTGCAAAATAGTGAGGAATAAGATCTTCTTCATTCTTCACCACTCCTCCTTTACATCCATTATATAACTCTATATTTTTTAAACCTCATTCATGATATGAAAAAATTATATATATATATATATAAACATACAAAATCATTTTCTTTCCTATTCTCCAATATCATGGATATTTATTGTAACATGTGAACAAATCATATTTAATTTCTGTGATTTTTGTTAATTCAAGGGTCCAAAAAATATCTTATAGTATTAACATTTAAAATTGTTGATGCACGATTTATCAAAATGTCCATGCTCATTGGTTTCGTATATTTAATATTTTTGGAAAACACCAACACCTTCCTTCATCTTATTTTTCAATATGCAGTAATATTATGAACCCATCCATTTCAACAATGCCACAAGATCCACACAACATCAAATCCACAAATCAAGTATCTTAAAATTTCATCATATCCATATTTTCATGTTTAATATGAAGCGGATGAAATCACGTCTCTTATTTCTAGTGGCCCATTAATCTCAATTAAAATGCATATGTCTACCATCAATTAAATACATCAATATTTCCTCATTTATACAGTTGATTATTGTCCATATAAATTTTATATGCATGGACCATTCACATATGTTGATCCATTCACATAAAAAACCATGTTTAATATGTTATTAGTTTTCATACATGATTATTTCACATATGTAGAAACAATTTGGGTTAATAAATTCTCATATATAACCAATACTGTATACAAATTTCAAAATGTGGAGATCTAGTTATAGAGATATGTAAGCAATAATTCATTTTTATACATTGATTCTTCTACATAGGAAAATTAATATATGTATATTACCTTATATATTGAAATTATACAAATTCACATATATGGTTTTTTAGTTCTTAAATAACTTTTTATGATTTTTCTTCTCACCAATGAAACCATATTATATTTTCTAAAAATCATATGTTTCCTTATTAAAAGATTATTCAAAGATGTTATCATGATCTTTGAACCTTCGAAAAACACATCTATATCCATTTTCAAACATATAAATTTTCAAATAGAAAAACTGTATTATTTTTTAATAATAAAATATTAAACCATAATAATTATAAATTTTTTTCATTAGTTTCCTTTAAAATACTATAATTATAACTCAAAACCAGTTTGTCTCAAAATATCACCATCATCATTTTTTTCACCCAAGGGTATAAGTAGTCGATGCTCTAAAACTCAAGTTATGGATCGTCAAATAACAATTCTATGCTTATATGGGCTTTCTCTGTTCAGGAAACTTGAGTCACTTAAAAATGATACCACATTTTCTACAAATATGTGATTAAAAAAAGATTCCTAAATTCTTTACTTGGTCAAATCATTAACATCACATCTTCAAAATCTAAATAGAATACAACCACTAAGAAACAATTCCAAAACCTTTATTATAAAAAATATTATAATAGTTCACTCATATCACATAATCTATGATGACATCAGAGAATACCGTTTAAAAATACCATAAATATATGCACTCCCAAAATAGTTTAAGCACATAATAATGGAAATGAAACTAAATAAATTTAATTCCATTAAAAATTGAATTCAGAATCAGATATTAATATATTTAATTTTTCATATTTTCTACCCCTTTGATAATAACATCGAAAGATAATATGAGAGGTTGGGGAATCATATAAATTATCCAAAAATATGGTTATTTTGAACACCCATAAAAAAGATGGATTCTAAAATGTATCCTTCAATAATGGTTTAGTGAAATTTTCAACCACCTACTCTATTGGAGTGAAAACCTATAACATTAGTTCATGTATTTTTAAAAGGACCATGATAAAATTATATCTAATATTAATGTTTTTTTTCATGGATGCTGCACCAATTTCTTTGGGATATTGATATAACATTTATTATAAAAACCCAAGTAAATTAGAAGATTCACATTAACAAAAAAATTAGTTTTGTCTTAATCAACATCAATTACATTATGGATTGAGTTGAATCCCCAAAATAAAAATATAAAGTGTTTTGATTCACTAAATATGGCTTCATTGTATCCCAAATCACACATAATTCTCCTAAAAAAAGACTAAAAAAATCATAGATTTTCTATCATCAAAAAAAAAATACCCATTATATATTTGTATATCCAAATAGATTCAAAATTCCTATGCGTTCATACATTATCCCGTAATCTATAGGTCCCTTAATGTATTCAATAATTCTTTTTACATCTAATAATCTTGACAATTATTGAGAATATTAAAATATAGAACAAAGGCTAATTGCATAAACCAAATCTAGTATACTTGATTTTAAATATAATAGGATTTCAATCAACTTCCTTAGTTCTTTATGATCAAAATCCATTCCTATATCATCTATAAAAAAACTTTCCACTAAAATGGGTGTGGAAAAAGGTTTTTAATCTTCAATTCCAAATTTTTCAAGTATTTACATGGCATATTTATCATTATATGGGATAATGTGATCCATCAATTGAGGGATTTTTAATCTAAAAAATTACCACATTTTACCCAACATATACATTTCAAAAAATATTATCACCACTTTAGAAAACACTTCACATTATTATGAATTGTACATATAAATATGATATCATCAACATAAAAAATAAGGAAGATAAAATCCTATTTATGTTCAATTATATAGATTTTTTCTCTCTTAATTTCTTGAAATCAAACATCATTAAATAAGAATTCCTATTGGAATAACATGGTCTTAGGGATTTATTAAACCCATGTAAATACTTCTTAAACATACCCACAAGGTTCACATATTTTCAAAGAAAGAAACATATTTGAAACTAAATATGGAATTATTCTTCTAATTATACATTATGAAAGGGTGTCATTAAATATACATTGAATAAATTATATTTATTTTCTGTATAAATATATAGAAATATTATGATGGTTTCATGGCTTTCAACTAATGCACATTTCTCAAAAAATAAGTAACATCAAATTCTAAATTATCCTTATAAAACTAGTCATACATTTTTTTCTAATCACTTCACCTTTTCATTCATCTTATTCCATAAATTACACTTTGTTCTAATCACATTTTTAACATTAGGTTTTAGTACTAGATCCCATGTCGCATTTTTCTAAATCATATTTGATTATTTATTATTAGAAATAATCCACTCTCTATGATCCAATTCTTTCCAATAATATCATGGTCCATCTTGTGAAAAAATGTTTGTATGTGGAATCATCATCATCTTTTCAATGATTAAACCTATTTTTATATATGTTTAAAAATGTTATCAATATTTTCCTACTTTCTCAACTGTGTATAGGATAAAAGATTCTATTATTCCTCTCTTGAAATATTAGAGGATACCTCTCCTCCTTATAAAACATCATCACTTCAACTGATACAATTACATAACCCAATTTATTAATAATAAAGTATTCAAAGTCTCTTTCATGTGAATCTATATTCTCTCCTAAATTAACACTTTTGAATTTTCAAACACTCCAACATTAGAAAAATTAATGTTTCTTTTATTTTCATTATTGTAGAATTTGTCTCCAATACTATTTAGAGGTTATCCAAGGAAGATACCATCAAGTCATTTTTATCAAACTTCATAAAAGTTTCACTGTTGATATTAATAATGAAGGGGATTCCAAAAACACTTATGTACTTATCTTGAAAAAAATTAGCATCTTAAGATCATATGATTTTATTTTTAAAAACATAATACATATAATATAAGTGAATTAATCAATAATGAAAATAAAATACATATCCATTTTTTTTATTTCTTTCTAATGGTCACACATATTTAGAATGAATAATATCCAATTGATGAGATGTATGTGTTTCAACCTTCTTGTGTATATAATTACAAACTTTACATTAATGGCTTGTTAAATAATACTAATCTATAATTATTATAAAATAATGGACATAATTAACACATAATGAATGTGTTATCCTTTTCATATATATATATAGTACATTTGTCTAATTTTCATATTCCGTAATTTAATTTCTTACTTTACACATAGATAACATGAATTTTATGCATCTCCAACCGGGAATAAATTTGGGTTATTTCACAATCCTCTTTTCAAAACATCCATATATTCATGATATTCCAAATTCAATCCATATATATTGAAGATAAAGTTTTTCCATTATCATAAAACTACTAATCACTCAATGGATTTTGTTTTAATTCATAAAAAACAAAGTACATCGACATTTCATCTTTTATTTTCCAATGAGAGGAGATCGAATGCCTTTAGATCAGAGAGGCTCCAAATTTCCCAAATTTGAAATAACTAATATAAAATCATTCACATTATTCATCAAATTATAATATTTATTAATTATTAAATAACATCCAATATCCAATATACATGGTCATTCTCATATTATATACTTGAGGGCAGTATCAACAATAAGATCTTATTAATTCCATTTTCCCTCATTATCTTGATTCTTTTTAGATTGATCATTAATGAATCTTTTAACTAGTAGAATAATTATAAATTCCATATTATAATTACTATGGTGATCAAATATTCAAAAATTATTTCTGTTGGTTCAAAAAAATTTCAATTTTAATACTAGATTCTTTAGGTAGTCATTGACTTGGTAATCATTAAGTGTATTGAATCACCCTAAAACTATACATATAATTCCTTATATATAATATTAAGTGTTTATAATTTGAAAAAAAATATCTATTTTTGTTATTCCAAAATCTTCCAACGTAAAAAATGTGTCCATAAAATGTGTATCGACCTTTGAAAATAGAATGTTATCCAAAATATTGAATATGTCTTCCATTAAAATTTTAATTTTTATATTTTATTTATTTTTTGGATTCAATTATTTTGACTACTAAAATATTATAATTCATACTAGGATTATTAATATCCCAAAATAGAATATGAATATATATATAAATTACTGTGTCATTATTAAATATATTAGAAAATCCAGAATTTTAATGTTTTCTTATTTTGGAAACAAACATGGTTAATGTGAGTTGATTTTTTTCTCCTAATTTATATCTTTTCTATAGAATATTTTTTAAAACTCTCACATGTTTTACCTCTCATAGAAAACAATAAATAACACAAATTTTTATTTTAGAAGCTATATTTTCTCATTCAAGTTAAACTAGTTTCAATTAAAGAAGAAAAAGTTCTCTCTCCTTCACTGTTAGTTTTTATTCCATCCTTTTGTAAAGATTTTTATCTTACCCAAGAAGATCGTCCATATTTTTATTCACTTTTAATAATATAGTTATTTATTCAATCCCTAATTCGGAATTATTTTTATATTACACTTATTTCCTTAACATATTATTTAATTTCTTAATGTTTTTAATTTTAAAAATGAATTATTTTAATTCTATGTCTAGAATGATATCTTATTAAGTTTCCAACTTGTTCTCCTAGGAGTTTCTTCATCCATAACTTCTAAATACCCATCATATAACATTTCAATAAAAATCCATTCATCACCTTCATCATTAGAATTCTGTTCTTCAACTTTTACATCAATTTCATTACTTCTGTCATGTTTATATATAATATTTCTATTTTATATTTAGGGAACTTATTATTCTCCCATGGATTTATTTTTTATGTATTTTTATTAAAATATATTTTTCATTTTAATTATCTTTATCACTATATTTTTCAATTTTTAGTCTTATATAGTGATCTATGAAATGTCGAATGTCGCTAAAATTGAATCAAAATAATAGAAAAATTATAATACAATGTATAAATCATCATTTATAATATATTTAATATAATTACATGAATTCATAAAAATTATTACTCACTTATTATTCAAAATCAGAATAATTGAATTTTTCTCCATAATAATTTTATTTTATTTTTATTTCTTAGTGAATATGAAGAATATTCAATGATCATCCAATATATTATTTTTTATAATAGTCTCTCTGTTCATATAATGTTTAACTGCAAAGCTACAAATCACCCAAAGAGACCATTTTAAACACTCTATATCTTAATAATGATACTTTTATATAAAATCTCTAAACAATAATTCTCTCAATTAACTCCCAAACATTGGAGGATTTTAATTTTTTTCAACATCTTATTGTGGTGCTTAAATTATCATTAATCCATGTAAATAACTCACAAAATGATCTATCATCTCCCATTCTCAAATCATCATATTTCAATATTAAAAATTTTAAATTTAATTTTTTTCACTTTGATGGTTAAATTATAAATATTCATTATCTCTTCTAGGAATCATTTAGATATTCTAATTCCTTTTAACCCTTAGTATTTCAATTTCCATGTTAAAGAATATTATTATATTTATTGCTTTTCAATCATTCCCTATATTATGAAAATCCATAAATCTAATAATAGATCATTCGTTTTGTGATATTAAACTATTTTATCATACACAAAAACATAAAATTCAATGTATAATATAGTGGTTATAATTCTTTCATTATGGATATGACAGTTCTTCCAATCAAAAAATGAATCCTAATAAAATTAACTATGTTATGAACAATTGTGATAGTGTTATTCTTCATCAAACTACACACAACCCATAATAAATTGATTCAAAATTATATAATTCCAATTTGGAAGGTCTTCTTATGATATTTGAGGCCATTAATATTGGTGAATTAGTGGTTAGTTATTTTTATGTTTTCTCCTCTAAGACAACATGAACTCCCAACAAGAGAAATGTGAATCTAGTTAATCCCAACATACTATTAGGTCTGATATTTTGTTGTTAGATGTTCTAAATGGGGGTGAATAGACCTTTATAAAATTTATAAATGTTATTTAATGTAAATTTGATATATTAGTTGAAAGTGAAATGATATAAAATGAATGTACTTTTATAATAGATCTCACTAATCTAATTATCCCACTCTTCACACCAAAACTAAAGGAGTATGAAACCAACTATAAAATAAAGAGTGATTATTTTGCAAGAGAAATATAAACCCAAAATTTGACATGAGAAGAATACTAGAAAATCAAGTTGGGAGGAGAATCCCTAATCCTAATAACAATCATAGCTTTATATAGGAGAAAAAAATACCTGTTATTTATTATAAGGATTATTCCCTAGTAAGTGGGTTTTATCAGATGGAAATAACCATGTAATACCCTTTAGAAGTAGTATAACCCATTTTAGAAAATATTATGTTCATAAATCTTTTGAAAAAAATATAGAGAAACATATTACATTTAAATAAAAATAAAATTATTAAAGTTGATTCTATATTTCATGTAGAATGTTTCGAATGGTGTCTACAATGTACATCAGTATTTCCAACAAAGGTAAAAATTTACTCTTCAAGGTGTTATGATGTCAATGAAGTATATCTCATCCCTTGATATTTCATCACTAAGGATGTAAAAATCTGATCACTTTATCACTTCATTGACAAAAGTGTATAACCATATGTGGTCATCTATATTCATTGTTAACAATTTTCTATATTTCATCATTCCCAATAATACATTACTCATTAAAATAAAAAACTATTTGGGATACACACTCAAAAAAGAGGTCAGACTAATTCAAAGTAATATAACTTGATTTATCCAATAATCTGAAGGAGATAAAACCAAAATACCCACAAAAATTAATGGATTCAAACTATATTAAATAATTGTTTGAAAAAATTTATTACATAAAAATAAACTAAATCATCCAAAATATCTCCATAAAACATTGTCAATCAATACCATAAATATTTATTAAAATTTAAATAAAAATAATATTAGAATATAAATCTCTATATGTAACACCCCATGATTTCATAGTACGTTATCTCATTAAATTAATTCAATAGTTTGTGCTACACGCAACACCGAGTTTGAGCGCACCACAAATTACTAAACTAGCCATTCAAAAAAAGTTATGAATAGTATTAATTGAATTTTGAATCTTATATACTCTATATATTTTTAACATCAATATTATGAGTTCCTTAGTCATAATATAAAAACAAATTCATTTTTTTAGATAAATGATATATTTTAAAAAAAAGGAATTTTAACGCTTTTTAAGGGAGAATCATTTTTAAAACCAATATTTGACACTTTTATATATTCAATTTAATTAAAATAAATTATTCTTTAGAAAAGGGACAAATGAATTTAGTTTGGATATTTTTTTTCTACGTTCTGATAACATTCATATTTTGAAGAATAATGAAAAATAATATGTTTTAATTGAAAAAAAAATTAATCGAAATTATTTATAGGGTTAAATTATGAATTTGAAATTTTTTGAAGTTAAATTAGATTATATTTTTATCATTTAATACATTTTTAGGAAATTATATGTAATTTAACATTTAAATTTGACATAAACACATGTCAATCTTTTGAGAGATTTTACTTTTAAAAACCCACGTTTTAGTTTTAACAATTAGAATTAATTATAAATTTATATATGAAACTTCAATGTTTTTAATTTTTTAAAATTTAATTCATATTTGAATTTTTAATATCAAAATTATCTTAGGGTGAATTTTTGGTATTTTTCTGAAAACATTCAATTTTTGATGAATTCTGAAAAACACCGCATTAATAATTAAAACCTACTTTATATTTAAATAATTATTTATTTTATTTAAATTTATTTTAAATCAAAATAGATATATAATACCTATATAATTTCAATTCAATTAATTGGGGTCATTTTATAATAAAATTAGAGGTATAAAATTTTATTGAAAATTTTAATCACTTTTACCCACCTTCTAGGCACGTTAGAAAATTTGCATAAAACATAATTTTTCCGCATTTGTGAGTTGAATTTAAAAAATAAAAGAGAAAATTTGACCTCAATAAGAAAAATGTGAATTAATAAGTTGGAAATAATTTTTTTGTGAACAGTAACTTTTGACTTTTATTTACCATGGTTAAAATTAAATAGCATAATTAAATTTAAAAATGATATTATAATTACCCTAACACATGTCCGAATTCTATTGGATAAGGGTAATTAAACCACAAAAACCTTAGGAATAAAAAATTATCCTTTAGGTCCACTTGTAGTAGATTAGGACAATTATAATTATTTTATTTAAAGAAGTGTTAAAATTGTTAAAATCAAAGTTTATTAACTAAACCATTTTTAATATAGGGTTATACATAAGATAAATTAGATATAAATATTCATTAGAAAGATAAAAATATTTCCTGCATAATTTTTTTATTTATAATTTTTATAGATTAAATAATTAAATTTATTTATGCCATAATGATGATGCAAAAAGTACCTTTTTAATAAAATATTAAAATAGTTGATATAATAAATATTAAAATAAATATAATTTCAATGTTGGGATTCCATAAAAAAAATTTCTCAGTTAATATGTAATGATAGGGTAGATTAGATAAAAAAATTAGAAGTTATAAGGTTGTTATGACTTTCACAATAATAAAATACCAAATAGTGTCAAAATTGACATAAATTAATTTTTAAAACAAATACTATATTGTTGGTTTATATAATATTCAAAAAAATATATGGTTTAGAGAAAAGGATTAAATAATATTAAATTTATATATAATTAATGAACCATCTGAGTTTATCTTGATGTTTAGATTACGTTTATTGACCATATAGTGTAAGAGTACAAGAAGACACGGTAAAAGTTAAACTATTTAACTTAGAGTTAAATCTAAAAGATAAGTTTAAAATGGTAACCTAAACTTGTCTAAAACCTATTGGTTGAAATTATTTAGACCAATAACCACCTATGTCTCGAAATAAATTCATTTGGAGCCATTAAAACCCAAATATGGTTTTATAATAAATTAATATTTTAATCTTTTCCTAAAGTGACCCTCACCTATCTTATAAAAGGTAACTTCCCTTTATCTTCAAATCACACCTCCAACCAATTTAGATCAGCCAATCCCTACCCAAATATCCTCCCAACATCCATTAAATCAACCTATAGTCCTTAATTTGATCATAAATTCAACATAAGGATCCCTTTTGATCAACTAAAATTGAAACATCCGAAGAAGAGGTAATAATTTCACCACCCTCTTTCAAGTTCTTTTCACCTTCCACATCCTATTTCTTTGATGTTTCCATACCAAAATAATAACTCCAGTACCTCATAAATACTATGATGTTATTATAAATATGGTACAACCATATTATTTATTTTATCCATCATCTAAATGACAAAGTCACCATACTTGCGTACGTACGGCTTATCATCTCCACATCATGGTGTAGTTTGTTATTCAAACAGATGGTTATTTGAATGGGTATAATAATGAGTATAACTGATGTAAATAATAAATACAACATGTTAATTATTCTGTGTATATGATATAACATATAATTACATAGAATCTCACCATCAATATAATGATATTTTCGCTCATGCGTACGTACAGATTACCATCTCCGCGAAAAAATGAGATTCATTCCAACGTTCACCATTGAACGATGATTATAAAAATATATAGTATTAATACGTATGTAATATATGAAATAATAATGATAATGGAGATATATATATATACATATATAATTATTTATGTATGTAATTACATATATCTTCTTCACTTACTTCCTTTCAATAAGATATGAAAACGGAAACAACGTTTATGCCTATGTACGGCCTACCGTCTCTATAAACGATGCCTTCCATTCCATATATCTATCTATTATAAATATTTATATTCCAAATATATATGATATATAAATCAAGTTTTATATTTTGGATTTATTTAAATTATGATCTAAATTATATGATCAAGAATAACAAGTTAAAACACATACGATAACGAAAAATATTATTACAAAAAATGTTAATTTATCCTGGAAATCATTACTAAATGGGTAGTATAAAGTCATAAATGATTCATGTATGATATAATAAATATGAATATGGTTCTGGTATAATTTAATAACATATTATGGTCATTTTACATGAGGTCAAATGTACCCTCGACCAAAGGAAAGTGCAAGGTAAGGGTTAATTTCACAATCTCTTTATTATCCGAGGTTGTTTTTAGGTAAGTATCTACTGGGAGATATTTATTATCCATATACATATTTAATAAAAGTTTTTTCAAAGAGATTATTTTTAAAGGAAATTTTTACTAAAACATCATTTTAAATTATTTAATGATTTATTCTTCTAAACCTTTCTCATTAATGTCCATGTTATCAAAATGGTTTTAACGATTTATTTATATAGACATAAATGTTTTCAAATGTTAATTACTTTTAAATGTTTGAAATTTATATGGGACACATTGATTCAATAAAATATTTTAAATTAATTCCTTTATATGGATTTGAAATTATTTCATGAAAAAGGGATATTTCTTTCAAAGAGTTTTACTGATCATTTTCAACTATGTTAACATCCTTTACGAGATATTATTCCTGATCAAATTTAATTTATTATAATACAAATATTCCATATTGTATTGATGGTTTTGTGATACATTTGACTGTGGATGTGTTATTTTTATAACATTCATGGTTTATGGATAATGTATTGATATTTTTATGGTAGTTTTAATACGAATGTTTATGTTATGTTTAAACCTTTTCATATGAGGAATGCATTTGGCTTAGTAAGTGACGGTTGGAGGCTGTTATAGCTCCTCGATGATTTGGTAGGTCTCATGAGACTAATTAGTGTCTTATCACAAGGCCTTGAAAAATTATTATTTTTAATCCTCGCGCAAAGCCATGTCTATGTGGTTATGAAGTCTGGAATTATGCATTCCATCATTTTGAAATTAACTATTGATATTAACTGTGATTATTCGACTAGTAGAATATCCATGTGAATAAGTAAATGGAATTATTTGATTTATCTCTGCCATATTGTGCTAATGTTTATGTTTAAAAGGTATTTGTTTTAGTTTTATACGTTGCCTTAAATATTTATGCTTATTTATGAATATTTTTTCTATATTGTTATCCTTACTGAGCATCTGAGCTCACCCCTTTCGTTGTTTTATTTTTCCCAGGATGCGAAGACTTATATTATGACTTACTTGTAGGGATATTCTATGGGATATGAATGTGTTCAATGGAGATAATTTTTCTGTTGTTTTTCATTTTATAATGTAATGTAATGTTCATGTGTGTAATCTATTTTCCAAGACTTCTAAACAGATCGGTCCATCGGGACTTGATTCCTTCAATCATTGTTAATGTATTAAAATAATTCACCAACTCTGGGTAACTAGGGTCAGGTCATTACACTTTAAAGCCCAAAAATGTAAACCAATTTTAATGAGTATTCATTAAATTAAAAAATAATTAAATTTATTGAAAATATTAAAAAATATATAACATATAAGTAATTAAAATCAGGAATTTAATCAATAATATAAAATTTTAACATATGCTGTATTTTTCTACAAAAATTGATGATTAACATAAAATAATATTAATTTTTTTTAAAACAGTTCAAAAATATTCACATAAACCCAAGAATATTAGAAAATTATTTTAAAACAAATATAATAGGTAAAATAATTATTCTACCAATAAAACAAATTAAATTTATAAAATATGAGATAAAATAATATGAAAAATATTTTCCATAAAATAATTTTATATTTACGAAAAGTTCCACAACAACTAACTGGTGGTAAGAGAAATTACTCAATCTACGAATAAAGAAAAAATGTATTTGATTGTAGGATTAAAAATGAACAATCCAAAGAAAAAAAAATTAAGATATAGTAGCATTAAATTTACCTAACAGTAGAAAGAGTTTGCAATCAC
Source organism: Viscum album (assembly GCA_963277665.1). Lineage (NCBI taxonomy): Eukaryota > Viridiplantae > Streptophyta > Magnoliopsida > Santalales > Viscaceae > Viscum > Viscum album. Next base: position 278,705,799 of record OY728123.1, on the reverse strand, counting down.
AACTATTAAATGATCGGTGCTACTGCTAGTTAAGTGGTTTGCAGCTACTATCATGTGATGCATCTTCTGCTACCATTGAGTGGTATCAAGTGAAGGTGTTAACATAATTATAACACCACCATTTTAATATGATTCTATAATTCAAATGATGAAGATCCACTATTACCATTCTGGTATTGCTCTACTGTTAATTTTTATCAGTAAAACTGTTTCAAGATAATCCATTGTTAAACAAAATGTAACATTATAGTGGGTGTACTTCCATATAAAGAATGATGGTGGTGTTAATGTCATTATTTAATGGTGCTACTATCAGATGAAAATAGAGGGTATTATCTACTATCACCGTTGTTGATGTGGTTATTCTACCATGGATAATGATAGGTGACTACACTACCTTCATTGTGGAATGATGGTATTATTTCACCTGAGGACATGCTATAACTGTCAAGGTGGAGTTCTATAGAAACTAGTTGATGGTTAAGGATCCTATGTCACTTGTGAAGGAGGAGAGACCCCAAAGTGCATTCCACTTGTACATGAATGGAGGATATGAAAAAGATAATTATAAGCTTCTACAAATGAAGTGTTACCATACATAGAGTCATACACATAAAGGATGTGTCAATGCATCTATAAAGAGAAGAAGACAAGGCACATAGAGATTAATAAAATGTAAATAATTTTATAATATAATAACTAATGAAACTATAAAACCCAATAATATGAAAATTATTGATGAATCCAAAAGCATACAGCATGTTCGGATCCAAATGGGAACATTCTAGAGATTAATTTAAAATTATTCATAGTTCTATAAAAGATAGATTATAATCATATCATTCATATGAAATAGAATATATAATAATAAAATCATGTTAAATCAAGATAAAAAAATATATTGATATTGGAAAAACTAGTATCCCGATAAAATATTGAAAGGGTTTGGAATATTAAAAAAATGTAAAATTTTAATAGTGAACAAAAAAATAATTACATATACTATCACATCTAAGTGAACACAGTAATTTACATGTTTTACATCTTAATAATTTTATCTGGTACATATCCTAATCTAGAAACTATCTGAGATCACATAGTACAATAGAAAACTATCCTTTTTCAATTACATCAAGCATAATATAATTGTTAATTAGTATATAATATAGTCATATGATAGTGATTTTCCGTCTCACAAAATATTTGTGATAGTAAACATTTTAAAGCATTAGAATGAACCTCAATAAAAAGACATAATCACATAATCACAATTCTTATTGGATTCATTAAACATGAAAATATACAAGTCAGTTCTTCTTATTTTTAATTTCTTTCATAGAAAAGAGCAAGAATCTAATCATCTTATTTTTCATTATTCTTTTCTATAATTTTTAAAACGATATCATTTTTCAAACCACACCTATTATCTAAATCCACTATAAACATATTAAAAGGTACAATGTTGGTCTCTTTCCTATTTTCTCTCTCTTCAATATTCATAATACTATATGAACCAATCCCATTGAATTACCTAGATTTTTAAAAATCCAAATATCTTAATTACTTATTTTGTAGGCTTGTAATTAAAAACTACTGATACAACTTCATTCAAAACATCTCTGATCAGCATTTTCCAAAAATTAGTATTTCCATCTATTTCAGACACTTTTCATCCATTTATTTATTGATATTTGGAAATAACATTCACACTTCCATTTTAATCATTCCATAAAATCCACCACACTCTGACTCCAAAAAAAAATTATATTAAAATTTCCACATATGAAAATCATCATGTTTAATATGCATGGGTTACTATCATGGATCCCTTAATTTGTGATGAATATTTTGTCATTTGAATGAATATGTTGACCTTAAATTACATACATTGAACCCTTCTCAATCACATAGAAAATTCTCATCCATATAAAAATCATATAACTGAACAATTTGGATTTTTTATCAATTAATTTATGTAACCAATTATATTACATGACCAATTTTCCTAAGTGTAAAATTCATATACATGTATGAATATTCAAGTCCATAGATTCTCATATATAGATAATAATTTATCCAAATTCATGTATGTGGAATTATAATTCCACGGATATTTGGATATATAGTAGTGAATTCATGTATATAGATTTCACTATGCTGGAAAACATTTACTATGATATTCCCTTATATAGGGTAGGTATTATAATTTGCATACAAGGTCATACACTTCTTAAAATATATTTTAAACTTCATATATTATCATATTATACCATATTTTATCCGTTAAACATATTAAAAAATATTATTAGAGGAATCGTGGTTACTATTATCAGGATATTTGAAGTTTAAAAGGACACTTCACTTTTCATCATAAAATTTTAAACTCATACTTCCAAACAAACCGATTTATGTATAGACAACAAAAAACAATACCATAGGCATTCCAACATATTTTTTATCATATTCTTCACTAATCCAAAAGAAACTAAAAATATCTTTGTTTCTATAGTATAAACCAATGAACGAAATTCTTGTTTATGTTTCACCCCCATATCATGGCTTGAGGTTGAATATATAGAAAATTTCATCTATTGTATTATATTTCTCATAGGGTGTACATATGTTTGATCATCAGGAAGATAATATTATGATGGGATATAAAATCACATTATTTTTTGATATATTATTGTATTACATGACTACTATATTCATATGGGGTACATTAATTCTGACATACATCAAGAGATACCTAGGTTGATTCATTAGATGTCCAATGTGTTATAAACATTACTACTCTCAAGTTAAACCAATGAATATGTTATAGAATAGTTGGTATTATTTAGTTTTTATTATTACACCTTCCCAAGTTATCAAAATCTAAATTGTACAATAATCATGTTTCGATATTGGGTACCTATTACCTATAACATGAATTAGTTCACTTAGGGCCATTCATATTGTGATATTTTAGAGACAACAAAACTATATAATTTTACGTATGAATACATTAGAATTTGGTGAGTGTAAAGAATATATGAAATTAGAAACATTAAAATAATTTATTATAAAAATTACTATAATTTATGAGAATGTTTTTGGGTATAAATTTATATTGGAACCAATGAGACCCAAATGTCTGAAATAATTGGATCTAGGTTGGAGAATAAATATTCTATGGTGTTTTTCGTTATCCAATTTTTTGGATGATCATATTGTTTATATGGCAAGTTATATGGTTAATAGAAATTAGAATACTAGAATATGATTAATAAATATCACGGTAAATGATGATGTTTTATTGTTTTTTTCATAGTTTTTTGTGTGAATTTTTTTTCATTATATAGATTTTCAAATAGTATATACGGGATTGTGTAACAATTATGAAAACCACATAGGGAGTATGTGGGAGTAGGTATCCAAAGGAGGAATTGTATAAAATGATTATAGTATGATATTATACATTTGAGTTTCATGAACATAAATTATTTACAAAATGGTATAAATATGATGTTTCGTGATTGGAAGTGTTTTCATGAGGTCTACAAAGTAAAGTTACACATAGCAATTTTTTGAGGAAGGAGAACATATGTGAACATGAGCATGTGAATGCATAAATTGTAATATCATGATTAGAGTGATTTTTAGGGATTTTTTTCTAATTAACCTAATTATCTACTTATTATGTTTTTATTAAAATTTAAATAAGATCTTTAATTTATTTTTAAAATCCAAGAAGTTAGGAATATCACATTGAAAAATCATTTAGAAAAGAATATTATTTTTTGAAGAGTTTATCAAAGGTAAAATCTATGGGAGGTATGTGAATGGAGTATCGTCATTTAGTGTACGAAGAAATCATCCTCGTATCATGAATAAAATCATGAAAACCAAACCACATAGTGCATGGTTACTCATGTTGTGTATGGAATACCATGAGGTGTAGTATAAAATACCATGAACTAATTCCTTGTGGAAATAATGTGGTCCAGAGAGATAGTATGTGATGAAAAATAATCTGAAAAAATTATTTTCAATGTGATTTATGAGAATAATTTTTTGAAATGATTTTTTTGTTGTTATTATAGAGAATAAGGATTTCTTTTTTCATATCACATTTAGGATATTATTATGAATATGAACGAATATTTTCTTAAAAATGTAGATGTGAACATGAAGTCATTAAAAAATAAAGATATCATTTAATATAGTGACCAAATATGAGTCAATTAATGTGAGGTTAGGGAGGAAATATTTTGTCCCAAAATTCATTGTAAAAGAATTTATCCTAACACAATGTGATAATGAAAAAAAAATATTTTTGTCCACCTAAAAATGCGAAAATTATTGGATTTTTCTATGACGCACAAATAAAATGAATATCCTCCATTAAATGGATTTTAGTGATGAACAAATTAAAAACATATTGGGTTATGTTTAATTTTTATCATTTTTTATTGTTGTGAATGTGAAACTAAAGACAACAGGTTTAGTAATATCCTAATAACATGAGGATATGATAACGTAATAAGAAATACAAATGATAAAAACCATATTCACCTCTCCCCCTTATTTTTTCAAAGGATGAAACACATTTTATATGCCTTATTTATTGAGGATGTTGTTAGGCCCACGTAGCTTATGGGGATTGGAGCACTGTATGGGATGATCATAATGAGTAGTATTGGTCACCATTATATAAACATTCATGAATGTTTTCTCTTCTATTCATATAAATTAAGATTTTGGAATGGTGGAAGGTATTTAGGGTTAGTATATTTTTGGATATATGGTAGCTTATGAATTATAATCCTTATTATGAAACCCATAATCTTGTTATTTGTATTCATTCTAGCATTTATTTACACCTAAATATGTTTTGTTACATGTAAATAATTATTTATTATGTTAATATTATATTTTATTATAGGAACACATTTTATATATGTATGTGAAATATTAAATATATTTTAATTTATTAATATTTTATTGGATGTTGTTTCATGATCTCAACTGATAAGTTTAATTCAGGTGTAATTACTCTTATTATATTTAGTGGATTCCGCAGCATTTTTTCAAATCATCTTGAGTGTTTGAGTTTGATCTAGGGAGATCAAATATCTTTATATCATGATGTATCACTATGGAAGTTATGGTAAGAACTTTAATGAATTATTCTCATAAACATTTAAATTTTTTTTTCTAACATTTCAATAGATACTCTAATAGTGGTACTAATTTTATATATTTTAGTTAGTAATTAATACAATATCTTATCATATTTTATCATTTTGAATTCAAAATTTCCAATCTAAAAATGAGTTTTCCCTCCTTTATCATCATTATTCCCCTCATAAATATTCTTAGTCTTTTTCAGGATTTATTCGGTATCATTGTGAACAAGAAATATTTTTGAATTGTTAATATAATGGAATGTTCAATATGTAATTGCCTATTTTTCTTCATTATTGATAATATTCATCTCTAAAATTGGTATACCAAATATTTTAGATTGATTTATAATTTTGATATTTTTATATTCAATAATGTCTCAACACAATAATATTAGGTAGGGAATCATCTAATATATCATTTCATAACATAATGTCCAACAATACATACAATAGAAAAAATTGGATCATTTTATTTTAATCTTAAAAATATGAAATAAAGATATTGATATGACACAAAATATTCTAGATCAAGATTTGAATGTATATAATAAATGGGAACATGGAATTTGTAATACAACATTATGTTTCGAGGAATAATAATGGATGCAATACTCATAAGGGGATATAATTGGAATAATATAATTTTATAATTTATTCAAATTACCCTCTGTAACAAGTTAAATTTTTTATCTACTCATTAAAATTTTCAAAGATACCAATAAAAAATAATTTAAATTTGAATTTTTTATTCTTATTTTATAAGTATCACCCTCATTGTGGGTGAACACTTCATTTTTGCAATTATTCTCATAAATGTGATTGATCAATCCATTAATCTAATAAATCATATTTAATGTTTTTGTGAAGGTTTCATCCTTGAAACACATCTGAAATTTCTCATGACTAATTATAGGAAATCGTATTATATAGAGTTAAATTTTAAGAGAATAGAAATATAACTAATAATATTACGGAATACATTCCATTAGATGTGTTTTTCCTTTAATTATATAAATTTTCATCAACAACTTATGATATTTTTCAAGATAATTATTATATAAATCAAATAATCTAAAAAATATAAAAATTATCATATTCATCATGACATCATCTTTCTTAAAATACATCAATAATATTACATATCTTTCATGATTAGAGAATAGTTAATATATAATTTCTAATAATTCCTTGATGTGAATTAAATTAATTAGCTATAAAATTATGTCCTAATATATTACATTGAAAGGTCATAAATTATATCCATATTACATTGTTTACTTCCATTCATCATGAATGTAAATACATAATGATTAAATTTCCAATATATACTAATTTAAGAATAATAATATTCATATCCCAAATCTCTACAAGTCATGTTCCAATTTTTCATTTAAATCATTCCATCAATTTCATAAACTATATTATCTATATGATAATAAAAATATATTTATACATGAAGTTAAATAAAAACCCAAAAAAAAATATTCACTAAATTATCTTGGATATTAAAACAATTTATATCGATTTAAATTACAAATATATCCACTCAAAAAAATCATTGTAATAGGCATCAATTAAATTTACATCATCACTTTTAAATTATATCGTCAAATCATCAAATAATATTTTGGTAATATAACCTATCATCAAAAAAATGAATAATTTCATTAGTTTGATATTTATATATCATATTGAGTGATAAATAACATAGTTTTACACACATAATACACAGAATCACCTTGAATGAAATTTATTGTTATTTTATTAGAACTACGTGAGAGGAATAATTTTGTAAAATAGTAGTCATTTTATGTTAAATTAATTCAAATGGAATTTTTAACTAAACTTATTTATATTTTCAAATCAACCTAGAATATTTACATAAAAAATTATACATTTTGGTATCACTTATACAACTATTTAGGATAACCTAGCTCAATAATCACATCATGTGAACTACATCGTTAGTTGTTACTTTCAAAATAGTGACCTAAATTCAACTATATAGTTAGATTTTTCATTTTTCATGTCCTCATGTGTTATTCTTGTTGGCCCCATATACAACTCTACATCTTTTTATGTTTCCAGTAACCGACAATACATTAAAAATTACACAATATTCTTTCATCTTATTATGAACATTATAAAATCCAATCACTCGTATCATTAACATCTTCTATTAGTTTGAAATCCATATTTATAAATATTTTTATGATCTCTAATAAATTCTGATCTGTCATAAGGAGGTCAAGTACTTTAATATATAACATAATTTCATGTAGTGAGTATTATAAAAATAATCATAAATAACAATATTGATTGTTTCATTTTTCCATCTTGGATTTAGTGTAAAACAATAATAAATATAACACATAAAAACTAAAAAGATCCAATATATAATGTCTCACAGGTTCTTCAATCTACCTAAAATTTATCTTTATAATTATAAGATTTATACATAGTTTTTTTAAAAAAAATCAACACACTCAACTAAATGAGATCATTTTAAGGTCATTTATAATTTTAACATCTATTTAAAAGTATTATAATTTTATAATTTTAACCAGTTCAACAACACTACAGTATTTTCACTACAATATTTTATTTATGCTATATTTTTTATTTTCAATAAACTTTTCTCTTATTGTGTTGACCAGATATATTATCGGTATCCCCTAGATTAAAATTTTTTTTACTAGATTATTTAGAATTTAAATTCAATGATGTATTCGGAACCTCATCATGGACGAAAGTTATCTATTTTTGTCATTTCACTTTTATAAGGGAACATATTTACCATCAATTTTGAAATATATTAAATGAAAAAAATTATATAATTTCACCCTTCAATAAATAAAGTTAATTATCATAAAAAATAATTAATTAGATGATTCATGTGGGATAACAAATATTTATCCCAGATTCCATTTTCACACTTGAAGAAATATATAACATTATACCTCCATAATCTCTATAAATCAGTGTTTTATCATTTTAGAAAATTATAATCTTTATTATAGATTTTATCTAGTAATATAAAAATTTTACTTCCTTCTATTAATCCTTGAGATGATGAAAATATATGGTGACAGGATATATTACATGACGTGTTGCTACTTTAATGTAGTACATATTTTCTAAGTATTATAATGTATTATCATTTTTCTATTTATTTTATTTTAATATTTATTATTATATCTATATTGATTTGATAAAATATCAAAATTTAAATAAGACCATACACTTTTAAAAAAATTTCTTACACCAATGGATTTTCCGATGATTCATTTTCCTGTTATAATTTTTTTTTAATCAATCTCAATAAAACATACTTTTTTCATTTTATATTAATTAATTTTCATATTTATTAATTTCTATTTAATTATCATTTAAATTATTATTTAATTACATGTGAGTTCATTAAAATTTTATTCATTAAATAAATATTTTATTCATCATAAAAAGATTCATATTATCAAAATTCAAAGATAAATTTTTTTCTCTAAAAAGATAATAATTAAAATATAAATGGTTAATATAATACAATAATTTACCATAAACCATATGTTACATTTATAATGATAATTAAAGAATAGTGATATTGTATTCACTACCCTAAAGTATCATATTGTTAAATTATTTCATTTTTGGATTACTGATTATTTTTTAGGTTTTAATAAATTAATAGATTAGTGGAATATAATAAAAGGAAATAATAATTTAAATTAATGGGATAAGTAAATATGATATGTGGTTTTTTAGAACAAAATAAAATGTCTGGAAAAGGATTATTTGATAATTTTGGTTTTCTTCTTCTTTAATTTTCTTTCTCTCCCCCTTTTTCAAAATCAAAACACACATAATTACTGGTATTTTTTATTGAAAAACAACTCATTATGACTTAAGATGAAACTCCCTCTGAATTTATTTTCCATGATATTTTTCATTGTTTCCTTTTGAGATAAAACTAGAAAACACATTTGTGAAAAAGAAATCCCCCTTAATCAATGTAAATCTTACCCAACGTAAAGAATTATTGAAATGCATTGATGTATCCCCCTATGATTTTCAAAATGGGAATCATTATATAAGAATTATGTAGAATTATGTAATAATCATAAATTAAAATTTCTAAAATATAAGTAAAATCATTCAATAATCAAGAGATAAAGTGTATATTAACATTTAAATAAATCATAAATAAATATTTAAAGAATTAAAAACATTTGAATAAAATGATAACAATCAAAATATTAAAAAAAATATAAATTTATTCATCCTTGTAAGATTTGAAAACAACACCATCTACCTTTCTCAAAATTTTCAACTAGTTGTCTAATTTCCTTTTATATTCAGCCAATTCAAATTTTTACTCTTCTAATATTACATTTTGATATTTTGATAACATTAAAACATTGATGAACTATTTAAATAAATAAGAATTATTATCATTAAAATATTTAATTTATATGTCTTCATGTTTTATATACTTCTATATCTTATTTATATTACAGAAATAAACCATACAATCATTTTTTAAATTAAATTTGTAAGCATTAAATTCTATCTTTTGATATAATTTTTTCTATTGTCACCTTTTTTTTCAAATTTCATTCTTTTGTATTGATAAATAATTATTTTTATATTTATCTCATATGGAATATAAATAATTTTTGACATCTTGAGTAGTTATTGTGACACCAAAGATAACTGATCATTGATTATTTCTATTATGAAACTATTTACTTTTTTTGAGTTATCTAACTCAACATAATAAGATTTATCTTCAATTAGAACTTTTTGAAATCCCTTCTCCTCATATATTATTTTCAAAATATTTTGGTGATCCTTAAACTGAACATATTAATATTCTAAATTAAATTTATTCCATAGATTAACATATGGATAGTTTTTTGTTTGATTTCATGGTTTCTCAATTAAATTTACATACTCAGTAGAATATTTTTATAATGGTTTCTTATATTTTTCAATACAATTATATGTTTTCATAGTCCTTGGATATTTATCCAATGAATACTATGAGTGATATTAAAAATGTAATGCCCCGAACCTTGATTCCCAGAGTTGATGCATTATTTTAATACATTGGCATGATTACCAGGAATCAAGTCCCGAAAGACCGATCAGTTTAGCTATCTTGGAAAATATATTGCATAAATGAACATTACATTACACTTTCTAAAATAAAATACAAAAAATATATATATTTGAGAACTCCATTATTCCCTTTAGCTTAACCTTGCATATCAATCATAATACACTTCTTGGAATCCTGGGAAAATAAAACATAATAATGGGGTGAGCTCAGATGCCCAGTAAGGATAAATAGTTTAGCAGAAGCTATAACCTTTTAAGGCAAGATGTGTGATATAAACAATAGCCTTTTTAAACATAAACATGAAAATAATATGAAAAAAATCAAAAAATACCATATAAACATGCACATGGATATTCTACTAGTTGAATAATCACATGTAATAACTAATTTCATAATGAGGGAATGCCTAACGCCGGACATCATTACCACATAGTCAAGGCCGTGTGCCAAGACTACAAATAAATTTTTTTTCAAGGCCTTGTTCCAAGACACTATTTTTTCTCATGAGAACTACCGACGCATTGAGGTGCTATAGCGGGCTCCACCCATCACTTACTAAGTCCACTGCATTCCTCATATGAATAATTGAAACATAACATAAACATTTGTATTAAAACTAGCATATGAAATGTCAATACATTAAACATAAAACATTAATGGTATAAAAATAGAACATCCACAGTCAAGCATATCGTAACTCATTCGATAAAATATGGAATATTGTTGTATAATAAATCAACCTCAATCAAAAATAATATCTAGTAAAGATGCTGACATAGTTGAAAATGATGAGTAAAACTTTTTGAGGGAAGTATCCTTTTTTGAAAATCATTTTAAAGTAACACATTTATAATGAATGTAATTTAAAATAGATTTTTGAATCAAAGTTTCCCATACCACTTTTAATCTTTTGAAAAGAATTATCATTTCAAAACATTCATGTCCATATAATTAAATCCTTAAAATCATTTTGAAAACATGGACATTAATTAGAAGGATCTAGAATGATAAATCATTAAAACATTTAAAATTCTGATCATGATAAATAGAACCTTTCACAAATCCTTAAAACATTCATTTTGAAATCATTTTTATGAAAAATGGACATGGATGATAAAAATGTCCCAGTAAATACTTACACATAAACAATCTCGGATAAAAATGAGATTGGCGAAATAACCCTTACCTTTCACTTTCCTTAAGTCGAGGGTACGTTTAGCCTTCTATATGAAGCTTGTAGTATGTTATTAAATTATACCAGAACCATATTAATATTTATGATATCATAAATGATTCATTTATAACTTTATACTACCCATTTAATAAAAATTTCCATTTAAATTAACTTTTTGGGTAATAATCGTTTTCTTTATCATACGTGTTTTAACTTGTTACTCTTGATTGTATCACTTAGATCAAGATTTAAATACTTAGAGAATATAAAACATTATTTATATATCATATATATTTATAATATAAATATTTATAATAGATATATATGTGAAATGAAAAACACCGTTTATGGAGATGGTAGTCCGTATGTACGCATAAACGCCGTTTCCATTTTCATATCGTATTGAACAGAACAAAGTGAATAAGATATATGTAAGTGCATATATATATCTATATATATATATCCAGTAGAATTATTATTTCATATATTACATACTTATTAGTAATATATATTTTTATAATCATCGATGAATGGTGAACTTGGAAATTAATCTCATCACGTCGTGGAGACGGTAATCCGTACGTACGCACGAGAAACAATATCACTCTTTTGATATAACAATAACATATAATTTGATATTATATCATATATACATAATCCTTATAATTTTATATTTATTATTTACATCAAATACACATCATTATTATACCCATCCATATAATAATGTATTGAATAACCGTTACACCACGAAGTGGAGACGGTAAGCCGTACGTACGCACGTATGGTGACATTTCATTAAAAGGATGGATAGAATACTGAATATGGTTATACCATATTTATAATAACATCATAGTATATATAAGATACTAGAGTTATTATTTTATAATGGTAATAACAAATAAAGAGGAAGTGGAAGAAGAAAGGAACTTGAAAGAGGGTGGTGAAAACATTACCTCTTCTTCGGGTTCTTCCTTTAGATTTGATCAAAAGGGCTCATTAGGATGTATTTCTGATCAAAATACGTCCTCTATCATGAATTTAGAATAGTTGGGAGGTTATTTGGGCAGGGTTTGTCCGAGACAAATGGCTTAGAAGGTGTGAATTAGAGTGAAGGGGGAGTGCCCTTTTATAAGATGGGTGATGGGAACCATAGGAAAAACATAAAATATTATTTTATAATAAATTCATATTCGGTTTAAAATGGCACCAAATTAATTTATTTTGAGGATATGGTGGGTATGGGTCGCAATCATCTCATCCAATAGTTTTTATAAAAGTTTAGGTTACCACTGTAACCTTATCTTTTAGATTTCACTCACATCTAAATAGTTTAACTTTTACTGTGTCTTCTTGTATTCTTACTATATATGGTTAATAAAATTACCTTAAACTTCCAAGAGAACCTCAAGTGGATCATTAATGATCTATATAATATTATTTAATCCCTTTTGCCGAACCTTACATTTTTAGGAATATTATATCAACCAATAATAGTATTTTTTTAAAATATTAATTTATGTCCATTTTGACACTATTTTGTATTTTGTTTTTGTGAAAGCCATCACAAATTGATTACTTCAAAAAAGATAAATTTAATAATCCATAACATGTCATATTCAGCTAGAAAATTGTTGGATTTCATAAAAACTTTGAAATTATATCTATTTTAATATTTATAATACCATTTATTTGATTTTTTTCATTAATAATGAAATTATTGCATCATCATTGTGCCATTAATATATTTAATTATTTAATCTCTAAAAATTATAAATAAAATACCATTATGTAGAAAATATTTTTATATTTCTAATTAATATTTATAATCTAATTTATCTTATGTATAACCCTATATAAAAAATGGTTTAGTTATTAAACATTGATTTTAACTCTTTTAACTCTTTTTTAAATTAAATAATAATAAATGTATTAGTCTGATCTAATTGGACCTAAAGGGTCATATTTTATTCCTAATGATGTTTTTGGTTGAATGAAACTTATCCAATAGAATTAGGACATGTGTTAGGGTAATAATAATATCATTTTTACCCTTAATTACCCAATTTACTTTTAGCCGTGGTAAATAAAAGTAAAAAGTTACTATTCACCAAAAATTATTTTTATCTTATTGAACCACATTTTACTCCTTGATATTAACCGTGTCTCTCAAGTTTTTGAAATTCAACTTACAGAAGCGGTAAAATTAAGTTATATGTGAATTTACAAATTCTCTTTGGTGATGGGTAAAAGATGATGAAAAGTTAAATAAATTTTTTATATATCTAAAATTATTATAAACTGACTCCAATGAATTAAATTTAAATAATATAGGTATTATGTTTCTATTTTGACCTAAAATAAATTTAAATACAATAAATAATTATTTAAATTAAAAAATGGTTTTAACCACTAACTTAGTGTTTTTCACTATTCATCAAAAATTGAAAGTTTTAAGAAAAATACCAAAAATTCACCCTGAGCTAATTTTGAGATTCGGAATTTAAAAATGAAGTCTATTTTACCAAATTCAAAACATAGAAGTTTCATTTACTAATTTAAAATTAATTCCCATTGTCAAAACCAAAAAGCGGGTTTTTTTAAAAAAAAAGTAAAAACTATCAAAAGATTGACACTGGTTTATGTCAAATTTTAAAGTGAAATTACTACCAATGACCAACATTGGATTAAATGGTAAAAATATATTCTAATTATACTTCCAAATAATTAAAATTTATAATTTAGCACTATAAATTATTTTGATTAAAAAGGTTGTTTTCAGTTTAAATATAGTATTTTTCACTATTCACCCAAATATGAAAATTATCAGAAAAATACCAAAAATTTATTGAAACTAAATTCTTATGTCCCGATTATAAAGAAAAGTTATTTTGGTCAAATTGAATATATAAAAGTTTCAAATATTTTATTTAAAAAGTGTTCACCATGAAAAGGCGGAAAAAATGCATTTTTTGAAAAATACTTCTTTTATCTGATAAAATGAATTAGTTCTTACATTATGTATAAGGAACTCATAATATGGATTCTAAAATTATAAAAAATATATATAGTTAAAAATTTAGTTAATACTATTCAAAACCGCTTTTGAACGGCTAGTTTGGTAAGTAATGGTGTGCTTGAACTCGATGTTGCGTGTAATGTGGGTTATTGAATTACATTGAAGAAATAACGTACTATGAAATCTTGGGGTGTTACATTCTTCCCTCCTTCAATAAATTGTGTCCTCTCAATTTGAAATTGTTCTTCGAAAATAAAAGATTGAAAATGAAAAATACCTTTGTGGGAAAACCCACATGAGAAATTGGGTTAATAAAATTTATTCTTAATAAGAAGAAAAGGGGAATGAAAAAGTCAACACAAAATTACGATCTCAATTACAAGAACATTGGGGGAAATTAGAGACACATAATTGGAGTAAAAACATAAATATTTATAGGGAGTGATTGAGATCATCAGTCACAAAAAATTGTAGAATTTGGGGCCTCATAGCCATCAATATTTTATGATTTAAAATATCATCAGTTCAACAAATCATACAGTATTAAGATAACACGTTTTTAGTTTTAAGATCCCTTAAATAATGTTTAAGAATTAATTTCTTCATATAATAAGAGAAGAAATAAAATATATACTTCACAAGTAGATTTCCATCCATTAACTAATTTCTACCACAAACATGTCTTTCACTCTAAAAGATAATAGAAATTTAAAAAATATTCTATTTATCCTATTCGTATAGGGTTTCCAAAAAAAATGAATTTATAATTCACCTCTCGGACCATTAAAAAGAAAAACTACATTAAACAATCCAGGGACATCACGTAGTCCAGTGGTAGGAGATAAATCCAAATCGCACTATGGTTGTGGGTTCGATCCCCGCAGCTTCGTCCAACCCGACGGGTTGTCGCCCGACCTCCGGGTTGTTATTTTATGGAAATCCAAAAATAATCTCAAATTTGATTTATCCAATATAACTTTTTCCAAATTCATAGTCCAAAATTTATAAGGAAGTTAAACACAATGAAGAACCTTTTTTCCACGTAATAACATGTGAACATCTTCATCATGTATAATTTTAAAACATGGTAACACCCTAAATTACCATAAAACCATATTGATTAAGTTCATGCTCCCTTATCCTTTATATAATACTGGATATATACCTTATATCCCAAAATATTGAATATTCCAGCAATGATGAAAAAAAACTATTAAACAGTTCCATGGAATTCAAGAATATCTAATATAATTTATCCAAATCAACCATCTATTATTCCAAAATCATCACCCCATTTTCCAAACCATATTAAGGATTTCATTTCCTTCAACCATGTATCTTTTCAAAAAGTGTAGCTTACTATTAAGTCACTTTTCGTAGAACCATATAATCTCAAATCCTCAATAAAATATTACTGCAGTATAATCCTTATTTATCTCCATAATTCATATAACCAGTATATTGCTGATACAACACTCAAATGAAATAATTCTATATTAACAACATAAGAACACTAGTCATTCCTCTTCACAGGAGGTTGGATCATAACTTGAGTATTATCCAATACCATCATTTAAGGTATACTCTTATGACTAATACATTGATTCACGTAGTGTCCCAATGCCTTGTAGATGAAGCATTGTACATTTTAATCCTTTTTCTTACCCTTGTAATCACGTATATGGTGTAATTTTTCTCCACACTTATAAAAAACTCTCATTACCTTCAAGAATTTACCATGGTGATTCTTTACATAGTTATCACATATGGTAAAATCCTTCTTTTCCCTCTTCCCTTTATCTATCTTTCTCTATTCCATCCTTTTCTTCTCTTGCTTCCCTTCAAAGCCATAGGATTCAGATAATTATTTACTTATCTTATTAACACATGATACTATTTCATCATTTGTTGAGAATACATGGGAGACTATTTCCCTTCTAAATTTTGGCTTAATACTCTGAAGGATATGATCTATCTTACTCTTTGGATCATACATATTGATGGATTTCACATTCCATCTTTTGGGGCCATTTCTATACAATGGCATACACTAGGTCAGTTTATGAATCACAATTCATAATTCCAAACATGTAAAATACCTAACGTAAATTGAATAGTTTATGGATATAATCCATAATCACAAAATTGTTTTCTTTGAGGAGGTATATACTCATAAACCCTTCATAGTGGTTTTTAAATAAAATGAGAATTATCCTAAGCATATCCCTTGGGAGTGTCATAACCAAAATTGCATCAAGGCCCATTATCGTGCACCAGTTCCCATTCGAGTTTAGCTCAAAGTTGTGTTTTTGGGTTTCACCCATAGGTATATCTCTGCCAAAGCTACCTCTACCTATTTGTATCCAGACATGGATGTATTTTCTTGGAAGACTCACAAAATCTCTACATTACCAAAATTCTAGGAAGTCCTTCTATATTAATCCTCAAAGTATATCTTTGGTCTATTTGCTATAATCAGTGTTTATCTAAATCTATCATCCAAGGTTATTGTTAACCTTCCTATGATACCAACTGTAACGCCCCGACCCTAGATTCCAAGAGTTGGTGCATTATTTTAATACATTGGCATGATTACAAGGAATCAAGTACAGAAAAACCGATCAGTTTAGCTATCTTGGAAAATAAACTTCATAAATGAACATTACATTACACTTTATAACATAAAATACAAAAAAAATAGATCTTTGAGAAAGCCATTATTCCGTTCAGCTTAACCCTGCATATCAATCATAATACACTTCTTAGAATCCTGGAAAAATAAAACATAAGAAATTGGTGAGCTTAGATGACGAGTATGGGTAAATAATTTAGCGGAAGCTATAAACTTTTAAGGAAAGATGTTTGATAAAAACAACATCCTTTTTAAACATAAACTTGAACATAATATGAAAAAAATCAAACATTACCATATAAACATGCACATGGATATTGTACTAGTCTAATAATCGCATGTAATAACTAATTTCATAATGAGGGAATGCCTAACGTCGTACATAATTACAACATAGTCAAGGCCTTGTGCCAAGAATACAAATACAATTTTTGTCAAGGCCTTATGCCGAGACACTAGTTTGTCTCATGGGACCTACCGATGCATCAAGGATCAATAGCGGTCTCCACCCATCACTTACTAAGTCCACTGCATTCCCCATATGAATAGTTGAAACATAACATAAACATTCGTATTAAAACTAGCATACGAAATGTCAATACATTACCCATAATCCATTAATGTTATAAAAAATAGAACATCCACAGTCAAACATATCATAATTCATTCAATACAATATGGAAGATTGTATTATAATAAAGCATCCTCAATCAAAAATAATATCTAGTAAAGTATAATGACATAGTTGAAAATGATGAGTAAACCTTTTTAAGAGAAATATCTTTTTGTAAAGTGATTTAAAAGTCACACATTTATAAAGGAATAAATTTAAAAGAGATTTTTAAATAAAAGTGTCCCATTCCACTTTGAAAACATTTGAAAAGAATTATCATTTCAAAACATTCACGTTCTTATAAATAAATCTTTAAAATATTTTTGAAAACATGGACTTTAATTAAAAATATTTAGAAAGATAAATCATTAAAACATTTAAAATTATGATCTTGATAAAGTGTACCTTTCAAAAATCCATAAAATATTAATTTTGAAATCATTTTTATGAAAAATGGACATGGATGATAAAAATTTCACAGTATATACTTACACATAAACAATCTCGGATAATAATGAGATTGGGGAATTAACCCTTACCTAGCACTTTCCTTTAGTTGAGGGTATATTTAACCTCTTGTATGAAGATTGTAGTATGTTATTAAATTATACCAGAACCATATTAATATTTATGATATCATAAATTATTCATTTATAACTTTATACTACCCATTTAATAATAATTTCCATGTTAAATTAACATTTTGGGTAAAAATCATTTTCTTTATCGTACTTGTTTTAACTTGTTACTCTTGATTGTATTACTTAGATCAATATTTAAATACTTCCAAAATACAAAAAATGATTTATATATCATATATATTTATAATATGAAAATTTATAATAGACATATATATATGAAATAAAAAACACCCTTTATGGAGATGGTAGTCCGTACGTACGTATAAACGTTGTTTTTGTTTTCATATCATATTGAACGGAACTAAGTGAATAAGATATATGTAAGTAAATATATATCTATCTATATATATATCTCCAGTAGAATTATTATGTTATATATTACATACTTACTAGTAATATATATTTTTATAATCATCTATGAATGGTGAACTTGGAAATGAATCTCATTGCGTCATGGAGATGATAATTCGTACGTACGCAAGAGAAAAAATAGCACTCATTTAATATTAGAATAATATATAATTTGATGGTATATAATTTATAAAGAATAATAATCATGTTATATTTATTATTTATATCAAATACACATCATTATTATACCCAACCAAATAATAATGTATTGAATAACATTTACACCACGACGTGGAGACGGTAAGTCGTACCAACGCACGTATGGTGACATGTAATTAAAATGATGTATAGAATACTGAATATGGTTGTAACATATTTATATTAACATCCTATTATATAGAAGATACTGTATTTATTATTTTATAATGGAAATAACAAAGAAAGAAGAAGTGGAAGAAGAAAGGAACTTGAATGAGGGTGGTGAAAACATCACCGCTTCTTCGGGTTCTTTCTTTTTATTTGATCAAAAGGGCTCCATAGGTTGGATTTATGATCCAAATAAGGCCTCTATTTTGAATGTAGGATATTTTAGAGGGTATTTGGGAAGTGGATGGCCGAGATAAATGGCTTAGAAGGTGTGAATTAGAGTGAAGGGGAGTGCCCGTTTATAAGAGGGGTGAGGGGCACCTTAGGAAAAACATAAAATATTATTTTATAATAAATTCATATTCGGTTTAAAATGGAAAAAATTGATTTATTTTTAGGATAATGTGGTTATGGGTCTAAATAATTTCAACCAATAGATTTTAGACAAGTTTATATTAGCATTGTAACCTTATCTTTTAGAGTTAACTCTTAGTTAAATAGTTTAACTATTATTGTGTTTTCTTGTTTTCTTACTATAAATGGTTAATAATATTACTCTAAACTTCCAATAGAACCTCAAGTGGCTCATTAATGATATATATAATATTATTTAATCCCTCTTTCCGAACCATTTATAGGAATATTATAACAATCAATAATATAGTATTTGTTTTAAATATTAATTTTTGTCAATTATGACACTATTCGGTATTCTGTTTTTGTCGAACTCATCACAACCTAATTACTTCAAACATGATACATTGAATCATTCATAAAATGTCATATTCATCTAGAAAATTGTGTATTTAATAAAAACTTTGAAATTCTATTTATTTTCATATTTATAATACCGTTTATTTGATTCTTTCATTAATAAGGTAATTACTACATTATCATTGGGTCATTAATAAATTTAATTATTTAATCTCTAAATTTTTTAAATAAAATAACATTAAGTAGGAAATATCTTTATCTTTATAATTAATATTAATAGTCGAATTTATCTTATGAATAACCCTATATTAAAAATGGTTTAGTTATTAAACTTTGATTTTAACTCTTTTAACTCTTCTTTAAATTAAATAATAATAAATGTCTTAATCTAATCCAAGTGGAACTAAAGGGTCATATTTTATTCCTAAATTTTTTTGGTTGTATTACGCTTATCTAATAGAATTTCTACATGTTTCAGGGTAATAATAATATCATTTTCACCATTAATTACCCTATTAACTTTTAACTGTGGTAAATAAAAGTAAAAAGTTACTATTCACCAAAATTATTTCTATCTTATTGAACCACATTTTACTCTTTGATATTAATCGTGTCTCTTGTATTTTCGAAATTCATCTCATAGAAGCGGTAAAATTATGTTTTTTGTGAATTTTCAAATTCTCCTAGGAGATAGGTAAAACATGGTGAAAAGTTCAATAAAATTTTTATATATCTAAAATTATTATAAACCGACTCCAATTAATTACATTGAACTAATATAGGTATTATGTATCTATTTTTACCTAAAATAAATTTAAATAAAATAAATAATTATTTAAATTAAAAGTCGGTTTTAACCAATAACTCAGTGTTTTTCACTATTCATCAAAAATAGAAAGTTTTCAGAAAAATACCAAAAATTCACCCTGAGCTAATTTTGATATTATGAATTCAAAAATGAAGTCTATTTTACCAAATTCAAAACATAGAAGTTGAATTTATTAATTTAAAACTAATACTCATTGTCAAAACCAAAAAGCGGGTTTTTTTAAAAAGTAAAAACTATCAAAAGATTGACACTGTTTTATGTCCAATTTTAAAATGAAATTACTTCAAATGACCAACATTGGATTAAATGGTAAAAATATAATCTACTTATACATCGAAATGATTAAAATTTAAAATTTAACACAATAAATTATTATGATTAAAAAGGTTGTTTTCAGTTTAAATATAGTATCTATCACTATTCACCCAAATATGAAAATTATTAAAAAAACACCAAAAATTTATTGAAACTAAATTATTATAACCCTATTATAGAGAAGAAGTTTATTTGGTCAAATTGAATATATAAAAGTTTCAAATATTGGATTTAAAAAGGGTTCACCATTAAAAGGTGGTGAAAAAACATTTTTTGAAAAATACTTCTTTTATCTGAAAAAAATAAATTATTTCTTACATTTTGTCTAAGGAACTAATAATATGGATTCTAAAATTATAAGGATTATATATAGTTCAAGATTTTGTTAATACTATTCATAACCGCTTTTGAACGTCTAGTTTGGTAAGCCGTGGTGTTCTTGAACTTGGTGTTGTGTGTAGTGCAATTTATTGAATTACATTAAAGAAATAACGTACTATGAAATATTGGGGTATTACAAACAAGAAGTTTAAGATGTATCAGAATATGTGGATATAGAATCCTGTAATAGAGTATATATCTTCGGTTCAATCTATTCCTCATATCTTTTAGTTTTACTAGCCTTTTCACCATCCTAAATAAATGAAATAAAAAAATAATGTATAGGGAAAATGATAATCTTTTTTCAACATTACTTTTCCTTTTTCATTTATAACTTCTAAAAACATATTTTTATCCTTGGTGAATTCTATGGTTCCCTAGTGGGTTCCCTGATGGTAAGAGGAGATAGAGTTTCGCTACAATCATTTTAGAAGAAAATTTCACATGGTTCTCATTTTTCTTCCTTTTCATTTATTCTTTTATTATAACAGTAAATTTTTATTTTGTAACAAAAAAGGATGTTTTTTATCTTATTTTCTTAAACATTATTTCTAAATTTTTCTTCCTTCATATTCAATTCTACTGGATATTTTTTAACTGTTCACATAGAATATTGATCCCCAATTCGAGTAAAATTATTCATTTTTTTGTGAGGTTGACTCATCAAATAATATATTATATGGAACATTATATTCTTATCTATATATTTCTTCTATTCATTCTTTGTGGTTTACTTTTTATATATAATGTACTCATCCAATTTTAATTTCATTTAAATCAATCTAAACTCTTATTTTTTAGCTACAAAAAGAATATCCATCATTCCTTTCACAATTATTTTATTACATTTAGAGTTATAAACAATACTCATTCATGTAATAGACGCATTAATTACTAGATTTTGTTTACTCGATTATGGGTTCCAGAATCCTTCACATGTTTTTTTCTATAAAATAATTACTATGATATGATTCCGAATTCTTAGATAACGATAAATTTTTAACATAAAAATACATGAACAAATATCCTCATTATATCCCAAATTAATTTATTGATATTGAACTCCCTCATACCACCTATGAAATGAAAGTCATATAGATTTTAAATTTTAACTATGCTCTTATATCCCATCCTAAAAATTAAGAACCACTAGATCCACTAGAAAAATATTCTATATTTCTATTCTATGTGATTTTTTTATTCACTTTCTTTTTTTATATTGATTAATTTATATATAGATTTACGATGGATAAATTATCATGAAAAATATATATGTTTATGAGAGACAAAGAAAGATTCTCTTTCTTGTAATAGTTTGCTAATATCCAAAAAACTATTCAATGATAAGAAAAAATGATTCTATTAAATAGAAAAATTCACCTTATTATCTTTTTTTGAGTCATATAATATAGTATAAAAATAAAATTATCAGATTATTTGAGGGTAAAACAACTCAAATTACTCATCTTTCAATAAAATAATATAAGATAATTTAAATAGAATTACCTTATTTAGAATGGAATAAATCTTATTATACAAATATAAATTTATTTATCTCTCATGTGAAACCACCCATATTTTAATTTCAAAAGAAGAATCCATGGAAATATAGATATAGTGAACAATGAGTTTAAAATTTAAAATCAAAAGATAATGTGGTATGTAGTAATTAACAAAAAAGTGAATAGTGGTTCATAATTTAATACCTTGAAATGGTATAGATTAATGTTTGAAAAATTATATTTTCATATAATTCCCTCTTTGGTATTTTTCATCACAATTTATAACATGTGGATCTCACTCATTCACAATCACTACTTTTTTTAAATAAAAAAACAAAATTAGAAAACAAAATTTTTTTTGGTTTTCCCTAGGTATAGAGATAATGTCTAAGGTGTATAAACAACTCAGTGTCTTCAAGATCAAATCATTATTATTTCTAATCTATTAAAATTTTTGTATAATGGATACACTAAATATTAGAGATCAATTCCCTCATCATTAAATTACTTCTCTGATATGATTATATCACTTATATTAAATTAAAAATCCTACTACAAATAATGATTAAACTTTTATATAAATGTATCAATAATGTTATCTTTATTTTTTTTATCATGAATTGATTTGATATCACCTCCTTTTATTTATAATTATAATTTTAGTCTCTATTTAGAGAAAATAAATAGAAATAATGATTTTATTTTGAAAAGAAAATCTCTCTTATTTTAGTTTTTTTATCTACTATAATAGATATATATTTTCCATTTCAATGTATATTAATGTATTCATGTTTAATCTCCAAGATTAATTAATATCCTTTATATTTTAATTCCAGTTAAGTAACCATTGAATTTTTCATTAAAATATATTATGGTAACACTTTAAACATTATAAAGATTAATTATTAGATATGATTTTAAAACAACATGTAGATCCACTTCAATATAAACAATTTCATTTCCATGATTATGATGACACTTTTTATTGTAGTAAATTTACCCCATAAATAATTCCTAAACACATGATAAACTTTTATAGAAACATATATATATCCATATATTTTCATATTTTAATTATTCAACAACTAAATCCTTTTCCTCTGAAATGGTTAATTTTATTTAGTAGAAGTAACTATACTAAAAATTCTAATGAACTCTACCATTTCCACAATTACATATTAATGATTGAATAATAGATTTATATTTATCATTTATATCATTCCTAATGAAATGAGAATTTTCTATTCCTGTCATAATGGTTGATAGATAGAATAAAATTAGATTCACATGAATTTCCCACTGTACATTCATCAAAATGAATAATCATATGACATCATGGTTGTTTGACTACCTGAAACAAAAATTTAAAATAATTTTATATTTTAACCTTTGGTATCTTTTTCTCACACATCACCATGATGTTTTGAATAAAAATATAAAATGATTTTGATTCCTTCCACCAAATAAACTACATTCAACCAAACAAAACTATAAAAAAACACTAAAATTTTGAAAATGATGTATTATGTCATTCAATTTAATATTTTTTCAATAATCACTTCCCTAAAACCAATAATATTTTTCCTTGATAAAAACACCCATTGAGTTTGTTGGGAATATTATAACCTATAACTATAGATTTTATTTTAATGAAATACTTCAACTAAGAAATAATATCTTTTCAATTAATGTCTAATTTATTTAAAAAAATGGGGCATATGAGAAAAAAAGATGAAATTTAGTAATATCTTAATGACTATTAATTGTTATTGAATTAGAAAACTAAAATTTTAAACTCCCAATCACTTGGATATTCCACTAGTGTATAAGATGGTTTAATTTAGCTGTTTTCAACTATATGTTACAATGTGATGTCATTGAAAGTGAAATTGTAAATATATTTTTTACATGAGTTATCTTAACTGATGTAAAAAAACCATTCAGATCAGTTATTTATATAACGTACATTGTAAACGTTTATAAAATGAATAGTTTTGGTACATTAGACATCATTTATTTCATAAAAACCAAGGAATAAGGATTTTTTACAATGGATATTAAAAATAATATTCATAAAAAATCATTTAGAAGGAATATTATTATAAATGTGGCATATAAAATATTTTACAGAACAATTACAAAATCAACATAATTTTTTTAAAAAAAAATATATTTATAATTAATACTACTATACCAAAAAAAGAAAAATATAAAGCTACAAAAATTTATAAAACATTTATAACATTAAAAAATAATTAATATTATTTAAAAAATATTTATCTTACAACATTATTACAACCACAACTATTTCAAAATTCAAAGTTAAATTACAATGTGAACATTAAAAACATTAATATACGAACTAAAACTAAATAAACTTTATAAAGTTATAATCATATACTCCCCATAGCTGATTTAAATCATTATTATTAAATATAAAAGGATCATAAAATGGAAACATATTAAAAAAATGATTCATAAATCATTATACATATGGTGAAATGATAAATAAAATGAGAAGTGATAATAAATCATAACCCTGTATAAATATGTAAGGGACCAAGATTTAATTATTTTTTATATAAATATAACCACATAATACCCACATTCGACTCATAACTTTTTGTGATGAAAAATTAATTTCAAAATAATTTATCATTTTAAAATAATATTTTCATTATCAACAAATATATAGTATGTATAAATTAAGCTACCTTCTTCAATCACTTATTAGAAATTTTATACCCTTCTTATAAACGAGTGACAATGCTTCTATATCCAATGTGAAAATAATAAAATTTTAAAACAAATAAAGAGTTATTAAAAAATTTAATCATTAAAATAATCAACCATATTTCTCAAATTTTGCTTTAAATTTTCCTTACACATAACCATGTTTATAGGATAATCTGTAAGTTTTGTTTTTTTGAGGGAAAAAACACAAAAAATCTATTGTTCATGGATATTAAAAAATATTACTTGTTCATTAAATTTTGTTAATTTGAATTCTATAATGAAATATTTCTGTTGTACTTCTCAGGATATGGAAGCATCCAGCACATGAGCACTTTATTGTAAAATATTTAAGAAAAAAATTTGGTTCCTTATCTATCATTAATTTTTATCTCTACTAAAGAAATAAATTATTGGACCATGACTTTGAACACTGGAATCATGTCATATACAACTAAAATTATATTAATATTCACAATAAAAACAAATAATGGTTATTAAGTAACATTAAAATGATATAATTGAAACAATTATTCCAATTAACCCATATAAAATAGGCTTGATTCATTATTAGTCCCAACATATCATCATCTAAATCTCTAATGTATTTTTTCGACAAATATTCAGTAAAAATTCACACCATAATCAATAGTATTTATTTAAATCTCATACACATATAAAAACATAATTTTATAGTATTATAATTTATAAATTCCATAAGCAAATGTATTAATTGAATACAATGAGGATTGAAATTATTTTGGTTTTCATTAAAATATGTTTTTACAATTAAGTTATTCTTATTATATATATATATTTCTATGTGTGTGTGTGTATCAAAGTAAATTTAATAATAATTTTAAATAAATGATATAATCTATAAATAAAAAAAATTTATGTTGTTGTAAAAATTGTGATATCAAAAGTTATAAATATAAATAACGCTTCCTAGTTATAGTCACCTCATAGGTATGGAATGAAACTCTAGTCGATGAATTTATAATATCATATACCATTACCAAAACTGGATTCATATTCATCTATTGATGATGTAATGTACCCATAATATAATTTATTATCCAATATGTTATAATGTGTTACTAGTTATCCTCAACATAAAATTAATTGTAAAGGGTAAATTAAGGATAAAGAGGTAGAGGACTGAGATATAGAAGTTGGGACTATCTCTACATGTTAGAAAACAACTATTTTATTTGAAAATCTAAAATTATTCATTATCTGATCTCCCAACTCTGATACATTTTTTTCTAAAATTTCAACTTTCCCATATATACTTCCTCCCATGATTATCTACTAAGATTACAGGATAAATACTTTGATGATACTCCTACATTGAATCCTCATACATTACCCTTAGTGTTATTTATTTCCTAATTCATTAAACAAAATTTTCTTCCTACCCTAAGGTATGTGGTACCTCATTGTGTTATGATTATCAATGATTTTAGAAAATAAAATTATTTTTTTTGAAATGTTATACAATATATAGAGTTTTAAAATAACACAAATTGATTCTGAAAATAATTCAATATATAAATTATGACTCTTCTATATGATATGTTATATTTTTCATCATTTTCGACCTCTTAAATTTTATGTGTCGGACAAGGGAGAGGGGAAATCAATGAAGATCCTGAAGTCTTAGATCTCATTTTTGAACATCTAATCCATTATTTGTTCTTGAAGTAACAGATATCCTCTAAATGATTAAGAATGAGGGTATATGTTCTATGCAATAATCTTTTGATGAGATCTCTTTAGGTTCTTTTAATTATGAAAAAATCATTAATCTGATTGTTTTGTGATTATACAAAAAAAACCATTGAAAAAATGATATTGAACTTTCCAAAAGTGATTAATACATTATACTTTTGAAAGAAATATGTTAGGTATCATTATCCAAAAAACTAGTCTGAATGAAATGGTTTTTTATTTTTTCATTAAAAGTGATATATAAATTTGTTATTGACTTAAAATACCACTATATCCTTAACTAAAAAGATAATCAACTACTATAGTCTTATTTAGTGTTGACTAAATCATTTTTTAAATTTTATAAGAAAAAAATTAATCTATTGTAATTATAATAGGTCATGATAAATAACATAATAATACATTAGTTTACCAAAATATTCTCTTATAAGTGATATAGTGTTTTCTAGTCTACAATTATCCTATAAAAAATTAAAATATATTTTTTTAGAGTGTTCAAATCCATAAAACATATAAATTATTTCAGATTTAGATATGTAGAACTAAAATTACTAAAATACATGATAGATATGCTTTTTTCATTTATAAAATCATGTTATAATTTAATTAAACGTGTTCTAAAATGTTTAAAAACCCTGGAAAACTTTTCATTCCATGTATAATTAGGAGGCTCTTTGTAATGGATTAAGGAATATCCTTAGTACAAGTATTTAGAGGGATCTCCATATATGATCAAGTTGACTTATCTTTTTGATATGACTTATTCTTATAAATCAAATGATTAATAAAATTTTAAAATATTACTCAAATATAAATTTTTTGATATAAAATTGATTAGAAATTCTAAAATGTTAAAAAAATAATCTAACCACAGTTTTTTTTCAAATTCATTAAAATTTTTAACTAAAATTCTAAAAAAATAAGACAACATTTTTCAGAAAAACAAATGTTATTAAATGAAAAAGAAAAACATATTTAATATTTAATATGATAAAATTCCTCAAAAATAAATATTTACATATATTATTTTTTTGGAATAATTAAGAAAACATTTATCATATTTATATTAAATGTGTGACTTCCATAATATTATTATTACAAATAATATATGAGAAAATTTTAAAATTTAAAAAGTTAAATTTCTAATTGATATACAATACATATAATATTATTAGATTACTAAAGAAATATTTTTCCACATTCTTTATTCCGGAATATTTTTTATGTCATAAAAAATATCTATGTCACGGTCATCATTATCCTCTAATAGTATTTTCATGGAAGTTGGGGTCTCATATAAGTAATCACCATCAAAAAAATATCATTAATAAAATTATGATATTTTCATTCAAAATGAAATAACAATGAACATTTGATAGATCATGATTACTGAGAATTTTTTTATATGCTTTGATGATAAATGGGACATATGTGTATCTTAATCTATTCATCTCTACAATTATAAATCAAAAACTATCATGTTTAAAACTATTTTTATAAAAACCCCATATATAATTGAACAAAGGAAAATGAAATTTAATGTAATCCATCACAAATATAGGATCAATAACATTGTAATATTAATGTGTCATGGATATTGAGATTCTCTCTTTACACTAAATCCCCATTGCTTTAGGGAACACATAAACAATACTATCATGAACATCCATTTTATTGTCCACGTGTTTGGTATAAAATATATATCCATTAATGTCATAATTTTTCCATGTTTTTTCATTTAAAATGGGTATCCTACTAAACATATAAATGTTTTAAATGCATTGGAGCTATTATACTGGACACTTTAAACAAGGGAAAAATTTTATAACTCACATTCAGTATCCATATATAATTCTTATTTGGGTTAATTTGTTTTAATTCATTAATATGTGATGGAATATATGAATGATCATCATTTTTTTCATCAAAGATATATAAAATTGATTTATTTATTTACTCACCTATAAGAGAATTTGTTTTAGGCCCCAAATTTATTTTCCCCTAAACCAACTGTTTTCAATGAGAGATATAGTAAAACTAATTTTCACCAATAGAGATAAGTAATTTGTAAAAACACTTATACATTTTTATAAACATAATTATCAATAATTAGGGCTTTTATTCTATTTTTATTCTTCACATACCCCTTAAATTTCATCATATTACATTCCAAAGTATTCATTCAACATAATTGTATGAGTATACATTTATTTATTTATCACACTAAATAAACTATTAAAAATGACTTGATAATAAAAAATAATAGAAGGTATATTTGTAGTATAAAATTATATTTAATTAATTGTTTTATAAATTGTTAAAATAATTCAAATTTTTCACATTTTTGCAAAATATATTTTAGATAATAATAAACTTTTATAAAATTTAGTCATATAAGAAGAAGAAAATTACACATAATTCAACTAGTTGTAATTTTTTTGTCAAAATATGATATTAAGGATATTTCATATAAATTATCTTCAAATAGTTTAGTGGAAAATTTGTTTCCATTTAATGAATAACCATAAAGAATCTTGATAATAGAAAGAAATTAGTAAAATCTAGTTTTCTTCCAATTGGAAAAAACTAAAATTCTAGAGGTATGTTTGTCTATTTCTCATAGTAGTGGGAGATGACATTAAATATATTCCCACTATCTGTATATCTTGTCCTATATTCAAACCATCCTTAAATATTTTTGTCAAATATTATTCAAATAAAAATGATGTATAAATTCTTCCCATCCATGCTTTACATCAGTGTAATGTTCTACCTCATGATTTCTCAAATATTGAATATCAATAATTTTTTTAATCCATATATATTTTCACTAACACATTATTACGACTATCTGGCTCTAAACCCTATGTTTTTTCGACCGATCAAAGTATTCATCAATTAAGTTTTTATTTTGATCAATAAAAAATATTATGA
This sequence comes from Viscum album, assembly GCA_963277665.1. NCBI lineage: Eukaryota > Viridiplantae > Streptophyta > Magnoliopsida > Santalales > Viscaceae > Viscum > Viscum album. The sequence goes on along the minus strand of OY728123.1, from coordinate 278,675,574 downwards.
ACCACTGAATTCCTTTTTTCAATATTTGATAATACTAATCCAATTTAAGAAATCCTTTGTAAACTCTTATAAAATATTTCTCTCCAATGTGATGGTTGATAACATAATGTAAATTCATAATAAAGTGGATAGTGTTTATTCCCCATAACAATGTATCTTGAAAAATTCTCATATGAGGGTCGGTTTTTTATAGTAAACATAATCATTACATAAAATTGAAAATATTACTTAATATAATAATTGAACTCTCTGATACCAACCAGCAATAAGAGTTTCAAATCATCAATTAATGTTGAATAGTAATTGTTATTATCATTTATATATTGTTTTCGTATTTAAATCATTGAACTCCACATGATATATTTCTACTTAAAGAACATTAAATTCTATTTTTTAAAATATCACTAAAAATTATAATGAACTATGTTTCTTAATAATAATCTAATATTGATTCATTATATTTGTGAATAGTAAAACTCTAATATTTATAACTTCATTTCAAAATTTATGAAATTTTTTATCAACATTATTTCATTGAAAATAGTCAGATAAAAAATAAAATGCCCTCATATATTGACTCATATTTTAGCCTTCATACATTTTTTGAAACATATTATTTTAAAAATAAAAAATTCAAATAATTAAATATAGAAAAATATAACATTTATATAATATGATTCATGATACTGGTAATAATTGATAAATGATCATGTTATTGTTTTTAAACATGTTCTATGATTTTCAAAATTTAAGAAAATATATATGACCATTATTTTTCATCCTACATAGAAAAATATAATTAGGGTAGGAATATATCATCTTGTACCATAATCCCATCTTGAATAACATTTTTTCACATTATAATTTTGGTTGAGAATTGTTTTAGTATGTATAAATGTCATCTGTTGTAAAAATATATATATAACAGTTGTCTCTCCATTATTTTTTGGATTTCAAGTTTACAAGTCTTATTACTTCTTATAAATCGGTAGATAACTTGGATATAATGGGTTTTTAGTATCACTGTATAGGAAATAAATTTTTTCTTTCTCAATTTATTTGACATAAATGTCATAAACCATTTATTTAATTTGAATGTAATTATCATCAAAAAAATATCAATCATTATTAGATATTAAATTATATATAATTTCATCATTCCAAATTCGATGACTATAAGTTAGATTAAAATTATAGGAAACTAAATAAACATATATTTCTATGCTTTATATCATACTAAAATTTAAATAGACCATTATAGGGTTGAAAAATTGGTCATTGTTTAGAACACATAATTTAAAACACAAAATAAAACATGAACCCATTCCACATATTCTTAATTTGTTTTTCATGTTGTAATCCATAAATTATTCATTATCACCTACTAAAAAATTTAAATATTTAATATACATTAATATTGTTTGAAATTGTAAATTCAAATTTACTTTTATAAACAAAAATACAACATAAAGGTTTTTAAATAATTATAATATTAGTGTTAAAAATATTAATAACAATAATCATATTAATATTTACAAGAAATATAAATTCTCAACATTTTAAATTTTATATTAAAAATATTTCTTCAAAAATTTAAATTATTTTATAAACATATAATTCTTTAAATGATCATAACTATTTTAATTTGTTATAATATTAATAATTTTAATATATAAAATAAAAAATTATAATATTATTAGTAATATTATTATTATTATTGTTAATTATACTACAAATATTAATAATATTAACAATAATAATATTTTTTCTAACAATGACACTAATATTATTGATATTTACTTGAGTATTAATAACATTAACACTATAATTAAAAAATATTAACAAAAATATTAATTAAAAATATCTCATGTTAGAGTGAAATATCAGAGGGAAAAACATACAAAAAAATTATAAGAAAAAGTATTACAAGTGTTAAGGTGTATTGAATCCTCTATTTTAATAGGCCATGTTTTAGAATATAAAGACAAACTCGAACACACACTCATATTATTTATTATTTCTATGACCATGATTCATTATCCAAAATTTTGAGACAGTGTAATATCATTGTTTGTATAGTACATTATAAAATCATCCCAATATGTAGAGAGATATTCATGAAGGGAAGTTGACTTGATCTAGACACATGTGAAAAGAATGAAAAAAGAATAGTCTTGTAGTTAAAACCTAAAATATTGATTCAGATAATGATTTACTCTATAATAGATTCATATTTAATGGCCATCATAAAATACATATAGAATAATGTTATCAATCCACCTTTGAAGTCCCTAAATATCCCACTCCATCCAGTTGTTTAGGGATTCCATTACCTCAACTACTTGTATTGATGTTCATCCATCCTAAGAAAGTGGGATTCCAATAATCATGAATGTAACCAAGATTATTTCTAGAAATTAATTTAATCCCAATTATTTCATTTATAGACATGTCTAGGATATATTTACCAACCAATATATTTTACATAGTCTTTTCATATTTGTTAGATTAAAAAATAACATTTCTTACCATATGTAATTGGATTTTTTAACCATTTGTCATTGATCTATTTCTACTCTAATAGATATGTTATAACATATTAAAAATATATACCCCAAATAGTATTATATTGTCATTTTTTATCACAATAGTAAAAAAAATTAAGAACTCTAAAAAACGTAACCTCCACTAATGTCCATGATTTAATGTGAATTTAAAATAAAGGAATGAAGTTCACTTGTACATAAAAATTGAAGGGAGATGTTATTAAGAGTGTCTTCATCCACATAATAAAAATTAAAAAACATATAACCATAAACCTAATATCCCAAAGATGGTGGATGCATTATCATATTGGAACATGATATAAGAAATAGCATCCATTGTGATCAGATAACTTTGTAATATTTGAAAACTATATGTATTCTTAAAACTCATATTACATATCATAACATTATATAATATTTTTTTCAATTTGAGTGTTTTTATTCCCGTATAGTATATCCTATCACATCAGTCATTGTACAATAACTGTAATCCAAGGAAATGGAAACAACATAAGGGGTTGATCATAGATTCCCAGTAAAGGGATGAGAAGAGCGGAACCAATCATATAATGAATAAGGAATAAATAATTTAACAAGAATAAACAATGATCAAATAATTCCATATAAATAATTTTATCATATTGAAAATTATACATGCCTATAAAAACAATTAAAATAATTACATGGAAAATAATATCTGACTTCAAAATGTTGGAATTAATAGTTTAAAACATATTAAACATACCATCGATGCCACATCCCATGACATAATATGAAAATGGGTAAGGAATATTCCAAATAAAAAACTTTTTTGTCCCCTCAGACCAAATGATTTTTCAAGTATATATTTAATTTCTTTCCCCAACACTCATATAATAATTAAAATCCATTCATTATATGAATAAACAACACAACTTCATCAATATTTCATACAGATCAGAAACAATTTCCGTTAAAAACTAGAATATAAAATGTCAATACATTCCTCAGTCAAAATGATCTTCGAAAATCTAATGAAATATGGTGGATAGTATCATTAGAATATACCATGATAGAATAATAATGTTCATAAAAGGATGTAGATATCAACTAAAAAAACTTTTAAAATATCACTGGAACAATTCTTGAGGAAAATTCCCATTTCAATTTGAAATCACTTATTTAAAATCTAAAAAATTTAATAATATTAAGGACAAATATTCCCTTTATAATAATTGTGTAATATTTTTAGTATTTATTTATGGCAAGGAATACTCTTTATTTAAAACAAATCCATTCCTATGCTAAGTGACAAAACTAAAATTTCATTCACAATATCGTAAAAAGTGGCACTTTCAAAAAATTTAATGAATATTTCATTAAAAAATATTTATAGTTATTAAAACTTGGGTATAAATAACATTAATTGACCACTTGATAATATTATGTGAATTATTCAAAATATTTTAATGAAAATTTGAACATGGAAGAAAATATCCCTCACCGAATAGAAAAATAATGCCAGTTTTCTTTAAATTGTGTTTTTTTTTAATTTTGAGTACATAGAGATAAAAAATTAAATGAAGACATTTATTTTGAAAAACTATTAATCAAAATAAAATATATAGGTTTTAAGATAAAATTATTTTCTTAAACCACTGTATAAACTAAAAAACAATCCTGAATGAGGATAAAATTTTGAAATAAACCCTTACATAATGTATGAAATTCTTTATAAGTTTTATTAACCACATTTATAATAAATATAAATTTTTTATACTGTTATAATATAACTATATCAATAATTATTATGTCATATATGATCCACTTATAACATTTTAACACTTTTTTTTAATTCTTTATTTAAATTGTCATTTCTCAGTGTTAACTATTACTTTTTTTATATAAGTTATGATTTAAAGTTGGCGTCCTTATATCATACAAATGGATCAATAATCTCAAGAATATTAATCATGATATAAATAACATATATATTCATTATATACATATTTATAAACATTATATAAATACAAACATGAAAAATTAATTATGTCACCTCATGGAGGTGGTTATCCACACATGTGGACAAGAGACGTTTTATTTTTTAAACAAGTAAAAGGGTAAGATGGTAAATGATACCATATACATACTGAATCGTAATATTTTTATAAATATTATATATATTAATTATATACATCTTTATAACCATCCAAGTGAATTGGTGATGAAAAAAGAATTATATGTCTACATGGAGTCGGCAAGTCATTTGAACGCATGAACGATATTTTCATTTTCCATAGGATAGAAAAGAGATGAATAATGGATATTAAAATGGAATAATAATATTTATATATATTTATGAAACTAATTTTATTACCCAAAAAATGTTTATATAGTATTTCAATGAGGTATTAGAGTAAATAAAACAAAAACACTTGTTAAAGAGGTATAACTTTTTGTTAAAAACCCTTTGGCTTAATCTTTATGTCTTCTAGGTAAATCCTTTGATAATACCAGACCCTATAGGTCATATGGATGAATTTTGGGAGTGTATTTTGGAAGGTATTTTAGGAGATAAGGGATCTATAAGTTTTAAGGAGATAGGATATGTGGTTCTCATTCATAAGTGAGGGAATTACACACATGGAATTACTTAAAATATTTTAATAATATAAAGTAATTTTATTATAAAAAGGATTCAAGTTTTAAGTAGATACTAATATTATAAGATTATGTTTTATTGAATTTAAAAAAATTTATCTCAGAAAATTTATTTGTAAATTCACCCATATCTCTTTATTTAACCCCCAGGTAAACCAATTTTAGTTTTAAACGCTGTAATGAATTTTCACTATTTTTAATATTCATTACAACAAAAAATTAGGTTTAAATTATTAAAAAATTAAAATAATAATAAATTTAATATTAAATACATTTTAAAAAAATTCTTCTTTATGTTTCAGATATTAATTATATTATAAGTGTGTATATCACAATGAAAACCATTTTTATAAAAATGATTGTTTTATGCATACTAATGATTTTATATAATAATAAAGTATAATGATTATTCAAATATAATTAATTCCGTTATTTCAAATCAAATTACTTTTATTTTCCATTAATTTCCATCCAAATCCAAAAGGAACCATCTTAATATATAAAAAAATGGTAGAAGTAAAAATATTTTTTTAATAACACATTATTTAGTTATCCAAACTGTTAAACATATATTTATAAGTTCAAAATTATTTCATTATATGAACCATATTACTTTTAAAATATATATTTTCTCTAAAAAATGTTTCATAGTATTTTATTTTATTATTATATCATTTTTGTTTCTTCAAAGTTATATTTTTTGTTGAATCATAATTTGAACTATTCACCCAAAAAAACAACTATTTTTGAAAAATATAAACAACTCACCCCTAATATAATTTTTAAATTATTAATTAAAAAATTAAATTATTTTCATCAAATTCAATTTATAACGATTTAGAATGTATAAATTATTTAAATTCATGAATAAATATATGTGCATTTTTCTATAATTTCTATATAAAGACGCACTTACTATAATTGAGGCTTTGGTGTGACATTCATCAAACCAAAAATAATTTCATAATCAAAATTTTAAAAATGTAACCTCATGAAAAAATATTGGTAGTTATTCATCATAACTTATTTATTTTCCCCCATTACTTCTTCTATCTTATGATTTCTCTAGAGAACCTTTAACATACGACTCATCTAATTACTCAACACTTATTATTTAGTTTGAATAATATGGGTAATATCTTCATAGTATCATAAATTGGTTTCAAATTATATTTTAATATATTTATTAACATGAATTGGTTCTAGAATATACTTCGTCAATAATGATAAATTGGACATATCATGATATTTTCAGATGAAAAGTGGAATTTATAAATAGTAATCCATTGCCTAAATTTATTTTAGAAAATAAAAACAACATTTTTTATAGTTATTTCCCTTTTCTTACCAAACCTAAATATCCCCTTACCTCTAGATACATTAAATAAAATATTCTTCCCAACATGAAATTCAAAACCATCCCTTTGATTAATAAAATGGATATTTTATCAAATCTAAGACATCGCTGTACAATTTTGAATATTCTTAAATTTTCTAGTTGTATACTTAATGAGTTCAAGGACTCTAAGAATCCATTAATTAAATTTATCCCAACAAAATGGAGTATAGAAAATCTTCCCACATAATGCTTCATATATTTCCATTTGAATGCATGAATTCTATATATTGTTCTATTAAAATTCCTCCAATGGTAAATAATTACTCGAAAAACCATGAACAATATACCATGACCTCATTATATCTTCTAAATTCAAAATACTTCATTCTGAGTAGCCATCAATTTCATGAGGATATGTGGCTATCTATTTTATTTCACTGTACAAATTATTTTAATTACCCTTCTAGAATTTGGATATTATTCATGGATCATCACCTGATACAATTAATTTTGGTTTAACATGAATCATCATAACATAATTAATATTTATTTTTTCATGGTTCTTAATAGTTATATAATCTCTTATTTAATGTAAACATTCATACATGGTAAATAAATAAATAATAACCCATATGGGGTAATTATTTCTAAATTTTTTTGGGAGTATACTAACAACATCCGTAGTAATATCATTTCATTACCATAGGGGAATATGGTGAGGTTTCATAACTCATTTAATATAATTTCTAACAGGAATAACTTATTGTTAAACCAAGAATATTGAACCGTATTCTAAAATTTCTTGTTTCATATAATTGAAACAAAAATGCAACATCAAAACCCAAAAATAATTGATGCTTCCAAGGTATATTGATGAATTTGAGAAATATGGTTTATCAAATAATTATACCATTATGTAATCTATGGATTTAACTTATAATCTCTTTACAAATTTCTTCACATTATCTTCTTAAAAAATCCACTATTTTTCAGTATTAACATTTTAAATTTTCATTACTAAATTTTTATCATCCAGTTGGGAAATTTTTTTATTATCCAATAAGGTTGGTTTTGAAATAATTTAGAAATGAGTGATGTTTACCGTTCCCTATTGATTCCCATTTCTATCATTACTAAGCCCTTGAATATTGAAGCCTTATCAATCATCATATTAGTCAAAATTCCATTATCTTTTTTAATCAACAAATCGGTTACCTTATCAACCTTCCCATGGTGGTATTGTATCGAGCCATTATAATCCTTGAGTAGATGTATCCATCTCCTTAGCCTCATGTTGAGATTATTATATTAAAATAATAATTTCAAGCTTTTTTGATCCATATATATCCCAAAATTTCAAAATAGAGATTATGCATCCATATCCTTAAGGAAAAATTATTGTTTCTAATGCAATATCATTATTTGGATAGTGTTATTCATGGATCATAAGCTACCCTGATTCATAGTCAATTAATTTATCATTATGTATAAGGATAAATCAGTGTCCTTTATTTTTTGTGGTGTAATATATTAAAATTTTACCCCTACCAATTTTAAATTCAGCATAGAACCACTGAGCGGCCATATTTTTTACTCTGAAAAATATTCTAAAAATTACACATGCTATAATAATTTTACACATTTTAGTGTCAAGATTATTATTGTGTTTTCTAATCTACAAATATTTTGAAAAAATCACTAATAGAAACCTACTAATCAAAGGAAACTATGTATCTCATTAATGTTTATTATTGTATATAATTATTTGACTACCTTTATCTCTAAAATATCAATGGACATGTAATCTTTAAAAATAATATGTCCAAGAAAATTAACACCCAAAATCTAGTATTCCCAATTTTTAAATTTCCCATATTAATCCTTTTATATAATAGTTTCAAAATTTATTCGAAAATTATTCTTATTATCTTAAAACATATTGGTGTATACTATGATATAATCAATAAATACCTCTATGAATTTTTCAAGATATTCATTTAAAAAACTTTTATTAAAAACATAAAAAATGTTGGATTTATTAATCCACACGGCATTAACTTGAACTCATAATGTTAATACCGTGTAAAAAATATTGTCTTTATAACATCTTCCTTCCCTTCCCATAGTTTTGTTCACCCATAATGATGATAAATCTTTGAAAAATAATGATAATGTTGGATTTAGAAAACATGTCTTAAATACAATGATGATGGTACTTGTTCTTCATGATAATGGAATTAATTTCTCAATAATAATTTCAAACCCTCAAAGACGCATCATTATTGTTAACAAAATAATATAGGCTCCACATGGTGAAACATTATGGTTTACAAATCCCTAATCACACAACTCATTCAATTTTATCTTTAATACGACTTACTCCATAGTGCCCATTTGCTATGGACTTTGTGATATAGTTTTTGTGTTATGATTTATTTTATTATAAAACTCAACATTAAACTTTTTTGGATGGATAGGAAGTTCTTTAGAAAACAATTCAATGTTATCTTTCATAATAAGAACATATTATATACTAGATTTCCTTTCCCATCCATAGGTTGTGTCTACTTTTCATATCTTATAATATAATTAATGAGAGCTATTGGGGTGGATATTGGCATGATTTATATGATTAATTCTATGTTAAAAAATAATTAATTATATAACTTCATAAAAAATAATGATTTTATTCTATTGGAAATAAATTTTATCACTACACTTTGAAATTCAATCTGAATACTAGATTATATCAATGTTTACCATTGGTATAATAATAAAATCTTCGAATAGGGTCTTTTTATGCATCGTAATGGGGTTTGAATGATATATAATTGTTACCATAATACTTCATCGAGTCATAATCATTGATAAGACCCTTATTAGCGTTCAAAAGAAATTCAAATCTAATTGAAAACATGGGAGATTCAAAAGAATATTAGGATCAATAATTGAATAAATAATTATCTTACATTGATGTTATAATCAATTTATTTACCACCACATATTTAATAACATCATATTCAGTTGCAGTAATTGTATAGTGTTACCATTCTCCCCATTTCCTCTTTTATGGTATGTTCCCATAATGTTTGTGCAATTGGTTGCAATACTATCCTATCGCCTTATAATTAAATCATTATACCTTGATGGCATCCCTCTTACACATGAATTTGTGACTATTATGCAAAACATATCTACATTTGAATATACATATTATTTCCTTCAGGCATGTACAGATTTTTTTATTTCCAAAAGTTTCACATGTTGTAAATTATCCCCTTTTCTTAATACCCCTTACCATTATTTTCTCTATTAGGTTCTCACCAATACTATCATTGTCTTTAAATCCTTTGAAGTTATAATATTTGTATAATTATATATCTATATTGATAAAACATTATATTATATCCTAATATAATTATAATATTTTAGAGACTGGTTCTCTTCAAAGATTTGAATTTATTCCATCAAAGAAGAGGTTAATCATACTCTTTTGGTTATGTACATCGTTTTTTGTATTCCTTTCTAAACTTGTCATGTTAGACTCATTTATAGAAATATTTTCCTCTTCATTTTTATGTATACATGTAAATTCCATCTTTGTATCTTATAATTTCCCATAAGGATAATATTTTTTTCAAAAAGTTCTTTAAAATACTTATACTCAATTATCATCATTCCATCAGCATCCTTAGTGTTTAAAATTAATGGTCTCTATTGATATGATTATTTATGAGATGATAATCTATCTTGAAATACTTCTCCAAATTATTAAAACTCAATATGAAAAACATTATTTATGTGGATCTTATCCATTTTATAGTAACTAATATATTTTTTACTACATCAAATGATGAATGTTGTTGACCCATGAAATGGTCTAATATTGTTACACTATGATTAAAATGACAAGGTTTCTTTATATATGAACTGTTATTAATTATAAACTATATAAACTACCCTAATATAGTTTATATTTTCTCATCTCTATATTGAGATTGATTTTTTTACCTGGGATAAATATTCATTAATATATTACATGTACTGTTGTGGTTTCCATTCCTTCATCTAGAAACCATTTCTAAAAAATATCATGAAATGAATCAAATCATAAAATCATAAAATATAATATATAATATATAATTAAAAAATTTGTGAATCAGCTAACATAAATTTAGAATTTATGCATATATAATATCATAATAATAAAATTAGTATCATTAAAAATATTTTCAAATCATAAAAATATTGTCAAATATTTCATAATAGTTAGTAAATAGTGTGATAATCAACCAAATAATTTCCCATGGGAGTTTCTATCTAGGTGTGTTGTCTTCATCCCACTCATATTTCACTATTGATGATTGAGTTAAGTCGTATTCTTCCCCTTTCATTTTTTTCACCCTTTGGTGAATTTCGATCATAGATATATCAACATTACAATGTCCATTTAGGGATTCATTTTCTATGTAACATTACATTCTCAACCTTACCAAAACATCATGAAATTATCATATATTTACATATATCCCCATATTATTTCATAGTATTAGGTTCACTAACCTTTTTATCCCTAAATCTAGTTTGAGTGGTTTATTCTAAATATTCTTTGATACCAAATATAAAATCATTGACCCCAGTAGCCCAGAACCAATGGTTAATTCATTTCATTGGAATTAAATATAAGTAATTACATACCAAAGGATCAAATAGTATAATATTCATGGAAAATAATATTCAAGATTAAATCTCACACTGTATTTGAAAGAATAAAATAAATCATAGTATTATATTTGGGAATGGTATTATTATCTCTATCATATATATTCATATCAATTACATTACACATCGTGGAATCCAATTGATTTAAAATAAAATAAATGTGCATGAAAAGATGCTCTGAATGGTAATTTGTATAGAATAAGGTATTATAGAAAGAGTAAGTCATGAATAATATAGTGGGAATAAATGATGATCAAATAATTTCATGATATTGAAAATTATCCATGGTTATCATAACTATTCGAATAATAACATAGAAATTATTAACAAATTTCTTAATGAGATAATAAACAATGTTTGATATATTAAAAATGTAATTGTGGCATCATGTCAAGACATCATACAATGATGGCTAAACAATATGCTAAATACCCAACATATATTTTCTCATGAGTCCAAACAATTAATCGAGTGATAATGTAATTCTAGGCCCCACCCATCACATAATACATCAATGCATTCATCATGTGAAGGAAAAATAAAACTTAATCAATATTTCTTAATAATCAATAATTATCTTTATTATCATAACTAACATAAGTAATCACAACACATTCCATAGTAAAAATTATTATAAACCATCTAGAGAAATATGGTGGTTGGTATCATTATATTATATCATATTTAATGAATAATATTCATCAAATTATGGTGACATTGATGAAAATAGATTTAAAATACTATCAAAGCCATTCTTGAAGAAAAATTCCATTTCATTTTGAAATCACTTTTTTAAATCTTAAAATTTCAAAAATATTGTCAATGTTTATTTAGAAGAACCACATGAACATTTAAAAGTTGTTTCAATGAAAATAATAGTCACGATTCCTGAAAAATCCAATAATGTAGTAATCGTTAAAATAATTATTATATCCACATATTCAGTAATAAATTCATCTTTTAGAAAATGAAATGAATATTTATTTCAAAATTTTTTATAAAAAGTCAAACATGGATAAAAATTAATTTAGTCAATCATTTTAGAATAATAAATCATTCTTGAAGATATTTTAAATAAAATACAGACTTGGAAGAAAATATTACTGACCAAATAGACAAAAAAGTATATTTTATATAGAAACAATTTTTTTGAATATGGTGTACATAAAGAGAGTAAAATGAAATTAAAATTTTTAATTTCCTGAAATAACTATAATTTAATATAATATATGTATTTGAATAAAATTATAATATATTTCTCAGAATGGAATCATAATTATAAACAATATTGAATTAGAATGAGATTGTAAAAGAAACCATCAACTTTGGTCTGACTTGAACCATAAGTTCTTTTAAAGTAATATATAATATATTAAAACATTTTATACATAAATAATATAACCATATATAGTATTATAATATCAAATATCATCCACATATAATATTATATTACCTATTTATTAATAAATATTTTATAAAATTATCATTTCTGAGTGTTAATTGTTTTTTTATTTATGTTTTGGTTCTGTAGTTTCAATCAATGTAATATTACCATGGATAAATCATCTATATAATGTTGATAATAATATATATTTCATATAAATTTATTATAAACATATCTAATTTTTTATTTAAAATTTTAAATGAAAAATTAATCGCATCCCTTCATAGAGGTGGTAGTCCACATATACACACAAGTAACATTATCACTTTTTATTGGGTGGAAAGATGGTGAGGTAAATGATAAATTATATTTAAATAATAATTATTATTTCAAAAATATAATATATATTAATTATATCTATATTAATAACCATCCATGTGAATTGGTAATGAGAAATGAACCATACCACCATGTGAATACAATATGTTCTAAGAATGGATGAGAGATGTCTTTGTATTATATAGGATGAAAAGGAGATAAATAATGGTTTTTTATCATGAATAATTAAATATTAGTAATTAAAATATACTGATGTTATTATATGATATTTATTATATGATATTTTATTGAGGAAGAAGATAAAATAAAATGAAAATACTATGTTAATAATTATACAACTTCTTTAGAAAACAACCATTGGCTTAAACCTTAAGCCTTCTAGGATGGTCCTATGATGAGACTAGAGCCTATTGGTCATGGGGAAGAAGTTAAGGAATTGATTATTTAATGTATTGGTTAATCTAGGTTTCTCAAGAGTTGTGAAGTATAAAAGATAAATGGTTCCCATTTATAATTGATGGAATGTACAGAATTGGAATTACATAAAAAAATTTAATAACATAAACTCATTTTATTATGAATTTAGTTTAAAATTGTCATGTATTTAAATATTATATGTTTATATTATAGAATAATTTATATTTTTACAAATTAATTGTCATTTTATTAATTTTTGTTCAGTTTAACCCACCGACCCTCCCTCTAGTATACCCATATTAACCCTAATCGTGATATAGAATTTTAAAAAAATTTAATGTTAATTAAGATCACAATTTACATCGAACATATTTTGAAATATTAATTATTATGACTTTTAAAATGGTATAAATTTTAAAATATATAATTTTTATAAGGGGTAGAGATTAATTTTAATAAAAGTTTTAAGAAATCATCAAAACTCGTATTAAAAAAATGTTTGGGTTAACAAAAAAATAATTTCATCGTGAAAAAAAGTATTATTGTAACGTCCTGATTCTGGAATCCACCCAGATGCACCTCGTAACCGATTGGTCACATGGCATCAAGTGCATTTCCCCAAACGCCAGAGGCTTCCGACTAGTAGCGAGGGCCATTGGTGTGATAGTGGGAAAACTATGCCCTCATTGGTAGAGTACAGAGCGGAATAAAAAATAAATACAATAGAAGAAGCAAGAAATATCCAAAAATAGTCAACAACAGAAGACTGGAATAATAAAACAACTAGAGCACATATATAAATGATTCAGGATACATATGTTTAGGAAAGTAGCCAAACAAGTCACAGTGATGGAATACAAATAGTACCAAACCAAGTACAAAAGAAAAAGATAACAGCTCCTCAGCCTCGCAAGCCTAGGATTGGTCCCATGCTCTCCATCTCCATAGCAAGGAAAGTACCTGATGTGGAATGGTTCTTTCCCTTATCTATACCCGTAATAATATAATCTGTTTGGGCCCAAAAGCATTGCCCAAACAGGGTGTGAGACTAAATCCTAGAAGGCAACCACCCGAAGATTTGTGCCTAACAATCAGTGAATATACCGTAGGTAAAAGTACAGAAAGTAGTAAACAGGAACATGCTGAACAACAAACAATCCACAGTTCCAATATCAAGAAACATCTAACAAGAAGCTAAGCACAAACAGCTAACCCATTGGGAAATACTCCCTTCCATCCCCTCTTGTCTTACCTAGAAAGTACCAACAACCCTCTGGGTATTACACTCAGTCTAACCTCTTTGGTTCGGTCATTTGAAAATTATAAGACTCTCTGAGGAAGCACACTCGGTCAATTCCTCTTATAGTCTAAGGTAGTCAGGGACTCTCTAAGGAAGCTCACTCCGTCAATTCCCCGTATAGCTTCACAGTCAAGGACTCTCTAAGGATGCTCACTCGGTCAATTACCCTTATATCCCAGGTCATTCAAAGACTCTCTGAGGAAGCACACAGATTCAATTCCACTTATAGTCTAAGGTATGCACGGTAATTCAAAGTAAAACAAAGACTCTCTAAGTAAGCTCACATGGTTTATCCCCTCATAGTCTAAGAAGTCATGGACTCTCTGAGGATGCTCACACAGTCAATCCATTTATAGCCCAATGTAATCCTAGCCTCTATGAGGAAGCTCACACAGTCTATCCCCATATAGACTAATGCTAAAATACTCCTTGAGGAAGCTCACTCGGTCAATTCCCCTTATAGTCTATTACACCCGGTTCTCATGGCCCTGTGTAGTATAACGGCATAGAAATGCAATGTGGCCAAATAATGTCATAGATCTATGAAAACGTATAAAACGTTCATCCCACGATAACATAGAAAAGAGGAGGAATTAAAAAATGATGCTCAGAGAGATGGAATAACTCACCGATGCGATTCCAACGCAACCAATGGTGTTTGATTCGGAGGACAAATGCACGATCGGGGGCTCATCATAGATCGATGGTCGTACAGTGCCCTTAGTCAAATGGGACCTAAAAGGAGTGTGTTCTGGAGATTAGATGAAACCCTGGTGCGTTTAATGAAAAAAAAGAAAGTACATGGAATGTACTTTTGAAGTACACAGCATATACATGCCTTTTTTGTACTTCTCTTTAGGCGGGCTCCATGTCACCCCTACATGTCTGTGTGTGTGGCCAAGACACGGCCAGCTCATGGCCTCTAGCGGCATCGCAGTACACAGCGTGTACTCATAAATTACACAGCATGTACTTCAAAAATTTCAAAATTTTCCTATTTTTCTAAAAAATGACCATAAAAGGAAAAACATACCTTAAAATAAGATCTAGGTTCTTACAAACTTCCCCCCATAAAGAAATTCTTCCCTAAATTACCCTAGCTTGGCATAGGAGAAGTAACCCCAAACAACTCTGGACACTAAGCTTGTACATCAGCCTCCCTCTCCCAAGTCTCGTCCTGCAACCACCCGTGCTGCCATAGCACTCATACCAAGGGAACATACCGTCCATAGAGAACCTTTGTACTATGATCCACAATTTGGATAAGATTCTCTTTAAACAACGCATCCACTTCAAGCTCAACATCCTCGGGTTGAAAGAAATGTTATGGATTTGAAAAGTAACATCAGAGCTGAGAAACGTGAAAAATGTCATGTGTAGCATGGTACCTCTGAGGTAACTACAACCGATAGGCAACTGACCCAACTCTCTCCATCACCTCAAACGGCTCAATGTACATCGGCGAAAGCTTACCCTGTCTCCTAATACTCTTATGTCCCAACATTGGTGTGACATGCAGGAAAACCTAATCCCCGACCTCTAATTATATAGGTCATCTTTGTTGATCAGCATAATACTTCTGACAAGACCGTGCAGTAGTCATCCTCTTCTGAATCAACTCTATCTGCTCTATGGTCTCCTGAACAAGACGGGGTCCCAGAAATGCTGCCTCTCCTGCCACTAGCTAGCATAAGGGTGATCGGCATGACCTACCATACAAAGCCTCATAAGGTTCCATCTGAATAGTTTTTTGAAAGATGTTTTTGTAGGGAAACTCCACAAGAGGTATGTGATTCTCCCAAGAACCTCCAAATTCCAGAATCAATGCTCGGAGCATGTCTTCAAGCACCTGAATCGTATGCTCGGACTGGCCATCTATCTGGGGGTGGTAAGTTGTAATCAAAATTACATGTGTACCCAATGCCTTCTGAATCCCCTGCCAGAACCAAGAAGTAAAGCGCACATCCCTATCTGAAACAATGGAGTGTGGAACTCCATGTAGGCATACAATCTCTCAGACGTACAACCATCTCATCACATCAGCATTGAAGGTCTCCTTGATCGTAATGAAGTGAGTGACCTTCGTATGCCTGTCAATAACAACCCAAACCACATCATTCCCTTGAGGCGACCTCAGAAAACCAGTCACAAAGTCCATCGCGATGTCATTCCACTTCCACTTGGGAATGGGTAACTACTAAAAAATCCATTCTGGTCACTGATGCTCCGCCTTCACCTGCTGACAATTGTAACACCTCATGAAAAAAACCAGTAACATCCTTCTTTTTACCTGGAAACCAATACTGGTGGTGTAGATCCTGATACATGTTGGTGACTCCCGGATTAACTTCCCAAACCGAGGAATGAAAATCCAGCATCAGCTCCTCACGTATGTCTAATGGCACCCATACGTGCCCCTGGAAACACATGATCTCATCCCTGCCTATGGTCCATCAAGTAATAGAGTCCTCTCCTAACACACTCTCCCATAGGACTAGGCCCTCTGAGTCTGATAGTTGCCTCATTCGCACTCGATCAAGAAGTGTAGTGGTAGAAGCTATAGAATAAAAAAAAGTCTTCTCCTGTCTGTCGTGCACCACCAAATGCATCTCAGAGAACATAGCCATAAGCTGCCACTCACTGTTGGCCCCCTGAACTACCTATATCTGAGTCCTTCTGATTAATGCGCCAACCTCTTCATTTCCTATCCCAGGTGTATAGGAAAGCTCAAAGTCAAGGGACTGTAGGTACTCGACCCACCTATAATGTCTCAAATTCAGATCACACTGAGTGAAAATGTACTGTATACTTTTTTGGTAGGTGAAGACTAAAAAATTCTCTTCCATAATATAATGTCTCCAATAGCATAAGGCATGACAAACAGCTTCCAACTCTAGATCTTGTGTTGGGTAATTCCTCTCATGTGGCCTCAATTGCCAAGACCCATATGCAACGACTCCATCGCCCTGCATAAGAACAGCTCCCAGCCCGATACCTGATTTATCATAGTAAATGATATAGCCCTGGCCTGGCTCTGGAAAGACTAGTATCAGTGATGAATTCAACCTCCCATTTAGCTCCTGAAAGGCTAACTCATAAGAATATAACCATAATAACTTCGCCCCCTTTTTGGTTAGACCAGTTAGTGGTGCTGATAAGCGTGAAATGTCCTCTATGAAGTGTATGTAGTATCTAGTCAGCCCTAGAAAACTCTGTACCTCAAAGACGTTCTTCGACTGCTCCCAGTAAACTACGGTTCTCACATTCTCTAGGTCTATAGATACACCTGTCTCTGATATGACATGACCCATGAATTGAATCTGGTCCATCCAAAAGTGGCACCTTGAGATCTTAGCATATAACTGATACCCCCTTAGTGTACTCAAAATTATCTCAAGATGCGTGGCATGGTCATGTTGAGTGTGAGAGTACACCAAGATATCGTCCATGAAGACAACCACAAAGGAATCCAAGTATGGATGAAACACTCGGTTCGTCAGTGCCATGAAATATTTCGGCACGTTCTTGAGAACGAACGACATAATCATATACTTGTATAGACCGTACCTACTCTAGAAGGCTATAAGATGTATATCAGATGGTCTAACATGAAACTGACGATAATCGGATCTCAAGTCAATCTTCAAGAACACTTTTTCTCCTAGAAGCAGATCGAAGAGATCATCAATCCTGGGAAAGGGATATTGGTTCTTGACCGTCAACTGGTTCAACTTAAGATAATCCACACAAAGACTGAGGGTGTCATCTGCCTTCTTCGCAAACAGGACAGGCGAACCCCAAAGAGATGTCTTGGGTTGGATGAAACCCTTTGCATGTAACTACTCCAACTACTTCTTGAACTCCTGTAATTATGGTGTTTCCATCCTATAAAGAGGAATGAACTACAGTGCCTCTCCTGGCACAAGATCGATAGAAAAGTCCACCTCGTGATTCGAAGTCAAACCTAAAAATTCCTATGGAAAGAAGTCCCTAAAATGATCCACAACTAGAGGAAAGTTTAACTGTGAAGTCCCCTGGTCATCCAGATATAGACTAGCAATATGGGTCGTAAATCCTCCTAACCCATGATGTTCTGGTCCTACTATACTCACCTGGAAATCCCACTCGCCCCTATGAAGAAAAGATCCACCCTCTGGTGATACGAAACTCACCCTACGAGGATAAAAATCGACGACTACTTGGAAGGGAACTAACCAGTCCATTCCAAGAATGACATCATAACTCATAATCTCTAGGACATAGAGGTTCCATAAGAAGTAACATCCACCAAACTCTAGAGGGAACTCCTTGCACAGATGTATGCTATATTTCCTCATCCCCAACGGTGTGTTAAGCATCAAGATATCAGCAGAAGAAAAGATACAGAACCCAAGGCTCTCCACAACATCAATAGAGATAAAGCTATAGGAATCCCATGTATCAAAAAGAGTAGAAGCTAAAACTGAGGAAAATAATATCGTACCTCAAAAAATATATGGTCTATGTTCCTTCTCTTTCTGGGTCTGCTCTACTGTAAAAGTATGGCTTGTACCATAGCCCTATGACCCTGCCTGACCACTCTGATCTGATCTGCCTTGATGTCACTGAAACCGAGCGTCTGGCTACCACGGCCATGACCTCCACCTCTGCATGAACATCCAGAAGATCTTAAGTTCCTAGACTGGTGAGAAACATGTGGTGATGCTCCTGAACATGGGGTCATAGAAGAACCCCTATCTCTAGTTGTTGGAGAGAAAAACTAACTAAAACACTAGATATGGCCCATCATGCAGCAATATTGGCACTCCATCGGGTCTCTCAGGCAATGTGGCCTTGTTTTCCCACTCCTCCCTCACTGGTAGCACACCATGTGGTTACCAGAAGGTGGATCCCACCAACTCTGATCTCCCCATGCAGTCTCCCTTCTGCGCTTCCTACTATCAACTAGAGGAGAGCTATCTCTGGATGCTGAAACTCCCTAGATCATAACTCCAGAGTCCCCCATATTGCGCTCTGTAACCAGCGCCTGGTTGACGATAGAGGATATCGAAGTCAGCCTAAAGATGATCACCTGGGAATGGATCTCCTGCCAAAGATCATCCTCAATCTTTCTAGCCAAAAAAACTCATCACCTGCTGGAATAGGCATGAAATGATGCAGCTCCGTGAAGCGATATGAATACTCCATCACAGAAAGAGTACCCTTCTCTAGGCTCATGAACTCCTGGGCTCGATTGGCCCTCAAGGTCACCAGGTATAGGTAATCATAAATGATATGATGGAACTCCTCACAAGACATATTCTGGTGGCATCCCGCCTAAGATATGACATCCCACCACCTCTTGGCGGAGTCTCAGAGCATGTAGGATGTGAGATTCACCCTCCTATCTGGTGTTACCTCGAGATGCTTGAAGATAGATAGTGTGGCTTCGAGCCATGACATTATAGCCTCTAGTCCTCCTTCCATGGAGAAGGAGGTAGGATGCTACTACTGGAAAAACTGCATCAAATCTTCCGTTGACGGGGCAGGAGGCGATGTTCCTGGGATGGTCTACATCATCCTCAGAAAACCCTCCCTATACTATGAATTGGAGCCTGCAACTGGTATAACTATTGGTGGCAAGGATGGCAAGACAATAGGATCTGCAGGATGTACCTGATCAGCCATATCAGTCGTCTGATCACTACCCTGCAACTGGCGGTCAACTAGAGGACGTCTAGCTGGCATGACTCTACAAGGTCCAATGTAAACATAGATTCAATATTATCAAGGACTGAAGACTATAGTCATAAGAAGAAATCCGGAGAAATAAAGAATTAATGTTATAAAAAACATGACTAAATAGCGTGTATTTCACCTACACAGTTTGTTCCCTTAATCCATTCACATGGGCGTGTACTCCCACCACAACTGGTTCTGTAACACCCCAGAACACATGGCGTGTTGTCCTAGAACACGGCGTGTACCTGAATCGACTTTCCTTTCCTAGGTCCTTCTACACGGTTAAGCCACACGGATCTCCTAGGACAAGACTACATGGCATGTTCAAGGCAGACACAGTTTGTACTAGACAAGCTTCACTTGGCCCATGTTTTTAGTGATGTGGCATGACACATGGATGCCACTACACGGCGTGTTCCCGACAGACACGACGTGTATGGGAATGGATAACACCAACCCGTTTTGTTCATTACATGACCGAGTACCAAGGATATAATACACGACGCATAAAATCCTAACACGGTGTGTATATGAAAAGATAACACCGAACTATGTTGTTTGTGACACTGCCGGGTACCTAGGTCAGACTACACAGTGTGCTAAATAGGTACACGGCATGTTCCTACAAGGATTTCCCCATCCCGTGTATCTTCCACATGTCTTATGACATGGTTAGATATTACACAACATGTACATACGGTACATGGAGGGTAATTAAGAAAAACAATTTCTTCCCAAAAATAAGAACAAATGGCATGTAGTCAAAACTACACGGCGTGTATTCTTGGTTTTTCTAGATAGTAAGCCTAAAAAACTACTCTGAAGCCCAGAAAACCACTGAAATTCATTACAAGTGCCAAATTCTAATCTGTGAGGGCCCATAATCCCTAAAAATCAAATCTTGGAATCCTATACATGTTATAACAAGACAAAAAAGCAATGATTCACCAAATTCTTGTCCATTAGTGCCCATAACACCCTAAGAACTGATGTTTGGCATTCATACAAACAAATTTTTACACAAAAACTACCTTGTCAAATATCAGGTATTTTATTATGTCATCTATCACAACAGTATCATATTCTACACAACATCTATCACAATAACATGCAATCGCTAATGCATCCTAGATGGCATGGAAAGAATGAATGACATGTGATTTCTAGAAAGCTCCTATATGATGCATGAGATGGCCTACCCTTATCTCATCGGGTTGTGACAGAAATAGAACCTCAATATCATCAACAGTAATAGCATAATACATGTGAGTCACCCAATTGTGAAAATCAAATCAACTGTAAAATTGCAAAATCAAAAAAAATTGTAATAAACAAGATAGATTGGATTTTCCCTGTACACGGGTTAGATACTCCCAGGAAAAGCTTATTAACAAGTAACTATTATGTCATATCCCTAGTAATAGGCTCCAAATAGTAAGTCAAGAGAATGGAATTCCTATGATACCACTTTGTAACTTCCTGGTTCCGAAATCCACCTAGAGGCGCCTCGTACCTGGTTGGCCACATGTCCTCAACTGCATTTCCCTGAAAGCCAGAGTCTACCAAATAGCAATGAGGGCCTTGGGTGTGATAGTGGGGAAACTATGCCCTCATTATCAGGGTATATAGCGGAATAAAAAATACATACAATAGCAGAAGTAGGAAACATCCAACAACAGTAAATAGAGGAAGACTGGAATAATAAAACTACTAGAGCACATATATAAATGATGCATGATACATATGTCTAGGAAAGCTTCCAAACAATTCATAATGATGGAATAATAACATTACTGAACCAAGTAAAAAAAATATTACAACTCCTCAATATCGCAAGCCTATTCTTGGTCCCATTCTCTCTAGCTCTATAACAAGTCAAGTACCTGAAGTGGAAGGAGTCTTGCCCTTATCTGCACCTGAAACAATATAATCTGTTTGGGCCCAAACAGGGTGTGAGACTAAATCTCAGTAGGCAACCAATCGAAGATCTATACCTAAAGGTCAGTGAATATATGGAAGGTAAAAGTAAAGAAAGAAGTAAATTGGAACATGCTAAATAGTAAACAATCCATAGATCCAATATCAAGCAATAGCTGACAAGCAGCTAGGCACAAATAGGTAACCCTCTGGGAAGAACTCACAACCATCCCCTCAGGTCCTACCTAACAAGTACCAACAACCCTATGGGCATTATAGTTAGCCTAACCTCTCTGTTCTGGTCATACAAAAATTATAAGACTCTCTGAGGAATCTCACTCGGTCAATTCCCCTTATATTCTATGGTAGTCGGGGACTCTCGGAGGAAGCTCACTCAGTCAATTCCCCTTATAGACCATAGGTCAATGACTCTATGAGTAATCTCACTCGGTCAATTCCCCTTATAGCCTATGTCATTCAAAGACTCTCTGAAGAAGCTCACATAGTAAATTCCTCTTATATTCTAAGGTAAGCTGGTAATTCAACATAAAACAAATACTCTCTAAGGAAGCTCACACTATATATCCCTTTGTAGTCTAAGAAGTCATGGACTCTCTGAGGAAGATCACACATTCAATCCCCTTACAGGACAATGTAATCCTAGGATCTCTGAGGAAGCTCACACATTCAATCCCCTTATATCCCAATGTAATCATAGGCTCTCCAAGGAAGCTCACACAGTCTATCCCCCAGTAGCCTAAAACACAAAGACTCTCTGAAAAAGCTCACTCGGTCAATTCCCCTTATAGTCTACTACACCCAGTTATCATGGCCCTATGTAGGATAATGGAATAGCAATGCAATATGGCCAAAGAAAACCTACAGAACTACTTGGATAAATAGTATACAGAATATCAAGCATGTCAGGATTCAAACTCTCTATCCTATAGCAAAAGGTATGGAAAATAGGAAAATTAGCCAAACTAGCTAACATGACCAAACGATCATAAACATAACATGCATGAGAAAAACATCCAAGTCATCTCAAAACAACCCTATTCATATCCAATCATCCTCTACATAGGCAAAAAAGCATGGCAGGAAGATAACAGGGGTAAAACGGTAACACACAATACCCCATTCAAGGGTATCGGGTGAAATTTCACATAATACTCAAAGACATTGAATGGAAAGGAAAAAACCACCTACATTGGTGTTAGGTGATCGATATACTTGATCCTCAATTATTGAATCATATTAGTACATCGTAGATCTATGAAAAAGTATAAAACATTCTACCCATGATAACATGGAAATGATGAGGAAATGGAAAACAATGCTCTGGGAGAAGGAAGAACTCCCCGATGCGATTCCAACACAACCGACGGTGTTTGATTCAGAGTATGGACACACGCTCGGGGGGCTTGTCGAAGATCCATGGTCGTACGGTGCTCCTGGTTGAATGGGACCTAAAAGGAGTGTGTTCTGGCAATTAGACACTACCCCGGTGCGTTTAATTAAAACAAAAGAAAGTACATCGTGTGTACTTTTGATGTACACGACGTGTACTCACCGTTTTCATACTCCTCTTTAGGTGGCCTCCATGTCACCCCTACATGGTCGGGGGTGTGTCCATGACATAACTAGGATATAGCCTCTAGTGGAATCGCAGTACACAGTGTGTACTCATAAATTACATGACGTGTACTTAAAAAATTTCCAGATATTCTTCTTTTTCTCAAAAACGACCATAAAAGGAAAAAATACCTAAAAAGATGATTTGGGTTCTTAAAATTATGTTGATTATAATAGAGGTAATTTGATTATTTAAAATAAAATGAGGCTTATTTTTCTTCCATCAAAAATCAAAATTGAATGGATCTTTTAAATACATGTTTAAAAGTGCAGAAATAAAAGCATTCTTTATTTGAACACAAACATTACAAATACTTCTGAAATGTTAAGAATATAGTTCTATGTTCATAATTATATATTTTATTTTATTTTATTTAATATTAAATATATATATATGTTATATTAAATATGTTTCGTAATATTTCATGTTATTATTATATCATTACAATGT
Organism: Viscum album; assembly: GCA_963277665.1. NCBI lineage: Eukaryota > Viridiplantae > Streptophyta > Magnoliopsida > Santalales > Viscaceae > Viscum > Viscum album. The sequence continues at coordinate 278,651,163 of OY728123.1, read as the reverse complement.
CCTAAAAGTGACGATTTTTGAAAGATTAATTTTTTTCGCTTTTCGCCCAAAAAATGGCTATTTATTTAAATTACATAAAATTAAACCTATTATAGTTTTAACATAATGAATTAAAAAAATATATTTTTTGTAAATGAAATTTATAAATTTATTGAATTTATTTTTCAATCAATTTCATGAATAAATCTATTTTCATTGTGTTATTATTTCCCTAGAAAGAGAAACATGTTATATTTGACACTTGGGTGATAAAAAAACATAGAACAGAGAAAAATACATGTTTTTATAGTGAATAAATCTATAGAAAATATTCTATTTATAGCAATCTAATGAATGAAAAACATTGAAGGAGAAATCCAAATCCTATTCAATTGATATACAACTTGAGATGATTCTAATAAACATCACATTTAGAACTAATAATATAATTTTTTTGTAAGTTACTTGTGTAACAGGCTTCCAAACCAAAATATTCTTATTAGAGGAAATATTTTATCCACCGATCATCTCTGTATATGAAAAAGAGATATGATGTCACAAACTGGCCTAGATAACCTAATAACCTGATACCCAAGATAATTCTAACATAGACCAAATGGAATTAATGATACACATAGGATTATGATGAGTACTTGACATCATAATATATAAACATGGGAATGAATTTTCCACTAAAACAATGGATTAATAGAAAGATACTTATTTTTACGACTAAAAACTAAAAAGGGAGATCGTATGTGAAACTAAATAGGTATATCAAAAACCTAAGAATATACATCATCAAACTACTAACTATCTTACAAGTTAACTCAAATATCCCAAATGAAACATTTTTCTAAGCCCCACTGGATCAAGATCAGTGACCTACTCTAAGAGGTTTCGTCCCTTTATTTGGAACATGCGTATTTTTTTTTCAAATTCCCAGAGGAAAATATAGGGTGTGAGCTAAAATTCCCATTTGGGTGTCACCAAAATTTCCATAATAAGATTGAAAATTAATAAACAAAATCAATATTTTTAATTTTAATCAAAAAATACATGGGAGTACATTCTCATATTTAATAAAAACATGGTTTTCATTTCAAATGTTGGAGCCATTTCAAACATGACTTAAATAAACATTTTATATAAAAATTTAATATAAATAATTGGGCATGTGTAAATTAGTGCCATAATCATTAGAATATATATAAAAACAATCAGAAAAATCACTATTGGCATCTCCCCTCAGGTATGATAGATTGTAGATATAGGGTACTCAAAAATATCATATCAATTATCATAACTAGTTTGTATACACACATACCTCAAGATCACAAAAAAATAGACACATCAACCTCCTATCAGAGATAATATATTCTAAACTGGGTTTCGTAGAGTTTTCGTTATCAATTTATTTTTTGATAAATACAATTCCCACATTGTTGTCCCATATAACCCACTAGCTACCTAGGATCGTATGTTATCAATCAAATAATCAATATAGGAAAATCATTTAAAATTAACACAAAATTCAATTTCCACATTTTATGTTTCAGTATGAAAATTTCATTCCAAAAACTAAAGCATATGATTTTCATTATTTCATACCATTTGGAATAAAAACTAATCACATGATTTTCTCATCTCAATTAATGCAATTTTTTCTAAAAATCAATTCTAAAATCATTTCACAATTTCTATCAGTTTAAAAATATTCCCTAATTTTCAATTCCATTAGAATTGGGGTTTTTAAGTCTATATAATATCAATTTCAATACTAATTATCATCAAATTGGGTTTTAAAAAAATAAAACTGAAATAAATTTCAAACACAAGAAGTTCAAGGTTTAATTTATTGGCCAAACAAAAAAAAGAACCACCTATCATTTTCATGGAATCACAAAGTGTAAAAAAAAGAATATTAAATTAATAATGATGAAAAATAATATGTAGGACCTCAAAAAATAATAAATATTCAATGACATATAGTTTAGATCCATCTATACCAATATGATCTATTAAACTCCTAGGGGGGAAGAGATAAATGAATAAGATACATGGAGACTACATAACTATAGGGATAAACAGTAACCAACATGATTACTAATAACTGAAATGATGATCCAAAGGAATTAGAGATCATGAAATTTGAATAGAATGAGAATCTATGTCGAGTGCAGGGAAACCTGGTAGGGGAAATAATAGATTTATCAAAAAATACAACTTAAAACTAACATGTGGAATTTTACATGGCCTAAAACCCAATTAAATGTCGTGTAATTGTTGATTCTTGTATAAACTAAAAACACCGTTACCTTTTATTAAAAATCCAATTTACAATATTTACACCATATGTAAAATGTACATGATGTGTAATATTTCACACTATGTACCAATTTTACCAAGGTTATGATTCCACATTGTGTAACACCATTACATTATGTATAAATCCCCATTAGACTACAAAATGGTCAGTTTTATTCTGAAAAATAGCAAAATATCCATAACAACACCATGATAGGTATCCTCACAATTCCCTTTTGACATTACCCGACCAATAAAAATGGAAAACAATAGTTGAGGTGAGGATATCTCTCTCTCATCAGTGCCTCATGTTTTCATGTCTTAGGTAAATCATAATCATGATTCCATAACACAAGGTAAAACTATATCATTCTTCAATTATGTATCATAGTCTCAGAATCAACTATCCTAATAGGATGCTTGGTAAAAAAACAAATCAATATCAACATGAAGATCACTCAATCTCAAAACATATGATGGATGAAAAATATGATTTTGTGGTTGTGATACATGGAATGCATATGTATCAACCTCAACTATGGAAGAAGTGGTAATTGGTAATCCACTTTACCCACCTACTCAATAACCTCAAAATGAAGTACAACATGAGGATAAATCTTCCCTTGCCACCCCATCGATTGATGACTAAATGAGGTTAATATTTCAAGAACACATAACCACTGAATACAAACTATAATGGTATCTTCCACATATCATCATAAAATTTATACCAGGTTTGTGTAATAATCAACCTATAACGAATCAACAAATTATTTTTTTCATATCTTGATATATGATCTGTCCATCCAAGGAAATTTCCTTGATCTCTGACCAACATAACATATATTTACATGGTTGTATATAGAAGGAATCGAAAGGTGACATCCTAATTGTGCACTAGTAACTACTGTTATATGAATACAGAAAGGGCCTAAAATGTTCATCCTAAGCTCTACTAAAAATGTTGAAATAGGCATATAGAATATCTACAAGATCGTGTATATCCCTCCCTATCTTTCCATCCATATACGGATGTTATGTCATTCTTAAACATAATTGAGATCACAATGTCTCTAAGAGGCCTCTCCAAATGTGATTAGTAAAACATGGATCTCAATGGGATACTAAATAATATGGAACTCCATGAAATGAAAAATAACCTTCACAAAGTGATTTCCTAGCTCTACAATATTGGTTTCAAAAATAATTGGTTTAATGTGATCTAATTTGGTCAACCAATCAATCACAAACCATATATAATTATTATTTATATGGGTTATTAGAAACACAACTACAAAGTCCATAAAAATATCATCTCACATCCAAGATGTCACTGGATGTGGCTAAAGAAAACACAGTTGTCTTTAGTGATCAACTTTGGCCTACTGGAAAGTATAATAGTGAAAAACAATGTCAGTGGTGTCTCACCACATACCCATCCACCAAAATCATTTATGTATATCATAAAACGTCTTGGTGGTTCTTGGGTTCACTACCTACTTGGAATTACCGAAATCCCACATCAAATATTTCCTTATTGGAAATGGTACAATGTTCCAATTCCATAAACTCATGACACCTTCCATGAAGAACAACCACTAAATGATGGTCACCCACACAATAATGTAAATTTCTAATTACATGTAATTCATCATAAAGTTTTTGTTCTTGGAGAACCATCTGAGTAAGAGAATATATAAACTAAAAAATAGAAAAGACAACCTATTACCATATTTCATAAACTATAATATGAAATTATGAAAAATGATCCATCATGTTCCACCCTTCCTATGATTATTTAACAACCTGGGTCGGATGTTTTCTACTCAATCCATTATCTATACCACACCCTTTCCTTTGGGTATAGGAAATATCTAAATCATATTATTGTAAGTATTCCATCAAACACCATTATAGGATATTAAAATATTTTTGAGAGTAGATATAAATCAATCTCTTATGGTTAAAATAAATTGTTAACCCTTCACTAAACAATTAATTTTGCAAAATCTGAAGCACATTCATGACATCTAAAAGTTTAATGTCATGGGTAACAAAATTCCTCTCGTATGTCCTAATATTTTGAGATCCATAGGAAATGAAACGATCACCCTCCCTAAGAAAAAATCCCAAACCCAAACCTTTTACACTACAGGGGATGACATAGGCATGCCCAACCTCTAGAAAAGTCAACCCTTGTGTACAAGTCAAAAAATGTTTCATCACAAAAAAATGAATTTTACATTCCTCATCCCAAGAAAATATTACTCCCTTTCAACTGAGAATGATCATTAGAGATGAAAACATGGTGAAATTTTTTTCAACTCAATGATAATATAATGATAAACCCAAGAAGATCTGAATATCAAATAATATTTATAGATACTCCCATTTCATAACAACATTCAACTTCTCAGGATCAACTGAAATACTATGATCTAATAACCCATGCCCCAAGAAAACCACATCCTGAATCTAGAAATTAAATTTCCATATCTTAGAATGACATTGTTGATTTATCATAAAATAAAGAAATTATCTTTGATGACACACATGATCCTCATATGACATACATGAAACAAGGATTTCATCCACAAATACCACCATGAATGTATCAGAATACTCATGGGAAATCCAATTCATAAAATTCATAAAGTATTAGGAGAATTTGATAGACCAAATGGAAAAAAATGTACTTATAATGTCTGTAACTTATATGAAATAAGATTTAATGAAAGTAATATTATTTTTTATCAACTGGTGATAACCTGACCAAATATCAATATTGAAGAACAAATTTTTCCCTTTCAACGAGTCAAATAGATCATCAATATGTGGTAATGGATACTTTTTCTTTACCATAACATGATTTAGTTTTCAATGATAAACACATAGGTGAATCTTTCCATTAGCTTTCATAGAAAACAGAATATACACTGCCCATGGTGACACACTCAGATGTATAAATCCTTTCTCTAATAGATCACCCAACAAAGTCATAAACTCTTTCATTTTAGCTAAATCCATGAAGTAAGAAGTAATATATACTTGTCAAATATGTGGTAATAAATTTATAGAAAATATAACTCTCTTACCAATGGAAAACTAAAGAAGTTAGAACGAAAAGAATCAGGAAAATCGATGAGTAATGGAGGGAGATCACCACTAAAGGATTCCTACTACAGATCAAAAGAAAATTCTGATATCACATTCCCCAAATATGGATAGTAATGTTTGTATCAACTAGACCATGTGTCCAACTATCCATGAAATATTCCACACAACCCATCGATTACCCTAAAGGTGACCCATCATAGATGATAATAAATTCAGGATTTATTACCAATAATCCATTATATCACAAAAATTATATCAAAAGTTTTGTTCTTTAGAACCAAAACATACCATGTAATATCGATATTGGATTATGAGAAAATAAATACATGATAATGAAGACCCTACTCTCTTCATTCTGAGGGGTGTAGTAATATCCATCACATAAGATAAAATCTCTGAAGGAATATTTAGAAAATTCCCAATATGAGTTGAAATGAATGAGTGTGACGCACTAGTATCAAATAATGTTTTCACTAATGATGAATCTATAGTGATGGAATCTCTCATAGTCAACGAACCCATATCTACATCATCCAGAGACTCTTCCATGGCATGAATAAACATCATTCTAGATTTCTATGGTTGGAACCCCTTTGACCTGGAAGCATGTGATTGAATCATTGTAATTTTTGGTGATGATGAACATGTGAAACTATATGCGGAAAAATAGATTTAATATTATTTATTAATGTGTAATAAATTACCACATTAACCACATAGCATGGGTGCCTTAGTGAAAATATACTTTTAATGCCCATTCAGGACACACTGGAAGCAAGTTTGAGGGACTCAACTATGAACTAAAGAAGGTCCAAAAGATCCATTTAGTTGAGATCCACCACGAGTCTCATCAAACTTCTACTTCCCTTTATGCGAACTCATAGAACTTCCACCAAGAGAAAAAGGAGTTCCTATCAGTCTAGACATACCATCTTGATCATGTTCAATGATCAATTCCCTCTCCATTTCATCAGTATAAGAATAGTTCCTCAATAAGAAAAACCTAATAAGGAATATCAGTACGAAGTCCAATGATAACCATAGAGTATTCATCTTCTCATTTTAAAAAATATCAGGTAAAAAATACATAATCATAGTGAATCATTTCTCAAATTCTATCATTTTCTTATCATCCTACTCGAGTTTGAAAAACTCCATACCCTTAGAAAGAACTATAGAATCTAGATTTAACTGGTTGATTAAAAGGACATTAATGTATTTCCACTATATACCCTCATACTTATTCTCTATAAAAATTGATTCCCACAAAATCTTACTAGGTGCATAAATATTAAAGTTATCACACCTTGCCTTAATAGATTTTGGGATTTCCATGAAATCTAATATAAGTTCAGTATTTCTCAAACTGTTCTTAGACTCTTGAGGATCGTTAAAGACATGGAAAGGACATGGTTTCTGATGAATGTGCATCTAATAATAATTTCATGATTCATCCCTTGGAGGCCTCACAGATAGAGGATGGATGAGAATATTTTTTCATGTTTATCCTAGAGCTTATGCATCACAGAAAACAACCTCGAGGATATTATGTTCAAAGGGGTGTTTCTCTCAATGTCGTTCATCATAAGCTTCATCGTGTATCCTATTCAAATGTCTTTTCCAAGGAATGATTCAACTCTAAATCATCAAAAAAAATTGAATAAATCATATGATTACTCAAGTAAATAATCAAATAATAGAAACATGGGAAATTAATCACATCGGATAGATAAACATGATTTCTATTTCAATCCATCCAAATCAAAAGATGGTAAAAGGCTAAAACTAATCTTAAATACTTATTTCCCAAACCACCCCTAGTGACTTAAGGGTCATAATTATAAGATATGTCCAGGAAATAACGTAAAACTACCACCTAAGTCCTAGAATTATTATTTCAACTGTATAGTGACATCAAAGCAATATGATTGATTGGCCCCTTTGATAATACTTTTTCATGAACTAACCCATATACCATAGTAACTTGATAACCAATCATATTCCGACATATTTTTAAGGAAATTAGTGATCCCTATGGGTTGTATACTAGAACCTAGAATCATAAAATATAAACATGGGAATGAATTTTCCACTAAAACAACAACATAATATAAATATCCATAATAATATGCTCAAAAACTCCAAAGTGATATAGTACAAAAAATGAAACTGGTATACAAAAAACCAAAACACATATATCATCAAAGTACTCAAATTATGAAAAGATAACTCAAACATCCAAATGTATACATCAATCCAAGACCTAATGTATCATGATCTACCACCTCCTCTAAGTGGAACTTCAACTTTACATGGTCCTATAAGAATAAAATTTTCAAATGTCCAAATGAAAAGGTATTGTGTGAGCTAGAAAACCCAGTAGGGTCTCACAATTTTCTCCATAATGAAATTAGAAGATAATAATGAAAACTATTCATTAAATTTTCATCAAAACAATCATGGATGTTCATTTTCATATTTAATAAAAGACATTCTTTTCATTTCAAATGATTGAAAACATTTCAAAAAATGTCTTAAATAAAAAATTAAAATAAAATAGTTTATATAAATCACAATAAATGAGTAAAATGATATGAAAATATATGTAATTTATATCAAAACATTCATAATAAGAACTATGATCATCTTCTCTAAGGTAAGATAGTTTCTAGTTATATGATCCTCCTGAATCACATATCATTTATAAATAAAAGTATTTATATTGTCGTCCCTCATGTTAAAACCAATTATGACTCATCATCATCTATTCGAGGATAATATATTCCAAACTAGGTTATTGTTTGATTTTTCCTTTTCAACACATTTCCAATGAATTTAAATCAAAGAGTGATTTCCAAAATAACCCACTAACTACCCCAGTCACACTTGTGCTCAATCAATCAATCAATAATGTGTAAATAATTTCAAATCAATTTTAAATAATATTTCCCCATTTCCAATTTCAATATTACAATTTCATTCCAAAAACCAAAGAAAAGTTTTTTCATCATTTTAAACATTATCAAACCAAAACAACCCAAGGGTTTTATCATTTTAATTAAATTCATTTTTCATAAAATAAATTCACAAATCAATTCACAATTTCCATCATTTTCAAAATACACCCCAATCTTCAATTCCATTGGAATTGATCTTTTTCTCAAAATACCAACCATAACAATTTCAATAACAATTCACATTATATTGGGTTTTACAGAAATCAGTATAAATTAATTTCAAAACAAGAATTTCAATTCTAAATCAATTGGATAAACATAAACAGAACCAACTACCTTTTCATAGAATCGCAATGCCCACAATAGGACTCACCAAAAAATAATGAAAGAATAAATGTTCTATGAACTCAACCTAGAATCAATATTCAACAAAATATAATTTATATCCATCAATCCCATGATGACCTATCAAACTCTAGTGATAGAAATGGATCGAGACATAATAGACCGGGAGACTGCTTTCTTATAAGGATGAACCAAAAATAACATTGAGATAAATCATTGAATGGATGATGTAAAGGGATTGGAGATCTCCAATATTTTCGAGAGTAAAGATTTATTTTTATTAAATGTTCTTTATGTGAATTAAATAATGCCAAACGTAATTCCTTTGAAATAAAATGGCATGAAATGTTTTATGATTTAAATTCAGATAGACTGATTTAAGTGGAATGGATTTTTTATAAGAAACTTTTCATGATGGTTTTCCAAATAAAGATAAAATATTTTTGAAATTGATCTTGGGGGTATTTGAAATGATTATTTGAATGTTTTTATATTGATGTCATTGAACGAATTCCCTAACAATGATTGATTTATCTTGAAGAATATGTGATCCTAGTTACATAGATAAGAGTAAGGCATGTTGTTCATGGCTATGCTATACCAAGTGGGACCTTAAGGATTTTATTCTATATCATCATTAGGTGTTTAATTTTTTTAGTTTGCAGATTAGTCATTGGGGATCTTCTCTTATTCATACTTAAGAGTGTTCCACTTTATCTAGTCATAGTAGAATTTCCCATCACATAATACTAGGAATGTGTGAACACAAAGAACAATAAATTAATATAAAATGTGATAATACCTTAATAAACCTACCCTTGGGTATGTTAACCAGGGTTTTATAATTGATTTAATTATTATTACAAATTATTTGAACACGCATGAGTTATGAAAAGTTTTTCTCATTCTAATTTTTATAGATAGTCTTATTCGTGACTCTTTTTGATAAGATGATATATAATTGATGTATTTTGATGGAAATAAATACATTTACCTATTTTTTTCTTTCCACTGAAATTGTATTGAATGAATATTTTAATAATAATTGTGATAATATTTCCATGTAATGTGTAATACAATATTGAGAATAATGGGTTCATTTGATATGGAATTGCTTGTGAAATGTTTATTGAAATCATACTGGAATTATTTTCTCACACCACACCTTTTTGTACAAGAATATATAGAATTTATTGAAAAATGTATAATAATTGAGAAGTTACTTCATTAGGTGGTGGGGGTTCTTAATAGGGGACAAGTGAGTTGGTGAAGTTTGGTGGAGTGTGTGTCCCACCTATTATGAGGAGACTCTATAGTGACATTTTCATTGAATCAATATGTCTAGTTTGATGTTTTTTTTACTATTTAAAGTTTCACTATTAATAATTGTATTTCAATATGAACTGTTTATGTTTTTATACTATTTATTCCATTTATTTTTGATATCCTTGTTGAGAATTAATTCCCCATTGATGTTTATTAGTGCCCGAGAACATGGTGTTATCCCATGGGGGTCAAGAATGATCTTTTCCCCATGTGAGGAATGATTCAAGTACCATTTAAGTAGGTTACCTAGGTCGTTCCAAGAAAAAATCATATCAAAGGTGCCTAGGTCACCTTTATTATGTTGGTATGATGTTTGGGATGTCGTGGTAGGAAAGAAATATGAAATTCAAGAATTAAAGGGTAGGTAAAATAATGTTCATGATTGGGAATCATCATAATGACCCTAATGTTATCATGGGTTACTAGTGAAATGTTTCATTAAGTAAGTTTATGATAGGATTATAGAATATTCCCATACCTGATATAAGTTTTTTTCATCCCTGTTTAGTTCATCTTGATATAGTTTATGATTCCATGTCTCATGACTATAGTTCTCCTAGTTATTGTTTTAATATTGTGTAGTACCCCCCCTCCCAAGATGAATTTTGACAAAACCTCATGAGGGAGCTAAAAATGAATCACACCAATAGAACCCTACATTTTATCAGACCCTTATTGAAATTTTTTTGAGTGTGGTCTATGATATGGATAGGTAGTTCCACCATCATCTTCATATATGGCAGTGGTTTTACCATATAAGAATGATAGAAAATATCATTCTGAATACTTTCTTTATGTAAACCCACTAAATATATATGTTACAAATGATAATCATGAGGTTGAGTATTGGTTAAATTATGTTGAGAATCTATTTGACGCAGAAATTTGGAGAAGGTCCGTATCAGGAGGATAAAATAGAAACAAATGAATCTAGGATGGTAAGAGAATATTTTAGGGCTCGGAAGGTAGACGCAAACAAGATTCAGAGGATGCGTGAAAGTGGCCTTTTAGTGTGCAAGATTATGTGTTCTCGGCCCCCGTTCCATGCACAATTCAACACCAAATAGGTGTTTTCATTCCAACCCAATTCTTTGCACAAGTTGATGCCAAATGGGAATTTGCACGCTCGGCCCAATTCTATGCACAAGGTGATGTCAACTGGGAATTTTTGTTCCCGGTGCCGCTTTCGTGCACAAGGTGACGTCAAATGGCAGTTTGCGTGCCCGACCCCTGTTCCACACACAAGGTGATGTCAAACGGGCGTTTGTGTGCCCGACCAAATTCCGAATACAAGGTGACATCAACATGGATTTTGGGTACCCGATGCTGGTTCTATGCACAATTTGATGTCAAATGGGTGTTTACATACCTGACCCCCCTTCTACGCACATGGAGATGTCAAAGGGGCATTTGCATGCCCGACCCCCATTCCACGCCCAATACAACATAGACCGCCACTTTGCGCACCATAGACTTTTTCATACCACCCCCGAGGACATCGGCTATAAAACGAAATGTATCCCCGCCCTTTAGAGACTGAAGCATAAGATATAGTTCTTCTCGGCCATGCGAAATCCACATCTTCCACGACAACGCTAAAAAACCAAAGGGCCTTCAGGTATAATATTTTTCATGAAATATTCCCGATGGGGGCTTCTTTGGGGATTTATTTTCTTCCCATGTCATTTTCACGCAAGTGATCTGCATTTGCGTGCAAGTCCCCTCTACGTCAGACCTCTCTTGCATCCAACCCATCCATCTTGTTTTAAAACATTCTATCTTGTGTGTAGCTTGGACATTCTTGTGCACAACCCATCATTCTTGCATGCAAACTTCAACACTTCTGCACAACCTCTTAGTCTTGTGTGAAACCATTCCATGTTATGTGTAACCCTTCCCTCTTGTGTGCAACCCCTTCTTCTTATGTGCGGCCATTGCATCTTCCGCGTAGAACTTCTATCTTTCCACCAACTCATTATCTTACTTTAACTCCTTCTGTTTCCCTCACCTTAATGCACCTTGTCTGAGCCCCTATTATGCACAACACAGCTATATCATGCACTCTCTTCTCCTGTGGCCCTTTTGTTTTGCACGGAAAAATTTCAATGTCCCATGGGTGGCACTTTCCGTTGCATTGATTCGCCTCATGGTTATTTGCATAGGCATGATAACAACTATTGCTTCTTTGCATAGCCACGCTAACGTGGACCCCCAATGGATCACTCCATAACACCCCCATCGCCATATAATTGATGACTCGTTCCTTCCCTCAAGGGTGGGTGGGTATTAGTCATGTATGTCCTAGGGGTTTGGAGTGAACCCACCTCGTCCGAGCTGCAGGTAGTTAAACTACCAAGCATTGTTGTCCAAGCTGCAGGACGTTAAACTGCCAAGCACCATCGTCCAAGCTGCAGCACGTTAAACTGTGGCCTCGCCCCATGTATCATATGCGGGGTGCCCCATCTCAGACATTCTCTACTCCCATTGGTCTCTACAGGAGTGAAATCATTCATTACATGGAATGATATCCTCATAATTAGAGCGATGTTGGTCCACGGGGACAAGAAACCACCTTGGTGTAAGCCCCTAGCTTTTATTGCAGGATGAAGCACCCTTTCTCCTTCTATATTCTTCTTTTCCAAATTCCATAAGAGATATGGGTATCAGGACATTCATTATCTCATCCCTCTTTCACTGGGCTTTGTCAGAACCTGGGCCTCCACCTTGGAGTATGTCCCAATATCCATCACCCTAGGCTGTGAACTACAAGTAATCCCCTGTTTCCTATTTGAGGACTCTAACCACATGTAAGCCCCCATTCCAACTCTCACAGACACACCATCCATGATTTGATCATCATTTCCTTGTTCCCTCTTGTTTCTCACACAGAGCATGACTCATGTGGGCTTAGAGTAAGCATTTTCCATGAAATCCTCTTTGGGAATCCTAGAGTGTAAGCCCCAAACTCCTTCTCTGAACTATGAGGTATTTGATTATTTCCAAGGAGAGGTACATAGGAAGCCACCCTGAGGTTCAAGGCCACCATATATTTTTCCTGACCATCTCCAAGTTGGTTCACAAAACCTACCCCTGAACTACGAGGTCTTTGATCCTTACCAATGAGAGGTACATAGGAAGCCTCCATGAGGTTCAAGCCGACCATCTATTGGTCCCGACCATCTCAATATAGGTTCACCAAACCCACCCCTGAACTATGAGGTCTTTGATCCTTGCCTAGGCAAGGTATGTAGGAAGCCTCCATGAGGTTCAAGACCACCATATATTGGCCCCAACCATCTCCATGTCGGTTCACCAAACCCACCCATGAACTACAAGGTCTTTTATCCTTGCCAAGGTTAGGTGTGCAGGAATCCTCCCTAAGGTTCAAGCCCACCATCTATTAGTCCCGATCATCTCCACATAGGTTCCCCAAACCCACCCCTGAACAATGAGGTCTTTGATCCTTTCCAAGGCAAGGTATCTAGGAAGCCTCCCTGATGTTCAAGCCCACCATCTACTGGTCCAGACCATCACCACCTCAGTTCACCAAACCCACCCATGAACATGAGTTCGTTGATCCTTGCCAAGGCGAGGTACGTATGAAGCCTCTCTAAGGTTAAAGATCACAGTCCATTGGTTCCAGACATCTTCACATCGGCACCCACTCCACCTGGAACTACGTGGAATTTGATCCTTCCAAGGCAAGGTACATGGAAATCCTCCCTAAGGTTCAAGCCCAATAACCATTGGTTTTAGCCCCCCTTCATGTCGGACCACATTTGTCCCGCATGACGCTAAATTGTATGCCCCCTTTTCATCCTGTATGATGTTAAACCATATCCACCATCCACCGGTAATCCATTTTGACCCCCCATTCAGTGGTAAGCTTTTGTCAATCCCAACCAGCAGTAAGCTATTTTTAACCCCCCATTCAGCAAGAAGAGTTTGTCAACCCCATCTAGCGGTAAGCTGTTGTGACCCCCTATTCAGCAGTAATATATTATCAACCCCATTAGGCAGTAAGCCGTTGAAGTACCCAATCAATGGTAAGCCATCTTCATATGGACTGTATAGACTTTGATTTACATTCAATGGGATATGTAGGAAGCCTCTTTGAGGTTCAATCCAATATCTCATGACTCAACTTGATCTAAATCTTGATCCCCTGTGTTCCGAGAAGATCATGCCCCAACATGGAGGTTCTATTCCCTATGGATCCCATCCATGAATCCATTCTCATGGGACATCTCCTCAGGTGTCCCATCGCCTCACCGCACTAGGCGGACTTTTATTCCATACCACAGGGATACATAGGACGTATATTTGAGACTCAAGCCCAACATCATCATCTCCCACATGTTGACTCCAACTCATTCTCTATCCACTTCATTTAACAATCCATCATCCATCATGATTTTTACCTGGTCCGCCCCATCCCAATGAGATCATGCCAATTCACCTCCTAGTATCAGTGTTCCCTCTAGGGGTCACACCCATCTGGTCCACTCTAGTCAGTGTTCTAATCAGTATGATATGTCTCTGCTAGACGTTAAACTTGTGGCATACCATGTGTTGATTATATGAAGCTGAGGAAAACCTCATATACATGCCTAAGAAATATAATTCCCTGCATTCAGCGTGGGATGACTCAGGATTCCACACCCTTGAGAAGGCCTATAAAAATGAGAAGAAACCCATATGCTCTAGTGATTCAGCATCGCGAAATGCCAGTGATGTCTAACGTGACTACTCCCCCGACCACAGGTTACTTCCCTAAACAGACCCCTTGGAATATCCCTATAGAAGCAGTGTAATTAGTTGTTTTCCATGAAGATATGGCACTGGGTAGAGTATCATGAACAACATCTTATGTTTATAAGGGAGACCCAGACTAGGTGACGAGTTCCATGGAGAAATAAATGGAAGAAGGAACCAATATACCATCAACCCATTTCGATAAAATATAAAACATCCTTGAACAAGGAATAGATGTTGCCCGCCTTTGGAATGTGGGAATGAGTGGAAACAAACAGCATCGCCATCCACGAACAGACGGACACTTGCACCTCGGTGAAAGCATCAGAAACAGAATTGGTGAACCTGACGTGAAGATATTCTCCTCAATGTGGATATTAGTAGCATTCGAGGAATCAATAGATCAATATGTCATCAAATTTAGTTATCTGGTGCCAGGTCCTACCAAGAAAATAGCGGGATTAGTGGGGAACTCACCAGTAGTTGGGGTAGTCAATGCGTTAGACATCCTGGTCTGAAATGTTGTCAGCGTGGAACCATCTTACCATCCATGGAATATGAACTGGTGTTTGGGCACTGGTTGTCGATTCCATTCCATTCATCTCTAACGGTTTAATCTCTCTACTTTTCAAGAACCAAGGTGCTGTAGGAATTCAATCAGCACCCGTCCACCAATGCAGGGGCAGGGAAAATACCAACATGTCAGTCTCGTACGACTCCACCGCCTTTGAAAAAACCACTACATCTGCAAATGTCAGGCGCCCATGCCCCATCTCACTATCTAAATTCATTCATCATTGGGTGATCAATGACCTCGTACGCCGGTAAGAGGATGAGGGGATCATCCTGACGTGGGGTACGTCCCGCCCGAATATGGAGGCCATTTCACCTCATCACCAACTCTACCCACAAGGGCCATACAAGGATCCACGACTCCCCACTCCAACATACCATAGATTCGGAAGCCTCTCCCCAGAATCCCTCTATGACCCTCTCCCCTACACCGACGAGGTATGGGATGTATGGACTATCCTGGTCGATAACCCGTTTCAGGGGCCCATATGGAGGGCTCCCACTAAGCCATGCCAGCACCACCAAATGGTCCCACCAGTTGAGGAGTAGGTAAGCCATGCACCTGTACCATTGGCCCCGGTCCGGTTAAACCAACACCAGCGTTGGACACGGGCCAATGAGGATGCCCGACAAGGGGTTTCTATGTTAGAAACTACTATGGATTTAGCCACCACTAATGTATATCATCAACCCCTTGTGTATTATGATCAGGGAGACTTATATACCCAACCCGGATCAAGGCCCCAACCGCCCCACGGGTAGGCAGGGTCGACTCTCTCGGCCGCCAGTGCAGGTAGTGGTCGCTGCTAGTACGGAGGCCCTCACCATGTCACCTCCATGGAGAAAGCGGGTCTTCTCCGCTTCCAAGCTCAACATATAGGGATGACTCATTCTACCCTTAATCCGAATGAGGTACCTCCCCATGATAGTGACACTCATCATGGAAGCCTCTCCTGTGCTCATTACAACGGGTATGGATTCATTCCTCTTGGCATGTACTGCCAGGGTGGGAACCTCTCACACCTAGTCAATCTCCAACATGGAGGGCCTCCCCATGTCCTCACAGCAGCTGGAGAAGGTCCCCTCTCCTTGTAAATTATAGGGGTGAAGTCCATATTTGCTTCACCTGCACCCAACACGGATGTCATACCCATGTTCTTCTTGACCAGTACGAGGACCTTCCTTGCATTGATGTCATCTGGGTAAAAAAGCATGGAGGTCCAACCCATGATTCTATCAGCTCGATCAGATGTCCTACCCACTCCAGTACTTCCCACAGAGGTCCTCACCATGTCCCCTTTGATGTCTATCCCAGTTCCCCTTGCACCCCAACTTACTTAGGAAGAAGTTCTCTTCGCCCCAGCAATAGTACGGCCAAAGGTCCTCCTCGTTCCAAAAATATACCCAATCCTGAAGAACCATCCCGGGGCAGGAGGGTAGGTATTCGCCACCATAAATAGAGCACTGAGAATATTCATACTGAGATCAAAACGGTTTGCTTCTCAGATTTTTAATCAGAATATGACTCGGCGATGGAACCCTCGGCCAAAACCTCTATTTTAAGGGCCAGGGTAGGCACAA
Source organism: Viscum album (assembly GCA_963277665.1). Taxonomy (NCBI): domain Eukaryota; kingdom Viridiplantae; phylum Streptophyta; class Magnoliopsida; order Santalales; family Viscaceae; genus Viscum; species Viscum album. The sequence goes on along the minus strand of OY728123.1, from coordinate 278,634,223 downwards.
GGTGCATCAGCCTAATACTCTTAGAATGCGAGGTCCATAAGATTCCCAACTCCCTCCATAGTTATATCAAGGAGGAAGAAAAGTTGGAAACATTACATTTTACGGCCTTGCAATCATCACCATCCTCACAAGAAGAACTCTCTTCCTAAACTAGAGATCACAGAGAGCTATTCTAGGGACTAATGGTGGTTGAGCAGCAGCATGGTCCACTGTTAGCAGTCATGGACCCTGTGCTAGAAAAAATGTTCCTCATCCCATCTTACTACGATGTTGTGGCTACTTCACTATACTCTTCAGAGAACAGCTCGAGATGTGGAAGTTTTTCAACTCGTTCACCGCATTATCCATTGGGCAACCTACAGTCCCAACGGTCTGCTTCGGTACTGATACCCATTCCACAGCCGCTTCAGGTAGATGAATGGTGAAATGAAGGGTCATATAATGAATCTGATCCCAAGATCTTATGGGATATCCTCATAGTTGATCACATCCCTATGTTGTTTTTCCCGGTTGTAGCATAAAATATTTGTGCGCCAGAATCCCTCAGCCAAGAGAAAGTCGATTGTTTCCATCAAACCATCTGGGTGACTCATTTTCACTTCATCATTAGTGATTGGCATACCCTAAAATCCCAGCACATTTTGAGGACATTGGAAAACAATTTTTTTTGGTTGATTTGGCTGCACTCCCTATGGCCCAGCACCCTGAGTCACCAGGTCATCGTAGGGTCCTCTAGGAACAGTGTGTTCAAAGCTTCATGGTACTCCATAGGATAACCAAAGAGGATTCTCCCCACATACAGATCCATACCTGGGGGTAGTATGCTGCCATCCTCTTCTGTGCTATCTATTGACAAACCGATATTCCAGGGAACATAGAGGATATGCCTCCAGGAAGAGTCGCGGTTAACATGGCGGACCTGCGGGAGGGTGATAATGAGCTTGAGATTCTTGGATAGGACCTACCCCCAGAGGGAGTCTCACACTTTTTGGATCCATCAGGCAGGATTACTCATCAATAGAGAAATCTATGGGGCATTCTTGTTCCCACCGAGGCACTATCCCTCAACCGGAATTCAAAAAAAGGAAAGGAACACCTCAGAGTGGCCAAACCCTCTGACCTGTCTGGCTCAGTGCCAAAGGTGGTAGACAACACTGAAAAAGCTATGTTGTTCCAGTAGCTTGTGGAGTAAAAATCGATGGACGATGAACTCTTGGCTGAATGTGCGGCATAGCAACGACCAGACTATGGTTATGCTAGGCCAGGAAGTAGGGGCAAGCACAACTTCGCCTCGGCAAATTACCTCCAGGTGACCCTGATCATGCTTCCCACATAGACAGGGTTGAAGACAGAACATAAAGAAAGAAGGCAGGGTATGTCTCACCCAATCCTCCTGAATTGCGTGAAAATCCTCAGGACCCAACTCAGGTTCCCCCAGCTGCCCCACAGATCATTCCACTAGTTGATCCATGAGCTGCTATGCCTTTTTACTGTGTTGATGAACCTGCCAACACACTGGGGGTTCGGTATCCTCTTCAAGATAGGTACCCCCGCCCGAATGATCTGATGGAGGCACTAATCGCCTATCTCAAGGCCTTAGAGACTCCACAGGTGGCCACCCTGCCTGATTGGAAGCCATATCTAGTGTGGGTGGATGATATGCCAGCACCCCTAAGTTTGGTAATCCCACCTTTTCCACTTTAAATGGGACAGTGGACTTGCCACAGCACTCGGCCCACATTATCTCAAGGTGTGGCCTCGTGTCGGGAACTCCAGTTTAGCAGGAGGCAGCCAACTTTGATGTTTCATATAATCATTGGAAGGTCCTAAATTTGTCTGGTACAACCAACTCCCCATCGGATCAGTAGCTGACTAGGAAGACCTCTGTAGGAAATTTATCTACCAGTTCAATTACACCACTCAGAAGATGAGCATCACTGACCATGCTAAGTGAAAGCAGAGGCCTGATGAGCTCATCGTTGACTTTGTTTCCTGGTGTACAAAACTCATGTATTCCCTTGACATACCGCTAACATACGAGCAACTATGGACGGTGTGCGTAGGGAATGTCAAGATGGAGATGGTTCCCTCTCTAAGAACCTAGAACTATCCTAAGGGATTTCAAGACTTCTCTGATAAGACCTAGTGCCTAGAAGAAGCCTTATATCATGCTAAGCATTCACATTTGTTGCCTCATGTAATCCATGTGAGAAGGGCCTCCAGGGACGATCCCACCGTAGTGTCCTAGATTGAGGCCCCAATGAAACTATAGTTATAACCAGTAGATCCACCTCCACGTCCCCATAGAGGCCCTCCACCTCAGGTGCAACAACCAAACAAACAGTGCCAATCTCAGATTCAGCAGGTGCCCCCGGACAATGCGCTACCACCACACAGGTGAGATAACAAAGATCCACTTCATCGATAGTCTTCTCTTGTCCCTCATCAAGTTTAAGCTCCAAGGGCCCCCTGTCTATATAGGAGAAACCGAACCTACTCATTCAATGAGGCACAGGACCCCAGTTATTTCCGCAGTGCCTTAGAGTAGGGGATTCTACATTTTCAAGAGTGTAGAAGGCCAGAAGAGGCAAACCTCACTGATCTCCCTAATTACTAACCCTATCAGAAGATCCTAGGAGGAAATGTCAAGAATTGAAATGTGTTCAAAGACTAGATTCAAAAATAGGTAGATAACAACATCGTCTGTTTAGGCCTAGCTCCATCAGAGGTGGCATGTGTCTGCGTGAGGCTAGATAGTAGTATCGATAGAGAAGGTGAGTGACATCAAGTTTCTAGTTGTGGGTACTCAAAGTATGACAATCGGATGGCTTGTAAAACTGTCACCCATTCACATGGTATCGTCTGTGCATGCTAGAATTAGCCAGAGCCTTCAAAATTCATAGCTGCTACATCTACATCGTCGTCTCAGTCGTCCTCTTCCCAGAATGGTAAACACCAATGGTGTAAGGGAAATAAAATTCCCCCAATGATGCCATCGCCGTCCTGTACTCTTAGATAATTATAGACCCCTGAGATGGAGGTCCCTCCTAGAATCCATCCAAAAGAGGTTGACTCTTCGAGTGACAGTCAAGGGTATGCCTCGGTTAATATTGTAGAGCTGGTAAAACGATGGGTGATTTCTCATCATGAGGAGTGCCAGGCATATCTTCCCAATGTCCACAGCCATATTCAGTGTCAACAGAGCCATGACAATATGGGCTGTCGGAGTTCCTCGGTCAGTACATACAGTGAGGTTGTGCACGCGACCAAAATCAGAAAGCAGGCCCAGCATAGAGCTCAGTGTGCTCATCCTTCTCATCCGGTGACATTCGGATCACCTTCACATTAGTTCGTGTTGTTGGATCATGAAGAGACACCTCGACTGTGTCGTGACCAGCCAAGAATTTCCACAGTCTGGTCTCAATTTTTTGTCCCTCATCCATTAGTCACTTCGCAGAATTCAATTATTGAGCACTAAGATATTCCCACCACCAGTCAGTTGTCAGTCCAGCTGGCAGGGTCCACCATACCTCTTGTCATAGAGCGACCTCCTGTAAGCAGAAGTTCACACCTAGCATGGAAGTACGATAATCTCAAGTACCATTCCAACATTCCAGCAATGCTCTCCATCCATGAGTCTCTTCTCCTATCATCAGATATGTGTGAGGCCCTCACCGAGGCTTTAAGAATCCCCCTTCGGTTTGAAACGGAGGTACAAGCCACATAAGCCTTTCATGCTGAGGCGGTCAAGAATGCTGAATGATAGGCCATCAACTAATTCTCTGGAGAACATTATGTCTCTCCCATACATGGGCACATTCGACAACTATAAATCACCGTCTATTTCAATGGCGTGGAGGTTTGTCGTTGTCTTGTTGACATGGGCTCTGGAATCAACCTAATCCTGACTCGGACACTGCAAAAACTAGGATTGTATGAGGATGATCTGAGTCCCTCTGAACTAAGAATCCATTGATATGATAGGATGGAATAGACACTTGTCGAAAATATCCACTTGAAGTCCTTGTGTTGTGGTTTACTTCCTCGCACCGAATTTATGGTTGTCTCCCAGGACACTGCCTACAATGCATTGATGGGAAGGCCATGGATCCACCTGCATGTGGAATTTCCCTCATCATATCACGAGTTCCTCAAGTACTCCCTTAATGTATGAGTGGGAGGACATCAAGGTGACACATCTCCCTTTGCATCTTGTGAATCCCGCTATCTGGATGTCAACTACTAGACGAGAAAAGACAAGGAAATTCATGCTAAAGTGGTTGATCATGACATGGTTGCGACCGAACATTAGAGAGATCTAGATGACACCTACATATTTCCAATCCAACAACTGGAGGCCACGACATTGGACATGGGACAATGATTTTATTTAAAGAGGGTGGAACACATTCCCAGGCCAATGGGATGCCCTAATATCACCTCATTATCCTACACAAACTAGGATCAGGTGATCCCAGAGCCACATACTCCTATAAGATATCAGGATGTCTACCCCATTGCAACAAAAATACATCATAATTTCTTATATCATCAGGCTAGAATTAACTGGCTCAAGAATACGTGCCACTATTGCTTAAATATCATCAAGTCTGGCCCTTTAGGCCGAAGACCGTATGGGATTGGATCCACAACCTTTATCATTATGGTTGTGACAGCATAGGAGTCCCCCGATGCAGTGTCCACTACCACTCTGGCTGGTACTACCCTCTAATCGGGAGGTGCTGAATTAGAAGAGACTCCTCCTACTGAGGATCCCTACTCAATAAGTGATAAGAGGATTTATAGGATGCTCCCAATGCCTTTTAGGAGGGGGTCTCTGCTATAGTTGACAGGTTGGTACAGATGAACCTTGGTAGTGAAGAAGACTAGAAACACACATTGATTAGTGTTGTCGTGCCCCTCGAGGAGAAACATTAGTACATAGACTTCCTAAAACAACACCATGTTGTATTCGCCTAGAATTATGATGAGATTACAGGACTAGAGCCTCAGGTATCCATCCACCTCCTTGGTCTCCCGACCTATCATCGCAAGTTCAAGCAGCGTCCATGATAGATGCGCCCTTCTCACGGTGCCCTAATTGAGGTGGATGTTGATAAGATCATTAGAGATAAATTTGTTTAGGAGCTCCATTGTCCCGAATGGTTGGCCAACATTGTGCCAGTAATAAAGACGAACAGACATATCAGAGTCTGCATCGAATTCTGGGATCTCAACTGTCACTGTCTGAAGGATGATTTTCCCCTTTTTATGACAGAATTGTTGATCGATGATACAGCTAGGTTCCAAGACCTCTCTTTAATGGATGGGTACTTCGGGTATAACCATATCCGAATGGCCCTCGATGATAATAATTTCACAGCATTTAGGGAACCACAAAGTACTTTCTATTACCGAGTCATGCCCTTTGGATTAAAGAATGTTAGTGCCACCTACCAGTGGGCTATGCATCGTATATTTAAGACGATCCTCAGAACATTGGTGGAATAATATGTGGATGGTGTGGTGGTCAAATTTCACCAGCATAAAAACCAACTCAATGTCGTTGAGAAAGTGTTCGGCTTCCTCTGTTCCCATATTTTGAAGATAAACCCATTGCAGTGTGCATGTGTTGTCACCTATCGAAAGATTCTTGGCTTCATTGTCAGATACTGGGGCATTGAGATCAACCCAGAGAAGATCAAGTCCATTATCCAAATGTCTCCTCTGGGAAATATTTGGGATCTTCGAGGCTTCCAAGGAAAAATTTCCTAAAAATTTTGATTCATCGCGATTTTTTCCAGCAAGTGAAAGCCCTTTTCTAGGTTTATGATGAAAGGCACCGTCTATGAGTGGGAAAAATATTTTCATACTTCTTTTGAGGTGATCAAGAAGTATCTGCTATAGCCTCAGTAATTAATACCACCTATCTCTAGAAAGCCACTGTTCCTTTATGTGACCACCCTGGAGTGATCTCTCAGCTCCCTTCTCACCCAGAAGAATAATGAGGGGATGGGGAACTTCCATTACTACCACAGCTGCATGATCCTCAATATAGAGGCCAGATAATCCCCTATTGAAAAAATCTACCGTGCACTTGTATTCACAGTACCAAAATTGTGGCATTACTTGTAGCACCACGAGGTATGGATGGTCTACCGAGTAGATCCAATGAAGTACATACTAAACCGCTCCATGTGGAAATTTTGTCTAGATCGGTGGGCAGTGATTCTCCAGTAGTTCGACATCAGGTTTGTCCCTCATAAGGATATAAAAGTGCAAGCACTAGAAGAACTCCTTGCTATCCATCCAGCTCTTGAAGACTAGTCCCTGGACCATAATTTCCCCGATAAAGTGATTCTGTCGGTGGACCAATCCAAGCTGTGCTAGAAAATTTACATCAGTGGTGCATCTCACAGCCCCATCGGCAGAAGGCTCAATGAAATCAGGCTCAACAAAGTTGGCATATGAATCGTCTACATTACCTTGACACAAGCCATCCTGCCATACTCATTCCTATTGTCAAAAGGATGCACCAAAAATGAGTCAAATTACTAGGATATCATCACTGGCATTGAGCAATCTCTAGAGATTGATATGCCCCATTTTCATCTGATAGTGGACTCTGAACTAGTCATCAAGCAGATCAACGATGACTACGTCGTAATAAAACCATAGATTGTACCATTGTTGGAGCGTACATTCCAGCTAATGGCCTAGTTCCCGTCTTGGCTAGAAGTAACTCATGATCCTTGATCTTAGAATGGTCGATCTACCGCCCTAACCGGCCTTGCTGCATCACCTGCAGAGCCCGAGAAGGATGATCTAATTATCCACATGGCACTCTAGAGAGTCATTTCTCCTAATACTTCAGATGATGACGATGACCTGCAGGTGGGCCACCATACCACCGGTGCCTCCACATCCAGACCCCCAGGCCCCCTGGATGCAGTTATTGAAGTGACTCTCAATGGAGGAGCCTCCTTCATTGAGTATCTCCATAATAGTAATCTACTCGCAAATCGGACCGAGTGTGTGCGAATCTGACACCGCACATTACAGTTTACCCTCAAATATGGTCCGAGTCCAGATAAAATCTTCTACATGCATGGGTTTGATGGGGTTATCCATTGTTGAATTCAAGGAGGTGATATTTCCCAAGCCTTGCAGGAGGTTCCTGTCAGTTCCTGCGGGGCTCATTCGACTTGGAAAAAACTATCCCACCAGATCTAGAGACTAGGGTACTTTGGGCCCTCTATGATCCACGACTGCATCAAGTTATCTAAAAGTATTCATACATTCCATATTCATTCTAACTTTAGGCATTAGTAACCAGAGCCTCTCCACTTCACCATGTACTCTTGGCCATTTGCGGTATGGGGACTCGATGTCGTGGGACCATATCCATCGGTGACAGCTCGTTGGTGTAGGTTCATTCTGATTACTATAGATTTATTCTCCAAGTGGGTAGAGGTAGTTCCTATCAAGGAGGTCAAGGCCCATTCCATCGTTGAATTTGTGTTCTCCAGCATCATTTACCATTTTGGAGTCCCTCACGCTGTCCTCATTGATAATAGCACGAACTTCCAGGCAGCTCTGGTGACGAAATTTTACGCTATATGGAACATCTGTTCTAACCACACCTCTCGCTATCATGTGAAAGAAAATGGACAGATCGAGGTGCTCAATAATACCCTCTTTAACATTCTATAGAAAATGGTTGGTCAGAATAAGAATAGTTTTCCAGACAAGCTCCCCAATTCCCTCTGGGATTATCAGACGATGACTCATAATTCCACCTAGGTGACCCCATATTCCCTTGTATACAGAACGGAGGACATCCTACCCAGAGAGATTCAATTTCCCTCACTGCGCATGGTTGTTTATGATCTGCAAGTACTAGATAAAGTATACGAGATCCATCTGGAAGAGTTGGAAGCACTTGATGAGAACAGGCTTTGTGCCCTACACAATCTGGAAAGGCATCAAAATAAGATATCCATAGCTTTCAACAAAAATGTTCGACTCCACTCATTCTTGCAAGGTGAATTGGTATTAGCCCTGAGGGAAACAATTATACTTGGTAGGAAACCACCCATGTTGGAGCCCAAATGGGAAGTACCATATATCATTCACAAGGTCTACTCTAATGGCTCATACTCACTGGTTACCATGCACGATGAGTGTATAACACCTCCCACCAATGCCCAGTTCCTTAGGCAATACATTTCTTGAGTGCACAGTCCCACATGACTATAAACTGTATGGTCCAGCATGGCCTTAAACTATCCATTCCAATAGGACTTTAAATGGTGAATCATCCTACATGATGATAAACTGCATCTCAAGAACTATGTATGGATTATTTCCCATCCTCATGGGATATGTAGGAACACTTAGATGCGCCATCTTGAGTCCAGCCCCCAGTTTCGTCTTGGTCTATCCCCTACCGGGCATAGTTCTTTTGGAGGATCCTACATGGCCTTGTATAGGCTTCTTTGGCCCCACCCATGATAGGGTTACAATGATTGCACTATGTGCCCTCCTTCGTTCTTCTAATCCTCTCACATCCTTGCCACATGACGTTAAAATGCATGGCCCTTTTAGAACTATAGTGGATTGATTCCCATCCTCATGGGATACATAGGACCACCTGGACATTTCATATGTAGTCCCGTCCCCAAACTTCGGGACCTCCCAATGGGACGAAACACATGTTGTGGTGAAGGATTTTTCCTTCATTCACATCGAGCTATTTCACTACACCACACATATCACCTTAAGACATCCCTCCCTTCATTTACCATCTATCCTGCTAGTAAAAGCCCCATAAGGCCTCGCAGGCCCCATAATTTTGGTTTCCATCACCTTCAATATCCAAAAGGGCCCCCAAATGGTATTGATGCTCGACCCAAGTTACCTTCTACCATTATGAGCTAACGTCCTCAAGGATTGTGATAGGAAAATTAATACAAGTCTCGTGTTGTGAATATGGTCAATGGTTAACACTAAATTGTTTAGCCTAAATTATGGTCACATAAGGGTGGATACTATTTTGCGAACATGTCCAATGGTTGTCCTCTATCATCGTTGCCTCATTGTGGTCATCCATAAGTACGATAATTCACCCTCTCTGTCCAATGCATATGACATTAAACTAGGAATATACGGTCTGAGATCTATGCCCCTAAACTAAGATAACCATCATCCTCACTGCATGACGTTAAACTACAAGCTGGGCGGGATATTTTGTTTGTGCCCCAGCCCCAGGACCCTTGACCTTTTCGGTACCCTAGCCTAGGTTCTCACTTAGGGTTATAAAATGTGGTGTGGGATTATGTCCTCATTCGCATCGGGTTACTCGTTGGTCCATACGCATCCCTAGATGAGATACCTTTCCCTATCTTGGTCATTACCACAAGACCTTAAACTGTATGGAAACCCCATAACTATGTATGGCTTGATTCCCATCCTCATGGGATACGTAGGACCACCCAAACGTCTAGTCTTCGGGTCCAGCCCCATCTTCTAGAAACCTCCCCATCATTTGGGCCCCTTGGCCCGTGTTCTTACAGAAGAGGGGTATACATAGTGGTAGGGGATTATATCCCCATTCACATCGGGTTTATAACAACCATGCCACATACCTCTCTCTCTCTCCTGAGCGGCCTTCACCCACATTCCCCACTCTCATCTTTTTTTAGTCAGCTTCCCTTAAGTCGGGTCCCTTTGCCCTCTTCGGTGATTCACCAATTGGCCCATGAGTACTCTAGTCTAGAACCTGGAGTGTCAGATTCTACCTGGAAATACTTTCACACACTTTTCAGGCTTCATGTTCCTCTTAATTTGGGCTTCCATTATCTTTCACATTCAAAGGGACCCCCAAATGGAATGGATTCTAGTCTTAAGGGCCCTCCTACCATTATAGTATAATGTCCTCAAGGGTTTCAGGAAGAAAATCGATACAAGCCCACGTTGCGAATTTGGTCAGCGGTCGACACTCATTTTTTGTTCCCATTTCAGGATGCACGATATGGATTCTATGTTTCGAACACGTTCAATATTTTTCCTCCATCGTTGTGCCAACCCCTTAAAGACTTGAATTTTGGTTAGAAAATTCACATTATTTCCCACCCCATCATATCCAAATGGAATTTCGACACTCCTGGCACAATCCCTCAGTGCACATTTTCACGTTTGGAGGAAAAATCCATGGTAAGGCATCATTTTGGGATCTGACATGACTTCCCTTTAGTGGGAATTCTAAGTATTGCAAAAAAACCACTTATGCCCTTTTTCCCACAGGGAGATTAACTCACGTAGTCTTAGAAATTGGATTGAGGTCTGTGACTACATGGGAGGATTCTGCCTCTCCCTAGTCCAAGCTCTAAGACCATAAACTAAGTTCTCTTTTATAATTATGTATGGATTGATTCCCATTCCCATGGGATATGTAGGAACACCTACACATATTTTCTTTGGGTCTAGATCAAGTTCCAATAATGTTTCTCTTTAGTTATTCCTTCTAGGCCCCATCTCTTATAGGACTGCGCAATGTGGCATGTGTGGACTTATGCCTTTGTTCATATTGGGTTTATAATTTCCACATCATGTATTCTACTTTCAATGAGATGGCCCCTCCTATCTCCTACCCCATATTCCCTATCATTTTCTACCCCCTGGCATGAGGTTTAATTCAAGGAATTGTGTGCGGTGTGATGAGGGATTTTGTCTTCATTCACATCGAGTATGCATTATTACATCGTGAAAACTCCATGTTGAACCTTATCTTTCGTGTATATGTTTCAGCTATATGACTTTTAACTATATTGCCTAGTCCCACATGAATTTAAACTGTTGCGTCTATATTTAACGACATTAAAATGCATGGGTGGTACCATCACATGACCCTAAACTGTGACATTATCATCCTAGCTGCATGATGAAAAACGGCACTGCATAGTGGTGTCCTCATTTGAGGGGCCATCATGTTTGGTATCAGTCACACACTATACCATTTTTCAATACCTTCACACAATTTGATTCTTGTTGAGATGCCTAGATGTTCTATACTAGGTCGATCGCTTCACAAAAAAACAACAATGTCGTTCATCCTAACGAAAAAACAATATCTATCAAATACTTCTTCTTTTGGTCCAAGGGCCCGAACCGCACAACCTTATTATCTCTGTCACTGGTATCTTATTGTCCCATTCCTTGAACTATGTATGGCTTGATTCCCATCTTCATAGGATATGTAGGAATGCCTATTCACTTTCCATCTAGTCCATCCAAACTTTCGTTTTCGGTCCCACAGCCTAAAACCTCACCAAGGAACACATGGTGATTAGGACTCCATGTCCTCAATCATGTCGGTTTCATAATTACCTCACCACGTGTCTCCCACGTTACTTACCATCTCTGGTCTGAGTTCTATGACCATTAAATAAGATAACTCGTCCTTTCCTCAAGACATTAAACTACACGACATATTCCAAAAGTACTTATGGCTTGATTCCCATCTTCATAGGATACTTAGGAATGCTCAGACACATTGTCTCTGGGTCTAGCCCTAGGAATCTAAAACCCCATCCTCTCTTTTGGCCCCTCAACCTGAACTCTCTTGGGAACATGTAGTGTAGGGAGTACCTCATGGGTCCTCATTCACATTGGGTTTTTCAAAAGTCACACCATGTACCTCCCATGTCTTTTCACAACCTATTCTGAGTTCTATGACCCTAAACTATGATCTCCTTATGGGAACTCTGCGTCACGATTGGCTACTTCGTCACCCCATGCACAGTCCATTAAATTGGGTCACCCTTAATGGACCATCCTAGGTCTTTAAGCTGGGAGTGTGAGACCCCAGGACCCTTTTCCTTGTAAAGGGACTCAACTCCCTCTATCTAATACATTTTATAGTCATATTCATATGCATTTTGACAAAGATCCCAAAGTATGTAATTTTCACGGGGAAATTACCCTTGGTCCATGTCCAATATTCCTGATCTCGTTATTTAGATCCCCATCCTCTTCTACATATAAAGGGACCCCCATTACGGCCTGGTCTCATGACACATTGTCTTACCTACCATCTTGGGCCAATATCTATGAAGAACCCAGACAACATTTGCAATTGGTCCCGTGTTTTGAACATGGTCAGCGGTCGGCCCTCATTTATTATCCCCATTTCAGGCTAACACAATGTGGATACTATGTTTTGAACATGGTCAACGGTTATCCTTCTTTGACATTCCATCCTTATAGTGTTCCGAATGTGGGGTATCGTGATTCACACCTCCCACTCCACTATGTTCGGATTAATTTCAGACACCTATGGTGTCATCTTTCTTGTGAACTAGAGAACATTGGGAAGACGACACATCAACTGTTTTGAGATCCCTATCCTCCAATTGGTCCTCCCCCATTTTTCTTTCTGGAAATCCGGATTGGATGTTCAAACCTCAGATGCCCAAAACTTGGTTGGCAATCCTACATTCACATGAAGTAATAATGCAATCATCCCTTGTTTCTCACATCGGGTATGACCCACATGAGTTTACGAATGGGTTGATATTTATTTCAGGAGTATGGTCAAAGTGAATTAAGATGAACAAGAAAATTATCCATCCATACATAAAATGTAGAGTTGGATGTAATAAATAAGGATATGTTTAGAGGGATTGTTAAAATAGGGCCCGTAAGGATAGTCATTTCGGATTAACTGTTCCAATGCTACCACCTTCCGACTTCTGGCCTCTAGAATCGCTTCTCGTCCCCTGATATCCTTCTCTTCGACAGAAGTGGTGGGGTATAACTCATTATCCCTAGCTTCTTCCTGTGATTGTTCAATCTGGAGCTCAATAATCTGACGATTCTCCTATTCTATCTATTCCTAAAAATCCGCGAGATGGGCCTTTAATCGATCAATGATCTCAAATTGGTTTACAATGAATGCCTCCCTTTTGTTCGCTTGTTCCTCAAGGAGTTGGACCACCAACTTTGCCTCCAGGAAGGCCAGAGTGTTCTCTAAAGCCTCCTGGAACAGAGCAACGTCTGAACATTAGCTATCCTCATGTATCTTCTCCAGCATGGAATCAAGGATCATCACATTATAATGGAAAGTGTCTACCCCTCCAGCACTGAGAAAGCATAGAATGGTTCGGAGTGACCCCATCCAACTTACCCATTCTTCCCATGGTTGGCTGAGAAAGCATCTCATTCACTTCCATGCCTTACACCTTGTCATATGTCTCTCCTTCGTAGCCTATGATTCAGAATCGTTAATTTCATTGGGGTCCACGGGCCTATATTCGGGGAAAGCGGAGATGATTTTATCAACAGGGTCTTCTTCGGGAACCTCCTCCTCATCGGCAACTTCCCTCCCATTAGCCTGTAGCTCCACCCCAGTAGCATTTCCATCCCTCATTTCAATATCCAGCTCGTTAGGTACAGGGGAAGGGCCACCTAGAATGGTTTCTTCTCTAATGGCCGATGCAGCTCCTTACCATCCTGCTCCTGCAAATTTCCCTGATTCAATAGTTTTTCGTGCCTCCAACCCTATGATCACTACCTCCATAATCAGTATCTTGATTAGATAAATTCTTCGAAAAATAAGAGAACCAATGAGAAATGACTTATAGGAGGCAAGTGCTGAAGTGTCCAATTCTGGTGTCATGGCAGGGGCCGCCGCCACTGGGGAGCCTTCGGTGCTTGCCAACTCAATCATTGGCGTCGACTCCTCTTGAAAAATGGGGATGAAAGGGGACTCTCCTTCTAGCTCCTTATCGCCTACTCTAGCTGAAATCGGCACCCCACTATGCTCAGACCCAAGGACTGGCTCCCAAGGTTTCTCCCCGGTCTCCAAAGGCAAATCTTCACCCCCTATAGGGAAGGCATCCTGGGGAACCTCTCCCATGTGTTCCTAAATAGTATAGGGTTTGGATGATGGATCATGATTATGAAAAGATAAAGGCTGGTTGATATAAGTTTTAAAAAATACCTCAATCTTCTCTACCAGTTTTGCATCGGATCCGACAATTTCACCGCTCTCCCAGGATCTTTGCTGGTGAGTGGGATCATCTGAAGGACCCTCACCACCAAGGCCTTCAACTTGGTCCTACTCATCTTCTTCATGTCCATCTTCTTAACCTCCTCATCCTCCTCCTTCTTCTTCTTATTCTTCTCCTTCTTTTACACCTTCATCCTCAGATGAAAACTTTTTTCTGTCATGCACTTGGTCGAGTATTACATTCACCAGGAGATGAAGTTCTTTATACTGCCCTTGTTGGCATGAGTACATATCCATCAATGTCAGGTATGCATGCCAACAGTGAATTTTTACCATTTCTGATATCTGGATGCACCCTATGTCTTGCAGATCAAGCCCGGTGCGTACCAACCTCAACCACAACTCTTCAGAAGACATGGACTGTCATAGTGTTCTCCAAGAAGACTATAGAGAAGGGAAGATATCATCGGCAGGCGACGTTAGAAGGTACCTGAGTTTCATTCCTAGGAGTTCCCTATATGGACCACGAGGCTATATATGAGACCACCATTCCCCAGAGGGTGGAGGAACATTCTCGTCCTATTCTACCACTACCAATGAAGTACATGCATGTGCCATGATAGCTACCTAGCCCATTCATTGCCTCACATCGCCCCACAACATCTCGTCTACCATCCTACTCTTCAGGATCTACACTAGCTACATTGATCTATGAGATGTGTTTCCAAAGAATATCATCGGGATACGTTTTCATCCAGTGTTTGGCATACTCAGTTGATAGTCCCACACTGACATCGATGGGGGAAAGAGTGATGATTTTTCCCAAACCTATCATCATTGAAATATGTCATAGATGGCAGATAATACATGGATGTTACTCTTCCCAGAACATTGTGTATACATTCATGGGCATCAACACCATGCACCCTAACTACCCGGCAAACCAGGTCGATACATACAGTTCGCAGAAGATTTTTCCATTAATCCGGGCCACCAGCACACCTCCCTAGATGCTCTGCAGGTACTCCCTCTACTCCAGTGGACCCCTCCCATCATCTACCATTTAGTCGACTGGGGTTCATAATGGGTGGAAGTCAAAGAGGGTGTGGCTGCTGATCTTTAGCTTGATACCCTCATCCCTGCACATCAATGGGAATATTCCTATGATGTTCAAGAGGGATGGTCGCATACCATTACTAGGGGAGAATGTAATTCGGGAAGTCATACCCACCCTAGTGGGTTGTGACCCAGCAATAGAGAATCTGGAATGTCCCGCATATCCTCGTGGGAGTACTTCCCCTTGAGATGCACCCTAGAATATTGTACATCCTAGCCAACACTAGAACCTCTAGGTTAACCTTGTTCTCTGTCGCCATAAACCCAGCCATCACTAACATTCCTGGGCGGACTCCCATCCTCATGTCCCTCACAGGAAACAACCAACTGCAAAAGATTATGGCAAGAAACCTGACATATCGCACATTCAGTTCTCGACCTTCATTAATGCCAAATCCCCATGATCGGTACTCTCCTATCTCCAAAATCAACTAGTATGATTCCACTATTCCCATTTGAGATGTGTTTATCCATTGCTTTCCTCGGTATGGCATCTTTGCGGCCACATCCTAGGTCAAGAAAAGACTAAACCACCCTGAATAGGATATTTCCATTAGGATAACATTTATTTTGATCTCCTCATTAGCAAGCTCTAGGAGGTTCCATGACAGGATTGGGGTGGGTGTCCTATCACCCCAGGCATTCTCCATCGAGAGGAACTCATCATACTGATACCCCTCCTAGGGGATTCCCCCGATACAATTGACTTCCCATAGGCTGATGCCCACCGCCCCATGGTGGAGGTGAAAAGTGTTGGTATCCCTTGACCAACGACTGAATAGCTCTGCTACCATGTCCTGATGTCCGTAGAAGTGGAATTGGGACATCGAAACGACCACAAAAATCCCAATGGACCATAGCTTTATCCCAAATTCCTTACATTTCTGACATACCCAGTATGCCCATGGCCACTCATTGGTATAGTTTCCCCTGGATATGAAATCCCATTCCTTCCAGCCCTTCATCTCGTCAGAAATGATTCTTCTAAAAGAACATTGAAAAATAGTGGGTGATTCCTTGGGGAATGGATTTCTTCCCACAACCATCCTGGTATTTATATTTAGGACATTTATGGTTGTATTCTACATTTCCATAGTAGGATGGTTGTTGTTTGTAATTTGGAATTGGGGAAGACAATCCTCACGCGTCCCCCATGATGGTAGTGTTTTGGTCTCGAAACTGGGCATCATCACCTCTTCTAGAAGACCGAAGTTCCATAGCACCTGGCTACCACTCAGGACATAATCCTTTTGATCCTATGTTATCATGCCAAAAATCAATTGGTTATCATACATATCCCTCCTCACATGAAGAATCTGAGGGTTCGCGATCATTTGGGTTCTTCTTGCAGCAGCGACAACCTCCCTCTCAGCATCGGTCTGTTCAGTGGAGATTATGGAAATGCAAAGGAATCAGTGCGAAATAATGATGTTCGGATCACAAAAGCTAGAATATTACGAAAGAATGTCGACTCTCATGGAAAAAATGGGATGGCGAGCAAAACCTGATGTTGGTCGCATAATCTTATGAGCGGATCGGGATCATTTTCGTTCATGAGAGAAAAATTCCTTCCATGAGGAAAAAAGTCAAAGTATCCCCTAAGGGGGTGACCTATTTATAAAGAGATGACACAACTTACATATGTGTGAAACAATCTTGCATGCAGAAAATGTGTTTTTTCATGCCCTTGAAGTGGTTTACCTATTTTTCAGTGTACCCTCAGAATCCAACCTTTGGGGTCTCTTTCAACTCCGATTCTGAGGGGGGTATTTTTTGATTCCAAAATTTAGAGAAGGTCCACATTGGGTGGTTAAAAGAGCAAAAATGTATCCGGGATGGAAAGAGAAGATTTCAAGCCCTAAAAGGGAGACACGCGAAAGATTCTGGGGGACATGCACAGGAGGCCAACTGGTGCACAAAATTTTGCATGCCCAACCCCTGTTCCACACACAAGGTGACACCAAATAGGTGTTTGCATGCCCGACCCAATTCCGCGCACAAGGCAATGCCAAATGGGAGTTTGGGAACCTTGCCCAATTCCACAAATAAGTCGAATTCAACCGAGCGTTTGCGCACCCGGCGCCACTTCTGTGCACAAGGAGACTTCAAATAGGCATTTGTGTGCCCGGACCCCGTTCTTCACAAAAGAAGACGTCAAACGGTTGTTTGTGTGCCCGGCCCGTTCCACGCACATGGCATCGTCAAATGGGAATTTGCATGCCAGGCTAAATTCCGCACATAAGGCGACTTCAACCAAGTGTTTGCGTGCCTAGCGCCACTTCCTCACACATGTGAAAATCAAACATGTGTTTTTGTGCCTGAACCCCCTTCTGTGCACAAGGCGACGTCGAATGGCGTTTTCCTTCCTGACCCCCTTTCTTCACCCAAGGTGAGGTCAACCACCGTATTACACCCCATGGCCTTTTGTGCGCCACCCCTGAGGACTTTGGATATAAAACGAAACATATCCCCAACTTTCAGGGACTATAATAGAATATGAAGTGCTTCTCTACTGCACGAAATCCACGTCTTCCACGAATGTGTGAAAAAACCCAATGGCCTTCAGGTATGGGATTTTCTGCAAAAAATTCTCCGAGGGGTCTCCTTTGTGAATTTATTTTCTTCCCAAGTCATTTTCACGCAAGGTATCCTCTTTTTCACGCATATTCCCTCTGAATAAGACCCCTCTTGCACACAACCCGTCCATCATATGCGCAAACATTCAATCTTGCGCGTAGCCAGGACGTTCTTGCGCGCAACCTGTCCTTCTTGCGTGCAAACTTCCCCTCATTCACGCAACCCATTTTTCTTTTATGCAACGATTCCATCATGTGCGCAACCCTTCACTCTTGTGTTCAACCCCATCATCTTGGCTGCGACCCTTTAATCTTTTGGGAAGACTATATATCTTTCCCCGACCCATTCTCTTACACGCACTCCATGTGCTTCCCCCACCATAGGGCACCTTGTCTAATCCCGTCTTATGTGAAACACACCTGCATCATGTGATATCTACCTATGTGGACCTTCAGGTTTTCACAGAGCAATTTTAATGTCCCTCGGGCAGTTCTTTTCATTGCGTTGCTTCACTTCATGCTTCTTCGCATAGGCATGCTAACGACAATCGCTTCTTCGCATTACCATGCTAACGTGGACCCCTGAATGGATCACTGCCTAACACCCCATCTCCATGGGATTTTAGACACCTTCCTTCCCTCAAGGGCGGTTGGGTATCAGTTCTGTAAGTCCATAGGGTGTGGAGTGCACCCACCTCATCCGAGCTACAGGACGTTTAACTGCCAAGCACCATCGTCCGAGCTGCAGGACGTTAAACTGACATGCACCATCGTCTGATCCATAAGACGTTAAACTATGGCCTCTCCCCATGCATCATATTCAGGGTTCCCCATCTCATACATTCTCTATGACCACTGGTCTCTAAGGGAGTGAAATCATTTCTTACCTGGAATGAGATCTTCTTTATTGGAGTGGCGTTGGTCCGCGGGGATTGGGGAACCACATTGGTGTAAGCCCCTATCTTTTCTTGCATGAGGAAGCACCCTGGATCCTCCTATATTTTTCCTTGCCAAAGTCTTATGGAGATATGGTAATTGAGACCTTCGTTATCCCATCCCTCTCCCTCTGGACATTATCACCACCTCGGACTCCACCTTTGGAGTATGACTCAAATCTCCATCACCCTGTGCTTAAAACCACACGTAAGCCCATGTTTCCTGTTTGGGGTCGCTAACCATGGGTAGGCCCCCATTCCACCTCCACAGATTCACCTTATACGATGTGATCATTAGGTCCTTGCTCTATTTTGTTTCTCACCCTGATCATGACTCACGTGGTCTTATAGAGTAAGCATCGGCCGTGACATCCTCATTGGGCATCCTAGAGTGTAAGCCCCAACCTCCTTCCCTAAACTAAGATGTCATTGATCCTTGCCGAGGTGAGGTATGTAGGAAGCCTCCATGAGGTTCAAGCCCCCCATATATTGGTCCTGACCATCTCCACATCGGTTCCCCAAACTCACCCATGAACTATGAGGTCTTTGATCATTGCCTAGGCGAGGTACATATGAATACTCCCTGAGATTCAAGCCCACCATCCATTAGTTCCGACCATCTTCAAATCAGCACCCACTCCAACTAGATATATGTGGACATTGATCCTTGCCAAGGAAAATTACGTAGGAAGCCTCCCTGAGGTTCAAGACCAACAACCATTGGTTCCAGGCCCCTTCATGTCGGACCACCATTGTCCCGCATGACGCGAAATTGTATGCCCCCTTTTCATCCAGCATGACGTTAAACTGTATCCACCATCCAGCGGTAATCCATTGTGACCCCCATTCAGTAGTAAACTATTGTCAACCCCATTCACCAGTAAGTCATTGTGACCCCCTATTTTTCTGTAAGCATTTGTCAACCCCATTCGGCGGTAAGCCATTGAAGTCCCCAATCAATGGTATGTCTTCATCAGATGAACTACATGAAAATTGATCCCCTGCCATAGGGATTCGTAGGAATCCTCTTTAAGGTTCGATCCATTCAATCCATACTCATCCTCATCTACTTCTTTATCCTATGTGTTACGGGAAGATCAGGCCCCATCTTGGAGGTTCTATTCCCTCTAGATCTCATCCATGCATCCATTCTCACGGGCTGCCTACTCATGTGTCTCATAAACTCACTGAACTATGCAGACTTTGATTCCCTACCTTGGGGATACGTATGAGGTCTCTTCAAGACTCAATCCCAACATCACGGTCGCCCTCAAGTCGACTCCATCTCATTCTCTGTCCACTTCATTTAACACTCCAGAAACTGTCCTGATTCTTACCTGGGCTGCCACATCCTTGTGAGATCATGCCAATTCACCTCCTAACACCAGTGTTTCCTCCTGGGGTCACACCCATCTAGTCCACTATAGTCAGTGTTCCAATCAGTCTAATTTGTCTCTGCTAGATGTTAAACCTATGGAATAACCTATTTTAAATACAGCAAGCTGACGAAAACCTCTAATATATTCCTATGGAATATAATTCCCTGCATTAGGCATGGGATTCCTTGGGCTACCGTGCCCTCGAGAAGACCTATAATAAGGGAAAGAAACCAAGACATTCAAGTTTTATAGCATATAGACACGTCAGTGATGTCCAACATGACTACTCCCCCGACTGCAGGTTACTACCTTGACTGGAACCCTTGGAATGTCCCAAAAGAAGCAGTGTAATTAAATAGTGTCCATGAAGATATGGAACTGTGACGAGTTTCATGAATAACTTCTTTAGTCTATATGGGAGACCTTTACTAGGTGACGAGTTCCGTCGAGGAATCCACTGAAGGAAGAACCGACAAACCATCATCCTATTTCGATCAAGGAGGAAACATCCCTAAATGAGGAACAGATGTTGCCCGCCTTTGGAATGTTGGACTGCAGGGCAACAAACAACATTGTCTTTCTCGAACAGACAGGCGCACACACCCCAACGAAATTGTCTAAAACAAATCTCTTTGAGTTCTTGGAGAAACATGACTATGTTATGGTGAAATATGTTTCCTTCAATCGTTAAGGGAATATTAGTAGGTGGTGGAACATTATATTTTACAATTAAATGAATGTGTTATTCAATTTTAAAGACTTTTGGGATATTTCCATAGATATTTTCTATCCCAAATCAATAGTATGGGTAAATCGGTAGAGTCCATTAAACAAGTTTGTGAAAATAAAATAGTGACTCAGTATGGAAACAACATTCCTGAACTTGTTCCCTTCTCACTATAGGTGGTACAAAATGGGAATAAATTTTACCAGATATATGAAATGGTTAATCAAATAGATATTCAATATTCCGTTTTCCTACTAAATCTCACCTATTATGAATTTTTTATATTTATATCATTAATGGTGGAACATTACTATGTAGGATATTCATGGTTAGAGGGAGTTCCTCATAATCCTAGTGGCTAATTCAATGGTACCGTTTAGTGGAAAAAAAATTTGGATGGTTTTTATAGTAGAAACCATCATCTTGGAAATAAGAATTAGACCATTAATAATTCATAAGAAAATGACCTTTTAACAACATTCAATATGGAGATGATGGAGACATGATGCATACTTCAATATAGGAATCAAGTATTTTTTCTCTTTTGAATAATGATGTTGCATAAAGAGGTTTCCCATATATTCACCTCTCTATATGGTGGTACAAGATCAATAGTACTTGTAGTGTATATGGAATAGTAATCTTCTTCAAGAATAAGAGATTATGGGTCATATAAATTAAAAACAAATATTCATCATACAATGTATG
Source organism: Viscum album (assembly GCA_963277665.1). Taxonomy (NCBI): domain Eukaryota; kingdom Viridiplantae; phylum Streptophyta; class Magnoliopsida; order Santalales; family Viscaceae; genus Viscum; species Viscum album. The sequence goes on along the minus strand of OY728123.1, from coordinate 278,612,771 downwards.
AGTCTCTGGTTGAAACTGTTTTGGTTAATGTGATTGTTTGATGTGTCATTACTATTGGTTCATCATTACTGAGTGAATTATATGAGGTACTCCCATTCCTTCCTATGTTTCCATATAATAAATTTTTGAATCTTCTTATAGATATCATGCCCTATGTTATGGATATTACTATACAACTTAGGATAATTTGAGATCCTGGTCTCTAATTCACTTTTTTAATTTATCATTATTGAAATTCAAGCATGTTTCAGACATTTTGGTTATAGAAAATAAACCTCTAGATTTTATCCTCATGGTGGATTAGATGATTTCCCATAAATATTTTTTCAATTTTTATCTTTTATGAGTATCCTTTTCATTACCATATTGTGTGTATTATGTCTTTGAGGGAGAGTGAGACCAGAGGTCTAGTCGATTTAGACTTCTACTGCCAAAGTGTTTCAGGTTGATATCAATGTTCCTCTTCAAATTGGGATAGAAATCGTCATGTAATGTTATTAATCTAGTATTTTTTAATATTCATGGTGTATTTCCATCATACTTTTTTGGTTTACCATATTTGAGGTAGGTGGTGTTTTTTATCATCATAGTACCTAGTACCCAACCTATTTTAATTCCCTTTTATCATATGGTACCAATAGAACCAAAGGATTTGAGAACAAATTTGGATGTGTGGTTCACCAATAGATTCATTCACACTAGTGTGTCACCCTGGGTAGAAATAATTCTTTATAATATAAAGGCTGACAGAACCCTTGCCCTTTGTGTTGACTAAAAAATCAATCGATTCATGGTGAATACTAAATTTACCATACCTCGTGTTGATGATTGATTTGACCAATTAAATGGGGATATATAGTTCTCAAAAATTTAGCATCAATATGGTTATCAGCAGCTTATAATTAATGAGTATGATACCCCTCTAGTTTCCTTTATAAGTATGTATGACCATTATGTGTAACTTATTATTCCTTTTGGTTAAACCAATGGTCCTCTGGTGTTCATGGAATTTATGGAGAATATTTTCTATTAGTTTCTAGATTCTTTTTTTATGGTATTTTTGGATGACATCTTGGTTTACTCTATGATTTAGGAGGAAAATATACATAATATGACTGAACTAGTGGATATATTAAGAAATAACAAATTACAAACCAAACATTCTAATTGAAACATCTGGATAAAAAAATTAAAATTATTAGAACATATATTTTCTAAACATGGTATTTAATTTTATCCTAAAATGGTAAAACTATTATGACCTTGTATGGGAAATATAATGTCATTATGATTTGGAGTATCTAGGATTTTTTTTATTATATCCCCTTGGGGAAATATTACCATATCTTACCTTCTTTGTTGATAGTTCTTACTTATAAGGGAGTAAATTTTTTATGGGAATAGAATTATCATGATTACATGGTTGAGTTAATGTGTTAGTTAACATTGGATCTTATTATGAATCTCCAAAAACCTAAATAGATATATATGGTCTTATATAATGTAATAAGATTATGTTTGGTCTATATTCTTATACAAGGTGATAAAATTGTGGCTTATGGTTCTTATTGGATTATGCCTCGGCATAAGAACTGTCCCACACAAGATCTCAAACTTGTACTTGTTATTTGTGATTTGAAGAGATAGTGGTATTACATTTTCAAGGAAAGGTTTACAATCTACTACGATCATAAAATATTGAGTTATATCTTATCTCAAATAGATTTGAACCCTCTGTAGAAGAATTGGGTGGATTACCTGTAGTATATTTTATTCAACCTTTCTTACACTATTGGTAAGTGTGATGTCATTGATGATGAATTGAAAAGAAAAATTTCTTCCTCAAACATGAAAGAATATTCTAATGAGTATAATTTGATGAAAAAAGTTTCTCTTATGCATTTGGGTCTGAGAAGATGATACTAAGGTTGCCTTTTCATTTGTTTAGAAGACATTCAAAAATTTTGATATGATTCTTTAGGAACTATAGCTCGATCATTATTCCATAGGAATTATAGGTTCTCAATATGGTGTACAGACTATAGATGAGTGTTCCCTATATTATGATGGTATCCTACACTTGTGGATCTATGTGTATTTCATTGACCATTACAAATGGTTTTTAGGGGGTATTTCCAAAATTCCTAGTGGGTGGTACACCATGACTCTACAAATGTCATTTATGATATAATGTAATATTTTTTGTGTCCATGTATAGAACATGAAATTTATAACTTTTTTTCTAGTTATCATACTTATCAATATGTTAAGGTTAAACATCATACTCATTCATGTTAGATTCATCCCCTTACAATGAAAACTAACTAGTGTGATGAGATATTTATGGAATTTGTGGTAGTATTTCAATGTAAATTTTAAGGAAACAATGTGATTTGGGTGGTGATTAATCGTTTGACCAAATTAGATTAATTTATTCTACTTCATGATACAACCAAAATTGAGAATGTGGGAAATATTTCTATCCAATAGTTTTCCAGGTATTAGGGTGTTCTATCTTATATAATCTTTAAGGGGGATCCAAGGTTCATTTATCATTTTTTGGGACATCTATGAGGTAATGTGATACTATGTAAAATTTATCATTTCTTACTATATTGAAAAATATAGTCAGATGGAACATGTTATTCAGGTTCTTAAGGATATGTTACATGTATGAATCTGTGAACGTGGAGGAGAATGAGATAAAAATTTAGGAATATTTGATTTTATTGATTATAATAGCTACTATTCATCCATCATGATGGAACCATTTGATTCATTGTATGGTTGATCTTGTAACACTTGTCTTTGTTGGTCCAATGATAGAGAAGCTTCCCTAATGAGATCTATTGTGGTTTAGGAGATGGCGAAAAGGATTCTTTTTATTCTTCAAATAATAATAACATAACAGAGTTATAATAAATCCTATGTTTATTTTCAATGATTTCATTTCGAATTTAATGTTAGTGACATGGTGTTTTTTAGTGTCTCATCGTGGTTAGGTCACCATTGTCTCAGAAAATATATAAAGAAAACATTGTGATATATGAGACTATTTATGTTTGTTGAGAAGATTGGAAAGGTTTCTTACCATTTAGATTTTTAACCACAAATTAATTCAATCCAAAACAAGTTCTATGTTTCATATCTCATAAAGTATCTCTCTGATCCAACTCATGCTTTGAAATGGGATGAACATGATGTCGAAGATAAATTATCTTTGATAGAGTAGAATGTATTGATTATTGATTCATATATAATGGTTTTCATGGTAAATCTATAAACAATGTTTAGGTCTTTGGCTAACATGGTTTTAATTCATATTAGACATGGGACTGTGAAGCCTTGATGAGAGAAAAAGGGACTCATATCATTGGTATCGAGTCTTCTTAAAAGGTTTTTTTCAGGGATAATGAATTTATAGTGGGAATAATTATAACATCCTAAAAAAAATTTAGGTACTTTATTTGGTTCATAATGCTCTCATTCTATTTTAGATGTGTTGGGACCATCTATTCTCTTTATAAACCCTTTTGGTTTTATTAAATAAATTATTTTAAATTATAATATTATATTTTTTATTGTAATTTTACCCTTATAAGGTGAATGGGTTATGTGTGGGGATAAATATCTCCTAACATTACATATGTGATTTGTTGGGAGTTTTGTATAGGTAATACTAATTTTTAAAGAGTTACATATGGGTAAAATGCCTTCTATGTAAGGATAAGGGATAAATTTTGATGCACTATATAAGGATATGTCACATTTTATATGTTTTGTGTAATGGTGTGTCATTTTTTAAGGGTTTTGTATTGGTAAACACTCACAGTGTATGTGTAACCCTAGATTTAGAAAACAGTATCATGTAAGGGAACCCACTTGTGTAAGGGAATTGGGTAATGGTAACCCTTCACTATTCAAGGGAATCCTTTTATTTTTAAAGGTTTCAAAAGGGTAACTCAGTCTTCACATAATTGTATATTATAGTGGTATATAGTTAACCCCTAATTAATGAAGGATTCGTAAGTATATTCTAAGAGATATGTTAGTGTAGTCTAGGAAAGTTACATATGTGTGGGTAAATCTAGTTACCTGTATGTGGAATCCCTGACCTTCATAATGGTAAACAATGTTCCACTTATGCATTGTCCCTTTTTAGTAAAAAAATCATTTCTTCTTCCTTATATCACCTATAAATGTCTTATAAAGACCTTAAAGAACTAAAATTATGAAAATAAATTATTTAAATATATAAAATTTGGTAAATCCTCTTTTAGAAAACTTCAACCCATCCACATTCATGATTTAGTTGAAAATGGAAAAGCTAAATGATGTTTCAATTTCATGGGTTTACATCCCTAAACAAGAACACCCATAATATTTTAAAAAATACTTGAACCTTTGTTATATTTATCTTTTTTATCCACTGGATCATAGTTTAGGATGTTCAAGCATTAGAAGACTAATAGAAGATTTCTTTGTTTATTCCCTTCTATAGTGGGGCATGAATCCTCTAATGTTACATCTTATGGATCCCTCATCTATTTTTTTATTTTATTATTAAATGGTATGATTTCATATAGAAATTAAATTATATTTGATCCCATGAAACACATTTAATCTAAAATGGATTTCTAAAATATTTTCAAGGCTATATTTGAGTCTTTTATAAATATTTTTTAAAATTAAATGTTGTGTGTTTATTATTAAATTCTTTTAAAAGTGGATACATGAATAAAATGTGGTTACTATAAAAAAAATGTGAAATGAAATATTTGAATCACTATTCTTTTGAAATGAAATGGAATAAGATATTATTTTATTTGAAGTAATATAGACTTATTTTAACTGAAATAGTTTATGATAAAAACCATTTGTTGATTTTTGAATGAAAATCCTGGGATTATTAAAATTGATCTTGCGGTTGTTTAGAATGATTATTTTAATTTTTTTAGTCTGATGAAATTAATTTATATCTCTATATATTATTCATTTATCTTGAAACACATGGGAGCCTTGGAATTTTAGTGGGAATAATGTTCATTTAGAATAGGTTATCTCTACCTTTAATTTCTCTAGGGATATTCTTATATTTCACCCTTAGGGGTGTTACTTTTTGTAATGTATTTTTTCCCTTTAGATCTTATATTAGTAATTATGTTTGTGTGTTTCTCTTTCCCCAGTCTTAAGACTATTTCCCTTCACTTATACTAAGAATGTGTGCTCACTAGGTGTTTTAATTTCTCTAAAATGTGTAATAATACTTAAATAAACCTACCCTTGAGACTCATAACCATTATTCCTCATTTTATTTACTTATTATTTTAAATTATTTGAATATATTTATGACATTAAATTTATTATTTGTGAATTTTTTTGATGAAATTTGTTATTCATGCTTCTTGACAAAATTTAATCGTAACACATTGATTTTTTTTGAATAAATTAAATTTTATTATCTTGTGTTCATAGAATATAAGTTTAATCTTTCATTACATATAATATATTTTTTATATTTTATAATACACAACACTAGGTTTTCGTGTGATACACCCAAACGCGAGTTTAAAAAAACCCCAATACATTATTAATATATTTATTTAAATGTAACCATTATAACTTATCCATTCAGAATAGTGATATAAACAATAATAAATACTTATTATATATTAATTATAATTTTTAAAATAAATGAAACATATTTATAATAAAATAAAAAAAATTCATTAAAGACATTATATTTTCTGAAGAAAATATAAAAAACCATTTTCTATATTTTTATGAACAATAATAATATTAATTTTTGGCACTTTAAGAAAATTAATTTTTTATAATAAACATAAATTATTAAATAATAATTTAATAATTATCTTATTGGGAATTTTTGGGATTTTTTAGAAATGTTTTATTTTTTTGATGAATAGTGAAATATACTGAATTTAATTTGAAAATTATCTTTTCATTTAATTTATTTTTAGAGTAAAATAATATTTTAAATTGGATTAAAATATAAATTATTAAAATTATTCATAAATTAAACAAATTTAGTACATTAGGATCAATTTCATATTGTATTTGGATACAATAACATTTTAAACATTTTATCTTTTTCTCATTAAAAGATCACCTTCTCATCGCGTCTCCGAGATTATTTTCAAAATAAATTCTTCCACATCTCTAAATGTAATTATGAAAAATTTATTCCATATTTCTAATCAATATAATTTTTATTATCTTTTAATTTAATTTTTATTCTTGAACCAAAATAAATATATACACAGTAAAAGTATTTAATATGATTATGGTAAAATGGGTATATTTAGGGGTTAAACTAAAACTATCTGTGTTACAAATACCCCAAAACATGTCCAAAACCCATTTTATGTCATATTTCTACCTTATCTTATATTTTATATAAAATAATACACTATTGGATACTTTTTAACTGAAGTCAACATGAGTGGAATTCTTTCTTTTAAAAAATTACAAGTGTGCCACTTGCCTCACCTATAAAAGGCCACCCCTTCTCCTCTCCTGTTAAAACCCTAAAACCCTTTTGGATGGATAAATAACATCCCAAAATAATTAAAAAAAATCCCTCATATAATTCTATAATTCATATATTGTACATAATTCTATCCTAGGAAGGATTTGGTGCAATCCTAATGAGGATACCCGAACAAGAAGTTATATTCATCAACATGCATTTTTGTTCTATTTCATCCTCCACCTCCTCAAGTTATTATTATAACATGATGATATAATAACATAAATATCTTAAATATAATTATATGTTGTTATGTTAATGTAATTTCCTAAAAAAATATCTCCATCCATCAAAGGGGTTTCATAATCATCATTCATGTGTATGGCAGATTACCACTGTGCAATCCAATGTCTTCATTTTTTTCATTTCCACCTATAAAGGATATATATCATGATTTATTTATTTTTTATATATTATATTTATAATATTATTATTCTTATTGAATTATTATATAACACATAACATCATGATTTCCATTATGTAGGAATACGATCTTATCGCCTGTGTGTACGTAGGACTTCCACCTCGTGAAGTGTTGTGATTCATTCACACATTACAGGTATAGTAATAAGGATAGTTTTAATGAAAATACTTCATATATATGATTTAATAATTTATTAATTAGTGGTAATATATCATTTGTCTTTATTTCATTCAACTGGACAATAAAATGGATACAAAATTCATGTGTATGTATAAACATCCATCTCTATAAACTGTGTATTTCATTTTCTATCTCTCTATGTTATAGATTAATGTAAATAAATATTTTATGTGTATATATAATTTTTATATAATTTTACACATTCTTGATATGATTTAACCATGATCAGAGTAATTAAACCAAAAAAATGAAAACAAATACACAAAATAGTTATTACATGAAACATAACTTTTACATCGAATTGTTAATAAAAAATTAATAAAAGGCCATTATAAAATAATATATGTTATGATATATATAAATATTTTTCTTTAATATATTTATAATAATATTATATTTATTATACATGAGTTTTTAACATGTACGATGGGAGTCAAGACTTCAGGTAAGGGGATTTGTTGTCTCTCCTTTATTTCAAAAAGACATGAAAATTCACCACTCATATTTTTTTTTTTGTATATATTTCATATTTGACGTGTTATTTCACAAGTCTCATTATTTTCATGATATTAAAATTTTCCTTTTATGTTATTATTTATTGGGAAATATTATTCAAAAGCATACTAAAGTGGTAATAAATTTTTGTCTCAATTTTCTTTCTTTGGAATGTACATTATGTTATACACATACAATATTTCATGAGTTTTATCTTTTTCCCCATTGACTTATAAAATAATTATTTTATTTGTCCTCATGATATTTTAACTTCCATTTTATGTTAGTCCTTAATGGTTCATGGATTCAATGTATTTAAAGTGTTAATGTTTTTATGTTATAATACCATCTTTTATCATGATTGTTTATTATTATGTTTATGATGATAAAATTATATGATAAATATCCCATGATACTTATTAATTTTATTTTACTATATTTATTCATCATATTTTCAAATAATATTACCATTTCTCCAATCTTTGGAACATAGAATAATTGATAAAATATTTTTAAGCTTATCTAATTTAATTTCTCTTCTAAGTAGTAAAACTGTTTTCTTCCAAAACATTTAAAAAAAAATTATTTAAAAATTGTTTTATTACACTCCTATGATTTTTTTTAAAAAAGTTACCCATTATTTAATTTTTTTTAAAAAAAATTAATGCAACCATTATTTAAATTTCAAAACAATCCATTTTTAGAATTTACCAAAAGTAGAAAAGGAATATTTATTTAAATGTATATGGAATTAATGAAATATCCCACCATCAAGTCCATTATTTTCTATGAAGATTAATTTATAGTCTTTCAAGTTTATTTTCAAATGAAATGATTTTGACAAATATATATATTTTATATAGAGTTTTCAAATTGAATGGGATATTTTTCTCAAAAAAATGTTTTTAAAGATTAATCAAATTAATTTTTCATCTAAGATGAAATTCATTAATGTTACATATGACTTACTGGGGATATGAACCGAGGATAACATTACTATTATTTCTTTGAATGGTTTTCTTAATAAGAAATGATGCTTATTAAACTCACTTATTTTCCCATGGGTTATACCATTCTCAAATAATTTTGAAACCCTCTTCTATTTCAATGGGTTATGCTATGAATAAAAGACGAAATGATTCTGAAACATTTTTATTTTATATATATTATGATATGATGAAATTTTAATGAGACACATTTAATTTTATGGGTTATGATAATATTAATGTTTACTGATATTGTGGAATGAATATGTAATATTTTCATAATTTTATGGTGGACCTATATCTCCCTCCAATGCACTGGGTAATAATAAATGTTATATAGGGTTATAAGTACATGGGAGGTTAGCCCAATACTGAAAAATTGCATACATTGGTGGTTAGTCGAAGCCTAAAAAGAGTACATTGGTGGTTATCCCAATCACAAAAGAGTTTTTATATGAGGTTATCCAAATCATGAAGTAGGTAAATGGGTGGTAATATCATGCCTATTATGTTATTAGAGACTTGGGGGTATCCTTGAGATAATATTTTTTATGATTATATGTATGCCACAAATCAATGTATTATGCCAACGTTATTCTCTCATGTCTTGTGATCTTTGTTTTCTATATGATTCATGTCTTATAAACTAATAATATTTATTCCATTACTTGAGAATATGATATTTGATATTCGTGGTATGATTTTCAAATGTTATGATCTTATTCTCATACCCTTACGTACATGTTATGCTTATTTTTCTCTCTTTTTTACCCTTATAGATCATCTGAGCTCTAACATTCTTATGTTTCCCTTCCCAAGGATATAAAGATATGTATTATGTGTAATTTTTTTAAGTAGGGTTATAAATAAGGTGACATCATTGGGATATGATCTATCTGACCTATGGTATAGTTATTTATCATTCCCTGTTTTGGAAGTCACTAAACTATTACAATCCTCATGAGTGTGTTTTTGTAATGTAATGAATATTCATTAATAATTATTTAATATTTATATATAATAATTGAATGTCTCTATTCTTGGTAACATTGGTTTTGATTAGTCAACCTTCAAAAAATAGGATGATAAAACCATTATGGGATCCCTAAGGACATTTCTAATGATAAGTATAAGGATGATTTACATTGTAAGAAAATATATTGGAATTTTGGGAATTTATAGTGTAAGTGGTTTCAATGAAATTTCATCCATCTCTAGATACTACAAGTGGATGTGGTTATAGAACATATATTCTTAGGGGTGATAACTATATAAATCTCACATTAAGATAGAATCAATCAATACCTAGTGAATGAAAGTGGGCCTTACTACACAACTAGTCTAACACTCCTAAAGGATATGTTTTGAAAATTCACAATATCATTACACTCCATAATTAAATATTAAATAGATTATGACCCTGAAATACCTATAATAAACCTAAGGAATCATATATTAAACCAGTTTTTATGATTTTGACATCCTATAAGTGGATTTTCATGATTATTTGGTTCCCTGTCAATATTATTGCTTCTGTTACTATGATTTCTCATTTTAGTCAACGGATAGAACATGAAAAAACTATGTTAATAATTATTGTGATGGAAAATGAAATGATTTTACTTTTAATATTCCAAGAAATATGTGAGATGGAATAAAAAACCATGTTTATGAACTCACACAACATTTTTAACTTATAAATCATGATTAAGATACAAACAATCAAAGTAGGGTACAATATTATGTTGAGTTCATTATGGGAAAATTTACATATTATTTTATTGGGTCTTAATATCCATTAGATCTTGGGAAATAAATCAGTAAAACTAAAATGATATTTTCCATTCTCCAATTTTTAGAAAATGAAATATTGATTTAGGTTTTCTGTTGTTTGGAATGTGAAGAAAATCAATAGGAAATCTTATCAAGAATATTTGGAAAGAATATGAAATTAACTCCATGGATTGTTATGCATTCAATAAATTATTTTTCAATATGTTCTTTCCACATATTCTCGGAATGAATATGGAGATGATCTTCCTTCAGATAAAGTATAAGGATGATGAATATGTTGATTACTATGAGGAAACTTTTACCAAACATGCGAGGAACACTTCTAGTACTATAATCCAATGTAAAAGTAACATTAATTGTTTTTTAGTTGATTAAAACTAATTATATGAATGGAATTTTCTATAAGGGACTTAAAAATCTATAAAGAGATTGGTTGATGTGATATAAAGGTGTAAATAGAGGCTAGAGTTACAAATCTGTCTCATGGTTTTGATAGTAAGATAAAATGGAATTCAACAGAAAATCTTGGATCCATGGAGGGAAAAATATGATATTTCCATTATGCTCAAATTATGGTAAGGAAAATGTAAATAATCTTCTTAGGAGGACTAATTAATGTGTCAATTTTATAAGGGAATTTCACCAGGAATTTGATTTATATTTTGATGGTATGAATTTAGATAAAAATGAAAATATAGTGATGGATGAAAATAATGAACTACCCACACTCTAGTGTTTTAAATGTAAGGAGTTAGGGAAATATGAGAACACATTACCAAATTAGAGGGTTACTAATAGTGATCAACTCCATAAGGATCTTAAGATAGGGAAAATGAGAAATATCTTATAATCACCATTTCTGATGAGGTTTATGATAACTATGGGGGGATAGGTACACATACCATAAACTCTAGAACCACTAATGTATTATTTGACACTAGATCTACCCATTTCATCATGTCTAAAGAATGTCTTGAGTGTATCAAGATGACACACTATGGTCTGTATATGTATATTTAGTAATATGAACCCATTATGGTATGATTATATCATTTCTAGTATATGATTATTCTCTAGTTGATGTTGGTGGGAATATGCTTCCTTCAAATCTTTTCACACTTCCTATGGATGAATTTGATGTTATATGTGGCATGGATTTGATTTATCCACATAAATCTCACATAAATAATCATGGAAGTAAAGTCAAATTTTATATCCCAATCTAAGCTACGATTTTCTATCAATGTGATGATACGTATAAACATCTAATGGAGATCATATATATTGTATGTGTCTCAATTTCCATTCATTGGTAGTTTTTATCTTAGATGGTTGGAGTGAAAAACAACATAGATATAATGCCCATTTTAAAATATTTATTTTATCTATTTCTAGTGGTGTTTCTTATTCTTCCAAAAAAATATGAATTTTTGTTCTAAATAGAACTCATACCTAGAGCCACACCATTTTCAAAGACTACCTATAGAATGGGCTCAATTATTGTGCATGAATTGAAGATAAAACTCTGTGAAAACCCTTACAAGGGATTCATTCAGCCATGTTTTTCAGCTTATAGTGAGACTATTATTTTTTTAAATTAAATATAGATCAATTAGACTATGTATTTAGTATTGGGATATAAATAAGATCAAAATTAAGAACAAGTATCATCTTACCCATACTGATGACTTGTTTTACCAACTATGTGAGCCTAAATAATTTTACAATATTTATAATCATTATGTATATCATCAAATAAGGGTCAAGAAAGAGTATATAACCAAGAAATAATTTCATACATGGTATTATCACTATAAATATACAGAGACCCCATTTGGTCTTACTAATGACCCCACTATCTATATGGATTTAATGAATAGATCCTTTAAATATTTCCTTGATAAATTTGTGTTAGTGTTTATTTATAATATTTTTATTTATTCAAAGAGAATGTAATAAAATGAAGATTAAATTAGAATACTACAAAAGACCCAATAGAAGGGAAAACAATATATAAAATTTAAAAAGTATAAATTTTTGTTTCAATAGTTTTTATATTGGTGTAAAATAATCTGAAGATATGGTATATTAGTAGATCTATCATGGAAGGAGGCTATTCAATGTCGGTCCAAATCAACCATTATTTTTTAATATCTTTATTTTTCTTTGTTTATCTCAATATTATCAATTGATTTTTGATAATTTCTCATGACTATAAATTATTCTAACCATGTTAACTTAAACGGGATCCAAGTTCCGCTAGAGAGATTAATGTGAGGAAAATTTCAAGTAAACTAAGAGATGATTAGTCAACACCCCAATTCTTACATTACACTATAGTGCATAATGTTTTTTAATCTATAGTTATGCATCCAAGAAGGTATTTTGATGTTCTCTTATGTAAAATGGATTGATTATAGCTTATGTCTCTTGATAATTGATGATTCATGATAAAACATTCCCAACTCATGTTTTTTAGTAGGATATAGTAATTATTTTAATAATTATGTAGAGGAGTTACCATTATGTAGAAAAGTAAGATATATATATAGATAATAAAATATCATAGAACATATTCACACAAAATGAGATGAATATGTTTCAAATAAGATGTTTTCAGTTGATTAAAGTTTATTACAACTTAATATGTTAACACCCTGGAATGAAAACAAGGTGGATGATGCTTTGAGTTGAAAGGGTCATATTAGATTATACGTGAATAGGATTATAAAATATATAATATTTTTATATTTGTGAAGGATGGATTAGAAAATCATGAAGTAAGGGAAAAAAATATTATCTTTCCCAATTTCATGTGAAACCATCAATCCAAATGAATCTTAAAGAGGTGTAGAAAGATTATGTTGATGTATAAAATAATGTTATAAATTTACCAATTTCTTCCCTTGATCATGGTTTAGTGATAAGGTTCTGGTATCATTTATGTGATCTATTGATAATAAATTTCTAGCCGTAGTTGTTAGAAGAAGATCATATTTCATGATTTTTTATCCATCCTAAATGTTTGAATATGTGTTAAGATTTGTAGGATTATTTATAGTTTTATGGTTTGAAGATATATAAAAAATAATAATAATCTCAGTGCTCAGTATGTTAGAAAGATAAGGCTAAGTGAAAATAATCTACAAAGATGTTACATCTATTACCCAAACAAGAATAGAAGTGTGGAAAATCACAATGGATTTTTTCATGGACTCCCAAAAAAGTCTATTGTGAAAACTCTATGTGGACTATAGTCAATATCCATAATATTCTTGCTCAATTCATCAATCTTAGATAATACTTTTCTCTTTATAAGATTTCCAGTATATACATTAGGGAAGAGGTAAGGATTCATGGAGTACCAAATTCCATTATGACTAAGAACGAGAGGGAATTTTCCTAAATTTTTTGAATAATTCATTTGAAATATCTTCATTTTATGTTTAGTTTTATCACTACATATCTTCTTTTAATTCATTGTCCATATAAATGAATAATATAAACCCTAGAAGATATCTTGGGATACTGTTTTTTGATTTCAACGGTGTTTGTTATTATCACCTTTTTCTAGATTATTTTTCTCAAAAAAATAGCTTTCACTCAACCATTCATATGAATCTTTGTGGCTACCACTATAGAAATAAATGTAGAGCTCCATAATGTAGGAATGAAATTCATGAAATAATGATATTGGGATATAAATTAGTTGATGAAATGGTAAACAAGGTTAGATGCATTCAGAAAAAAATCAAGGAAACTATAATTTACCATAAAATTTATGATGATAATCATCATTATTATCTATAATTTTAACTTGGTGACATTGTGTTTCTAATAATTCCTCTATTGAAGAGGGTTATGAGATTCAGTATGAAATGAAAATTAATCTGCAAGAATATTGTTCTGTTTGAAATTATTTATAAAATTGGAATCTTAGCCTATCATATAGTGCTACTAAAAAACCTCTCTCAATTCCACGATGAGTTCTATGTATATCTTTTGAGGAAGTTTGTATAAGACCATTCATTTGTACTGAACTCAGAAGTCATACCATTGGAGAACAATATTTCTTATGAGGAAAAATAGTTGAAATTTTGGATTACACAAATAATGATATATGAATCAAGACCACTCACAAGGTAAATTTATTATGTTCGAAACACCAATTTGAGAATTGTAAGTGGTACCCTGAGGATATGATGAGGCAGAATTACCCTCATTTTTTTATATAGAAGTCACCAATTTCAATGGTGAAATTCTATTTAAGTGGGTATATTATAACACCTTAAGTTAATATGAATTTTAATTTGAATAAACTAAAATTATTTACCTTGTGTTACACACAACACCAAATTAAGCATTCATTACATACAACACCATGATAAGTTTATGTGATATCCAATACTCGGTAAGTTTGTGATACACATGACAATGAGTTTTCAAAAAATCCTGATACATTATTAATACAATTATTTAAATGATACTATAATGACATACGAATTAAACATAGAGGTATGAATAGTAACTAGTTTTTAAGTATAAAATATAATTGTTTTACATAAATGCAAAATATTGAAAATAAAATACATAATTTTTGGTAAAGTCGTTATATGATTCATAAAATACTTTTATCTCAAAAATTGAATTTTATTTTGAAAAATAATTTATTTAACGCATTAAGAAAAATAATTTGAAAATATATTCTCAATTTGGAAATAATATTGTAAAAATTAACTTAGGGTGAAATTTTGGGATTCATTTAAAAGGTTTCATTTTTTATGAATGTTGAATGATACGAAATTTTAATTGAAATAATTATTTTAAGTCAATTTTTATATAAAGATAAATTATGTTTTATATTGGATTAAAATTTTAATTAGGTTAATTATAAACAAAATAAACCAATTTAGGTCATTTGGATCAATTTCCAATTTAATTTTGATTTAAAAAAAATCAACTTTTGAACTTTTTCTGTTTAAAAAACACATTCTCATCACATCCATTGGATTATTTTTCAATAACATTTTCCCAATTATGTTAATAGAATTAGAAAAAAAGGAATTCCATATTTTGAATCAGAATAATTTATAATATCTAAAAATGTCAACTTATTTGTTGACCAAAATCAATAGTTGACACAAGAAAACTTATTTGCTGCGATTAAGGTAGAAATGGGTTCACTAGGTGTTAAGCTAAAATGATACGAGTAAAAAAGTAATCCAATACATTCCAAAAACCATTTTTCAAGGGATAAATAGACCCTATCTCTTATTTTTATGAGAATACTCCATCATTGGATCTTTGTGATATTAAAATATTTGGGTAGAATTACTTCTTTTAAAAAAATGAGTGTGCCACTAACCACATTCAAAAAAGGCCATCCCTTTCCCTCTCCTAATCACACCTCAAAACCATTTTGGTTCATAAAATAACTAAAAACATTACTTCTAATATTCCCTAAAATTATACAATAGTATTTATTTTGGAAAAAAGTCTAACCAAGGAAATCTTCTAGTGTAAACCTACAAGAGATACCCGTTGAAGAGGTGACTTTCATCAATGAGATTGTTTTTTTAATTTCATCCTCCACCTATAATTTTTATTATTATTTAATACTTAATTAATAACCTTAGTATGTTAGATATATTTAGAGATTTTTAGGTTATGATAATGACCTAAAACCATATCCAATTCCATCAAATGGGATATGAAATCATCGTTCATGTGTACAGCTAACTACCACCACGCGAACCGATGTCATTCATTTTTCTATTATGACCTATAAATGTTGGAAATAATGATGTATTTATTGTTAATATATGATATTTATGATATTATTATGACTATTTAATTATTATATATCACAATACTTCATTCATTCCATTTTTTTGGAATACGGTAACGTTGCTCGTGTGTACAATTGATTAATACCTCATAAAGAATTGTCAATCAATCATGATTTACATGTAAGGTAATAATAGTATTTTTAATGAAAATATGAGATATATGTGAAATAAAAATTATTTTAAAACTATAATATATCATTTATTTTTATTTTTCTCAATCCAGTAATAAAATAGAAATGACGTTCATGTGCACGTATGGATTACTATCTCTATGAATAATGTGATTAATTTCTTATCTATATATTCTATTTATTAAAAAATCATATATATTAAATTTATATAAAATATATATCATGGTTCAAATTTTGGATATGATTTAAACATGATCAAATTATGTGGAACCAAAATTGAAACATATATGAATAATAGTGTGACAGATACTCATAACATAACTTTAACATTAAATTATTTAAAAATTTGGTAATAAAATGTCATTATAAAATCTTATATGGTCTAATATGAATATATATTTCTCATTAATATATATATATAATAAAAATAAATTTAATATATATGAGTTTTTAATGTGTACAATAGAAGTCATGATTTATTGTTTGGGGTTTTTTAGTCTCTCTTTTATTTCTAGGAGACATATGAAATTTTTACACTCATTTAATTTTTGTGGTGTATATAATAGAACATTTAAATATTATATCATGAATAAAATTATATTCATTGTATTTAAAGTTTCATTTTGTGTTATTTTGTAATGGGGATTGTTATTTAAAATATTAGTAGACGGGTATGAGAGTTTTGCCTCAACTTTTTTTCTTTGAGACATACATTATGTGACGCACCAACAATCATTAAAGGGGTGTATATGCGGCCCATTTGACATTTAATATAATTCATTTATTTATCCTCGTCAAATTTTATGTTCCATTTTATGTTATTACTTCATGTGGATTATGATTCAAATTTTCATATTTGGTAATTATTTTGTGGTATAATCTCATCATTTGTCGAGATTGTTTATGGTCATGTTTCTGATGATAAAATATTATAATAAATATCTCATGAAACCCATGAATTTTAACATACTATAGTGATTTTTGATATTTTTATATAATAATACCATTTTCCACTATTTGGTGCATAAAATAATGGAGTAATCATTTTTATGAAAATATGAATTTATTTTACATCTTAGTGAGAAATATGTATTCTCCCAAAACGATGTTCATAAAAAAATGAATTAAAATGTTTATTATTATACTATGATTGTGATATGTACTTTTTACACATGTTTTAATTTTTTTAAATAAAAATCGAAAGGAATTTTAATATTTATTTCCAAACAATTGTCATTTGACTTTTACCCAAAAAAATTAATCAAATATTTCTTTTAACATGTACACAATAAATGAAACATCTCATTAACATGACCATTATTTTCCTCAAATCATACTTTATATGTTTTCAAGACTGTATTCAAAAGAAAATATATTAAAAATATTTCAAGTATTATAACATGCTTTTCAAAAAGGAAAGGGTATTTTCCTAAAAAAATTGTTTAAATGATCAGTAAAAATAATTTTCCTTCTCAGATGACATCCATTGATGTTATATATTCCTTACTAGAAATATTATACAAGGATAGAATTCATAATCTTTCTCTAAATGGTTTATGTATATGATGGAAAGATGATGATGAAACTAGATTCTTTTTCCATAGGTTATACCATGTTTGAATTCATAGAAAACTAGATTCATTTCCATAAGTTATTCTATACCAAAATGATAATATGATTATTAAAATTGTATCTTTTCTATAGGTTATTATATAATGAAATATTTTTGTAACCCATTTCATATAATGTATTATGATAATAAGACTCTTTTATGATCATATGGAACACATATGTATTATTTTCATTATGTGACGGGTGGGACCAATATCTCCCTCCAAAGCATTGGGTAATGATTAATGTTTAGAGAGATTAAAGGGTACGTGGGTGGTTATCACAAGCCTAAAAAATGATGTTACACTAGTGGTAAAACCAATCCCAAAGAGGAGGGTAAATGGGTGGTTACCCCATTCCTAAAAGAGGGTACATGGGAGTTCACAATAATCCCAAAAAAGGTAAATGTGTGGTTAACCAAAAAATAATTTGTTTTGAATTTCTTGGCATATATCCTTGAAATAATATTTTATAAACATATTTGTATATCAAATATTTATGTATTATGAAAATGTTACAGTCTCATGGATCATGTTCTTTGATTCCCATATTGTTTATGTCTTATGAACCACCAATATTTTTTTCATGGCTCATGATCATGATCTTTGATATGCATGTTATGGTTTGAAAATTTTATTCTCATTCTCACATACACTTATGTTCATGTTATACATATGTATCTCCATTGTTTATCCTTAATGATCATCTGGCACACCCATTCTTCTATTTACTTTACCTAGGTTAAGATGATATGTTTTACGTATTATTTTTCTAAGAGGGTGCAAGATATAAAGATATCAGTGGGAGATGATGTAGACCACATATGAACCAGTTATTTATGTTTCCATGTTTTGAAAGGCAATAAACTATTACAATCCTCTTTATTGTGTTTCTAAAATGTAATGAATATTCATCGAAAATTATTTATTATATATGAATTAAAATCCTAGGTTTCTATAGTTATATACATTAATTATTTGATGGATATTCACTATGGTACCCATTTTTTACTTGATACTAAAATATAATGGGAATAATGTTTTTAATTTGACAAGAGTATGATGTCATTTTTTATCCAATTTTCATATATATTGGTTTATTTGATATGGAATCGCATGAAACATGTTTGGTGAAACTATAAATGATTGTATTACCCACACTGTACCTTTTCCTTCAAGTATTTGTTGACTATCTTTCGATAGGTCTAGGAAGTGTGATGGAATCACATTGAATCTATGGGTGTTCTAGATAGTGGGACCTTACAAATTAGTGATGAAAGGTGGAGTGTGTGTTCAACAAATTTTTATGAGACCATTTGGTGACATTGTCATTGAATCTAGATATTCTATTTGTTTTTTTATACCTTGTAGAGTTTTACTCATTATATATGTATTGGGTTGAAGACTATTTATGTTTTCCTACCATTATTTCCATTTCATTTCACTATAATTGAGGATAAATCCATCCCTCTAAATGTTTCTCCATGTACATACAATAGTTTCCAACCCATGTGTATTGAGAACACTCTTTAGGTCATGTCAATATTAATTCAATTACCATTTAGGTTGGTTATATGGGATTGTTAATAAAAAAGAAAATTTTTATCATAATATATCATGATTTCTCCCTCAATGATAGGAACCACACCATGTTCAGAAATGAACATCATGATCCAAACCATTTATTTGGGGTTATCTCATACATCAATTTATTCTGAATCTATTATTATGTCTACTTTGGTGGCTTTTTGGAACTCCTCAAACTAATTTATCTATAATTAATGAAAAACATGAATCTAGATTAAGATATACTATCATCTTTATCATATTAGAAACTAAAATCTATGTAACCTATTATATAAAAATATTCTAATCCAAAAAAGATCAAGAATGTATCCTTATTCATAATTAAGTGCTTAAGGATATTATTCACAAAAATCTATATTCTCTCACTAATATTGGGTTGATATATAATTTTTATTCTTAAAGTATAAGACATAAATTTTAGTATATTATATGTCAAACATGAGATATTTTACAGAGGATTCATATGAAATCATGTCTATCCATTATAACTCTTCAGCAGGATCCTTAAGTTTTTAAGATTCATTCCTTGAATCATTGGTAATAACCCCTTCTTGAAGATATCCATGAAAAAAAAATTAATGCATTTCAAATATATGTGTTTTGACTCAGTCTAGGAAACCTTTTAGATATATCTCTCTAGATCCTCATAACACATATGTATGCTTCTTTAGTCAACAATTCTAATGAGAAAAACTTACCCAACAATATCTTCACATAGTTAAGTGTCATGATTTCATTTTAGATTAGAAGTATTTGATCTGCATATAGAGTTATATATTCTATTACACTACATCTAAGATACTTGTATACCCAAGTTTCTTCTATATTATAGATGAAACAAAATATATTATTGCATCCTAAAACAATATATTCCAACTCTGAGAATCATGTTATTTTACAGTAATAGACTATTTCAACCTTTAAACTCTAGAATTATCACTTGGAACTTCAGAACCATTATGGTGTAGAATGAAATAACAATTAGATAAATTTCAATTGAGTAATGTTGTTTTGACATTCATCCGATATATATCATAATTAAAATGATCTTCTATGTATATAAAATCTGAATGGATATTATCATCACAATAGGTGGAAAGGTCTCTTCATAGTTAATAGGTGGAAGGTTACTGTAACCCTTTTCCACAAAGAATTATTTATATGTAGATAAAATTTTACCCATATCATTTTTCTTAAGGAAGATACACATTCACCCTATGGGTATCATTCATTAAGTTTCATCCACCATGTTATAAAATAGGTTAGTTTATAGGGATTCCATCTCAAATTCAATGGCTTTAAACCATTTCTCATAATCGGATCCCTCTTTTTCCCTCATGGTATGAACTAAGGGCAATACCTTATGAGAATTGTTTCTTCATAATTTTCCATTAGAGATCTATATATCTTAGGTACCCAATGAATCCTACTAGACATTCGGTGTTATTATGTAACATGAGTCCATTATTATTACCCAACTCTTTTCAATCATAATCCAATATAAATATTGGAAAAACATCCTATTTTTTGTTCATCAACATCTCCAATTTCAATGATCCTCTCACTAACACCTTGAATCTAGTATTAATTCACAATAATGGTTCCTTTTTTAGCAGAAAACAATTTGTGGTCAGTAGGGTGGTATAAATAAAGTCCCATTGTTTCTTTGGGATAACCAAAAAAATCATTTGTTAAACTTATGTTAATATTTATAAGAATCCAAACATCTTAAATAATTTTCATAACCCTAAATATTAATAAAATAAATATTGGGATGTCTCCTAATCCATACCTTATATGGAGTCATCATGGCTTCTTTATATTGAACATAATTTAGAAGAAATATAGTAATCACTAAATCATAACCCCAAAATGAAATAAGAAGTACAACTAAACTCATCTTCGAACAAACCATTTCTAACAGGTTATGTTTATTCATTTTAGATACACCATTCCATTTTGGTATTCCTGAAGGTGTGATTTTTTGAAAAATTCCAAAATCTCAAAGATGATCTATGAATTCCTAGAAATAATACTCACCACCCCAATCAAATTACAGGACATTAATACCTTCTTCAATATTATTTTATAATTTTTTAATTTATTTAAAATTTTCAAATTTTTTCACTTTTGTTTCATAAAGAACTCATTCCCATACCAAATAAATTCTCGGTTATGAGTAAATGAGTACCTAAATAACTTTTTTCTTGTTTACTCATTAGTACATATAAAACACTTTGAATTAGATCTAAAATTCCATTATCCCCCTAAATTTTTCTTCCAAAAGGTTACTTGGTAATTTGGACCAAAATTACTGAATCACATATATCAAATGATTCATAATACGATATGCCCAAAAATATTTCTCTACATAGTCTATCAACCCATTTATCGTTTATATATCCAAAGAGACAATGATAAAGGTATATGGGATGGGAATAGACTCTTAAATTCTAATTCTAAATATTATAAATAGGATTATATATATCAGGAGTGTATAAACCATTTATTATGTTATCAATGCCATAAAATGTTTCATTCATATATATAGACCAACTCTTGTTCATAATAATGAATGAAATTTCCACCCTCTCCATACAAGATACAAAATTCAAATTCTTTTTTATATAGAGACATAAAAACAGTTTTTAAATTCTATGATAAATTCACCTCGTAAAATCATATCATAGGTGTCATCCACTAAAGAAGAAGCTCATTATCTATTATATACATGATGATCTACTTATCCATTTATTAATTCCCACCTACTGACTCTTTTTATGTTTTAAAAAATGTATGACACACACTCAATATTGAATACCCAATATTCAGTGTTAGATAAATTGATTTCTATAACTTTTTCATTTTTTTACAAAATATTTATCCTTGATAATAGTTCTCAGTCCTAGATACAAATAATTATCTATTTTATAGTTCATGCATATTAGTGATCTCAATATTATTATTGTGAAGTATTTCATTATCAAAAACACTAACATATCAGTAGGTGAGTATTATGTGTTATTTATTTTATTTATCAGATTTAAAATAACGTTCTCCCATTAAAAATTATGGCCAAATAATTTATATACTATTTTTGATCCATGACCCATATTTCACTAGGAAACGAGTCTACTTTGGAATTCCACTCACTGCATAGTTAGTTAGCTAAGAAATCATCCTGGTCCAAGTAGTTGTCACTAGTATAATTGAGTGGATAACTACTTATCCAAATACATCATATTGATTCACGTGGAAATATTACTTTGGTAACATAATAATATTAGGGTCTCTTGGATAGGGTAGCACAAATTAAATTCCAAAATAGAATAAGAAATAAAATAAAGGGGTTCTTAGATTTTGTATATCCTACCCAATGATTAAGCATAGTCACAAATGAATTTTTTTCCTTACACTAGATAATAAATTAGAACCCAACTATGGAATGAACCACTGAATCATGTGCCTTAGAAACCAATTAAATTCCTTCCTTATATAAGATAATCCATGGGCACTTAGTTTTTACAATACCTATTTCGTTGGATGACCACGGTCTTTACTAGTGTTTCGTTAAGAGGAATATCATACACAGTATTTATGGGTGTTTAGTATCACCAATTTAATATAGATCATATACGTTTTAAATTTATAACCATTACATTATATATAATCATTATCTTCTGATATATTTCTCATTTTTGTATTTATTCTTATAACGATTGTTTTGAAATCTATATTCCGACAAATAATAAATGTGTTCACACTAAATTAGCATGCAACTCTTTCCACAACCAATAAGTCTATGTTACTCACCCAAAAACATAAGCCACCTATATTCACACATATCCAAATGCATTATATGAATTGTATGAGTTGGTTCCCTAGAAATAACTACTTTATAATTAAGGATAATCTATATTAATTGTTTCAAATATTAAATAACACTTTATCACATCAGGATTTCTCTTCTATATGATATAGCATGTGATAATGTCCTAAGAGTATCTATCACACTGAAATGTCATAACAGTTCCCCAATATAATTAAAAACCAAAATTCCAATGAATATAAACTTAAATATATGTTATATATCTAGATTTAATCATTTTATGGACAGAAATGAATTTTTCTATCAGGGTGGAGACTCATAGGACATGGAGGCACCATTGGAGGGTGTACTCCCTTGGTAATATCCAATGTAGGATATAGTGAGAACGAGACCACCTAGTAATAAATACAATATTTTTTGTGTTATTGGATGTTCTAATGTTTGGACATATTTATTGATTCATATACATGATGTTTATTATATCTATGTATTATAAGAAGTGTAATTTGATGTATTGATGAAAATTATGACAACATATGTTCACTGTGAAGTATGACAGGTTGGGAGCATCATGAGTAATATTTCATTAATGAATAATGAGATAAAATATTTTTCACTTGTATTCATTAGAAGAAGTTCATATATTGGTCACATTAATGGAAATGATATAGCCTAAATAAATCCATGTCCATGGTATTCTATAAACGTATTCAATTTCTAAAAAGTCATTGAGAGAGACACCAGGCACAAAGGTTGATGGAACCAGCAAGAAAACTTCTTGAATAGAGAAATCATAAGAAAGGGATTATATTGCACACTGTGTATCTATATGAGGTATTATGGCACTATAGAATCAAATTCATACTATATGGGTTCCTTATAATATTGGTAAATAAAATCCCTGGACTTTAGGCTTCTTCACCTAATGCCACTAAGAAAGAATCATAGAGGTTCATCAACTAAGTGTACCTATATTATCTGTTATGTAATATATATTATCATTTATTATTTAACAAGCTGAATAAATATTATTCATGAATATGGTTTAATAATGAATCATTTTTTCTTGATCTTATGTATTTTATCACCAGCTGTTGAAGAGAATATTATTTTAGCAGAATATTTATTAAATAATCATTTGATATCTACTTAATATAATATATAATTATTTACTTTTGAATATTTAATTGAAATTTATTTATTAAATAATAGTCATTATTGAAGGATAGAAAAAATTATGGAGGAATTTTGGATAGAGTTTAATCATCATGTGATAAATAATATATATTATATATTATTTGAATAGATTGAATGTAATTTAATTCATGAGGTTAGTGAATTTCAAAATAATAAGTAATTTATTATTAATATTGAAATGGGGTTATTTAGGGATAATGGAAATAATAAAGAGAATATATGAAATTATTATTTTTTAACCCTTGAAGTATATAAACCTAATTACATTATATTCTTAATTGATCTAATTCATTTTACATTGTGCATAATGAAATCCAAACAATCCACGTGAATCTCAAGAGATATACCTTATCCAAGAATGCTCCAATGAACAGAGAGTAATATTCCTCCACCTTCCACTATCAATTCTATAGATATCATGTATAATCCATTGGAAGTGATTCTCATGATGATCAGAGGTGAATGATGCAAGAGATGGGATCTATAGTGATATCCCCCAAAGGTTCCTATGATGACATTTAGAGATTTGTGGACCATGTGTGGATAACCAATAGAGGGAATCTATTATTGATTCCAATGATTAAACAATAGTGAGAAAATGATTCATTATTAGATCTATCAATGATGAAATAATTTCATGCAAGGTAATTATTTAATTTCATAAATTAATTACAAATAATATGTAACAATCCTATTCCTTGGTTTGAGAATTTTTCCATTTTATATATTCTTTGATTCAATTATACTGATCATGAAATGTTTTATCTTGAAATAATATAATTAATCATCAATCATAATAGAAATAAAATTTTGGAACAACCCACCACATGCTTCTTTTATAACTATAATTGTCAAGTGGTATCATTGGGAGTCACAAAATAATTTATAATTATTTAAAGATCATTGATTTATTTATGTATTTTTAATTAGTTTTCAATTTACATTTAATTATTATTTAATTCATATTGCAAGATCTGATTTCATAACCCTTTTTCATAAATGTAATAAATTTGTTTAATTTTATAAAATAAATAAATAAGATGATGTCATCAAAATTTTCCAAGGAGTCTAGCCTAATAACACAAGAGTAAACACCACGTAACCTAGAGGTACATGACATGCACTAGTGTTTTTTTGAGGTTGGGGCTAGAGCCTCATTTTTATAATTAAAGCAAAGACTACATTTTATGATTGGGTAGAGGTGGAACCATTACATATCCCATAGGCATGGTGGTATAAAAGGAAAAATACAAGGCTTGAATGCCCATTTTTTTGCCCAAAGGTCCCTTGATTATATAGTACTACTATAGTACCTCGGCTTCTGTAGTACCTGATTTTGTAACACCGCCGCTAGAGTTCACGCTATAGTGCCTCTACCGCTATATTGTTACAACTGCTACAATCTTCCACTTCTACAATACTTCTACAGTGTACTACTATAGTACTATTATATTACCCCTGAAATTCCTCCCTACCTAGATTTGATCATGGGTCATTTTTATTCCTTGCAGGAGCCTTTACCACTTTGTTATAGGCTCATTGGCAGGACATGCACTTGTGTTTATTTCACTGAAAATTCATTTAAAATTAATTATTGTTATATGAATTTATTACATGTGGTGAATTTAATTACACACCATGTGTTGATTGGGATATCCATGCACACGGTCTGATAGAGTAAATCATGTAACATCTATACACAATGTGAAACCCTTTAGTCATAGATAGTTTTTTTATCTCCATATATGTCATATATGAATGGTGTCCATGTAACTCGGATACCACATACCGTGTTTCCCATGTACTTGTACTATACTCCAATTTTTCCATAGAATAGTAACATGTCGATCCCCAATTGGTGTTTTTGTGATATAGGGGGAGAATAATACATGTCATGTAAACATAAATATACACATCATGTACTTTTACTAAAGAAAGTTGAATTAAAATTAATTTATTATACATTGAAAACCTTGTCAACAGGTAATTGGGTGTGGTCATTAATTTGGTAGGAAATTTCATGTGAATATTATATATATATATATATATATATACATTTAATTAATTTCATTATAATGTTCCGATATACATATCATGTATATGTCATATTACAATTATTATTCTTCATTTATTGAAGTATCAAACGCTATGTAAAAATAAAACAAATCATTTAAACCATGGGATCATTATGTTGATAGTACATGTCATGTCATAACATGATAGGTCTTATATGACATATGTTTTAATAGAAAATAGTATATTATTATAATACATGTTGGGTACATCAGATGGGGTAATCACCATGTTTCCTCCATGGTACAATTTTCTACAAAGTTAATTTTAAATAAATTTATTTAGTTTGTTGAAAATAATGATGTATGAGAGTCTCATGGAAATTTGGATGATAATTAAGATATAAGAATTGTTTAATTAACAAATGAAATTAATTTATTTAGGTGTGATTTATATTAAATAAGAATGATTATAATTGATTGATACTTTTATTAAATGTATAATTATTTTCATAAAACTAGATGATCATGTGTCTACTCCAGATCTTTATATGTGATTGGTTTCATTTATTTTTTTATTAAATTAAATTATATTCATAAGTGTAATCTCTCATCTCATTATGTAGGTATTACATGCCCATTTATTCATTTATATAAAACCCTTAACCAATATTTTGGTTCCCATCACCTTTTTATGAGTAAAGGCATATGTAATAGATGGATCTCCAAATCTATTGGAGGCATCTCAAGTTTTCAAATGAGGTGAAATAATACCAATATAGATACAATGGTGGACATGTGGAAAGAATCCACAAGAATCTTAATTGGTTGAAGGGATTTTGTCCTTGGTCAGAAGGTAGTTTATTACATGTTAGATAAACTGGCCATTAGTAAAATATCATGATCATAACACTTTCTTATTTTATTTCTATTTATTTTCATGGTTATTTCATTAGGGATAATTTTTCAAAATTACATGAATTAATGAATTAACAATCATGATATATAGATCTAAAATAAATTATATTATGTATAAATGTTATCTAATACATAGTTAATCACTTTAGTACATCAATTTAATCTTAGAAATATTATAATAAAGATAATAATTGTATGTTTATGAAAAAAACATAAAATAAATCAATTACATATATTATTTTGTTAAATCATTCAAATACTTCAGCTAAAATCAAACCATAGTTCAATGTGTTCGACTAGCCAAAGTTGTAGTGTATTCAATTTTTAGGAGATGATAACAAGAATTTTTCTGTTGAAGTAACATAGTTCACATAAGGGTAGACTTCCAAATCCATACATGGTGTAACTAATATGAAATTGGTTTAGGAAATAAAATTTAAGGATTTTAGCATTGCAGATTCCACTCAACAACTAAAAGAGTTATGACCTAATGCAGTTTGTATTTGTAAGGACTACGTAAAACCATTAAATTTATTAACCACCCAGAGTGAGATTATGAGAAGTAGAATATGGATCCTTTCCACAAAATTTTTTAAGAAACTCGGTATTCCTGAGATAATGGGGAGGGATTTTGAGTTTTGGCAAAACAGTGGAAGATTAATAAATATAATATTTATTTATTTTTCTAAATTTTATTAGATAAATTAATATATCCCTAGTCCTCTAATTTGTTGAAACAGAAATAAAATTATTTTAATCCCATAACTAGGATCCATACATGACAAAGATTACCATATAACTATCATAAATTCCCAAGAGTGTAAAAGGAACTTATGCATTACCTACACTGAGAAGAAACTTTTGTATGCTAGAAGAACTTATTCCTCATGAACTTGGTAATGAATGTAGAGCGGAAGAGTTATCTCTCGATGGGAAACATTTGAACAATGATAAAAATATTTATTTTATCATGCTATCATCAATGACCAGTGATACTTTGATGAAACATGAGGACATGGATTCAAATAGTACAATGTATCACCTTCGATATCTATGTAAAGAGAAAGAATGAAAATAGTGATATGAAAACTCTATTGATCTCATTACAACTAATCGTGGAGAGTCTATTCCAACTAGGACTCTTATAGTCATTCATATTAACTATATTTAATGTGTAGACATATTAGGGATTAATCTTTCATATGAGTTATGCACGGATATTATACTTCCCTCACTACCCAAGACCTTCTCTAGTTTTATTATTAATTATAACATTATAAATAATGATAATATTTATTCATAACTTCATAAAATTATCCTCCAAGTGGATAAGGATATGGGTCCTAGAAAACCCTGAGTCATTCTTGTGAATGAGAAATGGAAGAACATAGTCAAGGGTTCCAAAACTAATAATAAGTCTAAAGCACCCATGCACCGCACTTCCATGAACAGTAAGAACCAGAGGCTGGGTAAGGAAAGGAAGGTAGTATGTTTTTCATGTGTAATGAAATTCCATTGGAATAATAGTTTCACCTAGAAGTAATTACAAGATAAAGGAGTGTTCATTGTCAAATTTAATCATTTAATATCTAAAAATTGGGTATTAAATACATCTTGTGGGGATCACATCTATATCCAAATATATGAACCTAGTAAATTTAAAAATATTTATAGAGGAGAGGTTGATTTATGAGATGGAAATGGTGCAATACCATCTTCTATATCCACTGGTGACTACAACCTTTCATTTCAAATATGAATGATATTGGTTTTAAGGGATTTTTATTATAAACCAATTGTTACTAAGAACCTAATTTCTATAGCAGCCCCATATTCATATTGTTTTATTTTCATGTTTTGAAATAAAAGTACTATATTTAATAATGGAAACATATTATATTTTATGGAACATTTAAATAATTGTCTATATGTATTAAATTATGAAAAATAAGTATTGGGTATAAATAATGAATCAAGTTCGCATGGCTCCAATAACACCTAGTAAGGGAATCACCATCTTGGTCTTGTAAACATGAATAATTTGACAAATCTCTATTATGATGGTTATTGAAACTCTTATAAGAAAAAACAACTTGTCAGTTTTCATTCTTCTTTAGAAGGAAAAATTACAAAACCACCATTCGGTGGATAGATTTAAAGGGGTACAAAGCTTTTAGGATTCATAAAAATTGATGTCTGTGGATTGTTTAGAGTTAAAGCTATAGGTGGCTCTTATTACTTCTTCACATTTATTAATGACTTGTGTAGTTGTGGATATGTATACAAGATGAGGTATTAGTATGATACCATTGATATATTCAAATAATTCATGGGTAAAGTAGATAGTCAACATAGAAAAAAGATAAAGATTCTTTGATTGGAATGAGCTGGTGAATATATTAAACAAGAGTTTATGGAAATTCTACAAGAGTTTGGGATTCTATATCGACTCACTCTATCATACACACTATAGTGGAATAGTGTTAGTTCAATGAAGAACCATACCATTTTAGACATGGTAAGCTCAATGATGAGTCATGAAGATCTCCCATTATCCTTTTTGGGATATACATCACAAATTGTCGCATACATACTAATCAGAGTACCAACTAAAGTAGAATATGGAATTACATTTTAGTTATGTAGTGGAAAGAAACCCATTTTGACACATGAATGTGTATGGGGTTGTGATGAATTTGTTAAGGCATTCTCATGAAAAAAAACTATCACACATGGGAACGTGTTGTATATTCATAGATTATCCCAAGGAAAACAAGGATGCACCCTATAATACCCCATAGTTAGGAAAGTAAATATCACCCGATAAGAGGTATTTCTAGAGAGGCGTCACATAATCTAAAATTATAGTTAGAATAGGAGTAACATTAATGAATTTGATTCTCAAGATACACAAGAGTTGTTATTGGAATAGATTCCATAGGCACCTATGGAATAAGTAGTTACTGAAATACAACTATGGTGTAGGATTACAAGATAGTTAAGAGAACCAAATAGACATAGTTTTATATTCAAAGATTATGGTGACACAATATTGGATTAAAATGATGAAACACTCTCATATAAGTAGGAAGTATAGATCATATGAGATGTAAATGGAAATAATACATGAATTATTAAATCGATTCAATGTATCAAAACTATTTTTTGGTTCTAGATGATAAACAATTTCATGTAAAGGACATGGGGTGAAAATGGGAATTCAAGAGAATACTAGACATGGGAGTTAAAAAAATACATATAAATCAATGCTTGTGGATAAATGGGATTAAAAAATGTCAATGAATTGACTAAGATGAAACATTTCCACCAATTTCCATGTTTAAATCCATTATTATTCGACTTTCTATAGTATCATAGAATGACTATGAAATTTTGTATATGGATTTGAAAACAACATTACGTAATTAAAAACATCATACAGATGTATATATGAAAAGACCAGAAGGGTTTTTCACACTAGGTGAAGCCAAAAATATTTTGAATTTGTAGAGATCAATTTATATATTTAATCAAGCATATAATCCATGGAATTTTTTATTTTTTGAATCAATAAATGAATTTTTTTCATTATGAATGAATGTGAGACATGTGTTAACAAGAGGTATAGTGGAAATTGTTTCAATATCCTAGTAGTATATTTTGATAACATATTACTTATCAGATATAATATACTAGACTTATAGTCTTTTACAGACTAGTTTAAAATGTGTTTATACATGAAATACATAAGTGAAGTAGCCTATATTCTAGGTATTCAGATCATTCATGGTAGATCCAAGAGGTTTCATGGACTATGTAAAAGTATATGCATTTACCATATACAAAATATAATTATTATGGACCAATCCATGATGTTATAGGTTCCAATGTCATATGGTATATATATTTATTGTAAAAAGGGTCCCCAAACACAACAGAAAAATGTAATAATTTGTAATGTCTCATATCCTTTTCTGATAGGATAAATCATGTATGTCATTTTATTTACTAGACTTGATGTTTCTTAATCATTGAGTAAGGAAGGAAGATATCAGGTGGTTCGAAGAGAAGAGAAATTTTTTTTAGTAAAGGCTACCATCATGTATTTCAGAATAACTTTGGATATGTTCCTAGTGTATGGAGGATATTAGGATCTAGTAATTAGGTGTTATGTTGATTCTATTTTTCCAAGAGATCATAATGATCTAAAGTTATATTTAGGATATTTTTTCTGTCTCGACAAATAGTTTTGAGATGGAAGAGTTCATTGCTTCCAGTTTTCGCTGATTATACAATGTAGTCTGAGTATATAGTGTCTTCTCATATAGAGAGGAAACCCATATGGATATGGAATCTTTTTCCCGAATCATGATTTGGTACCTAGAAATAAATACCGTATCAAATTGTATTGTGATAATACTATAGGTATGGATTTTTAAAAAAATACAATTTCACAAAAAATGTAAAAATAAAATACTCCATAATTATCTCATCTTGTGGGTTTTTTATCAAAGGGGTGATATTTCAATAATAAGAGTTCCCATCGAAGAAAATTTAGATAACCCCTTTACTAAAGGAATATCTCACTAGATTCATGAGAATCATGTGAGAGGTATTTGATTGAAGGTTGTTAGTAGTTGGATAAAGTGCAAGTGGGAGTCTATTGGAGTTGGTTCCCTAGAAAAAACTTCTATGTAAATTATTATAAATTGTATTATCTTTATTGAATCTTAATAAACATATTTTACATCATGATTATTAATTTTTTTGACATACTATGTTATAATTTCATAAGAGTAGTTGTCACAATGAAAGGTCATAACCATTCCCCACTATGATGAGAAACTAAAAGTTTTAGAACAATATTCATTAGTATATGTTATATATCCAGATGAGATAATTTATGGGAAAATTATTTAGGTTATTAGAGGTGGATACTCATAATTCATTGAGGTACATTTTCATGGTGTGTGCACTTGGTAATTACAGTGTAGTATATTATGTGAATAGGACCCACATATAAGAAATGTCAATATATCTATTTCATTGGTTGTTCTGATTTACAGACATGTGTATTGATCCTTATACATTATTATTTTTATTAATTAGTATTATATGTTTCAAAGATTGATGGGTTGAAAAAAATTGTGATGACATATATTCCCAGAAAGGTAGGATTTTTTGGGTGCATCATGAGTAATATTTCATTGATGAATAATGAGAGAAAGTAATTTTCTCTTCTATTATTTAATTTTAGTTGATATCAAAGACCCTTTAATGGAAATTTTATATACTAAATAAATATTTGGCTATCATGTTCTATAGGAAAGTTCAACATCAAAAAACTCAAAGAAATAAACATCAAGCACATAGGTTGATAGAACTAGCCTACAACCTTCTTGATTAGAGATATCGCAATAAGTGGATTTATAACATAGTAAGCACCCGTATGAGTTATTATGTCGTTGCAGCATTAACTTCTTTCTCAATGGATGATATGGTGTGTTGTAAAATTATAACCTTAGAATTTAGGGTGATTCTCTAAATTAAACTTAGAAAAAGTCCAAAAGTTTCGCACACTAAGTGTATCCCAAATCACACTAGAATTATATATTATATTTTATTATTTAATAATTTCAATAAATATTGTTACCATATGTGTTTTACTAATTATTCATGTTTTATTGACCGTATATATTCAGTCACCATTTATTCGAGAGAACATTATGTGCGTAAGATTTTTAATAAATATGATTTAGATATTTATTAAAAATAATTTTTTCTTATTTATTATAGAATAATGAACTTATACTAATTTATTAAAAAATTGTTATTATTTATGCCTTGATAACTGTTATGGAGGAATAGATAACATATTTTAAGGATCAGTGAGAAATAATATATATTGAATAATATTTGGTTAAATAATATTTAATTTAATTATTGAGTTTATCATATTCCATAAGTAATAATTATTATTGTAGACATGGTATTCTATATAAATTTTGAAAAAAATAATGGGAACATGTGAAATTATTATTTTCTATCCCAACCGGTATATAAACTAAATTATATTATTTTCATAAATGAGTAAATTCATTTTGTGTTGTGCACAACAAAATAAATAGTATCCTATCGAATGCCTATAGATCTCCCTTCTCCAAGAACTCTCCCAAAAATATAGAGTGATCTTCGTACACCATGGATAATCAATTCCATAGAGATCATGTATTACCATTTTGATGTGATTATTGGGGTGGTCAAAGGACAACGATACATAAAATAGGATCTACCATGCTTGCACGTAGATATTCATATGACAAAATTTGGAGATCCGTGGTATATGTATGGATCACTGCTTGAGGGAATTTAATATTGACTCATATGATGAAATGATGGAATGATACAAATCCATTAGTAGATCAATCAAAAAATTAATAATTTTATATAATGAAATTATTTAATTTCTCAAACTCATTATAAATAATATGTGAGGATCTTGCACTTTGGTTTAAATGTTTATCAATTATCTATATTCTTTGATTTAATTCTTTTGGTTATGATGTTTATAATCATGTGAATCTTATATTATCAATTGATCATGTTATAAAAAGTTGGTAAAGATCTATATGATGCTACTAAAATACCTAGAACCTACATGTATATAGAATAAGAACACTTTATTTAAATACATAGAGTTATATATGACTGATAAACCGAACATCAGTAATCTTATAGAAATAGATATCCAACCCCATTGACCATCTAAGTCAGGGAATAATATTATAGGAAATTATGTCGTCCAACCCCAAGTCCTTACACTATGGAAGTCATTTATCAAAAGAGATTTCAATTCACTATAATTCTAGAACCTAATTAGAGAAAACCATATTCAAAAAATATTCTTTAAGATCATAATTATAATTAAAATTTGAGGTCAAGGTTGATGAAAACTATACCAAATGATATCAAACCCACCATGGAAAATGATTCTTTATCATATTTTAATTTATTAAACGAATGGTTATATATAATATTCATTTTTTATAAAACATTACTGAATATTAATATAAAATAAATTAAAAAAATAAATAAAGAATTTATTTCTCTTCCAAAACTAAATATATTTTTTAACAACTCATGAATAAATTCGTGTCATAAAAATTGTTTAAATACAATAGAATATTATCATTTTATATTCATTTCAATATGAACTTTTCATATTTAGTAGTGTATGTAATAAATATAATATTTCATTAATTATAAGTATTTTATAATATAATTTCTGTTATAAAAGCATTTTTATTACCTGGATATCATATATTTTGTATTTTTTAAACACTTTATAAATCACCTCATATAATTTCAATAAATAAAGTGAATTTAAAGATTATAAGGAATTCCATTGTATTTTTTAAAATGTATTTTAATATATAAAACTTTGATATTTGGGAAAAAATTTCATAAAAAATTATTTAATAGATCAAAAACATTTTATAACTAATAATACAATTTATAAGTTCCATAAAATTTTATGCATCCTAAAATAAACTTTTTTAAGATTTATAATACTTTTAGAAAGAAAAAAACATTTAAAATTTTAAAAAAATAATAATAAATTTTTACCCTTATCCAGAATCACTATTCTTCATTAGATTATCCACTATATATTCTTATATATCCACTATATATAAGAGTAACTAGAATTTCCCTTCACACAAATTCTCTACATAAGTGGAGATGATTAAGGCCCTTCTGAAATGATAATTTAGTGAGGGTTGGGAGGAAGCTGACTATATGCAACACATTTTTTATAGTTAATGACTTTACACATTCCCCTTTCATTAAGGTAATCTCCAGATTACCTTTATGTGAGATTGTAAAGTAACTAACTACCGTTATATAAAAATTTCTTATAAATGTAATTTTTCTAGTTACCATTATGTGTAAAGGTAACTAGAATACTTACCATTTCATATAACCTAGAAATATATGGTAATATTTCTAAAAAAACATTTTCAGAAGGGTATAACCTTTATGTATCCACCATGCATTATTTTAAATCATATTTACCTTTATACATCTCATGAAAATGTCTATAACCTATATTTGTTCTGGGAATATTTTATTTTCCTGTTTTATTTGAAAAACATTGATAAAAAATGTTTGAATATTAAGAAAACCTCTAATAATACAAATTATGTGTTTCTTATGATCATTAAATGAACATTAATAGTGTAAAAAAGGACAAAGAATATGAGATATATCTATAAGAAACCAATGTGTAAATATTATTGTAAAAACAATTACTTGGATATCATGAATTTTAGTAGCTTATTTCTTCTTTTCATGGATAATGATTGAGGAAGATCATGAGGAGTATTAAAAAACACATTACCATTTAGGGAGTAATCTAGGGACATAGATCCATGATCTCATCGTAAGGATACTTGAATACTGAAGAGATTCCAGCGCCATAATTGAAATTTATTAACATTCTTTTTGGAGGAATATATGTTTGTAAAGGAAAAAAAGTATCACACAGAAAAGAGAGTAGCGTCTCATACTTTTATATAGCACTTCTATAATATCTTCATGAAATTATGATTGAAGGGTATATCATAAAAGATCAAACATCATTGCATGGAACCTAAGAATTTCATCTTTTTGATGATCAATCATTTACCAAATTCAGTTAATATATATCATTCAACCAGTCGAATCCATTTTATCGATTATAAATTTTATAACATGAATCATCAGTGGAGGTGGTTTCTGTGTACATTTCACGCATGTAATCACCATGAATTATATTTATCGAACTTTATGAGCACTTAAAATATTGATATATTTAGGAAATGAAACATTATTTTTTAAATTTTATATTATTATCTACAATAGATTCCATTTATAACATATAAGAGAAATTATTCTTAATTTATATGAAAAATAATTGAATTAATTATTATAGTTGAATTTTCTAGATCGTATTGCTCTAATACATTTACTCATGCATTTTGAAAGCATTAGTAAACCCATTCACATTATAGGAGCATCCTTGAAGGCTATAAAACTAGGATGACGCATTAAGATGGGTTGGTTCTTTATTGTCATAGATTGCTATTAATTATCTCATTACCCATATCTCGTACACTTCAATCTACTTTTTTATGAGACACAATCATGTTGTGAAAATATAGGATAGCCCCACATATTCTGTGGGTGATATGGTTTTGACCCCTAGATACAATAAAGAGGGAAAATACTTTATATATTCCCTATAAAACATTATAATCACCTCTAATGAAGATAATATAATTTGATCAATGGTATAAGTTATACATAAATTATTTTTATTTCATATCTTGTATGTTTTTAGGTTTCGTTATGGGTGTTCTTATGATTTTGTGTTTTTAATTATTTCTTGTTTGGTAAATGAATGTCATTTTATCGCAAGAAACCCAATAGTTGTATTTGTGATTTACCATGAATTTTTATCATCTAAATCATGTTGAATATGAATAAATACTTCATAAAAAAAATAATATTCTCTATTATTTAAAAGGATAGATTTGTTTGTTTTATTTCAATTCATACAATATGTGATATCATAGGTTATTATACAGTTGCGTCTAATGATATGGGATATCAGTGAAATAGCATGGTTTAATTCCTTCTATTTTCAATACATAATAACATGTGATATTGTGTATATTAGTGTGATATAGTGATGAGTAGATGATATAGATAATTGTATAACTTAATAAATATCAAGTTTGTCATTGAATAGGATTTCCAAATGTAGGGTTAATGATATGTGAGGCTTGTAGTATACCAAAGTTTCTAGGCATATAGTGTTTCATATTTACAAGGTTTATGAATTATTACTATAAAACATATGTCTTGTTCTATTACATCTGATATCATAGCCTACAAATATTACTATGTCTTGGACCATACACAACATGTTAATAAAATGCAGGCCTTATATCAAACGATCTGAGAGTCGTCGCACTTAGATACTCTTATAAGATTTGGCACAGCATACCACAGTTCATACTATCAATAATATAATATCCTTGAAATTTCATAAATTTTTTATTATTACAAATTAGGATTTATAGATAAAAATATAACATATATACTTAAATACAATTTTTGGATTGAAACCGAAAATTTTTTAGTTTTTAATATTTAAAATATGAATTGAGCCTTATGTTTTATAAAACGTATGTAAATCATATTAAATGGTATTTTATATTTTTTATATAATTTATTAAATGTTTATATATTAATTATATATGAATTTTTTATAACAAATTAACCAAATTTTTATGAAACATTTGTTTAAGATATATCTATATTATAAATTTTTACTTATGAAATACCTTTTTAAATTATTTTTCTTAACTCTGAATAATATACAAATTGGTTATATATAAATTATTATCTTAATTTACTAAATTTTTATAAATTAACACATAAATCATACATATAAAATATTTTTTATTAAAATTATAATTTATTTATAATATTTAATTAGAATTTTTCAAATTAATGGACTTATTTTAAAACTATTTTAACCAAATCAAAATGGATTTTGATAATTGATTTGATCAATGATTAAATAACATTATGTATTCAATATGTTGATTCAAAAAATTATCTAGTTAATGGAATTATAATATATAATTCTTATATTTATTAAAATATTATATATTTAACATAAATTTAAAATAATTGATACTAATAAAAAGTTTAAATAACATATAAATTGTAAAGTGTTGAAAATTTCTTGATTTATAAAATGTTCATAAATAGTTTATCTCATGATTGGATATATTGATTGTTAATTTGTTTCCATATTCCATGTCTTTTATATAGGTATAATTTTTTTATTTTTTAGAAGAATGTATTCGTTACTTTTAGATTATTATTGAACATATCATAATTTTCATAGTCGTGATTAAAGAGTTACAATCTATTTGTGATAATAGATTTTGTTTTCTTATACATTAATAATGTAATGTATTAGTTTTAAATATTGAATTTATATGTTAATAATAGTTTATTATTATTCGGTGTTATAATTATGGTTAATATAACTCGGGTAATGTATCCCTGTTTAGAGGATCATTGGGTTAGTCTACTCACTAAACTAGAGTGTTTTGTTATGTTTACAATAGTTAGGGATGACTTCATGTGGCTCATGTATTAATCATGTGGGAATATTTTTAATTCATATTATTCTAAACCTTTACATGAATGTGTTTTATGGACCATAAGATTAAGTTGAATGTAGATATTTATGAATATAGTTATCATTTACTTTTATTACGTTTAACAACCCTGACCTAGTAGCCAACAGTCTGTGGATACATTATTACAATCTTTCTTGATACAATTGACCACATCACAAACGAAAAAATAGTTAATTATTATTAGATAACTTGATACATACTTAAATTGAATCATTCATTTGAAAACATAAAATAGAATAATGTATTTTCTTTAATAACACATCTATTCCCTTTTGAATATCTATATGTATCAATCATAATAGATTTCTTGGAATCCCAGGGAATGAAAAAAGTATGAAGATAGTTTTCTCTATTGCACACTAAGGGTATGTGTGTAGTGTAATATATCATTAATAAATAAGGAACAACCAATATGGAAAGATAATTAAGTGAAATCACATGTCCTTGAATCAAAAACATAGGATCCAAATACATAAATGGATATTATAAATACAGTAATATCCTAGATAATATTAATAAAATTTTCATTAAAGGAAATTGTGACAATGGTATATCATGATCCTAGACATCAGGATATTTATATCATCAAAACCATTCAGCAAGATTGTTTATATAAATACCCCAAACCAAATATCCTATAGGTGGTGATTACATTACTAATTTGGTATAAGATACACGAAATCACATCCAAAAGAAAAAAATAGTTTATTAGTCTTTGTAAACTATATACATTCTTGAGTCTTTAAAAAAATTAAAAACATAAATTATAAAAAATTGAAAGTAAATATTTTTCATCCCCGAACTCGTTTAAATATTCCTTCTATATATCACGGGGAAAAGATAACACTTAAACGGTTAGCATAGATTCCCAGATATGGTTATGAATTGTTTGATATATCAAGAATAAGTCATTAAAAAGCAATATGGAATGTTAAATAACTAAAATTACATTTCACTTAATCAATAAAATGGTGTAAACATTCTTTTAATAAATTTTGTTCCTTGGCCACTAAGTTCAAGGCATCATCCTTTTCAAAAAAAAAATCAATAACTTGGCTATCATGATTGGATAAGTGATAATAAATATGACAAGCGAAATCATTTAATACACATTAAATTTAATCAATAAGATGAGAATAAATGATATCATGGATAATACTAATGAAATAATACCATTGATAATTATAATTGAAATATCAATGAAGAAAATGACTAATATTGTACTTCTTGATCATAGGCGTTATGATATCTATATCCTTAGGACCTTTCAAAAAGGTATATTAAAAATAGGTTTAAAACCAAATTTAATTCTACATTGATGATTTGATGCATTAGACTTGTTAGTGCATTGAGGAGAAATAAAATTACAGTCCCTACCTATCATTGAACGTCTGACACATTCTTTATATATCGAATTATCGATTTAATTCATGAATTGTATAACTTAGAAACAAATATATGTTTTATTATATAATATAGATTTATCGAAATGAATTACCCATTCAATAAGAAAACATTCATAATAAAACACCATTTATAGAAATAGTATAAAATTTATGCAATAATCTTATACATGATACAAATTTTATGGATATTTAAAATAAATTTAATTTCTAATGATCATAAGAAAGATAATGTTACAAGGTAATGTTAATGACTAAAAAATTAATAAATAATTTGAATGTCAATATTTTCTCTAGTCAAACATATCTTAAACTAACTAAAGAAAAAATACGTATAGTATTCTTACACCATATAATTCATTTTTTTATTTATTAATAGAAATATTGTAATAATATTTTTAAAAATATTCTTGGAAAAAACATACCTCACATTGAATTTTTTTAAAAAAAATTAATATTTCCATGATATTAGGGATACTATTTAATTTTAAATGAACTTTGTGAAATTGTTGAGGATCCTTCAAAATAGTGAGTGGTAATGATGGAGGGAATGTTGTTTTCATTCTGAGTATATTAGAACAAATATTCCATTCTAATTTTTGTATAAAATGTCAAAATGTACCATATTAGGAAGATGATATAGGGATTCCCATTAAAAAATTTTAAAAAATCAAATAATGGATAAAAATTATTTAATCAATATTAGAAGAATATTAAAATCATTTTTGAAAACATTTTTATACAAAAAATGGGTTTTATGAAAAGGATTTCCGATATAAGATAATAATAATGTTTGATTTTCTTAAAAAAACATTTCCTAAATCAAAAAAATTTCCAAATAGTATTAAATTTTACTATTACCTGAATATTTAATAAATTTCAATAGAAGATGAAAATAAAAGTGATTTTTTATAATATGAACAAATAACTTACCTTAATGAAAATTGGATCATAAATAATCCTGGTTAAAATGAGACTAAAATAAAAACCTTCACCTATTTGGTAACTTTTGAATAATAACCACCATGAATGAAATAACATGAAATTAGACATTAAATACTAGGAATAAAATAAAATTTATTATTAAAATATCAGATGTGTAGTATATACACATCATAAAATTAAATAGGTTCAAAATATCAAAGATGTCACAATGTAATGGAAATTGAAATGAAATATTTTGGAATGATCATATAGTTGTAGTGAAGATTAAATAATAAATTTATTATGTCTATAAAATGTAAAAACACAATAATTTTTTAAATAAGTCGTAAAATAATCAAAATTATTTACACATATGTTCTTAGAATATCATTGACAATGAAGATGCAATATAACCCAATGAAAAGAAATTTAGTTCTAAAATTTCATTCAACATTGTACCGTTCAAGTCTAATTCCCTCGTATGAAATAATTTAAATTGACACTTATAATGCCATTAAGGACGAATTATTCAAGATATTACATGTAAAATCGTATGTATATACATTATATTAAATGAATTTGGTTCATGAAAAAAATATATACCTCAAAAAGGGGGAATTGGGAAAAAATACTTCCCTCACATTTCTCTATAGTTGATCATGATTAATCCTCCTATATAATGGTTATAAACATTAAATTTCTTTATATCACAATATTATTAACATTTATTGTATCATATATGATCTTATTAAAACATATTATCACTCTTTTGTTAATAATATTTCATTATTTCCATTATTTAGAATGTTAAATGCTTCACTTTCTCATGCATGTTTTCCCAAAAAAATTAATGTTATTGTGAAATGTTTATAGATATATCATCTATAGAATTATATTAATTTTATAAATATCATATTTATTAATTTTATAAATTTTTAAATACATTTTTTAATGATGAACATGGAAAATGAATCGCATCACTTTGTGGAGATTGTAGGTCATACGTATGAGTGGGAGACAATATCATTTCCTTAATGAGTTAAAGGGTAATGAATTAGATGATATATTATTTTTACGGAACTAATACCATATCATAATTTTTATATATATTAATTAATTTCATCATTATGACTATCCATGTGAGTTGGTGATGGAAAACATATTACATAGGGTTGTGAGGTGGTAGTTTGTCATACACATGAGTAATGGCTATTTTCCTCATATGATACATAAGGGAAGGGAAAAATATTATTACGTAAACAAAATATCATATTATTATGTGTTATATACTTGTGTTATATTCTTTTAATTTTTAATAAATAACTGATGGTGGTAAAATAAGAAATAAAAAGAAATAGTGTCATTACAATGATGACCTTCTCTTAGAGAATCCTCCTTTTGATCTATTATTAAGGACCCTAGGTTTGGTCCTTTTGAAAGAAATATATAATTTTTATAAGGATTTGTGGGTGAATTTTTTTACTGTTTTATTAATTTAAATGGATTGATAGGTGTGAATAAGTGGGAGAGGGGTGGCCTTTTATAATTGTGTAGGAGTGGTATTTTGGTAAATATGAAAAACTATACATTAATGGGATGTCACTCTCGCCCAAGTTCCCCAAAATTCATTAAATAATCAATTAGAGGGAAATTATATTTCATAAATATCGACATTCGAAAAAAAAATTAAACAATTTATTCTTTATCTTTTATGTTCGCTTTTACAATTTTATTTTTGACCATGCAAAATAAATTTTCTATTCTAGTTAACAAATCCATTAAGAATAAAATAAAATGATCCTTATTAGATAATTTTTATCTAATTATTATAATTATTAATTATAATTTATTATATAAAAAACATAAGTGTGTGTGAAATTAATTTAAACATAAGTGCATGTAATGTGCATAACAACGTTTTAACTTTAAATACGGTAAATACATTTTTCTGTTTTTAATAATAATAATAATAAAAATTAATTTTACCTTATTGTTTAACATTAATTATTATGATTAAAAATATTTCATCAATTTAATGAAATTAAATTCACATAATTGGTTGAATTTAATTTAAAATTAAACTCTCAAAATGTGTTGAAACACAATTTGTTTAAGAAATGAATTTTTGAAGCATAAGAAAACCATAAATTAAATAAATGATAAGTGATCATCAATATACGGATTTAAATTAATACAATTAGATATATAATCTATAAATTTCATTTAAATATTTCCTACTAGTGGTAATTTTAATTTATTAAAATGGAGGGACATTATACATTTAAAAAACGTTTTGAGGAAAATGTGTTTTCAAGCCTAATAATAAACATATTCCAAAATACGATATTAACATGAATATAATGTAATTAATTATATAAATAATACCTGAAATATACTTACAATAAATGGAAATAAAGTCTAAATTTTATTTTCAATTTTAACTTAATTAATTTAGTTAAATGAAAAGATAGTTTTACAAAAAAAAAATATTTCACACAATTCATTAAAAATTCACACTTTTTATAAAACAAAACCAAATAACATAATTTTGATATGATGATATCTAAATTATAATTATTTTTTTGAAATAAAATTTCAAATAAAAACTATAAATTTATATTAATTAAAAAACATAAAATAAAATATAAAACCATTTTCAAAGTAAATGTATTTTGAAGCATAAAATGACTTTACAAAAAATTTGAGTGATTATTTGATAAGAATTTATCAATAAATTTTAATTTATTAGAACATATATATATATTATAATTCACATAATCCTATTCATACTCACTAATTCAATGGAAAGGTTATCAAGTCCATATTTAAATAATATATATCATGGGTTATTTGAGCTTGGTATTGTGTTTCATATATTATATTAATCAAAATTTTCTTCTTCAAAAATATCAGGGCATTACAATGTCACAATAACATGTATCCTCCCAATATGAACTTGTTCTTTGAAATCATCGGTTTCATATTTTAAAATTATATTATTGAAATCCAACCTCGTAAAATGGGGTTAATAAAAAATCCCTTAAAAGAGGGAATGGGAAATATATAGGTTGTATAGAATAACACATAACATGGATTTTGAGTTTGAGAACACTTGTGGGATATGAAAATATGGAAATTTAAAAAATGAATAAATATATATAGTTATTGAGGTCATTAATCACAATTATGTGAATGATCCAGATAATGTGAACTACAACAAAATCAAAAATTTGTAATGAATCAAATTACCATTGATTCATAAAATCTGATGGCAATATGATAAATTTATTTTGATATATTTTTCCTAAATTTTAGGAGTTCTTTTTGTCGAGATAGATAACGCATGAAAATATACTTACTTGATGTCTTTTTTTAGTTCCAATAGAACAATTTCATCTTTTGGTTGTTCTTCGATCAATTTCCAATTAACCTCTTGCTCCCTGGAATGAATATACAATATGATTTTTCTATTCCTAGAGAAATAAAATTAGATTTTAATAGATTAAATAATCCAAAAAAGTATGACAACATATTCCCCCAACCTTTATTAAAATCAATATTATTAGAGAAGTTCATCCCATAAAGACGAATATAATTCATTAATCACTAAAACCTCTATACTGACACACCAAATTAAACTCAATTCCTTACACATGTATTTACTAGTCATTTTTTTGTAAAAACATT
The DNA here is from genome assembly GCA_963277665.1 of Viscum album. NCBI lineage: Eukaryota > Viridiplantae > Streptophyta > Magnoliopsida > Santalales > Viscaceae > Viscum > Viscum album. The sequence continues at coordinate 278,567,934 of OY728123.1, read as the reverse complement.
GTTATACTAAGTATTAAAATGTATAGATAAGTTGTTTTTTCTCTACCATTTTAACCCTTTAGTTTTTTGATCAATACCCCCTTCCTTGCTAGATGTTATAGATTATCATCTGGAATGTGACTTTTCCTTTTTTTTAAATCATTTTTAACAAAATTACTATAACATCATCAAAAATAAGATGAAAATCCAAAAAAAAACATAATTAATCATAAAATCAGTTTTTAACCGCTAGTTTTTTCTATTTGAATTATTTTAAAATAAATAAATAATATTAACTGACTGTAGTTACATTAACATCAATGATCATATTAACCGAAAAAGAAATTGATACCTTTATAATTATGAAGAGATAATTATTCCTTACATAATGCTTCATGTTAATCCTTAATGATTCATCTACTTCATCCTAATGAAAAGTCCATGAAAATTTCATCAATTCCATGAATATATCATCACTTGAGACATTAAAAGGGGTATATATTTATTTCAAATTATAATTAACCATACACTTAGTTACCCATATTTTTTCCATAAATAAAAAACTATTCTCATACGAATCATATACATAGTGTCTTTGGGGATATATTTATTTTAGAAATTATTCATAATTTTTTATAAATAAAATTTGAATTATCCGAAGAAAACTCCCTATAGTTTCAATCCAGGTGCATAGAAATGTCTATTTTCACACAACGAGAGAAGATCGAGTCAAATTCCAATGCACCCTTTTTTGAGTTATTACCCCTATGTATTACATTATCAAACCTACCTCCAATTATAATATCTAAAAATGAATGTATTTCCATGAAAAATCACATAATGGTTTCCTCATAAAACCATTTGTATATTCTTAAATACTTACCCTAAAGTCTGTAATAGGGTCTTTTTCCCCTATTTATGTTTTCTTAAATCTAGTTCCAAATTTTTCTACTAAAATTCCTCTAATTCCAATTGTAAAGATCACAACCCTAGTATTCCTGATCTAGTGTTTACTTCACTACTTTGGCAAAAGATTAAATAAATTACATCTTGATGGACCAAATAGTTTAGTAGTCTTAGATAACTAGATAAATATTATAGTCGTTCATTACAATTTAGTACATAAATTAAAAAAATGTGAAACGAAATATTCTATATCCTAAAACTCATTCAAATATTACTTCTTTATATCATGGGAATGGAAAAAATATATGTTGGTATCAGATGTTCAGTAAGGGTAACATACAGTAGAAGCTATCATGAATTAAAAAATTCAATTAATATAGGAATTAAAATAACTAAACACACATTCCATTTAGTTAACATAATCACTATCATGATTATATAATTCATAATCAATATGTAAAGGTAAATAACTAAAAACACTTTCAATTTTATCAGTAACATGATCTCAAATACAACAATGGATAATATTTATACACTCATATCATGGATAATAATAACACAAAACAAAATCAACGAAATGGTTTATATTTGACATCATGATCTCACATATCATCATATTTTTACTAACAAGACCTTATGGAAATATAGTTTAATTTTTTTGATAAAAACCCATTTAATGCAAGATTAATAATTTTTCTCTTGATACCTATTGATGCATTGAGTTTTTATAAAATTATGTACCCCAACTAACACTGCATGTGCAATGCATTCCATTTATATCGAATAATCAATTTTTTTCAGGAATAATTTGTCGATTAAAAAATATCCACATTGAGTAAATAATATTGATTTATCAAATGAATTCCCTATTATATCAAATAAAATTCATAAAACCCCAATATGTAAAGGTAGTTTATGTTTTACTAAATAATTATGTCCATGATATAAAAAAATATTTATATTTAAATGAAATGTACTGTCCACTGACCACATGAAAGATAATTTTTAAAGGTAAAGTTAATTACTACAATAATTAATCAATAAAGATAATTTTAATACTATCATTGGTGAAATTGATCATTAAAAATCTAGAGAATGAATAAAAATGGTATCATCACAAATATAAAGTGTTGTTGTCATTGATGAATAGAATTTCACTAAAAATATCATTTAAACATTCTTGAGGAAAATAAATTTTTAATTTTGAAAATAACATTTAAAAATTAGATATTTATATAATTTTAGGAAAAGAAATTTCTATGAAATTATCTTTCTAAACATTTAAAGTAATTTTAAAATTTATGAGTGGTATTGATGGCGGTAATGTTATATTCATGTTGAGTATGTTAAAAAAATTCTTTCTATTTTTCATAAAACATTTACCAAGGTGTATTATTAGAAAATGATAGGAATATTACTTTTAAAAAGTTATATAAAATTAAAATCATGGGAATATATGATATTAAACATTCTTGGAATAATACTAAAAACATTCATGAAAATACTTTTTGAAAATATGGATTTGTAAGAAAGTGAATACTGAATGAAGTGAATATTAAAGTCGTATTTTCCGAAAAAAAATACTTTCTCAATATTTTTATGTAACAAACACTGGGAAATTGTAATATTTAATGAAAATGTCAATAATTAAAAAAGGATAATAAAATTATGATTTTTTATTATACAATTATCAAATAATACCCTACAATGTAAATTCAAGCATAAACAATCTGGGTTAAAATGAAATTGAAACATGGACCTTTACCACTATGGTAACTTTTAAATAATTGACCTTAAAAAATAAAAAAAATGAAAAATTAAATACCTTATATGTTATAATATTTATGATATAACATATCAACTGGGAAGTAGATACACCTTATAAAAAGAAATCGAAGCATAATATCTAATTTTCCTCAATGGAATGAAAATTGAGCTGAAATCCTTTACAATAATCATACAATTGAAGTGTAGATTAATCGATGAATTGATTATTTATATCAAGTTTAAATCCAATGAAAAAATTTTAAATTCCAAATAAAATATCAAAATACAATGCACACGTTGTTTTAGAATCACATTGATAATTAATAAGTAATATAACCCTATGAATTGAAATTGAGGTATGAAATTCCTTACAAATGGTGACCTTCAAGTCTAATCCCCTTGGATGAAATAATTCAAATTGAAACTAAAATACCATGAAGTAAGAAGGTATAATGATATTACAAGTAAAAAGTAAAGTATATACAATATATAAAATAAATTAGGTTGATAATATTAAAATATACCTCAATGAAGTAAAACTGAAAAAAAAATACCGTACCTAAAATTTTCCTTTAGTTGAACATTATTTAACATCATTTATAATGGGTTTAAACATATTATTGATTTATAAAAGAAACATATTAAAATTTACAATGTCATATATGATTTTTTTTATTTCATCTTATCACCTGTTAATAATATTTCATTATTACCATTTTCATAGTTGTTAATATCTCTATTTTCTCATTCTTGTTTTGTCATGGAAGTTATATTAACTATGAATAGGATATAGATAAATCATCTCCATAATTCTATTAATGTTATAAAAATAATATTTATTAATTTTATAAATTTTTAAAACAATGATTGAATGTTGTACTGTCACGACCAGTCCTCGGGACCCATTCCATGACTACCACAAGCCTGTCTTCCATAGGCCAGGGGATGAAGACTAGCACCAAAGGCATAAATCTCGACAAAAAGGGGAAGGCATTGAATTTATAAGGTAAACAAACACCACAGAGTAAGAAAGCAGAAGTAAACACTATGTAAAACAGGGTACAATAGTAAGTGCGGAAAGTAAATAGGCCAGAATACAAACCCAAACTGAAAGTAAAGTACAACTAGAAAGAATGTACAGTAACTGAAAATAAAGCAGCAATGTCGAGCCGTCCACTGGAAGTCCCACCTGAAGGGTGGGTACAGATAGCCTCCTCAGCTCCTCGGGACCATCCGTCTGCTCCGTGTACGTCCCGCGCAGTGGTCCACCTCCAAGTACTGACTTGCTCCACAAGCATCAACCACGATCAGTGCTGTCTGTCGTCTGCATCCAACACAACATAGTGCAAGAATAACCCATGCAGGGCTGAGTATAAGCTACTCAGTAAGGACCCTGAGACCCCCGAAGGTCTCCTAGAATTCACAAAGGATAATCCACAAAGAAAAGATACAATCACGAAGTAACATCCAACACTACTTATGTATTTGCCCATACATATACCTAAGTCATCAATTCCAGTTCGGCTCCAACATCCGAGCCCAAGTTCGATCAAGTCCACACAGGATAGTACAACCCAATACAAACAGGAAAGCACAACACAATCCACATAGGAAGCAAGTCAATCATATCGAGGATAATGATTGAAAGTCAAGACTCAGCTCACACAGGTATACTTCTTCGTAAGGTGATAGAGATGATCAGATGTAGCCACTGATTCATCTAAGCTGGGACCCACGTAGGATACAAAAACTAGTTACTCTGCCAGACCCATGTAGTATACAAAAATAGAGTCAAACACTGTCGGACCCACATAGGATACACGAATAGTAGTACTGCCAGACCCACATAGGATACAAGAACAGTAGTCATCGCCATCAAACCCACGGAGTATTTCAGTACGGTCTTCATCACTGCCAAACCCAGGGAGGATTTCAGTGCAGTCTTCATCGTTGCCGAACCCACGGAAGATTTCGGTGTAGTCATCGTCGCTGCCGATCCCACGTAGGATTTCAGTGTAGTCATCATCGTCGTCGCAGTCGCAGTTAGCTCTAGGGTTCCCGCACACAGCATGCTCAATTCCGGGAGGGTATTCTCTATGATCCAAGGGGTTCGATATATCAACTGACACATATTCTAGAGTTTATGTATCCTAAAGTTCCTTCTCGACAAAAGGAACTCAACGTGACTAACGGCGTGTCAGTCAGACGCTCGGTCTGAGAGTTATTGGCTTTTTCGTTCCAGGGGCCCGGTTGGTTTTTAATTCAAAACCAACCCTTCTGCACTCCAACTGTGTCCAAACCTCGAGTGGAGAAAGCCAAAAGTTCCTTGTCACTAAGAGGAATCCATCCAAGTCGACCACACGTCAATCAGACACATGGAGCTCATGTTATAACCGTTTTCGTTCCGAGAGTCCAACTGGTTTCGAGCTCGAACCAACTCATACATACCCAATGTTCTATCAAAAATTGATTTCAATATACCGAAATGACCATCTCGATCCAAGGATCGTATCTAAACTGACAGTGCATCAATCAGAGGTCCACAGCCCCAGATATGGGCAAATGAACAAACCTGACGGGTTTTAGGGGGTTTTGGGCCCGGACCGACCCGGCCCGTGACCCCCTGGGTCGGCCCTAACCGGGTAGACCCGACCCAGGTCCGGCCCATTAGGGAGCGGCCTGACCCCACTGGCACGGCCCGGCCCCACCTGGGCGGTCCGGCCCGGGGCGGCTGGTTGGCCTAGCGCGGGCACGACCCGTGTGTGGCCAGCTCGGCGCTGGCTGAGCCGAGCGGAAAGGGGGGGGGTGATGCCCCCCTGATTGAAGCTGCGGCCCCATGTGGGGGCCACTCCTTTTCCAACCGGGGGTTACGACCCCCGGTCTTCCTTCCAAAACGGTCGGTGCTGCCGCCGCGGGACCACGCGGTCCTGCCCCTCTGAGGTGCCGGCGGCCGATGGTTCCGGCTGCCCCGCCTTGCACCGTCGTGGCTTTGAGCCGCAGCCTTGTCTGACCAGCGCGGTGCGACAGTGTCCTGCCCCTCCGTCATGGCCCCGCTCCAGCTGCGGCCTCTTCGCGGTTCTCCGGCGAGGCACGACAGCGTCGTGGCTTTGTTCGGCCTCAACGACGCATCGCGATGGTGCTGCGCTTCTTCGCCTGTTCCTCTTTCTTCTACGCGGTGCCGTTGCACCGTGCTACCTTTTCTCATGCCGCAACAAGTAAAAAATCAAAGGGGGAGGAGTGTAGGCCGTGTTCCTGTGGTCCGACCTCCTCCCGTTATAATGATAACAGGCAGTGCAAGAATAATAGTCGTTGAATGGCAAAGAATTCACGAACAAAAAATTAACCCCTACCTCAAGCTGTTGTCGAACGAAGGTTCATCGCTGGAAAAGGACGTCCTGGAAGATGGAATCATGGAAAATAGGATCTTCGGCATCGCGGTACATGGTGTCGTGTCATCGATCTCCGAGGAATTACCATTCTTTGTCATCCTTCGTTGGAGGCCGGTGTTCTTTGTCGGTGTCGGTGCGTTCATCACGTTCTTCAAGGAGGAAGATGAAGTTATTCGTGGAAATCTCCCTCTCAACACAACGAAGAAACTTCTAATTAAAATAAGACTTGTCTTATTTAATTAACACACACAAGCCAACATTACATTTTAAATTAAAAAGAATTCATTCAATTAATTGAATTAATTGAAGATTCTTAATAGTCCAATTAATGTGAGAGTTGACTTGGAATTTAATAAGGGGGTGCAGGTGTGTTACAAAATAATGGGGGTTTGCGGAAGTTGAATAGGTGGGGCTAGAGTGGGTCCCACCTCACTAATATCCTATCAAGAGGGGGGTTAGGATATAGTGGGTCCCGCCGCAACTTCCATATGTAGGTTTAAACTACTTAGAACATAAAATAAAAATTGTTGCACAACTTTTATTTTATTCATTAGTTAACCCATTTTTAAATAACCACACCCAAGAAAATGCAACTCCAAAAAAGGTGTTCCTATGCAATTACCGGCGCTGCGGTTTCATCGGTGCCTTCAGATTTCGATTCCAAGCACCGGTTCAAAAGTTAGAAAAACCCGCTCGTTCGTTCACTTGACGTACTCGAGCTAAACTTCGGAAATTGATTCCGGGCACATCAGGCCTTGGAATCAGGTGTCGTCAGAAACTACATACTCGTAAAATCCAAAATAAAATTATGAAAAAATTTCCATTGAAATTTATGGGTCTTTACATGTACATAGAAAATTAGTCACATATCTTCGTGGAGATGTTAGGCCGTACTTATGCATGAGGAATGATATAATTAATTTAATGGGTGAAATGTTAAGGAAGTGGATGATATACCAATTTATATAATTAATATAATTTCATTTTTATAATATAAAATCATTATTCACATAATTATTACTTTGCATTTGAGTTGATGTCGGATAACAAATTACATATGTTCGTGAGGTGGTAGTCCGTCGTAAACACAAGAAATGGATTTGTTTCTCATTTGATGGAAAATGAGATGGATAAATATTATTCGATAAAAATAATAACATATAATTTAATGTTAGATAATATTTTATTATATTTTATGTTTTGATTCATAAATTAAGGTAGTAAGGTACGAAACTAAAAAAAGGGTTTTTTGTTAAGACGGTTGCCTTCTCATAAGGATTCATGTATTGGATATATTTATAAGGACCCTAGGGAATTGTCTTTTGGGATGTCCAAAAGCAATAAAGTTTTAGTGTGGATGTTGGGGAGATATTTTTTATTTGTTTGTTGATATGAATGTCATGAGATGTTTCAGTAAGTTATAAGAGTTTGTGCACTTTTATAACTGAGGAGGAGTGAAATTTTGTAAATACCCAAAACTATTCAATAATGGTAATTGACACGCATCCCAAGTACCTGAAAATTTTATAAATAATGTAGTGGATAAAATTTAAGGTCAATAATACCCTCCAATAAAATAAAAGAAACATGTTTTAAATAGGTTATTTCTTATCCCGTAAATTTACATAATTTTACCGTTTTATTTTTCACAATGATAATTGTTTTTTTTATTATTAATTATTCATCTAATCCTAAAATAAAATGAGCCTTATTATAAATTCATACCTACTATTTATAAATATTAAGTCTAATTTATCAATTTAAAATCCAATTTTTGTGTAAAATTAATTTTAACACAAGTACATGTAATCTCAAAAACCCCATTTTAACCATAACTACTGTATGCAAATTTTAAAATCCATTCTAATCTTTAAGAACAATAATTAAGATGAATATATTATATAATCTTAATTATTATTATTAAAACAATTTAATCCTAATTTTAAAATCAATTTATATATGTTTTGAAATTTAATTAAAAAAATAAACCTCTAAAAACCTGTTGAATAATGGTTTTTCAATAAATGCCTTTTTCAAAAATTAGAATATCTTCCATTAAAATTATGACCATTGATCATAAATAAATTCATTAAAATTAAAATTATTATATATATATATTCTATAAAATTCATTCAAATCATTCTTTATTATGGATTGTTTAAAAAATGAATGTGGGGAAAATTATACATTTAAAAATGGTTTCAAAAAAAACATTCTTTTTTAAGCCTAAAAATAAACTTATAAAAAATTACTATAAACATGTTTAGAATGTTATTAATATTAATAAATATAAAAACAATACTTATATGAATTTTTAATTAAATTAAAATCATAATGTAACTTTTAAATTACTTAATTAAGTTGAAATAAATGACACTTATAATAAGCTATATTTTCACTATTCATAGAAAAATAACATTTCTGAAAAATAAAATAATTACTCACTATGATAATTATGATATTATAATTTAAAAAACAATGATATTTTTATAAAATTTTAATTCTATAATTTGTATAAATTAATTATAACTACAAAATATGAAATTAAAAACAATTTTTTGTTGATGAAATAGTATTTTCAAGCATAAAATGAATTTACTAAACATTTTAGTGATTATTTAATTTGAATATTAAAATAATTTATTTTATTAGGACCCTTGTGTATGTATATTTTATTATTAGGTTAATCCTATTAATACCTAATAATTTATTAGCAAGGTTATAATAGTCATATTTAAGTAATATTGTTCTCATGTCATTTAAACTTGATGTTGTTTATCATGTATGAAGTCAAACACAATGTTATTATTTTAAAATATCAAGGTTTTATATTATTGTAGAATGGTTGATTTATAAAAAATCATTTAATTTGGTTTTCATGATCTTTCACCTCATTATAATTTCAATGCATTGGGAGGATATATATAACCCTACCCCACACATCAGTTCATCTCTAGAGAATTCCTCAAATATCGAATGATCAATTTCACGCGTGAAAAATATTCATTATCATTAAATATACAAATTTAGTGAATAATACAGACTTATAATGATTTTACCAATGTAATAAGAAAACACGGTATGTAAAAATGTTATATGGTTTTTTTCGATAATCACATCCTTGACACAAAATAATATGGATATTTAATAGAAATATAATTTACAATGATCATAATAGTGTGAATGTTTCTCAATAACTTTAATTACAACAAAATTAATTATGAAAGTGAATCCAAATGCATCACTGGGTCAAAATAATCATAAACCACCCAAATAAAGAATAAGGATGGCATCATTTGTATATAATCCTGGTGGGGTATAAGTAAGATAAATGGTTTTTATTGTTGATGAATATAAATACAATAAAAAGATCAAAAACATTCTTAAGGAAAATACATTTTTCATTTTGAAATTCACTACTAAAATCATACAATTTTGAGACTTTTTGGATTACATTATCTTTTAAATGAATCATAAAAACATTTTAAATTAGATTCATGCAATGACTCGTCATGATAGTGGGAATATATTTTTCATTCCTAGTTTATTAAAACAAATATTCTATTCATACTTTTAATAAAAAGTGAAAAAATATTTTTTTTGGAAAATGAAAAGGAGAATTATTTTAAACCATTTTATAAAAATACATGTGTATAAATTTATTTAATAATGTTTTGTAGAATATTAAAAATATTCATTAAATAATTTTAACAAAAATATAGGTATATAAGAAAAATAAATTTTGACCAAAAAGACAAATAAAGATGGATTTTCATGAAAATGTTTTCCTAGTCATTTTAAATACCAAAGAGTTGAATTTTTACTATTACATAAATATTTATTAACAACCAAAAAATAATAAATTTAATGGGTTTTTTAGATAAAGTTAAATTAATATTCATCATTAAAAAGTTGTCAAAAAACAATCTTAACTAAAATTATATTGAAGCATAAACCCTTATCTCTTTGGTAACTGTTGAATCATAACCCCTAGGGACAGAATAAATTCAAATAAAACATTAAATAAAATTAATATAAAGAGATTCATGACATAACAAATCAAATGTATAGTAGATACACATTATAAAAATATATAGGTGAAAAATAAAAATATCTCTCAATGGAGTTGAAATTGAGATAAATTCAATTACAAGGATTAAACCATTGAAGTGAGAATTTTCTGAGGAATTAGTAATCTTTATCAAAATTAATCTACATGAAAAAAGTTGAAATACACCATAAAATAATAAAAATTCATGATTCATATAATTGTAAAATATCAAATACAATGAAGAAGCAACATAACCCAAGGAAAATAAAATAATTTAGGAAACTCCTTACCATATGGTAACCTTTAATTCAAATCCACTTTGATGAAAGAATTTGAATTGCAGCTTAAAATACAATTAAATATATAGGATTAAAGATATTATATGTAAATAATCATTATATACACCATACAAAATAAAAATAATATTAACATTAAAATATTCCTTAATAAATGGAAATTGATCTCAAATCCTTGACCTCATGTTTCACATTATTTAAACAGGTTGTAACCTCTGGTATAATGGTTTGAAAAATGTTATTAATTTATACTAGAACAATTTTTTTAAATAATAGAGAAGTTAATTGGTCACCCAAGTCATTACCCTTAGAATAATATATACCATAAGACTTTTCATATTTATAATATCATATATCTTTTATTACAAAATCTTATCACTCATTCATTAATAATATATCATTATTACCGTTGTTTTGGGTGTTAACTAGAAAGTTTTCAAAAATATTTTTTGTTACGAATGTTGTGATTATTTTGAACAGGATATAGATCCATTAACTCCATATTTATATTATGGTTATAAATATCATATTTATTCATTTTGTATATTTTTATAATATTTATTTAAATTTTATCATTGAGAGTGAATCATATCGCTTCGTGGAGATAGTAGGTCATACGTATGCGCGTTTGACATAACCATTTCCTTAGTGAGTGAAATTCTAATTAATTAGTTTATATATTAAATTTATATAATCAATATTAAGTCATAACTACCATATATATTCATTATTTTCTTCATTTGGACTATCCATGTGATTTGGTGATGAATAACAATTTACATAGGTTCACATAGTGATAATATGTCATACACATGAGTGATAACATTATTTACCATTAGATGGAGAATGAGATAGATAAATAGTATTCCACAAACATAATAAAATAACAATATATGTGAGATAATGGTGTTATTATATTCTAAATCTTCATCCAATATTGGTGTTCGAAAATGAAGAAGTAAAAATGAAGTATCTCAGTGATGAAGATAAACTTCCCCTAGAAAAATCTCCTTTGGGTCTCTTCTTTTGGACCCTAGTGTTGGTCTTTTAGTAATAAAAGAACCTATTGACCAGTTATAACGATATTTTGGACATATTTTTGTTGGGTTTTTTTGAGATAAATTTCTCGATAGGTGTGATGATATTATGAAATGGTTCCCTTTTATAATTGATGAGGAGGGAAATATTTGTAAATACACAAAACAATTCAATAATGGGAAGTGAATCTCATCCCATGTTACAAAAAAATTAATAAATAGTTAGGTATAAGGAATATAAGTTCTATCCACACCTCCAATACTAAAAAACGTTTTTAGTATGGTATTACCTTCAACTCTAAGGTTACTCACTTATACCATTATGGTTTTCGTCATGATAACTTGATTTTCAAAACAATGAAAATTACACATTGAGATTAAAATAAAATAAAATATATTAGATAATTTGTTCTAAATTATTATAGATATTATATACATTTATAAATTAATAAACATATATTTTACAAAATTAATTATTACACAGACGTAGGTAACGCGCAAACCCTATTTTTAAATTTCACTAAAATAATTAATTTTCAATGTCTTTACAAATCATTTTGAATAACATTTATGTTTACATTATTTAATAATATTAAATATTATAGTTCTAAATATGTAATCCATTTTATACAATCCAATTTAAATAATTGGAATAATTTAATTTAAAATTAAACGCACAAGCATAAAAAAATTGTAGTTTTCCAAAGAAAATATTTCATAAGTACATAATGTTTCTAAATGAAATTTCAAGTTAAATTACATAAAATTATTTAAATTGAATTAATATTAATATAATTAAACTAATTCAACATTTAAAACAATTTTAAAGAAAAGAGGAACTTCTTAAATTCTTTAATTGAATAGGTAGTTTTCAATAAAAAACAATATTTTCACTATTCGTTAAAAAATATTATTTTCAAAACAATTATCAAACATTACTCAATAATATAATTGTAGAATTTTTATTTAAAAATTTAAATTTATTTTTTAATATAATTTTTAATATAATTTAACAAAATTAATATAAGTTTGGGAAATGTTACCAAACTACTTTTTTAAAAAATACTGTTTTTAGAATAAAACTAAATTTACTCTGATCCCTTTCTTATAAAAAACAATTAGATGAATGATAAAACATTTTAATGATTATTTGAAATAATATTTTTCTAAAAAACATATACCAATATTGAAAAATTTGCTTTATTATGATAATAACACAATGTGTGCATGAAAATATTATTTTTTGAGAACAATTATTTAACTTTTATATGATTGTTATTTTCATTTATGACTAGTTAATAACCAATGAATTTATTTTATATACTTGAAAAACATATAATTTTCATAATTAATATTTTCTTATTCATATATTCCAATTTAATTACAATGTGTTAACTATCACATTAAATAATAATATTCTAATAGTATATCATGGTTTATTTAAATGAGGTGGTGTGTCATATTCAATTTTTCAAATTAATAAAATTTATTTTACTATCAACATATTCTAAAATATTAAGTGTTACATTTTACACCGATAAAATATATTTCACCATCAAAAATATATTCTGGTCATAAATGGCTTAACCTGATTTGAAAACCCACATTGTTGAAAGGGTTAATAAGACATACTTTTGATAAGAGAGAAATAGAAGTATAACATTCATCTAAAATAATTGATTACTAGGTTTCTTTGTATGAAATCATTAGTGGGATGTGAAAATATGGACATGGATGGGAAAATTGATTCATAAGTATACATGTAGAGTGATAAAGAATATGGTTATGAGAAATATAACAACCATAAGACCATAAATATTCCATTGGTGGAGAGACCATAAACTCCGCATAAATAAATTTAAAAGGAGAAAATTTTTATTTCAATATCATTTTCCAAAAGTTGTGTAATTATTTTTCAATCAATAGATAGAACATGATAAAATATACTTACTTGGTATCTTCAATTTCATAATAACAATTCAATCATTGTTTTTTGATTCAATCAATCCTCACATCATTTATTACTCCATGAAATGAAACTCAAAGATTTATTATTTATACCCAAAGAACTAAAATTAACTTTTAATAGATCCTAATATCCATAAAAAATGAAATTATTTCATCTATGTCTCTAAATATTTACCAAGAAAATTGTTAGCATAATTTATCCCATATAATAAATTAATATTTAAACCACAATTGCAACACCCAAAGTCCAACATAGTTTTTTATACAAAATTATTTAAGGTAAAATGATTTCATCTAAAACAAGACATTATATCAGCTACTGGTATGCATTTACCCCTTTTTGACCTTCAGTTATGGGTTCAAGGTTTGCATCATTATAGGATTCAACGTTTTTTGATTCAGTATGTAGGTTTTACATTTTCTGAAACTACATTAATATAAAACCCATAACATTTACGTAATTGCGATAAACATCCTGAAAAATAACAATAATCATGAAATCAATTTTTTACCATTATGGTTTCATATATAACATATTTTCAAATTGAAATAAAATAATCTCAATTTATTATAATTACCATAAACTAAATTTTCATATTAAACCAAACAATTATTGATACAATTAATATTACAAAAATGTAATTCTTCATCATATAATACTTCTTGTTTATCCAAATGGTTATATGTACAATGAACCAATAAAACATCTCCCAAAATGTCATTAATTACATGAAATTCCATCACATAAGATCTAAAAATGTATTTTTATGACTTTGAACTTATTATATACTATAAAATCATAATCCCAACTTGTTATTCATAACTCTTAAGTCAATTATAGATGAAGAAATATATGCTTCCAAAAAAATTAACACAAACCTTATCCATTAGTGGACTCTATCCTTATCTTATTTTGTGATTTTGAATATTAGATAAGGTATATGTTGTTAGTATAATATCAGGATAACTCATTAGAAATAATCATAATATATTTTTCTTAAGACACTATCCCATTTGGTTTCTCATAATCACTATATTTTCTATCACATTTAGTGTTAATATCATTCTACCTAATTCCATATAATAACCAAAATAAGAAATTATACTGTGAGGAAAAAAAATTAAGAAACATAATGTAAAGGATTTATAAACCATGAAACCTTATTTTCATCCTAATACACCTTATGTTTAACCTAGGTAATTCATGTTTATCATCTATTAAAATAAGTAATGATCAATTTCAAATAAATTTATAATTAAACCAAATAATACCCCTAGGTAGTTTCAAACCAATTGGGAAACAAGTTTTGTAGTCATGCACCTTGTCATGAGTGAGCCAATGCCTAATTCACTCTTCTTAGATTTATTACCCCTATATACAATAGTTATAGATCTACATACCAATATAGTATCTAGATATGAATATATTGTTATGAAAACCTCATAATCTATACCTTACCAAATCTTTAGGATGATATCTTATACTGATACATATCCTCCAAGTCAGTCATAGAGTTATGTTCTCTAATATATGTTTTCCTAAATATCTATTCACAAGGTTTCTACAAAAAAATTCTATGAAACCAACTATAAAGACCTAACCCTTGTATCCATGAGTCTATGGTTTATTTTTTAAATTATATATAGATACAAGTGATCACATCTTAAAATAAAAAATATTTTAATGGTATTGGAAAACTAGATACATACATGAATACCACATCATATTTGAAAACATAAAATACAAGAAACTACTTAATTTTAGAACACCATTATTCCCTTAAGAATAACCATGTGTATCAATCATAATAAATTTCTTGAAATTCTTGGGAAAGGAGACATTATAAATTGTTAAGCTCAAATGCGTAGTAAGGGTATACATATAGTGATTCTATGATGAATAAATAATCCATAATCTATATGTCAAGGTAAATAACAAAAATCAGATGTCATTCAATTAATAACATGAGATCTAAATTCGTCCATTTATAATATCAAAGTAGTAATCTCATTGAAAATAATAATTATATTATCACTTATGTAAATTCATAAAATTGGATATCTGGATCTCAACCATCATGATATATATACCATAAATATCATTTACCATGATAGCTTAATGGATGGGATGATATGCACCAAAAACCCATTCAGTTTTTCTATCCAACTTATTCCTCTCATGTGACTATGAAAGCCTATAGGTTTTATCTATATCCCCCCTTAGAAACAATATTTCTACTACATTACTAAAATTTTGAATGATCTACTTAATTCAAGAACAATATTCCATATCAGAAAATATCAATATTGAGTAAATAATGTAGATTTTTTAAGATTTACCCCAGTCAATAATAAAACACCACATGTAAAAATGGAATGAGTTTTTTGAAATAATTATATCCAGGACACAAGAATATGGTTATTTAAGAAAAATTTAATGTCCAATGATCATAGGAATGATAATTCTTCAAAAAAAAGATAATGAGTACAAAATTATTCCAGAATATTAATTTTAATACATTACTAGGAAAAATATACCATAAAACATCTAAATAAACAATAAGGATTGTATAATTACAGTACCTCCCTAGTGGGGTATAAGTCAAATTAAGGGATATATTAATTTATTTATAGGAATAACATAAAATTATCAAATAAAATACTTGAGGAAAATACCATTTTAATATGGAAATAAACTTTTAAAAACTGAAATTTTGTAGAATATTAGGAAAACATATTATTAGAATATATTAATAAAATTTTATAGAGTAAGCATTAAGAAATTAGTAGTCATAATTTTGGGAATATTTTTTTCATGTCGAGTATGTTAAAATAAATATTTGTTAAACATTTTTAGTAGAAATTGAAAGATTAACTTACTGGGAGAATGAAAAAAAAAATTTGTTTTAAACAATTATTTAAGAATACATGGGTATAAATGTTTTTATAAAATCATTTTATAATATTAAAAAACCCCTTTAAAACATTTTCCAAAAAATATGGATGTGGAATAAATATCATTTTCAACCAAAATGGGAAATAAAGATGGCTTTTCTTAAAAACATTTTCTAAATCATTTTGTTTACAAAATAGAGTGAAATGGTATTATTACATGAAAGTTTCGTTAATAAATAGTTGAGAATAAAATAAGAAGAGTTCATTGGATAATGGTAAAATAATTTCCTTCAATTAAAATGTAAACATAATCAATCCTAATTAAAATTAGATAAATTATAAACCCTAACCACTTTGGAAAATTTTGAATCATATCCCCTATAGAATAATAAATTATAATGAAAAATTAAATATAATGAATATATATAAATTAATGATATAATATATTACTAGGGAATTAGATACACCTTATAAAAATAAATAAGTGTGAAATATCATGTATGTCTCAATGGAGTGGGAATTGAGATGAAATCTCTTATAAATATCATATTGTAGATGTGATAATTAATCATTTAATTTTTTATTTGTATCAAATTTAATACCTATAAAACAATTTTAAATAAAAAAACAATCTAAATTCAATAAACACTTAATCATAGAAAATCAATGGCATGGAAGAATTAAAATAATAAAATGAAAAGAAATTGTGTTCTGAAACTACTTACCTCTTGGTAGGCATTATGTCAAATAACCTTGGATGAAATAATTTTAATTTCAACATAAAATACTATGAGATATTAAGGATTAATTATATTACATGTAAATGGAGAGTTATATGGACCATGTAAATGAAATTGGGTGATAACATGAAAATATGCCTCCATGAAAGGAAATTGAGATGAAATATATTACCTTTTCATTCCCATTAGTTTTACATGATTTAAACTCACATATAATGGTTCTAAACAAGTTATTAATTTTTTAATGAACCATTTTATTTTTTATAATATCATAAATAACCCTCTTAAAAAATCTTATTACTCGTTCATTAATAATATTTAATTATTACCCTTTTTCTAGTGTTTACCGCCTTGTTTTCACATTCATGTTTTGTCACAGATGTAATAGTTCTTATTCATATAATATAGATAAATCATCTAAAAAAATTTCTTAATATTTTTAATTTCATATTTACTCAATACATAGATTTTTAGAATCATTATTTTAATTTCCACACTGGTCATGAATCACATCGCACAGTGGAGATGACAGGTCATATGTATGCATGAATGACGTGATCATTTAATTAATGGATGAAAGGGTAAGATATTAGAAAAAATATTAAATTTAAATAATAAATATTATTTCATAGTTATCTTATAAATTCATTATTTCCATAATGATGACTATCCATATGAGTCTGTGATTGAAAATAGATTACGCTGATTCGTGATGTGGTATTTTGTCGTACACACGAGCAATGGATTCTTTTCCCATTTAATAGAGATGGATATAGAAAAATATTATTCAATTAAACCAATGAAGTCTCTTTATATGGTAGATACTAATGTTATTATACTAGAATTATTAAGACATGCTTGAATATGGAAACAAATAAGTAAAAAGAGTAGGAGCATAGTGAAGATGATTACCTTCACTTAGAAAAACACTTTTGTATCTCTTCTTAGGTACACTAGGGTTGGTATTTTGGGAATAAAAGAAACGGATGGTCTTTTCCTGATATGTTTATTGATATTTTTGATGAATTTAGGGGAGGGGTTCCCTTTTATAATTAATGAGTAGCATTTTTTTAAATAAAACAAACTATTAAATAATGGGACGTCACTCTCAACCCAAATGCCTAAAAAATTGATTAATAATGGGTTGTATAGAATATATTATTTTTTAACACCTAAAACACTAAAAAATTATAAAATTAATATTCCCTTTACCTCAATTTTTAATCACTTTTACTATTTTAGTTTTCACTACGATAATTAGTTCTTTTACATAATAAACTTTTCCTTAATTACAAAAATAAAATGGTCCTTTTAAAATATTTTTTTCCAAATGATTATAAATATTAAATTTAATTTATAAAATATAAATTTTATGTGTTTGTGACATTAATTTTAACACAGGCACATGTAAGGCGCAAAAACCTTTTTTAACCATAAATTCAGTAATTTTTTATTGCCTTTCATTTTAATTATGATTTAAAATTATGTTGACCTCATTCAATAATATTATTTATTTTATTTTAAATTATTTAATGCAGATGATTAAATTATTTCACAAATGGGGTAGAATTTATTTAAAAATTAAACATGCAAAAGAGATGAAATTTATGGTTTCCAAATAAAATGTTTATTGAGTATAAGAAGTTTTATATCCAATTTTAATATAATATTGAACCTATTGATTTGAATTGGATTAATTATAATATAATTTTACTAATTTTACTTAAAATACAATTTTAAAAAAAATGGTACTTTTTAAATTCTTTAAATGAAAATAAAATGTTCAATAAAATTCAATATTTTCACTATTTATTACAAAATAATATTTTTATAAAATTCTCAACAAATCACTCTATAATAATTTTGAAATTTATAATTTGATATTTTATTTTATATTTAAAAATTAATTGGGAGAAATATGAGATGATTAATT
Source organism: Viscum album (assembly GCA_963277665.1). Lineage (NCBI taxonomy): Eukaryota > Viridiplantae > Streptophyta > Magnoliopsida > Santalales > Viscaceae > Viscum > Viscum album. Next base: position 278,548,973 of record OY728123.1, on the reverse strand, counting down.
TTATAATAAGTTCATAAAATACAATCGAACCACTTATTAGAAAAATAAATTTTTTAAGAATTAAAATTTGATTTTTTGTATCCCATTTTCATAAAAAATAGATGAATGAAAAAAATTAATAGATAATATATTAATTTCATTAAAGTAATAATCCAATAATTTTAAATTTAACTCATTGATATAAAAACACTTTACGCAAATAGAAAAAGTTTTTTTAGAAACATTTAATTTAATTTTAAATGATTTTTATTCACATTTCTAATGAATTGTTAACTAATGAATTTATTTTATACATCTGTTGACATATAATTTTCGTAATTTATTTATTCAAATTAATAACCATAAATTTAACTTCTATGTTATATTTTTCATAATAAATAATAATATTTTGATAGTATATCATGGATCATATAAACATTATGTTTCATATAATCCAATGTATGAAAGAAATAATGTTTTAAATGAGGAATATATTCTAAAATATTTGGGTTTTATAGTCTATAACACAAGCTATGATTTTTTTAAATTGTTACACATAAATATAGTTTGATCATATTACTTTAGTTTAGTAAATATGATTTAATTAAAAATTAATTGAAGCATGAATACATAGAGGGATAACATTAGATAATATGGTGATATTAAATCCAATTTAAAATACTAAGAGTTACATACCTTCTAAACTAAATAATTTTAAAGACCTCAATCATCTATCTGGTTGGTTCAGGCTAAAGATTCATTCCCATAGATTATCTTTTATAAAAAAATTAAGAAACCTTTTAACCAAATATGATTATGTTCCCAATCATGGAATTTTCATTGGTTGAAATTATTTAGGATACCCTAAAAGTATTATGCCACTATAAGAATGATGTTTTCTATCTATATATTGGATTGGGAAAGGAGTTTTCTCATGTACCATACATGATACATATATTATATGGGTGAAATAACATCTTGCCTAAATAACTATGTGTTTGTAGAAATGTTAAAGTGACAAAAAGAGTAGTGAAATATGGGTAATGACCCAATATAATGTTATGACTATTCAAATAGGGGACATAATTTAAATGGGAACATATTTTTCAGAACCCCAATTTAAATTTTTTTAAAACATGATACTCATATGATGAGAGAATTTATTGTATGAAAGTGGAATCAAAATCATAAAACATAATTTTGATATTAATAATCTTAAGTTAATACAACTCGTTAACTTAAAACATAATAATTGTTCATATGTAATAGAAATTATATGTGATTGGGGAAATACCTTCTCAAGTTACAAATTATTTAAGTTGTACAATAAGTCTATTAAATTAATTCTTAAAATAACTACACAGTGATTTAATCAATTTTTTCTTAAGGCTTGTTCAAACTTTAAAAATCAATGTGTTATCATAATTTTAAATGTTTTGAATTTTTGAATTATCTTAAGAAACTTTTAATAAATATTCTTAATATTTTGATATTTGATTATTTAGTATTGCGATGTATTAGTTCTAGTGTAGTTTTGATAGTATAAGTGGGTGAAATTTTAAATCCAAATATGAAAAGTCAGTTGAAAATTCCAATGATCTTTCTTCCAAATTTTATTTAATGTAATTGAATCCTAATGGTTGTGCTGCGAATGAAGGAAATTGATTCTCTGTGAAAGAATAATTAAGGTTACCTGAAAGAGTTTAGGAAACTCTATAGAATTTATTTATTTAGTATTGATGATATAAAAATAAATTATACAATTTAAAATAGTTTATGATACATTCTATATGTTTTACATGTGATTATAATGTACTAGATTTAAAAATAAATTTATTAATTGATTTACTATTTTTTGTTTGAGAATTATGAAACAAAGGGTTTTTGAACCCTTAATTTTAATTTAATGGAATATATCAATCTCATATGGATATCAGTGATGAATTTTTATTTCCATATGTTTTATCTTATATAATAATATGACTTATTTTAATAAAAAATTTGTTTTGAAGAATATGAAATTTTACACAATGTTTATGAATCATCATGTTCTAGAAAAAATAATTCTCTAAAATCTAATAATACCGTATATGATATGGGATAAATAGTTTAATTGTTAAATATTTTAAATAATGTAAATAAAAGTTATACATAAAGGCAAAGTGATTTTATGTATCTTAAAATGATATTATAAAAATAATATAGTTCCTACTAAGAAATTGGGAGTGTGTTTTGACTTAATGAATCTAAAATTTATCTTAAAATGGTTTATGCTGTTTAAGAAACAGCCCAGGCTGACCCTGTACCGATCACCTAAATCAGTATGCAACAAGGCCGAAGAGGGATTATTAATCCTCTAATGTGGTAAAATAGGATCAGGAGCCATATATTCTAAATTTGGAATGGTTTGTCCCATTAAAAGATAAAAAATGAATAATAAGAATAAAATAATCACCAGTAGTGGAAAGAAATAAAATCAAACCTACCACCATGTGACCCCTTAGTCCCCACTATCCATAAGCCTAACCCTGAGTAAGGTTAATTTGAAAAAGAAATTCATCTCAAACCTAAACAAAAAAATATATTAGGTCTATTGATTCAATGTGGCATTAGTATAGTTTGATCATAAAATAAATCAGTTTGAAATCACCCTAAAACCCATTCATGTTCTTTCCTAAAATAGTTTATAAATACTAGTTTGAAATAAAATTTAGAAAATAAGATTTTTATCATTTAAAGAACCAAACACATTATTCATTTTAAAACGGAGTTTCAAAACCCAATTCCATGTAGGGAACACAACATAGGTAAATTATAAGAAAAAGGGAAATCTAAACTAATCGTTAGTAGCATGGTATATCAAACACATCCAAAAATAATTGAAACAGTTTAGATGTAAGCATGCATCGCTAAACAGAAAATTAAAGTAAAATACCAGAATGAAATAATAGAACATACAAACACATAATCTTAGTAATTTACTAATCATATAAATAGGTGACCCTCATGGTACTTGGTTTGGATCCATCTATCATAATATTATATAATCCATAATAAATAAATAAACAGGTTGTTATTACTAGACTCCCAAGTGGCACATCCCATGTGGAATATCTCACCCTCCTAGGGGATATAGTCCATGTAATCAGAAAATTGATAGAAATTTTCACTCAAACCAATTAATGATTTATATGATTCCAATGATAATTTTATAAGGGAATGTGGGGAGGTCATAACATGATTTTCGATAAATATAACCCATAGATTCCATTGTTCTTGCATTTCTCACTTCATGACTCTATCTATGTGAATTCCCTCTCCAATGTAGAAAAACCATAGAGGTTAATATTACATATAAAAACATTCACATGTTCCATCCATGCATAAACATCAAGAGAGTTCAAACCCATTTTCTTGAAAAATATCAAAGTACCAAATCATCCATAACATTTATAATTCAATACCATTTTAATAGAAAACACATATCTTTCCAAAATCATTACCAAAACCAAGTGGATTTTCCAACCACAATATATATGTTTTCAAGGGTCCAATAATTAATAATAACATTTTGAAACCACATTTTTTTATTGGATGACATATTCTATTTGGAAAAGATTTTAAGTTAAAAGAAAACTTTTTGGATCCTTTAGAAAACTAATTTGATATGAAAATGAGGTTTTATAAAATGGTCATTCAGTGGAATCTACCATTTATATTCACGTGTGACTCTATACACACACCTTGTGTTAATATAGATTTAATTGTATCACAAAAATATAAATATGGTTATCTATATAATTTATGAATGTTAATTTTGATGGAATATATGATAAATCCTATTAAAGAATAATTACCATCACATTAACGAATAAGAGATCACAAATAATCATGAACCATAAAGAGATACAAAAACACATTCCAAACACCTTTTAACATGAAATCCAATTTTCCCAATGTTAAAACAAGATCAATCACTGTTTCAAAATACTCAAATAAAATTTTAATTCCACAAGGAATTTTTTTAAACACCACATATATATAAACATATTGGAATTGAAATGGAAAATAATAATAAATTATTTAAATAAATCATAAGCATGAAGTAAAAAATTTGAAATTGATTTTGGAATCTCAATCATTTAAAGACAAGATTCAAAAATTGGATTGATGGAAACACCTACTATAATGGTTTATGAATGTGATGAAACTATATAAGATGGAAGTAGAATCTCTATGACAAAATTTGTACACTATAACATCTAAATAATTTAACAACATAATACAACCCTCACCCTATGGTTTATCCAAGAAGGAAAAAAACCAAGAATGTGGAAGAGATAAGAAGAAAATGAAGAATAAAGATTGATATGTAGACTTTCCCAAGAAGATATCCGTCTAAATGATAAAGGAGAAGCCCCAAAATCTGAGGTAGAGAGGAGGAATCCAAACAAGGCACCCAAGGGGATATATGAATGATTGGGGGATGGGTGTATTTTGTTTAAAAACTGAGAAGGGAAAATAGAAATTTATTATTTTAAAAAAAGTTCAAAAGGCCGCATAGTTAGGATATATGGTTTTCCAAACAGTGTATTAACCGTGAACACCCCTCTAAAAGGAAAAACTCCTCAAACAATTTGTACAAATAGTTTGAGAAACCATGCACCCACAATTAAAATATATTCAATCAAAATGACATAATCCCATGTCACTCTTACCGTACGATCTCTTATAAATATGTGTATGTCATGCACCAGGTCTCAAACACTAAAAACTAGCAACACTATTACTCATTTTCCCCTCATGTTTTTGGGGAAACCATGTATAGGCCACACAATAGAAACTATTAAATATTGGATTTAATGGGAAAATCCATTTTCATTCACGATCCATATGGTTTCACCTAAAATATTATAAAACAAACACTCATAGGTACAAAAATAGATAGAATACCCCAAGACACTAAACAAGTCACTTGGAACTCAACCCAAACATCAACTAAAAGATAATTAAATAAAAAAAGAATTAAATAAAATAAAAACATGGTTAAGTTGTGACAATTATCCCCACCAAAAAAATATTTCCCTAAAAAATTCACAAATTTCATTCAAGGAAAAAAAATATGAATTCAAAACCTAAATATGGACCGCTAAAATGAAACTTCCAAACAAATACCAAAATAGAATAAATATAAAACAAACTATTTTTTTTCCTCATTCAACTCTACAAGTCACACATGACAAGCTCATGAGAAACCCACAATAGAGATCTATGGTAGGCCTACTAACCATTTCATAGGCCCACTAGAACAATGAAATAATCACAGAATCTAACAAAAGAAACTAAATCCAATAATCAATTAGAAACATTATTAATCATTTCCATAGGACACAAACATATCCAAAATAAGGACCACATTAAATCCAAATTGGTCTGAATGAAGGATAAACAAACAAATATTCACATTCACAATGTGTGACAAAATAATATTTTATAAAAAAGGCTTCTATGTTCTTCTAAACAATAATAATTTCCCAAAATAATGAAAACTGCAATAAGAAAAACATATACCACCCCTACTCCAACATCAAAGACAAAAATATGAGTTAACAACCCCCACACCTATAAATTAGAGACTACATTAAAAGATACACTTAGGGGACTATGGATAGATCCCTAATGTCTTAAAGTGTCTGGTGACCCATATTTAGGACCCAACTACTTTTGATTGAGACTTCTTATTATGGAGATAAAACCTATATAAATTCTCTAGATAACCCAAACGGTTACAACATTGACCATAGTTTCAAAGGATTATGGAATTATGGATTCAATATCCGATAGTGACCATAATGGAACCATGTGAATGGGTGTCCTAGTGAAAAAGAGGTGGTAACTAACAATGGAGACTCCTCATGAATAGGTTCCTCTGGAACACAATGGTCAATATATTGCAGACCATCATGAACACTTTGAAAAATTGGATTACCACAAGCTATGGACTTCCCTCAAGAATCCATATTGGCTAAAACCACATCATCCAATAGATTCCAAAACAGAACTTCCCTAATGAGAGAAGATTATACATAATCTCTGGATGAAGACCCTAAAAAATAGATGATATTTCTTCGATACCATATCCATAGAAATGAATTCATCATTGCAAAATGGCCAACACATACATTCATCATTTTTTGACATTTCAGAACACCCTGGAGCTCTAAAATTATCTTCAAAATAACCTCCTCTATTATACACCATTGGATAAAATATGTCACAATGAACTATAAAGTCATCTCATCTTCCAATGATGAAGGGAAGATCACCTTCCACCAATCCAAATATAGTCCCTCAAATAAACCCATAACACCTCACTCCCTCATGGACTTAGAGTTTCCCAATGACCTAAAACCCCATTCCACTTACTCATTCCATTCCAAATCCTCTAGAAAATGTCAATCACCATGGTAAATGGGAAATAATTGAGAAGTTCTTGACACTGCTTCTCCCCTGAGTGTAATTCTTTAAACAATATAAAAACACAAAATACAAATAATATCAAGTAAATCCTTAACCAACAATCAATACAAAGAACATTTTACACCCAAAAAACAAATCTTATACACCAAAACATAGAAAAATATATCCAAAAAACCCATTTCAAAAACCACCTTATCCTTTCAAAATTCAAAATCATTATATTGTAAGGATACTACCCAAATGTCAAAACCCATTTACATATCCAATTAAACAACAAAATACCATTTTCAAAATAATGAAATTTCATAGAATTTATTTCTATTAAAAGAACTTTTTCCAAAAACTATTTTTATTCAAAATACACTCACACTAACTGAACTCAATTCAAAGCATCACCCACACCAAAAAACATGAAATAGGAAACTTTTGGTCACTCATAACCCAACCAAATGGTTTATCAGACCACAAACTGAGAATTTACCAACCACAAGAAGTATTTTAAATATTCACTGGTGCTCTACATTGTTCACTATGCCATTTAAGATCAAAGTGTAACACCTGGTCACTTCCATTTCTATATTCCAACATGAAAAAACTCATTGTACTAAACTAGAACTAACAAAAATAATAAAAAGATCAAAATGAATTACTCAAGACCCAACTATCCATAGTAACTCATGTCTTGGGATGAGTTAGAGGTCACGATGCACTTACCATACCTATATATCATATTATGGTTATCCTATATGTAGTATAGAACACACCCTAAATAAAAAATGCCTCGTCTTATACCTTTTTTTGAACAAACCCGGTTTAAAGTAGAACATTTTATCTGTTCCAACCCACAATAATACCCGGGTAGCATTCATGATCCTCCTGGGATGGAAAAAATTAATAGGAATAAAATATAATCAATTAGGAAAGATTTATCTTATAAAAAACAAATAGAATTCTTGAAAATAAATAATAATGTTAACACATGAAATGAAAATAAATAAAACTATATATACCATCAAGTGACCTCTTGGTCATAACCATCCATAAGACTAAGCCAAAATACAAAAAATTAAAATAATAACCTGGTCCAGAACATCAACATGAAAAACTAATAGTGTTTATTGATGATGAGTGGTACAAGTAGGGAGTGGGCATAAATTAAATCTTTAGGTAAGCACAAATATATATATGTGTGTGTGTGTGTGTGTGTGTTTTTGTGTTTATTTTATTTGAACATTCTATAAACACTTGAATGAAATACAATTAGGAAAATGAATTTTTTTATAGTTTATAGAGCCAAAAACATATTTCCTTTTAAAAACCAATTTTAAAACCAAATTCCAAATAGTAAACACAAACTCATAGGATCATAAGAAAAAGTAATTTATGAAACAAGAATAAGATGTAGGGTGTATCAAACACATCCATAAATAAAGGAAATAGTATAGGTGTGAGAAGAAATCAGTAAGAATAAAAGGAAATTAAAATTTCATAAAGAAAAATAAATACATTTAAAATGTAATCCTGGTCATGTCCAAAATATCTAAAGAGGTAACCCTAGACGTACTCAAATCAGACCCCTCGACTAGTGTATGATGTAATCCATTGTCAATAACCAAGATGGATGTCCTTACAAACCTCCCCAGGGGCATAGCCCAAATGGATTATCATACAATCTAATGGGATCTAGTCCGTCTAATTATGACATAGATTGAAACTGTTATTCGGACATCAGGATGATGTCCATGAATCTAATGATAATACTATAAGTGAATTTATGGAGGTTATCAAAATCATGGAATTAAATAGAACCCACATACGCCACCTTTGATTCCATTCCTACTTCCTGACACCACCATTATTAATTCCCTCTATAAAGGAGGAAAACCATAGGGGTTCTTATTACATATATAAGCTTTCATAGTTACTAACTGGGAAAACATATTAATATAGTATAAAATCATTTTGTAGAAATAATTCATTGTTCCAAATGACCTATATCATTTTCATTCCCAACCCATTTCAAATGAAAACTTATTTCTTTCAAAAACCATTTCCAAAACCAAGGTATTCTCCAACCACAACTTCCAAGGTTCCAAACTATACATGATTAAGGAATCTCATTTGGAAACCAGATTTTTAGATATTAGAAGCCAAAATCCATATGGAAAAAATTCTAAATTTAAGGAAAACTATTTAGAGTTTTGGAGGAAAACTTAGAGAAGAAAATAATGTTTTATAAAATGGGTATTCAATGTAATCTACCATTTTTATTCATTAACAATTCTATATGTTCCCCCCATGTGCATATGAAGTTATAAATATCACACCCGAATATAAATGGTCATATATGTAAATAAATAATATTAAATTTAAATGAATAAAATTCATATCATTATGAATAACAATAAGAATCAAACCAAATAATAATTGTTCACACATAAGCATAATTAATATATAGGGACCAAACCCCATTCATTACAAAATCTCGCATGCACCTAATTTTTCCAAAGCTCAAACAATGTCAAAACCCATTTCAAAATAATGAAAACTAATTTTCAATCTTCAGGTAATTTTACCAAACACCATACATACTTATACATATAATAATAAAAATGGAAAAAATAATATATTATATCAATACCACAATGCTTAGAGAACCCAATATGATGTTAAATTGGAAAGATCATATATTTAATGAAATTATATAGAAATTAAATGGGTGAAAAAACCTACCTAAAAAGTGAGAGAATGTGAAAAAAACGTCATAATAAGGAAGATTAATCTCAAAGAGACAAATCTCACACACAAACATCATAATAATCGACCAACAAAATCCAATGCTCTTCATAGGGTTTTTCCAAGAAGGAACCATGTAGAACCCCAAGTTTTTATGAAATATTTTCAAATAAATTTAATTTATTTGATGTATTTACTTCCACACTACACCAAGTTAATAATGATTTATATGAAACACCACTTTCTTTTTGTGCATCATGCAACACCATCTTAACTTCCATTATAGGCACCATTCTCTTCTAAAAAACACAAATAAATTAAAAATATTGTTATTTAAATGTGACTGAGTGATATTAATAGTAATTAATAATTTCTAAATTATAATTATAATATTTTTATATAAATAAAACATATTGATATTAAAAACCATAATTTTAGATACAGAATTTTTGTGTTTCAAAGATATTATTTTCTAAAGAAATGTTTTTATGTTTATTTATTAACATTCATAAAAATTATTTCCAAACCTTTTATGAAATTATTTTTATAAAATAGATTATATATTTAATTCATAATGTCATAATTATCTTTGTTTGTTTTTTTTTATTTTTCAAAAAGATTTCATTTCTTGATAAATATTGAAAAATATTGAATTTTAATAAAAATGACTTTTTGTTTAATTTATTTATAAGGTTAGATTATATTATAAATTTATTCTGAATTATAATTATTTTAATAATAAATATATTCATCCTATAAATTTAATTTTAATCGATTATATATTTAAATTGTATAAAAAAACTTTGTAAACTTTTAGTCATTTTTCTTTTAAAAAGATCGATTTCTTATCCAGTATGTGCATTTTTTTAATAATGTTTTACCAAACATGTGTATATAATTTATAAAAATGGATTTCATGTTTATAATATTCATTATTTATAATTTCTAATAAGTTCAAAAAAATTTTTTAATAAAATTAATAGTGAATGAAATAAAAAATAATAGTCACGGTTAAGGAAAAAATGGATTTACTAAGGGTTAATCAAAATTGATAACAATAAAAATGACATATAAACTTATCTAAAAACTATTTTATGCATATATTTAGACACATAACCTTGTTATTTTCTATAATGGTCAATTTTGGACCCCTGTGAAATTTGAAAGACATGGGAGTACTTAATATGTTTTAAAAAATACTGAGTGGGTCCCCTCCCTCACTTATAATAGGCTACGCCCTATCCACCCTAATTCACACCATCGAAAATATTGTTTTCAATCAATAACTACCCAAATAAATTACCAACTTACCTACCCTCATACTAAAATCAATATTTTGGGGATAAACCATCATATGATGATTTTTGGGAAAACCTACAGAGAATACACGATGAAGAGGTAACGTTCATCAACAAGATTTTCTATTTTATTTCTTCCTCATCGACATAAATTACTTTTTTAGGATGATTTTAGAATATCATAAATAGATTCCATATATTTTTAATTCATTATATTAATTTCATTACCTAAAACCATCTCTACTTCAATCAAATGGGTTACAAAATCATTGTTCCTCTGTAAGGAAGACTACCGCCTCATGAACCAATGTCATTCTTTCCAATTACCACCAATAAAGGAAGTTCATAATGTACCATTTATATTTTATATATTATATATATGATATTTATTATTTTATTATGATTATGTAATTCTTATATAATAATTACCATCATTGATTCCATTTTGTGTGAATAAGATAACAATGTTCCTGTGTACGGAAAACCATCGCCACTCAAAGTGATGTGAGTCATTCACGCAATACCTGGAATGTATTAAGGAATAGTTTATAAAGAAAATTTCATTTATATTTTATAAATATTTTTTCTCAAATTTTAATATATATCATTTAATTTTATATCTTTTCTACCTTAAAAAATGAAAAAAATCGCCAATGCATGTGGACAACCTATCTTCAGCATGAATAGTGTATTTCATTTCTTATCACTAATTTTTTTGGATAACAATAAATACATATATGATGAATATATATTGTTTTTATATCATGTTTATTATTTTTTAAATGGCTCAATTATGATCAATTTAAGATGACCAAAACAGAAAAATCAAAACAAATATGAAAAAAGTGGTTATTATCCAAAACGTATCATTAACATGGAATTGTTAATAAAATGGTAAAAAAAAATTAATAATAAAAATAATATAGTGTATAATATATATGAATATATTTATTTATTTGATTTATTATACACTTATATTTTCTATATATGAGGTTTGAATGAGTTCGATGGAAGTCAAGACTTAATGAAAGAGAATTTTGTCTCAAATTGATTTATTTGAGATTTATGTCATGTATTGAACCTATTTACATTATAGATATGTATATATATCACCTTTGAAATTAAATATCATTAATTTAATCATCCACATGATATTTTAACTTCCCTTTTTTATTATTCCTTAATAGGACTCATGAATCAATGTTACGAACGATGTAAATATTTCATGTTACAATCTCATCATTTTTCTAGAAAATTAACTATTATTTTCCAGATTTAAAAATATTATGACAAATCACTCAAGAATTAACATAAATTTTCTTATAAAATATTTATTCATGTTATATTCAATAAATGGATCCATTTTTCTACTCTATAGTTCTTAAAATTAGTAAGAAATATTTATTTATAAAAATTTGACTTTATTTCCTTATTCTCTTAGAAATATGATTTCTTCCAAAACAATTTTTTCTAAAAATATTTTAACACGTTTTTATTACACCCTTATGTTTTTTAAAATAATTTTTACCCATTTTTTACCAATTTAAATTATTTTTAAAGGAATGTTCATGTCATTTTCTAAAAAATGGTTTTTTGGATTGTACAAAAAATGTTATAGGGACCATCATTAAAACGTGTACAACATAAAGGGAATTTTATAAAATCAAGGAAAATCATTACATCAGATCTTCTTTTATAAATATTCATGTTTATATTTAAACGAAAAGGGTTTTTGAATTTAGTTATCTTTTAAAAATAGGTTTTTAAAGTTTAAAATATATTTTACTCATGGAATGTTTAAAATAGTCTTTTAAAATTATTTTCTATATAATATGACTTCTATTGGAGTTAATTATTACTTAATAGGGATATGATCTAAGTATACCATTCATATTCATTCTCATAATGGTTTATGTTTTCAGGACATGATTTTAGTGGAACATGTCTCTCATATTCTGATTATACCATTAGAAAATTCTTATGAATCTCACTTATTTTCAAATGTTATTATAGGATGAAGTTATTAGAAAACTTGTCACTTTTCCATTGGATGGCACATAATTAAATTCTTGTGATTCCCATTTAATTTCATGGGTTGTGGTGTGACTAATATTTATGATATTTTTTTGAAAAAAAATATGGTTTTTATTATTTGATCATTAATAACTATATATAACTCTAATTCATTGGGTCATGATTTATATCTCATGAGAAATAAATGATTGGAACTGGTAGTTAACTCGGTTTTGGAAGAAAGGACGTGAACAGGGAGTGAACTTAGTTCAGTTAGACAAGGCTGGAATGGGGAGTGAACCCAGTTAATTATGGTTAGGCTAGAACGGGGATTGAACTTTGTTTAGTAAAGGAATTTTTCCACTAAGATGGTCTTGGTAGAGATCCTTGACTAATATAGAAATGATATTCTATTATTATGTGTATTCCAAAATGTTTATGTCTTATTCCAATGTTATGATCTCATAGATCATTTTCTTTGTTTCCTTTATGATTCATGTCTTATATACAACCAATATTTATTCTATGACTCAATATTATGATCTTTAATTTGTAGAGTATGGTTTTCTAAAAAACAATTCGTCTTATCATATACTTATGTTCATGAAATGCATACTACCTCACTTGGTTACCTTTATTGATCTTCTGAGATCACCCATTATTATAATTTCATTCCCAATGTTATGAATAAATTTATTGTTTGTGATATGTGTAAGAAGGGTGAAATTTGAGAAAAACATAGTCGGAGATGATATATCTCAATTATGGTAAACTGTTTATGTTTCTAATGGTACTAAACTATTGTGGTCCTTAAGAGTGTCTTTGATTAATGTAATGAATATTTATAATAAAATAATGAAATTTCTATGTATGAATGGCTTGGGCCCCTAGATTTGGTTTGGGAGGAAAGGTTTAGTTAAAATTCTGAAACTAGGATAATAAAATCTTAGTGAGATCCCTACAGACATTTATTTGGGTATGTCTAAGGATGAGTCAATTTTTAAGAAAATGTCGTAGAATTTTGTGAAAATATTGAGTAAGTGTGTTTCAAGCAATACATCACCATGTTAATACTATATGTGAATTTTTCCCTATAAAATATATACCTAGGTGTAATAATTTAAAAAAAGCAATATTAAGCTTCAATAAATCGGGAACTAGTGTATAATAATAGGCCATATTGCACATCTAGTTTGACACTCTCATGGGATATGATTTATGAATTCAAAAAATCATTACAAAATGTCATGATGGATTTAAATAGGAGATTACTATAAATGACCTTGGATAAACCTATTTATTAATGGATTAAAAATAAATTCTCTTCATTTAAACATCATATAAGTGATTGTTTTCAATATTATGTGATTCCCCACATTAATTATTATTTCATACTATATGATTTTTTTATAGTCAATGGATAGAACACTATAGAACCACATTAATACTAAGTGTGATGAAAAATGAAATTATTTTCCTCCATAGAATCAAAATGTTATGGGAGCTGGAATGAAAAATCTCATTAAAATGATCACATAACTTTCTGAAGATATGAAATATACTATACTTCTGAATGAACTTTGGAAGGAATTACATTCTATAGAGTTCATCATTGAAAAAAATTCACCTTGAGTCAGTGAGTATTCTGATCTACTAGTTTCTCAGTAATGGATCAGTACGAGAAAAAATATGTTGTCCATTCTCCATTGATTGGAACATGAAAAAGTTAGTTTAGTTCTCAACAATTTTAAAGGTGAAGTAGATCAATGATGGAAACTTATCAATAATTTTAGGAAACATGATTAAATTGAATCTATGAACTATTATGGGTTCACGAACTTATTTTTCAATAAGTAAATTCCTTGTATTATCAATATGGAGATGGATAATGATTTCATTGAGATAATGAAAATGTATTTTGAATCTATCGGTACCGATGAGGTAAATTTTATAATATTTTTAAAGTAAACTTATTGAAATATAATCCAACATAAATGTAAGGTTGATCAATTCATTAGTGTCTTAATAAATATCTCAATGGAGTTCTCCATAAAAGTCTTCAATATCTATGATGATATTTTCTTATGTTCCATTAAGGTAGAAATGGTGATTAGATTTATGTATCAATATCATGGTTTTTAAAAATAAATAAATTTTCAATTCAAAGGAAAATCTTGAAATCATAGAGACAATAAGATGAAATTTTCTTTATTTTACAATTCTGGGAATAATTATAATGGAAATTATCTTAGGGGGATATTTAATGATTTAATAGTTGAATGGAAACTCATTGGAAATTTGATTTCATAAGTGATGGGTAGAAGTTACCTTACAATGTGAATATAAAGAAGGTTGGACAGAATTCACAACCCACACTTCAATGATTTAATCATAAAGAGAACATGAATTATTCTCACCAATTATCAAACCTGTGGGTTGATGATGATGCTCGATGTCAACAACCTCTTAAGCCAAGGGATAAAGGGAAATATCATGCGATCATTATTTCGGACTAGGGGTAAAATAATGACAGAGTGTAAGGTATGCTTACTATCCTCTCTAGAACTTATGATGTCATATTTTACACTAGATATACCCATTCATTCATATATAAATAATTTTATAAGGGTATCAAGATTCCACTCAAATTATTATATTTGGAATTGTCATTTAAAACCCCTAATTTTATAATGATCGCATATCAACTTTATGATTTCCTTCTAATTGATTTTTGGGGGAATATGTTTCCTTCAAATATTGTCATTTGACCTCCGGTAGAATTTGATATCATATCCAGTATATATTTTCTTTCTCCTCATTAATACCACATCAATTTTTCCAATTTGATATTTCAAACCATCCAATGATAATCTAGTAATGTGATGATAATTATGAACTTCCATTGGAGATTACATTCATTTTATGAGTCTTAAGTCCCATTAGGGATGTTTATATCAAATGGTTGGGTAGAATATCAACATAGATGATATGCCTATTGATCAGGAATTTAATTATGTATTTCAATAAAATATTTCTATCCTTCCACCAAAATGTGATGTTTTATTCGCAATAGAACTCATACTAGGTGAAATAAAAATTTCAAAGACTCTTTGTATAATGGATCTGATTGAGTTATACAAATTAAATAATAAACTCCAGGAAATCCTTGACAAGATAATAATCCATCCATCTATAACACCTTACAGTGAAACTATTCTTTTTATTATGAAAAAAGACATATTAATGCCACTATTCATTGATTATCGGGGGTTAAACAAGATCAAGATCAATAAAATTTATCATCTTCCTTTTGTTGACGACTTGTTTGATCAAATTCATAGACATCTGTACATTTATATGATTGAAATTAATTCTAGATATCATTAAATAACATTAAATTGGGAGAAAATAATTAATATGGAATTATGTAGATGTTATGGGCACTATGAATATATAGTAATTCCATTCGGACTTACACATGCCAATGCTATCTTCTTGGATTTAATAACTATAATCTTTATAGATTACTTTTATCAGTTTGTGGGATCCTTATTGATGATATTATTATCTATTAAAATTGAATGTAATTGCATGAATACTACTTTATAATTATACTAAAGACCATATAAAAAGAGAAAATATTTCAAAAATATGCATAGTCTAAATTTTGGGTTTAAAACATTTCATTTTTTGGTTAAATAATCCTAATATAGGGTATATCATATGATACATTGAATATTTGGAATATTCAATACTCTACATGACTAACCATGGTGATTAGGATCCATATACCTCTTGGTTTTACTGGATATTATCAACAATTCATGGATAATTTCCCACTATTATATAATCTTATAGCAATGTTAACTCATATCGAAGCCATTGTTATCAGGACAGATGAATGTAAGGGAAATAATGAGGAAATTAAGAGAATATTAGTCAGCAAAAATTTTCTTACATTTCTCTATAGTAGAGAATATTCTTCAATCTACAGTGATACATCTAAGAAGAAATTGGTATGTATTATTATTTGGAAGTAAATGGTTATAAATTATTCCTAATGAGGATTGATGGTTCATTAGAAAAATTACCTAACTCATGATTTGGAGTTAGTCGTGCTAACGAGCCTGTACCCAAGTGGTAAAGGATCTTCTTTTGTATCAAAAATACCTAGGATCGAATCCGGGTAGGGATGAGTTTCTAAGTACTCTAGTAGGGAACTATAGTAGGTACTATAGTAGTCAAAAAACTATAGGGGTGGAGGGACCATAGCATGTACTATAGCAGTGGTGGTACTATTGTAGGTACTTTAGCAGACCAGGTATTGTAGTATTACTATTCACCAAAGGGCCCTTAGGTCCACAAGAAGGGATTCCAGCCCTTGTATTTGTCATATCATACCCTTAGGCCTGTGAGATATATAATGGGTCCCTCTTTACCCAATAAGAAAAATATTCCTTTTATTTAATGATAAAAATGAGGTTTCTGCCCCAACCTTTAAAAATATGTTAACTATGGAAATTTTTGAATTATAGATATGGAGATGTTATCTTTATGGAGAAAAGAGATATATATAACCCAATTACAAAAGATCTAAGTATATAATCATAGAGAAGTTTAATATTCACCAAAGAAAATGGTTACATCTGATAAAATTTTATTATTTCTCAATATATTACCATCCAGGGAAAGTGAACATGGTGTCCAATTCATTGAATGGAAATAATAATGCAAGATTATCCATGATGATGATCACAAATGATCAAATATTTATGGTTTTTCAAAGGATGGATCTATAAATCTTGAAGGAAGTGAAAGAATATTATCCTGCTCAATAGAATTTTCAACCATTTATCTATGTGAATATAAAATAGGAATAGAATGAAGATGTGGTGATACATTAGAAGTGTATAAATGTTCCAGAGTTTAACCATGATCATGATATAATGATAAGGTTTAGGAACCATGTATGTGTTCCAACAATACTATTATTGAAGGTGTTGTGGGCGGAAAATCATAGTTCTTCATTATCTATTCAAACAAAAAGTATGAAGATGTATATATATTTGAAGAAATACTTTTGGTGGGACTGAATATAGAGAGATATTATACAGTTCTTATATCATTTCTTGGTTTTCAGCAAGTTATATATAAAAGAAAAATTTCTATGGGGTTTTTTATCCATTACCTATACCAGAATGGAGATGGGAGAAAATCAACATATATTTTGTTATTAGACTCCATAAAACTTTTAAATGGAATAATTTTATATGGGAAGTATTTAATCTCCTAATGAAGTCAACACAATTCATCACTATCTGAGAAGACATCTTTTTATATCACTTTGCTGGGATATACATTAAAGAAGTAGTAAGGTAGCTTAGAGTACCAAATTTCATTATGTTTGATCGATATCCAATGTTTACCTCAAAATTCTCATGAAGTATTCATTATTCTCGTGATATGGAGTTGAGTTTAAATATTTCATGTAATCCTCAGATAGATGGTAAGTATAAAAGAACAATTAAAACTATATAAAACTTATTGAGATCTTGTTATTAGTATTTAAAAGGTTCTTTAGATGAACACATTTATCTAATTGATTTTTTATACAATAATAACATTCAATCAAGCATTAAGAATGATCCTTATGAATCCCTCTATAGAAGCAACTGTAGAGAACCAACCTGGTGGAAAAATGTTGGAAAAAGATATCTATTGGGACCTGAGATAGTTAAAAATTTCTAAAAAGGATAATGTCATTTAATAACACATTAATTATTCCCAATTTGATAAAAAAGTTATTCTAAAATTGTATAATATGTTATAGAATTTTATATTGGTGAAATGGTGCTTCTATTAAATTCTCCTTGTAAGAATGTTTTTATATTCAATAAGAAAGGGAAAATAATACCTAGGTATATCATTCACTAAAAAATTATAGATTATATTGGGATGGAAGCCTATCTCTTGGAGTTTCCACCGAACCTCTATAAACTCAATTTTTTTCGATATATATGTTTTTTGAAAATTCATACCTGACCCTCCACATGTACTGATCTCATAGGTCATTCCATTAGAGAGAGATATTTCTTATAAGGAAACCCCACTAGAGATTCTGGATCATATAGAGAAATTTATAAGAAATAGGTCCACTTACATAGTCCAATATTTTATGTAAAAACAAATAATTTGATAAAGATTCATGTTAACATAAGTATATGATGAGGTAGAATTATCCTCATTTTTTATATCAGAATGATAAATTTTGAGGGGCAAATTCGTTTTAAGTAGGGTAAAATGTAACACCTGAGTTTTAATGAATTTTTTTTATAATAAATTAATTTTATTTTTGTATTTTGATTCATGATACAACAATTCATTATTTTGTTACACATAACACTAAGTTAAGTTTGTGCTACATGAAACACTAGCTTATTTGGTGTTACACTCAACATTAAATTTTAACAGAACCATTATATAATATTAATATAGTTATTTAAACACCACCATTATAACATTGTAATTAAAATTAATGATATTAATATTAATAAATATGTTAAAAATACTATGAATATTGGTTTTATATATGGAAAACATATTGATAACAAAAATAATAATTTTCTATAGAATTTATATATGTTTCAAAAATACTATTTTTTTCAAAATGTGTTTTTTCATTTTTTGTAAAACTTTATAATATTAATATTTCATACTTTTATAATATAAATTTAATAAAATAATAATAATTTTTGAATTCATAATTTTAAATTTATCTTCTACTGAATGTTTGAGTATTTTTGGAAAAGATTCTTTTTTGATGAATAGTGAAAAAATTGGAATCTTAATTGATAACTGCATTTTAGATTAATTTACTTATATAGATAAATTGTATTTTCAAAGTTTTGGATGAATTATTATTTAAACTATACATCTATTCATTCAATTTATTTCATTTGAGTAAATTTTAAATTTAAATTGGATATAAATGTTTTGTAAATTTTGATCATTCTTACTTTCAAGACCTGTTTTCCCATCACATCTGCGGTATAAATTTTAAATCAATTTTTCCCAGTTATGTTCATTGAATTTTTAAAAATAAACTATATATTTTTTATCTTAACAATTTATAGTATCTAATAAGGTAAACATAATTTTTTACTAATGTCACGACCTGTCCCCTAGGGCCCGCATCGTGACTACCCCAAGCCCGCCTTCCATAGGCAGGGGCTGGTGACTAGCACCAAAGGCGTAATTCCCTATAACTGGGAAGGCATTGCCTTTTTAAAATGTAAACACACACACAACCAGAGAACAAACAGAAGAAAACACTAAGTAAAGCAGTATAATAAGTGTGCTGAAAATACAAAGGGCCAGAAATACAAGCCCCAAATAAAGGTACGGCTATAACTGAAAGAAAGTAAAACTGAAAAGACAAACAACTGGAAGATGGAAGCAACTCCTAAATTGTCCTCTGGGTTCCTACCAGAAGGGTAGGTACAGATGTCATCCTCAGCACTCCGCGTTTATGGGTCTGCTCTGGGTGCTGTCACGTCGAGTTTCCACCTCCGGGTACCGTCCAGTCCTCATACACTCTACCTTGGTCAGCGTTGTTTGTCGTCTGCATCCAACACAACGAGGTGCTGGCATAGCCCGTGCAGGGGTGAGTATAACGATACTCAGTAGGGACCCAGAGACACTCTAGTTCTCACAAAATACAACAAGGGTAAACCACAGAGAAATATCTCAACAAATAACCTTTACTTAGGTATATACCCATACATATACCTATGTTATCATTTAACCCATCTCAATCATGAGGAAAATACAAAGGTCATTGACTCAGCTCAAACCAGGATTTTTATTCATGATGTTGAAAACACGACTACTGGAGAACTCCTCCTTTGTCGAGTATAGTACTCCTATCATGACTCCAAGGTTCCAATCACTAACCTTAGACTGTTGAGTTACTCCTCCTCTGTCAAGTACTACGGGTCTGTCGCCCCAACACAGTAGCGCTTCCCGCCATGGGTCTACCACCCCAACACAGTAGCGCACCCCTTAATAGCCTACAGAGGTACTCCTCCGGTTGAGTACCGTGGTTCTGCCTCCCCAACACAGTAGTGCTCCTCCGCCATGTTTCTGTCACCCCAACACAGTAGTGCTCCCCACTGGGCTAGTCAAGTCACTCTGAATCGAATCGGACAAGCAGTCATCAGGTCTTAGCCAGTTACTAGGTCTCCGAACTCCGTATGCTCGTCTTTGGGAGGATCCGCTCCACTAGATACTGGTAGATACTCCAACTGTCACATAATCTCATGTGGAAGTATCTCAAATGACCTCCTCGTCATTAGGGTCTCAACGCAACAGACGGCGCGTCAATCAGACGCCCGGTCTGTGAGTTATTAGTCTTTTTATCCCGGGGGCCTGGTTGGTTATGTGTATTAAACAACCCAGCCGTATCTCAATTGTTCCCCAAACATCCATGGGGTATACTCAAAGGAACCGTTTCTCAATGAGATTACCAACGCCACTGACGGATCGCCAAATGGACGTACGGTCTGAGAGTTATTGGATTTTCCTTCTAGGGGACCGGTTGGTTTATAAGGTAAACCAACCAGACCATACTCCAAATGCATCCAAACCTCAAGTGAAGTATTCCAAAAGATCTGCCTCATCAAATGGAAACTAATGTAGTTGATGGCACGTTAATCGGACGTCCAGTCCTTAAGTTATAAGCGTTTCCGCTCCGAGGGCCCGGTTGGTTTCGAGTTAGAACAAACCGGACTATTCCGAAACTTTGTATAAACCTTGAGTGTAATATACCGAAACGACCATCTCGATTTAAGGAATCATATGCAACTGACGGTGCGTCGATCGGAGCTCCTTAGCTCAAGTTATGGGTATCTTACTAAAAAAGGTTCCAAAAGGGGGGTCTGGGCCCAGTCCGACCCCGCCCAACCCACCCTGGGTTGGCCCAAACTAGGTCCGGCCCAGTAGGGCGTGGCCCGGCCCGGCTGGTACGGCCCGGGCCAGCCCGCGTGGCCCACCCTGGCCCAGCCGGGGGCGCTGGCTCAGCCAGCTGGCCGGGAGGGGAGGGCCTGACCTCCCCCAGCTGGCGCAGCATTAAGTCACGCCCCTCCTTTTCCGGAACAGCTTTGCCTTTCTTGTTTATTCCACTATCGTGGCTCAGGCGCGACGGATTGTTCCGGCAGCATGCTGCCACTGCCTGTTGCGGACCACTGTACTCATAAAATTTCAAATAATTTATTAAAAAAAATCCCTTTAAATTTCTGGGTCTTTACATTACCCCCACCTTAGGGATTTACGTCCCCATAAAGCCACAACACACACTAGGGAAACAAAATAGAGGTATTGAGCATGCATCTGAGCCTCCCTCTCCCATGTGCTCTCCTGGAGATTTTTATGCTGCCAGCGAACGCGCACCAGAGGAATCGACCATCCACACAGAACCCGCTCCTTTCGATTCTCAATCTCCACTGGAACCTCTATGAATGTCGCCCCGTCATCGATATCTAGCTCCCCATGGTCGACGATGATGGATAGGTCATGCACGCATCTCCTCAGCTGAAATACATGGATAACATTGTGCACCTGGTTCAACTGAGGTGGAAGGGCCAGGTGGTAAGCCACTTCGCCTACTCTGCTAAGGAATTGTAAAGGTCTGATGAATTGTGGAGATAACTTACCGCCCCAGCCAAAGCTCCGTAGACCTCGTCAAGGTGAGACCCGTAGGAAAACGTGGTCACTATCATCAACCTCCAATAGTTTATGTCTCCTATTATCATAGGACTTCTGTCTGTTCTGTACAGTCTTCATCCGTCCCAAGATGTTCTACACCTTCTCAATCGTAGCCTCAAGATGGGTGCACTGGTCAACCTCTACCTCAGCTCGTGAAAAGATCTGATGGCATCTCTCTGACCACACGAAGGGTTTCCCCTTCTTCGTCGATGCTAAAAGCGGTGCAGAAAGTCTGGAGAAGTTTGGTACAAATCTAAATCTGGCCGACTCATGAGTGGTCGAATGCACCCACTTAAGCATGATTTCATCCTGTTCTTCATGGGGTTTCCTTTTCTCATACCAAGGAAAACCCATCCCAATGTTGTAGGTAAACCAGAACCTTTTTCCCTAATACAGTCAATCTGTGTATGAACTGTGGTTTCCCAGTCCATACCCAAACTAACGTCGTAAGGCCTCGATGCTTCCACCAAGAGGTTCCAACCGAAACTCTTACCTCAAGGGTCAGATCTCACCGTCGGCATAAGCATGATTATTGATTCTCCTCCCAAAGGTATCTCTAGACGTGAGGGTCAAGTCAACGACTTAACCAGAAACTCTAGGTCTGGGACAAGATTCATGGAAGGAAGGAATGATTAGAATCAATGTCTGTTGTTACGGTAGCTAGTAGTAGACACAGACTGTACCTCGAATCATTCCTAGAGCCCTAGGTAACACTCCCTGACCGCATGCAGTTACTCTCTTCCCCTACCCTCCTTCTCCCTGAGCCTGGAAAGGACTACAAATGTGGGTGGTTGTAACATGTTGAAAAGTAAACCACCTCATGATACTCTCCTAGATCTGCTTCCACGTCTGCTACTCTGCAGATTCATCTGTCCTTAACAATTCTTCTTCTGAAAACATTTTACATGCCCAAGTCTCTGAGACTAGCGTCAGTTCCCTGCTTTCCCACTACTAACATTCACTAGATTTATCCATTCATCCAAAGAAAATTCAACCACAAAGGTTCTCTCTAGAACCCAAGCATAAGTAGGAATTCATAGAGGTAAAGTGTTGGCTCAGATGTCCTTTAAACACACCTCACTCTGAGGTCCAAGCTCTAAAGCACTGATCGTATCGTAGTCATCATGTACCAGGAACGATCGGTATTCCTCGATGAATACTGAGCTACCGGCATGTCGTTCTGCCGAAGCTGTATAAGCTCTAGAAAACTCACAGCCACCTCCTCAATCCAGTCCTCTACCGCCTGTGAGTTTGGCTCACCTCAGAACCTGAGGGGTATCTAATGCTGAAACACATGTAAGGCACTATGCCTACCTGTGTCATCTATAGGTACTGCAGGTTGAAACTGCTGACCAACAGGTAGTTATATAGCTGGAACACTACCTGAAGGTACTATCTCAGGCATCAGTCCACGTATCGAAGCCTCATCACTATACAGACCAACCTCACGGTCACTCACTGGGAAACACTAGTATCTAAGATCTTTATCTTCTCTACTAGTGTATTAACTAGGTGTAGAACTCTAGAAATTGCCTCCAGCCAGTCCACTGCTGCCTGGGAATCTGCCTCACCTCATAACCTCAGAGGCCTCTACTATTGTAACTCATGCAACGCGCTCTGTTAGCGTGCATCGTCCGCTAGTACAGCTGGTAGCATCTGCTGCCCAATAGGTGGTGGTACTGCTGGTACACCACCCGAATGTGCCATCATAGTAAGAGGGCCCTACACCGAATCCTCCTCACTTGGTGGGCCATCATCGGGTACTCTCTCAGAACTCCAACTGACTGTCTGCATGGAGGCATCCTGAACAGATGCAACACAGTCAAATGATTTAAACCTGGTGAGCTGACCTGGTTGAGCTGACTGAAAGAAAAATTTGGGAAACACACGTGCAATAAGTGTTTTCGTGCACTGAGTCGGAAATCAGAAGTCAGGGTCTTGGTGTATGGATATGTTGGTCACCGCACCAACACTGGACTCCCTGAACTGAAAACCACACTCAATACTCTTTACACTATTGATTCACAAAAAAAAATTATTAAAGTCCTGAGTTCTACAGTAGAACTGACTCCTCTGAAACCAATTTGTCACGACCAGTCCCTCGGGGCCCACATCGTGACTACCCCAAGCCCATCTTCCATATGCCAGGGGCTGGCAACTAGCACCAAAGTCGTAATTCCCTAGAACTGGGAAGGCATTTTCTTTGTAAAACGTAAACACACACAAAACCAGAGAATAAGTGGAAGAAAACACTAAGTAAAGTAGTATAACAAGTGTGTTGAAAATAAAAAGGGCAGGAAATACGATCCCAAAATAAAGGTTCAGATACAACTGAAAGAAAGTACAACTAAAAAGACAAACAGCTGGAAGATGGAAGCAGCTCCTGGATCGTCATATGTGTTCCTACCAGAAGGTTAGGTATAGATGTCCTCCTCAGCACTCCGCGTATATTGGTCTGCTCTAGGTGTCGTCACGCTTAGTTTCCACCTCTGGGTACCCTCTAGTCCTCATACACTCTTCCTCGGTCAGCATTGTATGTCGTCTGCATCCAACACAATGAGGTGCGGGCATAGCCCGTACAGGAGTGGGTATAAAGATACTTGGTAGGGACCCCGAGACCCTCAAGGTCTCATAAAATCTAACAATGGTAAACCACAAATAAATATCTCAACAGATAACCTTTACATAGGTATATGCCCATACATATACCTAATTTATCAAGTAACCCATCTCAATCATTAGGAAAACACAAAGGTCATTGACTAAGCTCAAACCAGGATTTTTATTCATGATGTTGAAAACATGGCTGGTGGATAACTCATCCTCTGTCGAGCGCAATAGTCTTGTCACGACTCAGAGGTTCCACTCACTAACCATAGACTGATGAGGTACTCCTCCTCTATCGAGTACCGCGGGTCTATCGCCCCAACACAGTAGCACTTCCGTGCCATGGGTCTACTGCCCCAACACAGTAGCACAACCCCTAATAGCCTACAGAGGTACTCCTCCTATCAAGTACTGCGGGTCTGCTGCCCTAACACAGTAGCGCTCCTCCGCCATGGGTCTGTCGCCCCAACACACTAGCTCTCCCCACTGGTCTAGTCAAGTCACTCTGAATCGAATCGGACAAGCAGTCATCAGGTCTCAGCCAGCTACTAGGTCTCCGAAATCCGTATGATCATCTCTGAGAGGATCCTCTCCATGAGATTCTGGTCGATACTCCAATTGTAACAGCCCGAGATTTTATGAAAAAAATATTCTTTTTAATTTTATTAATGTCTTGTGTTGTACGCTACACCAAAAGGAGCTTGCACAACACACATCCTTGACTTGCCTTGCATTACACGCAATCGCGACCTTCCTCGATAGCGTGTGTAATACGCAATACCGAGTTTCACTAAACAACGATGTGCTATTAAAATATTATTAAAACTAGCCGTTATGAATAGTAATAACCACTTTTTAAAATTCTGTAAATCTTATTTTTTAAAAATGAACTTCATTTTTGGATTCGAAATATCGAAATTAGCTTAGGTTGAAATTTTGGTGATTTTCGGATAACTTTCATATTTTGATGAATAGTGAAAATTACTAAATTATAATTAAAAACAACTTTTTTAATCGAAATAGTTGATAGTGATAAATCATTAATTTGAGTGGTTTTAAAGTATATTTAGAATATATTTTTACAATTTAATACAATGTTGGTCATTGGATGTAATTTCACATTTAAACTAGACATAAACAAGTGTCAATCTTTTGATAGATATTGTTTCTTAAAAACACGCTATTTGTTTTAACAGCGGGATTTAATTATAAAATTAATTAATGCAACTTTTATGTTATGAATTTGGTAAAATATACTTCATTTTTGAATTCGGAATATGAAATATAGCTTGGGATGAAATTTTGGCATTGTTCTGAAAAACATCAATTTTTGATGAATAGTGAAACTACTAAGTGGTAGGTTAAAAACTGAATTTTGCATAAAACTTAATTTTACCGCTTCTGTGAATGGAATTTCGAAAATCCGAGAGACACGGTTAATATCAAGGACTAAAATGTGGTTCAATGAGATGAAAATAATTTTTGGTGAATAGTAACTTTTTACTTTTTTTACCACGGTTAAAAGTAAATAGGGTAATTAAGGGTAAAGATGATATTATTATTACCCTAACACATGTCCTAATTATATTGGACAAGTGTATTTCGACCAAAAACAAACTTAGGAATAAAATATGACCATTTAGGCCCACTTGGATTAGATTAGGACATTTATTATTAATTTATTTAAAGAAGGGTTAAAATAGTTAAAATCAAAGTTTAATAAGTAAATCATTTTTAATATGGGGTTATACATAAGATAAATTCTATTGTAAATATTCATTAGAAAGATAAAAGGATTTCCTACATGATGGTATTTTATTTGTAATTTTTAGACATCAAATAATTTAATTTATTTATGACACAACGATGATGCAGTAATTATCTTTTTAATGAAATATTGACATAATTGATGTTATAAGCACCAAAATAAATGTAATTTGAGATTTTTTATGAATTCCACTAATTTTCTAGGTTACTATGATATATTAATGTTGATGTAATCAACTTTTTTCGAACATTTAATTCTGTTATGACTTTCACAAAAATCATATATCTAATAGTGTCAAAATTGACACAAAATTGTTTTTAAATCAAATATTATATTACTAATTGTTATTTTATTCCTAAAAATCTAAGGTTCGGCCAAATGACTTAGATAATGATATATATATTAATAATAAACAATTTGGGGTTCGTTTGGCATGTTATAGTAAGTGTATTAACCATATAGTG
This sequence comes from Viscum album, assembly GCA_963277665.1. NCBI lineage: Eukaryota > Viridiplantae > Streptophyta > Magnoliopsida > Santalales > Viscaceae > Viscum > Viscum album. The sequence continues at coordinate 278,521,866 of OY728123.1, read as the reverse complement.
AAAGAAAACAAAAAGACACGGTAAAAGTTAAATTAATTAACTTAGAGTTAAATCTAGTTGATAAGGTTAAAATAATATCTTAAACTTGTCTAAATTCTATTGGTTGATAGGATTTAGACCCATCCTTACTTTAGCTTCGAAATAAGACCCTTTGGAACCATTATAAACCGATTTTGACTTTAATATAGAATAATATTTTGAGATATTCCTAAGGTGCCCCTCTCCTCCCCTATAAAAGGACACCTCCTCCCCCTCCTCCTCACACCAATTTGAGCACTCAAGCTCGGCCAACCCCTGCCAATTTATCCTCTCCACTTCCCTAGCAACATCCTAGAGGTTCTGGTCTTCCTCAAAGACCAAGTTTAGTGCCCTAAGAGGAGGTCTCAAAGAGGCACTTCAAAGAAGAGGTAATTACCGTTACCAATTCTTTCATCTTTATTTCTTCTTCCACTTCTTCTTCTTAGGTTGTTTCATTATGAAGTAATAACATCAGTATCACTCATATACTGATATGTTATTATAAGTATGAAACAACCCTATTTCACCATCTATCCATCCTACGGAAAAAGAAATCGCCGCGCGTGCGTACGTACGGAATACCGTCTCCACGCCGTGGTGTAATCTATTTTCCACCACCACCTTTCATGGATGGGTATAATGGTGTAAAGAATAACTATACATAGTTATTACAACATCATATTGATTCTGATATACTGTATAATCCACTCCAATTCAATTCAATATTTATAGAAATGATATCATCGCTCGTGCGTACGTACGGAATACCGTCTCCACGACGCGATGAGATTCATTCTCCATGTTAACCATTTAAGAATGATTATAATGTATATATAAGAAATAATAATGAAATATATGACATTATAAAGCTACTGGATTTATGTATATATATACATATTTATGTCATCTACTTACTTCCATTTCAAGACAATAAGGAAAGTAAAACAGCGTTCATGCGTACGTACGGACTACCGTCTCCATGAACGGTGTTTTTCATTTTATTTATCTATATATTATATAAATATATATACTGAATATATATGATATATAAATCATATTTTATATTCTGTAAGTAAGTAAATCATGATATAAGTAATAATGATGTCAAGAACAACAAGTCAAAACACCTACGATAAATGAAACGATTTTACCCAAAACGCTTCTTTAACATGGAATTTACAAAAGAACGGGTAATATAATGTCATAAGTGAACCATATATGATATCATAACAATGAATATGATTCTGTAATAAGTCAATAACATGATTTAAATCATTATACAGTAGGTTCGGACACTTACAAAGCAAGTCGGACCTAAGGTAAGGGAAATATCACAATCTCATTTTTATCCGAGATTGTTTATTCGTAAGTATTTACTGGGGTGTATTTTATCATCCACATCCATGTTCCCTCAATATGTAATATTGTTTCCATCCACTTGCAATAGTTTAAATCCAATTTTACCCTTAGGTGAGTTTTTAGTAAAGAATATGAAAGGAATCTTTTGTCGTTTTTCCGTACGAGGTACTTTTTGACTTTTCCGACAAAAGTACGACGAATGTTTTTTTTAACTTATACGGAACGAACGGATTTATACTGTTTTATAAAGCCTTATTTTCATGAAGATTCCTCTAAAAGATTTCATGACTATTTTCAATAAAATCTCTTTCTTTTAAAATTGCATGATGTTTTGTGAAAAGAAATTGATTTTGAAGAAGAAAGGATATTTTCCTCAAGAATTCAATTCAAGTGATTTATCAAAATTATTTTCCATATAAGATAATAAAGGGTTCTGTTTCTATCCATATTTTTACATTGATTTGACTATGTTGTGATGGAGTTATGTTTATGAATTCCTTTATCTTATATGAATGGTTTTATGATGTCATGTTGTTTAAGAATCCCATTTTTATTACATGGGTTATGCAATGATGTATGATTTATGATTTTGTGGCACACATAAGAAAGGATTCATTAAGAGATGGGTGGGACCTATATCTCCCTCCAATGCATTGGGTAAAGATTTCATATCTCATGAGATAGACATGGCTGGAATGGTAGGTTATACCGGTTCAGTGAAACAGGACTGAAACGAGGATTACTTGATTCAGAAAGGGACTTTGTCCACTAAGATAGTCTTGGAAATGAGTCTTGACTAACAAGAAATGATTCTCTATGATTATGTGTGTATGACACAATGAGTAATGTTTTAAGTAAGGGTTTCATTTTCACTACTATGATTTATCCCATGTTATGAAATTATGCTCTCTTTTGCAGGTTAAGATTTCCAAAAATGTTATGTTCTTATGAAAATTATGTGATTGATATTTCTTTTGTTTACCCTTACTGAGCATTTGAGCTCACCCTTTTATGTTTTCTTTTCTCCAGGATATAAAGAAAGGTTTTAGGTAAAAAAAAGGAAGATCTTTGTGGGAGATTTTGAAGATCTTTCACCACGATTAGAAGAATACGTTTTGAGTTTCCAAAGACACTAAACTATTACGATCCTTGTGTGTCTGTTTTTGATATGTACTAAGTATTCCGCAAAAGTAATGTAATGTCCATGTACGTCAAGCTTCGGGTCTCTACAGTTGGTATCAGAGGAAAGGTTTAGTCAACCTTTGGAAACTAGGATGCGAAAACGTTAGTGAGATCCCTAGAGATATTTCTAAGGTATGTCTAGGGATGTCTCTAAGGTTAAGTATACGTATAGGTTATAGTAATAGAATTACGCTAACGATCATAGAATTAAACCTAAGATATTGGATATTGAAGGTACTCCCCCTTTATTATGTTGTTTTCCCTAGCATGATTTTTGCCTCTCACACTATTCTTTATGGGTTTTAGACGATGGCTGGAACCCGAAGGAACCGTGTTGATCAATGCAATGGACAATGCAATGATTGCCCTCCTGAACAAACAAATGTTATGGGAGATGGAGTGCAAAATCTTATTGCTATACTTACACAAGCTATGAATCATTCTGGACTTCCAAATGAGCAGAGAAGGGAACAATATTCTATTGAGTCCTTCATGAGGCAACGTCCACCTTCTTTCAGTGGGTCTTCTGATCCACTTGTGGCTGAACAATGGATCAGTACTACTGAAAAGATATTTTCAGTTCTTCAATGTTCTGATCATGATAAAGTCATCTTAGCAGTATATCGTTTGGAAGGTGAAGCTGATCAATGGTGGAATCTTATCAAGAATACGAGGCCAAGAGATGAAATTCAGTCCATGGAATGGGACGAGTTCAAGAACTTGTTTTTCAGTAAGTACTTCCCTCGTATTCTTCGAACAAAGATGGAGAAAGAGTTTCTTGAACTGAAGCAAAGGGACGATGAATCTGTTGGTACCTATGAAGCAAATTTTACAAGACTTGCAAGGTATGCTTCTGGAATTATCATCCAACCTGAAAGTAAAGTTGATCGATTTTTCAGTGGCTTAAAACCAAGTCTTCGAAGGGAATTAGCTATAAGAGACTTCAGTAGCTATGAAGAAATTGTGCGTTGTGCTATCAAGGTAGAAATGGAAGTTGGTGTTACATATCCATCTCATGGTTTTGACAAGAAACGAAAGATGGAGTTCAAGGAGAAATCTCAGAATAATGGTGAAAAGAAGATGAATGTTTCCTTATGCACAAAGTGTGGAAAGAAGCACGGTGGAGATTGTCTAAAAGGGACTAGAAAATGTTTTAAGTGTGGAAAAGAAGGTCATCGAGCAGCTGAGTGTCGAAGTAATGGAAAAAGGGTTTCTAATGATGTGAATAAAGCAAACACTGCAGAGAACGCACCGCCAACACTTCAATGCTTCAAGTGCAAGGAAATGGGGCATTATGCTAATAATTTCCCTAATCCAAGGGTTAGTGATGATCAACATGAGCAACCACTGAAGGCAAAGGACAAAGGGAAATCACATGCGATCACTATTGGCAATGTTGAATATGACAACGATGTGGTGGAATGATTAAGTGTTTATGTAATGGGATTCCAAAATAATGTTGTATCATTGAGTATTGCAATATTTATTGATGTGGTATTCAAAGTGATTGAGATATTTTTTGGAAATAAGATGATATGCGCATAATGAAGACGAGAAAATGAAATGTTTAATAGTATTCATGAGCTCATGATTAATATAAGGACTAAGTGATATCATGGTTTGAGTATATAGAATTTTGAGGATTTTGGTATGTGGAAAGTGTTAACTTTTTTCACTAAGGTATTCAAGAGAATACACGATTAAGGACTTTGAATGTTTGAAATGTGACCAACAAGACATATCTTATGATATGTGGGGATCAACGACAGTATTAAATCTCTGGTAATCGTTGTCACTATATTATGAGAGTGGACTGCAGTATTATGTATAAGCCTAAAGATTAGACTGGATTATGTTGGACATAAGTTAGTATTGTTTAAGGATAAAAGATTTTTGATATTATTGATGGGATGTTATAGTAACGTAGTTTTAGAAAAAAGGACAACCTGCAGGACGGGCGACAGCCCATCGCTTCGGACAAGGCTGTAGGAATCGAACCCACAACCGAAGTGCGACTGGCCTTTATCGCCTACCACTGACCTACAGGAAGTCCCTGTTTAGTAGAAACTAGTTTTATTATGATATATGAAGTATAAGTCCATTTAGGAACTATATATGATTAATCTTACTATAGAATGACTTATGTATATTTAATAACTTTTGATTACCTTTTGTTTGAGACAGATGGAATGACCCGTCATTCTATCACATGATCTGCTAACACTTCACGAATAACAAATTCAACTTCATTTATTTAAGAGATGAAGTGGAAATTGTTAAAGGCACGAACAACAGTGAGATTGTACCAAAATAAAGTAAGTATTTATTCTAATTCAAATTCTTTAACTTTAGGGAAATGATCTTGAAAACCAAAAATGTTGTCCTACTTCTCTTATACCTGATAAATCAGATGGTACCTTATACCATCACAAATCTATGGATTTGTGATTACTGGCTTTTCCATATCCATGTTCTCTACCACTCTCCATCAGAACATGATGGTTAGATTTCTCTTCCATATCCATATTTTTACCTATGTGGAAACCCAACGATTAGTTTATTTGGGTAATCGTTACATTTCATACTTTAGTTTTTAAAGCCAAGTTTTGGTACTCCTTTTTACGATGTGGGATTCTATTAATGAAACTTTAGAATAGTAAACCATTTATAACCCCGACGAATTTCGAGGGCGAAATTCATTTTAAGGGGGGTAGAATGTAACAGCCCGAGATTTTATGAAAAAAATATTCTTTTTAATTTTATTAATGTCTTGTGTTGTACGCTACACCAAAAGGAGCTTGCACAACACACATCCTTGACTTGCCTTGCATTACACGCAATCGCGACCTTCCTCGATAGCGTGTGTAATACGCAATACCGAGTTTCACTAAACAACGATGTGCTATTAAAATATTATTAAAACTAGCCGTTATGAATAGTAATAACCACTTTTTAAAATTCTGTAAATCTTATTTTTTAAAAATGAACTTCATTTTTGGATTCGGAATATCGAAATTAGCTTAGGTTGAAATTTTGGTGATTTTCGGATAACTTTCATATTTTGATGAATAGTGAAAATTACTAAATTATAATTAAAAACAACTTTTTTAATCGAAATAGTTGATAGTGATAAATCATTAATTTGAGTGGTTTTAAAGTATATTTAGAATATATTTTTACAATTTAATACAATGTTGGTCATTGGATGTAATTTCACATTTAAACTAGACATAAACAAGTGTCAATCTTTTGATAGATATTGTTTCTTAAAAACACGCTATTTGTTTTAACAGCGGGATTTAATTATAAAATTAATTAATGCAACTTTTATGTTATGAATTTGGTAAAATAGACTTCATTTTTGAATTCGGAATATGAAATATAGCTTGGGATGAAATTTTGGCATTGTTCTGAAAAACATCAATTTTTGATGAATAGTGAAACTACTAAGTGGTAGGTTAAAAACTGAATTTTGCATAAAACTTAATTTTACCGCTTCTGTGAATGGAATTTCAAAAATCCGAGAGACACGGTTAATAACAATGACTAAAATATGGTTCAATGAGATGAAAATAATTTTTGGTGAATAGTAACTTTTTACTTTTTTTTACCACGGTTAAAAGTAAATAGGGTAATTAAGGGTAAAGATGATGTTATTATTACCCTAACACATGTCCTAATTCTATTGGACAAGTGTATTTCGACCAAAAACAAACTTAGGAATAAAATATGACCATTTAGGCCCACTTGGATTAGATTAGGACATTTATTATTAATTTATTTAAAGAAGGGTTAAAATAGTTAAAATCAAAGTTTAATAAGTAAATAATTTTTAATATGGGGTTATACATAATATAAATTCGATTGTAAATATTCATTAGAAAGATAAAATTCTTTCCTACATGATGGTATTTTATTTGTAATTTTTAGACATCAAATAATTTAATTTATTTATGACACAACGATGATGCAGTAATTATCTTTTTAATGAAATATTGACATAATTGATGTTATAAGCACCAAAATAAATGTAATTTGAGATTTTTTATGAATTCCACTACTTTTCTAGGTTACTATGATATATTAATGTTGATTTAATCAACTTGGTTCGAACATTTAATTCTTTTATGACTTTCACAAAAATCATATATCAAATAGTGTCAAAATTGACACAAAATAGTTTTTAAATCAAATATTATATTACTAATTGTTATTTTATTCCTAAAAATCTAAGGTTCAGCCAAATGACTTAGATAAGGATATATATATATTAATAATAAACAATTTGGGGTTCGTTTGGCATGTTATAGTAAGTGTATTAACCATATAGTGAAAGAAAACAAAAAGACACGGTAAAAGTTAAATTAATTAACTTAGAGTTAAATCTAGTTGATAAGGTTAAAATAATATCTTAAACTTGTCTAAATTCTATTGGTTGATAGGATTTCGACCCATCCTTACTTTAGATTCGAAATAAGACCCTTTGGAACCATTATAAACCGATTTTGACTTTAATATAGAATAATATTTTGAGATATTCCTAAGGTGCCCCTCTCCTCCCCTATAAAAGGACACCTCCTCTCCCTCCTCCTCACACCAATTTGAGCACTCAAGCTCGGCCAACCCCTGCCAATTTATCCTCTCCACTTCCCTAGCAACATCCTAGAGGTTCTGGTCTTCCTCAAAGACCAAGTTTAGTGCCCTAAGAGGAGGTCTCAAAGAGGCACTTCAAAGAAGAGGTAATTACCGTTACCAATTCTTTCATCTTTATTTCTTCTTCCACTTCTTCTTCTTAGGTTGTTTCATTATGAAGTAATAACATCAGTATCACTCATATACGGATATGTTATTATAAGTATGAAACAACCCTATTTCACCATCTATCCATCCTACGGAAAAAGAAATCACCGCGCGTGCGTACGTACGGAATACCGTCTCCACGCCGTGGTGTAATCTATTTTCCACCACCACCTTACATGGATGGGTATAATGGTGTAAAGAATAACTATACATAGTTATTAAAACATCATATTGATTCTGATATACTGTATAATCCACTCCAATTCAATTCAATATTTATAGAAATGATATCATCGCTCGTGCGTACGTACGGAATACCGTCTCCACGACGCGATGAGATTCATTCTCCATGTTAACCATTTAAGAATGATTATAATGTATATATAAGAAATAATAATGAAATATATGACATTATAAAGCTACTGGATTTATGTATATATATACATATGTATGTCATCTACTTACTTCCATTTCAAGACAATAAGGAAAGTAAAACAGCGTTCATGCGTACGTACGGACTACCGTCTCCATGAACGGTGTTTTTCATTTTATTTATCTATCTATTATATATATATATATATTGAATATATATGATATATAAATCATATTTTATATTCTGGAAGTAAGTAAATCATGATATAAGTAATAATGATGTCAAGAACAACAAGTCAAAACACCTACGATAAATGAAACGATTTTACCCAAAACGCTTCTTTAACATGGAATTTACAAAAGAACGGGTAATATAATGTCATAAGTGAACCATATATGATATCATAACAATGAATATGATTCTGTAATAAGTCAATAACATGATTTAAATCATTATACAGTAGGTTCGTACACTTACAAAGCAAGTCGGACCTAAGGTAAGGGAAATATCACAATCTCATTTTTATCCGAGATTGTTTATTCGTAAGTATTTACTGGGGTGTATTTTATCATCCACATCCATGTTCCCTCAATATGTAATATTGTTTCCATCCACTTGCAATAGTTTAAATCCAATTTTACCCTTAGGTGAGTTTTTAGTAAAGAATATGAAAGGAATCTTTTGTCGTTTTTCCGTACGAGGTACTTTTTGACTTTTCCGACAAAAGTACGACGAATGTTTTTTTTAACTTATACGGAACGAACGGATTTATACTGTTTTATAAAGCCTTATTTTCATGAAGATTCCTCTAAAAGATTTCATGACTATTTTCAATAAAATCTCTTTCTTTTAAAATTGCATGATGTTTTGTGAAAAGAAATTGATTTTGAAGAAGAAAGGATATTTTCCTCAAGAATTCAATTCAAGTGATTTATCAAAATTATTTTCCATATAAGATAATAAAGGGTTCTGTTTCTATCCATATTTTTACATTGATTTGACTATGTTGTGATGGAGTTATGTTTATGAATTCCTTTATCTTATATGAATGGTTTTATGATGTCATGTTGTTTAAGAATCCCATTTTTATTACATGGGTTATGCAATGATGTATGATTTATGATTTTGTGGCACACATAAGAAAGGATTCATTAAGAGATGGGTGGGACCTATATCTCCCTCCAATGCATTGGGTAAAGATTTCATATCTCATGAGATAGACATGGCTGGAATGGTAGGTTATACCGGTTCAGTGAAACAGGACTGAAACGAGGATTACTCGATTCAGAAAGGGACTTTGTCCACTAAGATAGTCTTGGCGATGAGTCTTGACTAATGAGAAATGATTCTCTATGATTATGTGTGTATGCCACAATGAGTAATGTTTTAAGTAAGGGTTTCATTTTCACTACTATGATTTATCCCATGTTATGAAATTATGCTCTCTTTTGCAGGTTAAGATTTCCAAAAATGTTATGTTCTTATGAAAATTATGTGATTGATATTTCTTTTGTTTACCCTTACTGAGCATTTGAGCTCACCCTTTTATGTTTTATTTTCTCCAGGATATAAAGAAAGGTTTTAGGTAAAAAAAAAGGAAGATCTTTGTGGGAGATTTTGAAGATCTTTCACCAGGATTAGAAGATTACGTTCCGAGTTTCCAAAGACACTAAACTATTACGATCCTTGTGTGTATATTTTTGTTATGTATTAAGTATTCCGCAAAAGTAATGTAATGTTCATGTACGTTAGGCTTCGGGTCTCTACACCAATTGTCACGTAATCTCGCGTGGAAGTATCTCAAAGGACCGCCTCATCATAGGGGTCTCAACGCAACAGACGGCACGTCAATCAGACGCCCGGTCTGTGAGTTATTAGCCTTTTTATCTCGGGGGCCCGGTTGGTTTCGTCTATGAACCAACCCTACCGTAACTCAACTGTACCCCGAAATCCTATGGGGTATACTCAAAGGAACCATTTCTCAACGAGATTACCAACGCCGCTAACGGATCGTCAAACGAACGTCCGTTCTGAGAGTTATTGGCTTTTCCTTCGAGGGGCCGGGTTGGTATCTAAGGTAAACCAACCTGACCGTACTACAATTGCGTTAAAATCTCATGTGGAGTATGCCAAAAGATTCGTCTCATCAAAAAGAAACTAACATAGATGACGGCACGTCAATCGGACACCCGATCCTTAAGTTATAAACATTTCCACTCCGAGGGCCCGGTTGGTTTCGGGTTTGAACCAACCCGGTCGTACACAAACATTACTGAAACCTTGAGTATAATATACCGAAATGACCGTCTCGATTAGAGAAATCTTACTCAACTAAAGGTGCATCGATCTAATGTCTTTAGCTTATGTTATGTGTATTTTACCAAAAAAGGTTCCAAAAGGGGGGTCTGGGCCCGGTTCGACCCGACCCGAACTAACCTGGGTCAGCCTGAACCGGGTCGTACCAACCCGGGTCCCGGTCCGGCCCAGTTGGTAGCGGCCCGGCCCGGCTGGCATGGCCTGGCCCGCCCCGGCCCGACCGGGGGCGCTGGCTCAGCCAGCTGGCCAAGCGGGGAGGGTTCAACCTCCCCCAGCTGGCGTGGCATTAAGCCACGCCCCTCCTTTTCCAGAACGGCTTTGGCGTTCCAGTTTCTTCCGCCACAGCGGCTTAGACGCGGAGGACTATTCCAGTGGCACGCCTCCGCCACCGATCACCGTCGCCTTCCGCAGACAACCGTACGTGCTCTGGTGGTCCGTTTCTCCCACCGTCTATGCCTGCGGCTCTCCTGGGACCTGCTCATCACTCTGACGACTTCAAATCGCCGTTGCGGACCCGTGTCGTTGTCGCCCATCAATCTGCGCATCAAGAATGATACGGCGATGGGTCTGTACTTGTTTGTTAGCTTGTACCCACCGCTTTAGTGGTTTAAATGATAATTAATCATAAAATAACGCCCATGCTCGAGGGTATAAATAACACATACGAAAAATATACAAAACAACCCCTACCTCATGGTTCTCAGTGCGTTGAAGATATAGAGTAACACCCCAAGATTTCATAGTGTGTTATTTCTTCAAAATAATTCAATAACTTTCACTACACACAACACTGAGTTCAACCACACCATGACTTACCAAACAAGCCGTTCAAAAGAGGTTATGAATAGTATTAACTAAATTTTAAACTTTATATAATCCTTATAATTTTTGAATCCATATTATGAGTTTCTTAGACATAATGTAAGAACAAATTCGTTTTCAGTATTTCATTTTTATCAACTTTTAATAGTGAACCCTTTTTAAACACAATATTTTTAAATTTTTGACTAAATGGGGACATCAAAAATTTAAAATGAAACATCTCAAGCTTCCATGATATGCTTTCCTTTGAATAATACAGTAGCGTGTGTTGTACGCAACTTCGAGTTCTAACACACACCACAACCAATCAAACTATCTGTTATGAATAATAATACCTGCTTTTTGAAATTATATATATTTTATATTTCAAAATGGACTTCATTTTTTGATTCGGAATATCGAATTTATCCTAGGGTGAAATTTTGGAACTTTTCGGATAACTTTAATATTTTGATGAATAGTGAAAATTACTAAATTTTAATTAAAAACAACTTTTTTAATCAAAATAATTAATATTGATAAATTATGAATTTGAGTGGTTTAAAAGTATATTTAGAATATACTTTTACCATTTAATTCAATGTTTTTCATTGGACATAATTTCACAATTAAACCAGACATAAACAAGTGCCAATCTTTTGATAGTTATTATCTCTTAAAAACACGCTTTTTGTTTTAACAACGGGAATTAATTTTAAATTAATTTCTCCCACTTCTGTGTTATGAATTTGGAAAAATGGATTCCATATTTGGAATCCGGATGTTCAAATTGTGTAAATTGTTAACTTTTATTTTTAGACATTTTAAATAATTACTTCGGTAAATATTTTATTTACCATGGTTAAAGGGTAAATCCGGTAAATAAGGGTTACAAAATAATATTATAATAATAAAAACATACCCTAAAACGTGGCCTAACCTTATTTGTTGATACATGGCCGACCATGGGCATCTTTGGGTCGATTTTGGGAACCCATGGAGCCACATGTAGGTGATAGGGACACTTTATTTTAATTAAGTTGAAATGAATACAAAAAAGACACAAGCATATATCTTTTAGCAAAACAATTTTTACATAGGGTTATATATGTTGGATTTTCGACTATAAATATTCATTAGAAATAAAAAAATCTTTCATACATAATTCTATTTTATTTATAATTTTTAGACATTAAATAATTTAATTTATTTATGACACAATGATGATGCAGTGATTACCATAATAGTGAAAAATTAAAATAATTGATATTATAAATACCCAAATAAATATAAGTTTAGACTTTTAATGAATTAAACTAATTTTCTAGGATAATATGACATATTAGTATTGATTTAATTGACTTTTTTCGAAGTAATATTTCTGTTATGAGTTTCACAAAAATCAACTATTGAATAGTGTCAAAATTGACATAAAAAGGATTTTTAAAACAAATATTATATTATTAATTGATAATAAATTCATAAAAATCTAAGTTTCGTCCAAGAGACTTATATCATGATATTTGTGTCATTAATGGACCACTTGGGGGTTTATTGTATGTATATAGTAAGTTTATTAACTATATAATATAAAAATACAAAGAGACATTGTAAAAGTGACACTAATTAACTAAGAATTAAAACTAAAAGATAAGGTTAATATAATGACTCAAACATGTCTAAATTCTATTGGTTGAATTTATTTCGACCTATCCCCACCATAACCTTTAAATAATAAACTTTGGATCCATTAGAAATCGAATATGAATTTATTATAAATTAATATTTCTAGCTTTTCCAAAGGTGCCCCTCACCCCTCTTATAAAAGGGCACTCCTCCTTCTCATTTCTTAACACCTTCAAAGCCTTTTGGATCGGCCAAAATCTGCCAAAATACTCTTCCAAATTCCCTCAATACAACCTAGAGGCCTTAGTTTGATCATAAATCCAACCAAAGGATCCCTTTTGATCAAATCAAAAGGAAGAACCCGAAGAAGAGGTATTGATTTCACCACCCTTTTCTAAGTTCCTTTCTTCTTCCACTTCTTCTTCCTTTGTTATTACCATTCTAAAATAATAACTACAGTATCATATATTTACTAGGATTTTATTATAAATATGGTACAACCATATTCAGTATTCTATCCACCCTTTGAATAACATGTCACCATACGTGCGTACGTACGGCTTACCGTCTCCACGTCATGGTGTAATTGTTATTCAATATATTATTATTTGGATGGGTATAATAATGATGTGTAACTTATGTAAATAATAAATATAACATTTTAATGATTCTTTATATATGATATACCATCCATTTATATATTATTTTAATATCAAAAGAGTGATATTATTGCTCGTGCGTACGTACGGACTACCGTCTCCACGAACGCGATGAGATTCATTATCCATCGTATCCATTCAAGTATAATTCTCATTTGATGATTAATAATAGTATATAAGGACTTGATATCATTATGGATATGATTAAGATACATCCTATCCATTACAAACATGGATTACATAACAAAACATATAAAAGAAAACGAGTAAGTTAACACCCGAAACGACGATAATTCTAAGATATTATTAACAAAGCAATGTTAAAAGATCATATATGATATCATATTAATGTATATGATTATTGAATAATTTAATAACAGTTATTTCACCATTATATAGGAGGTTAACCTACCCCAACCAAGTAAAAGTACAAGGTAAGGGTTTTTTCGCAATCTCTTCATTATCCGAGGTTGTTTATACGTAATAATCTACTGGGATTTCTTTATCATCCACATCCATGTTTCTTCAAAATGTATTTAAAAACATTTTTACGATTTAAAAAGAATATGGGTTAAAGTCATTTATACCCTTATGTGTTTTTAAAGGAATCTTTCCGTCGTTTTCCAAACAAGGCACTTTTAACCTTTCGACAAATTTAAGGTAAGAATTTTTTTTAACTTATACGGTGAGTGCAGCTATTTACCTCCGTTATAAAATTGTCAAAGCTTCCCTTACAAGATTATAGGAATATTTTCAAAGAAAATGTTTTATTTTATAATTATGTGACTTTTAAATTATTTCAAAATGAATATTTTAAGAATTTGTGAAAGGTACTCTTTATCAAGATCATAATTTTAAATGTTTTAAAGATTTATCTTTCTAAATCTTTTAATTAATGTCCATGTTTTCAAAATGATTTTAAGGATTTATTTATATGGACATGAATGTTTTGAAATGTTATTTCTTTTCAAAAGTTTCAAAGTGGTATGGGACACTTTGATTCAAAAATCTCTTTTAAATTACTTCCTTTATAAATGTGTGACTTTTCAACGATTTCGAGAAAAGAGATATTTCTCTCAAATAGTTTTGATTTCATCTATGTCAACATCCTTTGATGGATTTTAAGCTTATTTGAAGTTGATTTATTATGATACAAAACTATTGTATTTTATTGAAGGTTTTGTGAGATGTTTTACTGTGGATGTGTTATTTTTATATCATTCATGGTTTATGGGGAAAATGTTGACATTTCTTATGCTAGTTTTAATACGAATGTTTATGTTATGTTTAAACCTTTTTATATGGGAATGAATTGGACTTAGTAAGTGATGGGTGGAGCCCGCTATAGCTCCTCGATGCATCGGTAGGTCTCATGAGACAAACTAGTGTCTTGGCACAAGGCCTTGACAAAATCTTATTTGTAGTCTTGGCACGAGGCCTTGGCTATGTGGTTATGATAGTCTGGCATTATGCATTCCATCATTATGAAAGTGGTTATTGATATTGCATGTGATTATTCGATTAGTAGAATATCCATGTGAATAAGTAAATGGAATTATTTCATTTTATTTTTTCCGTACAATGTTGAAGTTCAAGTTTAAAAGGATTTTGTTTTAGTTATACATTGCCTTCAATGTTTATTCTTATTTATGAAAGTTTCCACTATATTGTTATCCTTACTGGGCATTTGAGCTCACCCCTTTTCTATTTTTTATTTTTTCCAGGATGTGAAGAAGTAAATTATGAATGACCTGCAGGGTTATTATGAGGGGATAATAGTGTGGATTATGGAGACAATATGTTGTTGTAGTAGTTTTTCACTTCATGATGTAATGTAAAACTTTATGAATATATCTAGTGTTTCCAAGGCTACTAAACCAATCGGTCTTTCGAGATTTGATCTTTCTTGTGATCATGGCAATGTTATGTAATAATGCACCGACTCTGGGTAACTGGGGTCGGGGCGATATAGTTGGTATCAGATGAAGTTTAGTACAAACCTTGAAAGCTAGATTTAGATAAACTCTGATTAGAGCACATAGACCTAAGATTGACTTTGAGGATTAGTATAGAAGAACTTCCTAGAATTTTGGTATTGTATAGATTTTTTGAGTTTTTCGAGAAATACATCCCTATCTGGATACGATCAGGTAGAGGTGGCTCTGGCACTTATGTACCTAGGGGTAAAACACGAAAACACCGCTTTGAGCTATACTTGAACGGGAACTGGTGCACGACAACAGGCCTTGCTGCACTCTTGGTTACGACACTCCTGGGGGATATGCTTATGATAATTCTCATTTTCTTTACAAACCATTATGAAGGGTTTATGAGTATATACTTCCTCAAAGGAGACATTTTTATGATTATGGATTATATCCATAAACTATTTAATTTATGTTATGTTTTTTATAAGTTTGGGATTAGGTATTGTTATTCATAAACTAATCTAGTGTATGCTATTATTTAGAAATGGTGCCCAGTAGAAGGAATGAGAACTCCAGCAATGCATATGATCCAAAGAGAAGGAAGGATCATATCTTTCATGGTCTTAAGCTAGAATTTATAAGAGAAATAGTCTCCCATGTATTATCATCATATGAAGAAATAATATCATGTGTTGATAAGATAAGTAAAGAGTTTACTGAGTCCTATGGCTTTGAAGGGAAGCAAGAGAAGAAAAGGATTGAAGAGGGAAAGATGGATAAAGGGAAGAGGGAAAAGAAGAATTTTCCCATATGTGATAACTGTGGGAAGAAAGACCCTGGAACTTGCCTGAAAGGAATGGGAGTTTTTTATAAGTGTGGAGGAAAAGGGCACAAAGTACATGACTGCAAGGGTAAGAAAATGGTTTCAAATGTACAATGCTTCATTTGCAAGGAGTTTGGACACTACGCGAACCTATGTCTCAGTCATCAGACTATGCCACAAATGATGCTATTGGATAATAATAAAGTTATGATACTACCACAGATGAAGAGGAATGATTAGAGTTCTTTTGTTGATTATTTCATTTGAGTGTTGTATCAACAATGTACTTGTTATAATAATTATGGAGTATATAAGGATTGTACTACAGTACTATTTCATTATGGACTTGAGATTGTGTGGAACAAAGAAAAGTGACTCAATAGCAGGATAAATTTTTGGAAAATATATGGTTGAGGGAATGATAAACCATAATATAGTTCTGATATCGAGGTAGTGATTTTGGAATAATACATGATTTTTTTGGATAAATTATATTGGATGTTCTTGACTACCTTGAAACTGATTAATGATTTGTATATTCCATCATTTTTTGGGTTTAAAACATTTTTGTATTGAAGGAGTATATCTATTATTCTTTAAGGAATAAGGGATCATGAATGTAATCAATAAGGTTTTATGGTAATTCAGGATGTTGCAGTGTTTTAAAAGAATACATGATGAAGGTGTTCACATGTTATTACGCGGAAAAAAGGATCTTTATTGTGTTTACCTTCCTTATAAATTTTGGACTGAAGTATTTTGGATAGTTCTAGTTTAGATTATTTTGGATTGCCATAAAAGGACAACCCGGAGGTCGGGCGGCAACCCGTCGTGTCTAGAAAGGCCACGAGACTTGAACCCACAACCGAAGGGCGACAAGGGTGTATCACCTACCACTGACCCACGTGATGTCCGGGATTAAATAATGTAGTTTTTTTTAAAATATCTGGTAGATGAATTATAAATTCTTTTTTTACCCTATACGAATAGGATAAATAGAATATATATTTTTCGTTCTATTATCTTTTAGAGTGAAAGATGAGTTTGTGGTAGAAATTAGTTAAAGGATGGAACTCTACTTTTCAATAATATATTTTTCTTCTTCTCTTATTCTATGAAGAAATTAATTCTTATACTTTATTTAAGGAATCCTAAAACCAAAAATATGTTATCCTAATACCCTTTGTTTTGTTGAACCGATGGTATTTCAAATCATCATAGATTGATGAATTTAAGGACCTCAATTTTAAACTTGTTTGTGATTGATGACCTCAATCACTACCTATAAATATTTACGTTTTTCCTCCAATTATATGTCTCTAATTGCCACCAATTTTCTCCTAATAGAGATCATAATTTGGTGGTGACCCTTTCATTTCCCTTTTCCTCATATTAAGACTAAATTTTAGTAACCTAATTTCTGATGTGGGTTTTCCCATAAAGATATTTTCTATTTTCAACCTTTTATTTTCGAAGAACAATTTCAAATTGTGAGGACGCAATTTATTGAAGGAGGGGAGAAAGTAACACCCCAAGATTTCATAGTGTGTTATTTCTTCAAAATAATTCAATAACTTGCACTACACGCAACACCGAGTTCAATCGCACCATGACTTACCAAAAAAGCCGTTCAAAAGAGGTTATGAATAGTATTAACTAAATTTTAAACTTTATATAATCCTTATAATTTTAGAATCCATATTATGAGTTTCTTAGACATAATGTAATAACAAATTCATTTTCAGTATTGCACTTTTATCAACTTTTAATAGTGAACCCCTTTTAAATACAATATTTAAACTTTTTGACTAAATGGGGACATCAAAAATTTAAAATGAAACATCCCAAGCTTCCACGGTACGCTTTCCTTTGAATAATACAGTAGCATGTGTTGTACGCAACTTCAAGTTCTAACACACACCACAACCAATCAAACTAGCCGTTATGAATAGTAATATCTACTTTTTGAAATTATATATATTTTATATTTCAAAATGGACTTCATTTTTAGATTTGGAATATCGAATTTAGCCTAGGGTGAAATTTTGGAACTTTTCGGATAACTTTAATATTTTGATGAATAGTGAAAATTACTAAATTTTAATTAAAAAAACTTTTTTAATCAAAATAATTAATATTGATAAATTATTAATTTGAGTGGTTTTAAAGTATATTTAGAATATATTTTTACCATTTAATTCAATGTTTGTCATTGGACATAATTTCACAATTAAGCCAGACATAAACAAGTGCCAATCTTTTGATAGTTATTATCTCTTAAAAACACGCTTTTTGTTTTAACAACGGGAATTAATTTTAAATTAATTTCTGCCACTTATGTGTTTTGAATTTGGAAAAATGGATTCCATATTTGGAATCAGGATGTTCAAATTGTGTAAATATGTAACTTTTATTTTTAGAAATTTTGAATAATTACTTCGGTAAATATTTTATTTACCATGGTTAAAGGGTAAATCAGGTAAATAAGGGTTACAAAATAATATTATAATAATAAAAATTACCCTAAAACGTGTCCTAACCTTATTGGTTGGTACATGTCCGACCATGGGCATCTTTGGGTTGATTTTGGGACCCCATGGAGCCACTTGTAGGTGATAGGGACACTTTATTTTAATTAAGTTAAAATGAATACAAAAATGACACAAGCATATATCTTTTAGAAAAACAATTTTTACATCGGGTTATATATATTGGAGATTCGACTATAAATATTCATTAGAAATCAAAAACTATTTCCTACATAATGATATTTTATTTATAATTTTTAGACATTAAATAATTTAATTTATTTATGACACAATGATGATACAGTAATTACCATAATAGTGAAAAATTAAAATAATTGATATTATAAATACCCAAATAAATATAATTTGAGACTTTTAATGAATTAAACTAATTTTCTAGTATAATATGACATATTCTTATTTATTTAATTTACTTTTTTCGAAGTAATCATTCTGTTATGAGTTTCAAAAAAATCAACTATTGAATAGTGTCAAAATTGACATAAAAAGGGTTTTTAAAACAAATATTATATTATTAATTGATATTAAATTCCTAAAAATCTAAGGCTCAGCCAAGAAACTTATATCATGATAGGTGTATCATTAATGGATCACTTGGGGGTATCTTGGATGTATATAGTAAGTTTATTAACTATATAATATAAAAATACAAAGAGACATTGTAAAAGTGAAACTAATTAACTAAGAGTTAAAACTAAAAGATAAGGTTAATATAATGACCCAAACATGTCTAAATTCTATTGGTTGAAAGTATTTCGACCTATACCCACCATTTCCGTTAAATAATAAACTTTGGAGCCATTAGAAACCGAATATGAATTTATTATAAATTAATATTTCTAGATTTTCCAAAGGTGCCCCTCACCCCTCTTTTAAAAGGGAACTCATCCTTCTCATTTATTCACGCCTTCAAAGCCTTTTGGTTCGCACAAACTCTACCCAAATACTCTAACAACTTCCCTAAATACAACCTAGAGGCCTTAGTTTGATCAGAAAGCCAACCTAAGGAGCCCTTTGGATCAAATCAAAAGGAAGAACCCGAAGAAGAGGTAATGATTTCACCACCCTTTTCCAAGTTCCTCTCTTCTTCCACTTGTTCTTCCTTTGTTATTACCATTCCAAAATAATAACTCCAGTATCATATATATACTGTGATGTTATTATAAATATGGTACAACCATATTCAGTATTCTATCCACCCTTTGAATAACATGTCACCATACGTCCGTACGTACGGCTTACCGTCTCCACGTCGTGGTGTAACTGTTATTCAATATATTATTATTTGGATGGGTATAATAATGATGTGTAGCTTATGTAAATAATAAATATAACATGTTAATGATTCTATATATATGATATACCATCCATTTATATATTATTTTAATATCAAAAGAGTGATATTATCGCTCGTGCGTACGTACGGACTACGGTCTCCACGAACGCGATGAGATTCATTCTCCATTGTATCCATTCAAGTATAATTATCATTTGATGATTAATAATAGTATATAAGGACTTGATATCATTCTGGATATGATTAAGATACATCCTATCCATTACAAACATGGCTTACGTAACAAAAAAAATAAAATAAAACGAGTAAGTTAACACCCGAAACGACGATAATTCTAAGATATTATTAACAAAGCAATGTTAAAAGATCATATATGATATCATATTAATGTATATGATTATTGAATAATTTAGTAACAGTTATTTCACCATTATACAGGATTTTAACCTACCCCAACCAAGGAAATGTACAAGGTAAGGGTTTTTTCGCAATCTCTTCATTATCTGAGGTTGTTTATACGTAATAATCTACTGGGATTTCTTTATCATCCACATCCATGTTTCTTCAAAATTTATTTCAAAACATTTTTACTATTTAAAAAGAATATGGTTTAAAGTCATTTATACCCTTATGTGTTTTTTAAGGAATCTTTCCGTCGTTTTCCAAACAAGGCCCTTTTAACCTTCCAACAAATTTAAGGTAAGAATATTTTTTTAACTTATACGGCGGGTGCGGCTATTTACCGCCGTTATAAAATCGTCAAAGCATCCCTTACAAGATTATAAGAATATTTTCAAAGAAAATGTTTTATTTTATAATTATGTGACTTTTAAATGATTTTAAAATGAATATTTTAATAATTTTTGAAAGGTACTCTTTATCAAGATCATAATTTTAAATTTTTTAAAGATTTATCTTTCTAAATATTTTAATTAATGTCCATGTTTTCAAAATGATTTCAAGAATTTATTTATATGGACATGAATGTTTGAAATGACATTTCTTTTAAAAAGTTTCAAAGTGGTACGGGACATTTTGATTCAAAAATATCTTTTAAATTACTTCCTTTATAAATGTGTGACTTTTCAATGATTTTGAGAAAAGAGATATTTCTCTCAAATAGTTTTGATTCCATCTATGTCAACATCCTTTGATGGATTTTAAGCTTATTTGAAGTTGATTTATTATGATACAAAACTATTGTATTGTATTGAAGGTTCTGTGATATGTTTTACTGTGGATGTGTTATTTTTATACCATTCATGATTTATGGAGAAAGTGTTGACATTTCTTATGCTATTTTTAATACGAATGTTTATGTTATGTTTAAACCTTTTCATATGGGAATGCATTGGACTTAGTAAGTGACGGGTGGAGCCCGTTATAGCTCTTCGATGCATCGGTAGGTCTCATGAGACAAACTAGTGTCTTGGCACAAGGCCTTGACAAAATCTTATTTTTAGTCTTGGCACAAGACCTTGGCTATGTGGTTATGATAGTCTGGCATTATGCATTCAATCATTATGAAAGTGGTTATTGATATTTCATTTGATTATTCTATTAGTAGAATATCCATGTGAATAATTAAATGGCATTATTTCATTTTATTTTTTCCATACTATGTTGAAGTTCATGTTTAAAAAGCTTTTGTTTTAGTTATACATTGCCTTAAATGTTTATTCTTATTTATGAAAGTTTCCACTATATTGTTATCCTTACTGGGCATTTGAGCTCACCCCTTTTCTATGTTTTAATTTTCCCAGGATGTGAAGTAGTAAATTATGAATGACCTGTAGGGTTATTATGAAGGGATACTAGTGTGGATTATGGAGACAATATGTTGTTGTAGTAGTTTTTCACTTCATGATGTAATGTAAAACTTTATGAATATATCTAGTGTATCCAAGGCTACTAAACCAATCGTTCTTTCGAGATTTGATCATTCTTTTTATCATGCCAATGTTATGTAATAATGCACCGACTCTGGGTAACTGGGGTCTGGGCGTTACATATAGAGAAAAGGCGGACGTCGGTTCATTGATGTCGTCGCAAGGGATGAGTTGAAGGTGTCCACGATCGTTGGCATTCGTCGCTCCCACAAAGTACCATCGATCCAGTCACGAGCGTCGTTCATCAGAGATCCATCGAAAGGAGAACCGTTCTTCGAGGAATCGGCGTTCTTCGTCTAAGAGGGTGTCGTTATTCATTGAAGAAGGAAACTCACTTCAAATTCTCTAAAGATCTTCTGAAGTTTCTCCAACACAACAAATGTCCCAAACTAAAATAATACCTCATGCTATTATTTTATTAACCCTTGAAAATCAAAGATCAAACTCCTTAATTAATTAATTTAAGAGTTTTAATTCAATAATTAACATGTGTTGGAAAATATTAAAGAGGGAGAGAGAGAGAGAGGAAGAGTTCTCATAAATAAAGGGAAGTTGTCAAAATAATGAAGGAGAGATTAATGGGGGTTTATGGGAGTTAAGAGGAGGTGAGGAGTTTGGGCCTCATGTGGGCCCCACCACACTAAATCCTCTAATGGGAGGTTAGGTGGGTGTGGGCCCCACCACTGACTCCCCTTGGTAGGATATAACTATCATAGATAAATAAAATTCATGTTCCACAATTTTATTTATTTTATTCTAATTCTCAAAAATTAACTCTCAACCCGCATAAAATGAAACTGCGGTAAAGGTCCCCTTAAGAGAATATCGGCGTTTTGAGTTCATCGGTGTCCTCAGATTTCAATTCCGTGCACTGGTTCAAAAGATAGAAAAGCACTCACATACATTTACTGAACGTACATGAACAAAACATCAAAAATTGATTCCGGGCACACTAGGCCTCGGAATCAGGCGTCGTCAGAAACTGCTAACTCATAAAATTTCAAAGAATTTATGAAAAAAAATTCCTTGAAATTTCAAGGTTTTTACAACCAAAATGAATAGTGAATACATTAAAAATTAATTACCACAATTATGGTAAAAAATAGGTTTATCAAGAGTTAAATTCGAACAAATATGAATAATGATAACTTATACACTTCTCTAAAAAAATTATGGAGACATTAACAACATTCAATCTCTATGTTTCTATAATGGTCCATTTTAATCCTTTTAAAATTAAAAACATGGGAGTACTGAACTCATTTCAAGAATACCTAGTGTGTCCTCTCCCCCTATCAAAGGCCACCACATATCCTCCTTTCTTCACAACATCACACCTATATTAATTGAACAATAAATTACAAAACAATTTCCCAACATCCTTCCCCTAATCTTAAAATCATTATTTTGGGAATGATTCCATCATAGAATGTAAATTAGTAAAAACCAAAAGACGGTACCCGAAGAAGAAGTAACTTTCATCAACAAGTGTATTTATTTTATTTATACCTTCACCTCATTAAATCATTTTTATATCACGGTTATATAATAATTTTGGTATCTAACATATACTAATATGTTTTCATGATATGATAATTACCTAAAACCATCTACACTTCCATCAAATGGGTTACAAAATCATTGTTCGTGGGTGCGGAAGACTACTGACTCACGAACCGATGTCATTTTTTTACATTACCTCCTATGAAAGATAGTAATAATGATTTATATATTTTAAATATATGATATATGTTATATTTATGATATTATTATGTTTATAAAATATTTTATGTCACAAATACCTTCATTCTTTCCATTTTTTAGGAATATGATAATGTTATTCATGTGTATGACAGACTACCGACTCAGGAAGCGGTGTGATTTGTTCACGAATTACATGGAAAGTATTAAGGGAAATTTTAATAAATATGTATCATATATATGAAATATATATGATTATGGAATTGTAATATATATCATTTAATTTTCCATCCATCACCCTTATAAAAAATGAAAAAAAAACAGTGTTCTTGTGTATGCACGACTTGCTGTCTCAATGAATAGTATGGCAACCCTGCTTTTTATTACACAATTAAGCATAATTTATTACATAAACATCACTTGATAAAACATAGAAGATTGATAGTTATAGTGAATTTGGGGCTTAGGATCATTACATAAAAACATAGAACATGAAATTCAACATATTTATTGAAAACATCCTTTAGGTGGCCACTACAATCCCTCATACTTAGCATTGCTTGGGATAACCTAAGGACATGCATAAGAAAAGGGTGAGATATAAATCCCAATAAGATAATAATCTTGGAATAACATGAGGAATACAATACATGTTAGAAAATAGGTATATCAATAGAGCATATGAAATAATAAACATAAAGGCATGATAAACCATGATAATCATAACATGGAAATGTGGCAACCACACTTAACATGGAATTAGCATTAGCCCAGGCTCATTGCACATGGAGGGTGAATAAACCCTCATTGCACATAAAGCACGAGTAAAGCTTCATTTCACTTGAATTAGCATGAGTAAACACCCATTGAACATGATGTATCATGATATTATACTTTACCCAATGCATTGGAGCGCTATAAGGGCGCACCCTTCATAAACATTTCATTTCATGCATAACTGTGCCACATGGATCATAAGACATGGATTCATAAAACATCATTATTTATTACATGATAAAGGAATGTGAAATTCATACATGAAACTTTATAATCAATAAGTAAATTTGCATAAAGGTGAATACCCATGATAGAGAAATGGGCATGGTATTCACTACACAATGACATTGGCTTGGAAAATCAGTGTAATTTCGGTAGTGTGACGGCATGACGTAAGAATTCATAAAAATAGTATATGAGATAGAAAGGGGGGTTTCATCATTTTAACTTGAAATGGATAGTAAGGGGTTCATATAGATACATGTCCCAACAATTTTAATGGAATTTAGATTCATGATACAAAAGAATTGCTTGGATGTTATTGAGGAGATATAAATTCCTTTCGTAATTTCTGCATAGTAACATGTGTACATGGGAGGATTTATTTAGAGAGAATGGGGTCTCTAATAATTCATACATAAAAAGGACAGTACGGGAGAGGTGAGAAACCATACCCTAACATTTATAATTGAAATTAAAAGGGAATAACAACATTATGAAAATTGGAAAAACCCTTACTTGCAAGTGTGCTTCCAAAGGCTTGAGAGAGGCTTGAGAGAGGCTTCTTGGGGGATTGGGGAACCATGGTAGGATTCGATAAAGGGGAGTGCAGAGGTTGGAGAAACTCCAAAGGCTTTTATAGAGGAGGAAGTGGGAGTTTGGGTGGGTTTATATAGGAAGGGAGAGGGAATTCTTTATTATTTAGGTTTGGGACACCTCACATTAAAGTAATGAAAACCACAAACCAGCCCAGGGTTTTTTCCCATGGTTTTTTCCAAAGGGGAGTGGATAAAAATATTTTATAATTCCAAAGTTCAAACTTCATAAAATAATGGGGTTTCTTATGTGTAGGTGAGTCACACTCCCAAGGAAAACAATTTAAAAATACAAAATGTTTAATAAGTCTAGAAGGGTCCACTAAAGCTTTGTAAAATAAATAAAAAACCCAAAATCACATTATTTTCATTGTAAAAAATATATTTTCTGAACATACAGTTTATAGTATTTTATTACATCACTATTGGGTCATTATGATTTCATAAAACACATTATATACTTAAACGGTATTTAATTTTTACCCAAAAATTTGACTCTCTCAGAAAATTATGAAAAATTCACCATTGGATATTTTTGAAATCCTTATTCCAGAAATAATATTCATTTTATTTAAATAATATTCTAAATTTGTTAATTTTCACTTTTAAAATAAAAAACCGACATTTATCAAAAATTCATGGGTTTTGACAAAAATATCTTTCAAACCAAAATAAAAATTACAATTGAATTCAAAAAATTATATAATCATTTAAATTTAATAAAACATAATTTAATAATAGTAATAATATTTTATTAAAATATTATTTAATTTAAAAATCCATTAAATCATTCAAAATAGAATTCTTAGTTGAACATTAACTAAAAATACTATTTGTGCTTAAAAAACTATTTACAAGGTAACAAAAATAAAATGAAAGTATATTCGTTATTATATACAAAAATATTGTACATAACCATCGTTCTGAGGTCTTGTTACATAACCCCTTATAAAACCCACATAAGACCGAAGAGTAAGGTGTGCGATGGTGACCGACTCTTGGGGAGGCTCGGATAACATTGCTCGGGTGGTAATCTCTATCAACTTCCACTTCTCTTATAAGTGGTCTGACTCGAGCTTAACATATTAATACTCAGATTGGACTTGGTCAAGAGTGAAGCCCAAAGACGCAACCTTCATTCTGATCTCTAAAAAATGGTCCTCGTATGGGGCACGTCTATTGGATGAGGCCATCACTTCCTTTTTCTGAGTAAATTGGATTTGTTAAAGCCTTATATTTATACAAATCACTTGATCACTGTTCAACGGCTCTATATGAAATGGTCACAATTCTTAATAGTATTTTAATATCTAGAAATATAAAGCCAAAGAAGGTGACATTTTATATAAACATTTTACATAATGAGACATTTAATTAGATTAAGCCAAATTTCCATTAATGAAATTTTGGTTCGTTATAATCTTCGCCCCATAAGAAATTTCGCCCTCAAAATTTCCTTTTCCCACACTAAAAAATATTTGGGAAACTCTGCTTCATCATTTCCTCTAATTCCCACATCGCTCCTTCAAACTTGTAGTTTCACCACAATAACTTGACGAGGGGCATTGTGTTATTTTGTAGAAATTTTTGCCTACAATCTAAGATCTTCACTGGTTTCTCCACATAAAAAACTTCATCCTCTAACTGTGCCACCTCTAAAGAGAGTACATGTGAAGGGTCCGTTATGTACTTCCTCAAGAGGGATAATGAAAGACATCATGTACATTGTCCATGGTAGGTGGAAGTGCTAGTCGATTGGCCATAGCCCTAACACGATCAAGAATCACGAAGGGGTTGATGTACCTTGGACTTAACTTCCCTTTTATTCCAAACCTCATGACCTTCTTCCATGGAGATATGCATATAAATACCATGTCTCCAACTTTAAACTCAAGGTCTCGTCGACAGTTATCTTCATAACTCTCCTGTCGACTCTGGGCTGCCTTGATATGCTACTAAATGGTTTTCACCTTCTCCACCATTTCTTCGACCACTTCTTGTCCATGAAGCTTACGCTCATTGACCTCATCTCAACATGTCGGTGTTCTTCACCTTTTCTCATAAAGAGCTTCATATGGTTCCATTTGGATGCTCGAGTGGAAACTGTTATTATAAGAGAACTCAACTAGAGAAAGATGTTGATCCCATCCTTCTTTAAAGTCCATGGATCATGCTCTCAACATTTCATCATGTGTTTTGATAGTCTGCTTGGATTATCCATTAGTTTGATGATGATAGGCCATTCTAAAGTTCAATTCATTATTAAGAGCATGTTTGAGACTCTTCCAAAACATATAGGTGAAACTTGGATCTCGATCAGACACAATAGATAGTGGTACTCTATGAATCCTTACCACTTCCCTAATATATATTTGTTCTATTTGATAAATTAAAAATCCTACAGAATAGCAATGAAGTGTGAATCCTTTGTAAGATGATCCACAACAACCTAGATTGAATTTTTGCCTTTGGATGTCTTTGGAAGTTTGGTGACAAAGTCCATGGTGATGTTCTCCCATTTCCATTATGGTATGGGCAATGGTTACATCATCCCCTTAGACTTCTTCTTCTCTGCCTTCACTTACTGACACACCTATCACTTTGATGTATATTCACCGATCACCTTCTTCATATTATCCCACCAATAATTATCTCTGAGATCTCGATACATCTTTGTGTTTCTAGGGTGAATAGATAAATTTAAACTTTGTACATCATCTAAAGGATCCTTCTTCAGCTTCAGACTTGATGGAACACATACCCTTTTCCCAAACCTAACAATTCCTTCTTTATTAATATTAAAACACCGAGGATTTCCCTTTTCCAATAGATTCCACTTTTTCCTGAATTTCCACATCATCATTTTGAGAATCCTTTAAACTTTCCAAAAGTGATGGTTGAGAAATAATTTGTGAATGTATTGATGATTCCCCCTTCTTTATAATTCACATGTCCATCTTCATCATTTTTAAGAATATTGGATCATGTTCAATTCTCATCAATGATAGAATCATTGGGTTCTTTCTACTTAGGTCATCCGCCACGTTGTTCGGTTTCCCATGGTGGTAATGGATTGAGCAGTCAGAGTCATTGATCAGCTCTAACCATATTCATTAGTGCATGTTCAAATCTTTCTGTGTGAATATATACTTGAGGATTTTGTGCTCCGTATATATTTCACACATCTCCCCAAATAGATGATGCCACCAAATTTTTAAAGTGAAGATCACTACAGCCAACTCGAGGTCATGCATTGGATAGTTCAGTTCATGAAATTTCTATTTCCTTGAAGCATAGGCAATACATTTTTCATTTTGCATCAACACACATCCCAAGACCTTCGAAGAATCAATAAATACCACAAAAAGTACTCCAGTTGTGGGTATAGTGAGCATGGGTGCAATAATATTCCTCTTTTTCAACTCATTGAAGCTTTATGTGCATTCATCACTCTAAGAAAACTTTACTCCCTTTCAAGTTATCTTAGTAAGAGGGTTGGACAATCATGAGAAATTTCTCACAAATCATCATTAATATCCAGCTAACCCCAAGAAGCTACGGAAATCTGTTATCGATGTTGGTGTTGGCCATCCCTCAATTGCATCTGTTTTGGATGGATCCACAGATATTCCATTTCTTTTGATGATATGGCCCAAGAATGAGACCTCCTTCAACAAGAACTCACACTTTTTGTACTTTCCATAGAGATTCTCATTCCGTGAGGTCTCTAGTACATCTCTTAGATGCTCCTCATGATCCACCTTGGTTTTGGAGTATATCATAATATAATCTATAAAGACTACCACAAATTTGTCGAGGTAATCTCTAAAGACTCTATTCAACAATTGCATGAATATTTTTTGGAGAATTAGTGAGTCTGAAAGTCATTATAATGAATTATTAGTGCCTGTATCTTGTACGAAAAGCAGTCTTGGGGATATCATCCTTCTTCACCCTTACTTGATAATATCTCGACCGCAAATCCACCTTGGAAAAGTATTTTTCTCCATGAAGCTGATCGAACAAGTCATCAATTCGTGGGAGAGGATACTTGTTATTTATCGTGATTTTGTTGAGCTCATGATAATTGATGCAAAGGTGCATTGACCCATCCTTCTTCTTAACGAAGAGGTTCAGTTCCCCAATGGTAAAGCACATGGGCATATAAACACTTTATCCAGATTCTCCTGTAGTTGTTTCTTCAGCTCCTCAAGCTCCACAACAGCCATTCAATATGGAGTATTGGATAATGGCAATGCTCCAAGTATAAGATCAATTGATAATTCAACATCTCTTCTAGGAGTAAGACAAGGCAATTACTCAGGAAAAACTTCAGAGAACTCCCTCACAATAGGCATGTATAAAAGGATGGTTTCCTCCTTGGACTCAATCATCTGTGCCAAATATGCATGCTCAAAGGGCAGTAATATCCATGCTTGATATGATGGAGGTAAATAAGATTCATCTTCCTCCTTGTACTTTTATAGAATTCGGGATTTATTATCCACATGGAGAGTGATTTCCCTCTCCCGACAATTTATGTTGGCACTATATAATGAAAGCCAATCCAAGACAAGTATCGCATCAAATTCCACCAAAGGGAGTATGAAGAGTTCTGCTGGGAAGTTTAATCAACATATTATGACAGGTGAGGAATGATATTCATGGGATGCAATGATTTTCCTATTTTCCATACTCACCAACATCTTCAATTCCATGATTTGTGGTGGTGTTGGGATTGTTCTACTAAAAATTCGAGATATAAATGAACTCATAGAACCTGAATCAAATAGTATGTTCGCTATTATTGAATGAATAACTAGTGTACCTATCACCACTTCTTTTTCGGGGTTCACTTTGGCATTAGTGATGGAAAAAGCTCGCCCTTGCAGCCTTGGAGGTTGTTGGTTGCCTATGAAAACACTTGGCTTAGGGAACTGATTTGCAAGACGCCCTGGTTCTTTGTAGTTGTAGAAATGAACAAAGAGTTGAGGTTGAAATAGAGTGTTCCTCTCCTCTGTCATAGCCACAGGTCTTTCCTACTGATAGTTAATAGTCAGGTTCCCTTCTCTTCCACACCTAAAAAATTTCCTCATCCCCTTCAGTCAATTTTCGGGGTGCTACTTTCCGCACCATTAGCAAGTGGTGTGCTGGATCTTCTTAGCACCATTGGATTTATCCATCGGACAACTAGCATTAAATTATACCTTATGCTTCTTATCCCCATGATACTCCTGAGATTATCGGATCTCCATTTCTCCCTTGAGGGAACATCGGACAATTTCTTCATAGGTGTCAATGTCACGGATCGCCAGCGCTTTCTGTAGGCTAGGTTTTAGCCCACTAAAGAAGCGGTCAACCTTGAATTTGGGGGTAACGACAAAGCCGGAAGCGTATCGTGCAAGCCTTGTGAATTTTTACTTATATAATCCAATAGATTCATCATCTTTTTTCTTAAGGGTAGGAATGTCCCTTTCCATATTAATCCGGAGGGTGCACGGAAAATATGTTTTGAAAATCATCTTTTGAAAATCCTTCCATTCCAACGCATCGATCTCCTCTTCAGGCTTCATATTTTTGATCAACGTCCTCCATTGATCAGCTTCACCATCCACATGATAAGCATCCAGGAGAAACATCTCTTGTTAATAACATTTATGGATGGAGAAAATATTTTCAATGGAGTTGATCCATTGTTCAGTGATTGAGGGATCAAATGATCCATTAAAAATAAGAGGCATTTGTCTCATGAAGCCCTTGATATCGAATTGTTCTTTCTAAGGGGGGTTGAACATTCCTCTTAACCCATGTTTCTATTAAAATCATGAGTTAGGTGAGAGAGAAGTGTGAAAACATTTGTGATTCTCGTTCCCATTGGATTTGGCATCTCATTAGTAGAATCATCACATTGATCTTCACATTGGTTGTTTGCCTGAGTCCTCCTCTTACCGTCCATTGGCTGGAATAAAGGGAATGTTATGGGTAACATATAAAGGGTAATACAAGGACAAAATCGATGACTTATAAATAAATTTTATTTCCTTAACATATGAATCTATTGGCTTTAGTCTATTTTATCCATGATCTACACTCTACTATATATTCTTACGGCATTTTCCCCCTTAATAATGGATCATACTAAGCTTGTGAATTTACCAAAGCATGTCCCCAGGGAGTGTCATAACCCAGATTGAAGAATGGAACATCGTAATTCACTAGTTCCCATTTGAGTCTAACTCAAATCAGTGTTTTTGGGTTTTACCCCTAGGATACATATATGCCAAAGCCGCATCTACCTGCTCGTATCCAGACAGGGATGTATTTTCTTGATAAACCACTAACTCAATACTCACTAAAACTTAGAGATGTTTTTATTATATTTAGTCTTGTCTCTAAGGATTTACTAGGGTTTTCTAATCCTAATCCCAAATATAACTAAACCTATCCTTTTATACCAACTGTAACAACCATGCTTTTTATTACACAATTAAACATAATTTATTACTTAAAATTCACTTGATACAACATAGAAGATCAAGAGGTATAGTGTCTTTGGGGAATAGGATCATTACATAACAACTTGAAATATGAAATACAACATCATTATTGAAAACTTCCTTTACATGACCACTACATTCCATCATACTTAGCATTGCTTGGGATAACTTGAGGACATGCATAAGAAAAGGGTGAGCTACAAATCCCGGTAAG
Source organism: Viscum album (assembly GCA_963277665.1). Lineage (NCBI taxonomy): Eukaryota > Viridiplantae > Streptophyta > Magnoliopsida > Santalales > Viscaceae > Viscum > Viscum album. Next base: position 278,490,242 of record OY728123.1, on the reverse strand, counting down.
GGAATAATCATAGAATAACATGAGGAATATAATACATGTTAGAAAATAGGAATATCAATAGAGAAAAATATAAGTATAACCATAAAGGCATTATCAAGCATGATAATCATGACATAGAAATTTGGCGACAACACTTGACCTGGAATTAACATTATACAAGGGTCATTGCACATGGAGCATCAGTAAACCTTATTTTCACATGAAGCACAAGTAAACCCTAGTTTCTCTTGAATTAGAAAGATTAAACACCCATTTCACATGACGTATCATGATACTATAGTGCCCCAATGCATTGGAGCACTATAAGGGTGCACCCTTCTTAAACATTTCATTTCATGCATTAGTGTGCCACATGGATCATATAACAAGGAGTCATAAAACATAATTATTTATTCCATGATAAAGGAATGTATAATTCATACACGAAACATTATAATCAATAAGTAAATGTTCATAATGGTTAATACCCTTGATAGATAAATTTACATGGTATTCACTACACAATGACATTGTCTTGGAAAATCGGTTCAATTTTGGCAACATAACGGCGTGATGTAAGAATTCATAAAAAGGGTTGATGAGAGAGAAAGGAGTGTCTCATCATATTTACGTGAAATGGATAGTAAGGGGTCATATAGATATGTGTCTGAACAATTTTAATGGAATTTAGATTCATGATACAAAATAATGTCTAGAATGTAAGTGAGGAGATATAAATTCCTTTTGGAATTTCAGCATAGTAACAGGTGTCCATGGGAGGCATTTATTGAGAGTGAAAGGGGTTTATCATAATTAAAAAGTAAAGAGGGAAGTATGGGGGAGGTTAAAAACCATACCCCAACATTTATAATTGAAATTAAAAGGGCATTACAACATTAATAATATTGGACAAAATGAGAAAGAAAGAAAAACCCTTACCTAGAAGTGTGCTTCCAAAGGTTTGAGAGAGGCTTGAGAGAGGATTCATGGGAGCATGCGGTACCTTGAGAGGATTATAGATATAGGAGGTCATAGGTTAGATGAACTTAAAATTATTTGATTGAGGAGGAGGTGGGAGATTGGGTGGGTTTATATCAAAAAGGTGAGGGAATTGTTTATTATTTAGGTCTGGGACACCTCACATTAAACTAATCAAAACCAAAAACCATCCCATGGTTTTTTGCCCATGTTTTTTTCCAAAGGGGAGTGGATAAATAAATTTTATAAGTAAAAATTTTAAAATCCTTAAAATAATGGGGTTTCTTATGTGGAGGTGAGTCACACTCCCAAGGAAAACAATTTAAAAACACAAAATATTTAATAAGTCTTGAAGGGTCCACTAATGATTTGTAAAATAAATAAATAAACCCAAAATCACATTATTTTCATAGTAAAAAATATACTATCTGAACATAAATTTTATATTATTTTATTACATCACTATTGGGTCATTATGATTTCATAAAAGATATTATATATTTAAACTGTATATAATTTTTTCCCAAAAATTTGACTGTCTCAGAAAATTACGAAAACTTCACCATTGGATATTTTTGAAATCCTGATTCTAGAAATAATATTCATTTTGTCTAAATAATTTTCTAAATATGTTAATTTTCACTTTTAATATAAAAAACCGACATTTATCGAAAATTCATGGGTTTTGACAAAAATAGCTTCCAAACCAAAATAAAATTTACAATTGCATTCACAAAATTATATTATCATTTATATTTAATAAAACATGATTTAATAATAATGATAATATTTTATTAAAATATTATTTAATTTAAAAATCCATTAATTCATCAAAATAGATTTCTTAGTTGAACATTAACTAAAAATACTATTTGTGATTTAAAACCAATTTACAAGGTAACAAAAATAAAATGAAAGTATATTCATTATTATATACAAAAATATTGTGCGTAACCATCGTGATAAGGTCTTGTAACATAATCCCTTATAACATCCATATAACAATGAAGAGTAAGGTGTTCGATGGTGATCGACTCTTGGGGTGGCTCAGATAACATTGCTCGAGTGGTAATCTCTATCAACTTCCACTTATCTCATAGGTGGTCCCAATCGAGCTTAATATATTAATACTCATCTTGGGATTGGTCAAGAGTGAATCTCAAATATGAAACCTTCTGTCTGAGCTCTGACAAATGGGCCTCATATGGGGCACGTCTACTGGATTAGGCCACCACTTCCTTTGTCTGAGTAAATTCGATTTGTTAAAGCCCTATATTTATACAAATCACGTTATCACTGTTCAATGGCTGTATACGCAATGGTCAAAATTCTTAAAAGTATTTTAAAATCTAGAAATATAAAACCAAAGAAGTTGACATTTTATATGAACACTTTACATAAAGAGACATTTAATTAGATCAAGAAGAATTTCCATTAATGAAATTTTGGTTCATTACAATCTTCCCCCATAAGAAATTTTGCCCTCAAAATTTCATTTTCCCACACTAAAATAGATTTGGGTAACTCTGCTTCATCATTTCCTCTTATTCCCACATCTCTCCTTCAAACTTATGGTTTCACCACAATAACTTGACAATGGGCATTGTCTTATTTCGTAGAAATTTTTCCCTATGATCTAATATCTTCACCGGTTTCTCCACATAAAAAAGTTCATCCTCTAACTGTACCCCCTCTAAAGAGAGTACATGTGAAGGGTCTGTTATGTACTTCCTTAAGTGGGATAATGAAAGACATCATGTACAATGGCCATGGTTATTGGAAGTTCTAGTCGATTGGCCACAGCCCTAACAGGATCAAGAATCACGAAGGGGTTGATGTACCTTGGATTTAACATCCCTTTCATTCCAAATCTCATGACCTTCTTCCACGGAGATATGCATAGAAATACAATGTCTCCAACTTTAATCTCAAGGTCTCGTCGATGGTCATCTTCATAACTCTTCTTTCGACTCCGGGCTGCCTTGATATGCTGATGAATTATTTTCACCTTCTCCACCATTTATTCGACCATTTCTTGTAAAAGAAGCATACACTCACTGACCTCATCTCAAAATTTCGGTGTTCTACACCTTTTACCATAAAGGGCTTCATATGGTTCCATTTGGATGCTCGAGTGGAAACTATTATTATAAGAGAACTCAACTAGATGAATATATTGATCCCAACCTTCTTTAAAGTCCATGGAGCATGCCCTCAACATGTCTTCAAGTGTTTGGATAGTCTGCTTAGATTGGCCATTATTTTGAGGATGATATTCCACACTAATGTTCAGTTCATTATTTAAAGCATGTTGGAGACTCTTCCAAAACTAATAGGTGAATCTTGGATCTCAATCGGACACAATCGATAGTGATACTCCATGAATCCTTACCACTTAACTAATATATATATATGTGCCTGTTGATCCAATGAGAAATCCACCCGAATAGAAATGAAGTGCGCAACCTTTGTGAGACGATCCACAAAAACACAGATTGCATTGTTGCCCTTGGATGTCTTTGGAAGTCTGGTGAAAAAGTACATGGTGATGTTATCCCATTTCCATTATGGTATAGGCAATGGTTGCATCATCCCCTTAGAATCTGGCCTCTATACCTTCACTTACTGACACACCTAGCACTTTTATGTATATTTAGTGATCTCCATCTTCATATTATCCCACCAATAATGCTCTCAGAGATCTTGATACATCATTGTGTTTCCAGGGTGAATAGATAAATTTGAAATATGTGCATCATCTAAAGGTTCCTACATCAGCTCCAGACTTGATGGAACACATAGTATTTTCCCAAACCTAAAAATTCGTTCTTTATTAACATTAAACACCGAGGATTTCCATTTTCAAATAGCTTCCACTTTTTCCTGAATTCCCACATCATCATTTTGAGAATCCTTTAACCTTTAAAAAACTGACGGTTGAGAAATCATTTGTGAAAGGATTGATTATGTTCCCTTATTTATAATTCCCATGTCCATATTCATCAAATTTAAGAATATTGGATTCTTTTCAATTATCGTAAACGATAGAATCACTGGGTCCTTTCTACTTAGGTCATCTGGAACGTTGTTCGGTTTCCCATAGTGGTAATGGATTAAGCAGTCATAGTATTTGATCAGCTCTAACCATCTTTATTGGCGCATGTTCAAAGCTTTCTGTGTGAATATAAACTTGAGGCTTTTGTGGTCCATATATATTTCACACTTCTACCCAAATAGATAATGTCACCAATTTTTCAAAGCGAATATCACTGTAACAAACTCGAGGTCATGTGTTGGATAGTTCGGTTCATGAACATTCAATTGCCTTGAAGCATAGGCAATTAATTTTTCATTTTGCATCAACACACATCCCAAGCCCTTCTTCGAAGCATCACTGAATACCAAAAAAAGATTTCCACTTGTGGGTAAAGCGAGCACGGGTGCAGTGATAAGCCTCTTTTTCAACTCATTGAAGCTTTTTGCGCATTTATCACTCCAAGAAAAATTTACACCCTTTCAAGTTAGCTTAGTAAGAGGGTTGGACAATCGTCAGAAATTTCTCACAAATCATCAATAATATCCAGCTAACCCCAAGAAGCTACGTAAATCCGTTATCGATGTTGGTGTCGGCCATCCCTCAATTGCATCTGTTTTGGAGGGATCCAAAAATATCCCATTTCTTGTGATGATATTTCCCAAGAATGAGACCTCCTTCAACCATAACTCACACTTTTTCTACTTTTCATAGAGATTCTCATCCTGGGAGGTCTCTAGTATAGTTCTTAGATGCTCCTCATGATCCACCTTGGTTTTGGAGTATATCAGAATATCATCTATAAAGACTACCACAATTTTGTCGAGGTAATATCTAAAGACTCTATTCAACAAGTCCATGAATATTTTTGGACAATTAGTGAGTCTAAAAGTCATTATATTGAATTCTTAGTGCCTGTATCTTGTATGAAAATCAGTCTTGGGGATATCATCCTTCTTCACCCTTACTAGATAATATCCCGACTGCAAATCCACCTTGGATAAGTATTGTTCTCCATGAATTTGATAGAAAAACTCATCAATTAATGGTATAGGATACTTGTTCTTTATCATGCTTTTATTGATATTGTGATAATCGATGCAAAGGCACATTGACCCATCCTTCTTCTTGACGAAGAAGACCGGTGCCCCAATGGTGAAGCACTTGGACGTATAAACACTTCATCCAGATTCTCCTGTAGTTGTTTCTTCAGCTCCTCAAGCTCCACAACATCCATTCAATACAGATTCTTGGATAGTGGCAATGCCCTAGGTATAAGATGAATTAATAACTCAACATCTCTTCTAGGAGGAATACTAGGCAATTCCTCGGGAAAAACGTCAGCAAATTCCCTCACAATAGGCATGTATTAAAGGATGGTTTCCTCCTTGGACCCAATCATCTAAGCCAGATATTCATTCTCAAAGGGCAGTAATATCCAAGCTTGAGATGATGGAGCTAAAGAAGATTCATCTTCCTCTTTGCACTTTTATAGAATTCGGGGTCGATTATCCTCATGGAGTGTGAATTCCCTCTCCCAACAATTTATGTTTAAAATATATAATGAAAGACAATCCATTCCAAGTATCGCATAAAATTCCACCAGAGGGAGCATGAAGAGGTATGCTGGGAAGTTTAATTGACAGATTATTATGGGGGAGGAATTATATTCATGGGATGCAATGATTGTCCCATTTTCCGTACTCACCAACATCTTCACTTCCATGAATTGTGGTGGTGCTGGGATTGTTCTACTAAACATTCGAGATATAAATGAATCCATAAAACTTGAATCAAATAGTATGTTCACTATTATTGAATGAATAACTAGTGTACCTGTCACCACTCCTTTTTCAGGGTTCACTTTGGCAGTAGTGATGGAAAAAGCTCTCCCTTGTAGCCTTGGCTGTTGTTGGTTACCTTTGAAAAGCCTTGGCTTAGGGAACTGATTTGCAAGATGCCCAGGTTCTTTATAGTTGTAGAAATGAACAAAGCATTGAGGTTCAAACATAGAATTACTCTCCTCTATCGTAGCTGCAGGTCTTTCCTACTGACAATTAATAGCCAATTTCCCTTCTCTTCCACACCTAAAAAATTTCCTCATCCCCTTCAGGAAATTTCTGGGGTGCTTCTTTCCGCACCTTTGTCAAGTGGTGTGTTGGATCTTCTTATCACCATTGGATTTATCCATTGGATCGATAGCATTAAATTCAACCTTATTCTTCTTATCCCCATGATAATCCTAAGATTATATGAACTCAATTTTGACCTTGAGGTCACATCAGACAATTTCCTCATAGCTTTCAAAGTCACAGATCACCAACGCTTTCCGAAGGCTAGGTTCTAGCCCACCAAACAAGCGGTCAACCTTGAATTCGGGGGTAACGACAAAGCCAAAAGCGTATCGTGCAAGAATTGTGAATTATTTCTTATATACTCCAATAGATTCGTCGTCTTTTTTCTTGAGGGAAGGAAATTCCCTTTCCATATTAAGCTAGAGGGTGCACAGAAAATATTTTTTGAAAAGCATCTTTCAAAAATCCTTCTATTCCAACACCTCGATCTCCTCTTCAGGCTTTGTATTTTTGATCAATGCCCTCCATTGATTAGTTTCACCCTCCATATGATATGAAGCTAGGAGAACATTCTCTTGTTCATAACATTGAAGGATGGAGAAGGTCCTTTCAATGGATTTGATCCATTGTTCTGTGATTGAGGGGTCAGATGATCCATTAAAAATAAGAGGCCTTTGTTTCATGAAGCCCTTGATAGCTACTTGTTGGATCCAATATGTAGATGTATATGTATATTATATGGAACAATACAAGAGGGGGGTGAATTGTAGGTTTAAAAACTTTGTGTTTAAACACTAAAAAGATTTAGTTTAAAATATCTTAATCTAATACAAATACAAACACCCACAATTGTATTGAGAATAAATGGTATGAAGTAATGTAATACTAAAGAAATGTAAAACAATTGTATTCGAGATGAACAAAATAATCAGAGTAATATAAAGATAAATGATTCTACCATAAAGCGTATAGAATCAATAAATACAATATGTAATAGAATGATTGTAATTGAAACAATTACAATTGGATATGTAAAGAAGAAATGAAACAATACAAATTCATTTTTAATACAAGCAACAGCGGAAAAGTAAAATTATTACAATTCTTTTGACCCAAAGAGAAGGGTTATACTTTCACCTAGGATAAAAGGTATTTCTCACCAACACCTTGGTAAGCCCACGATACGATGATTGGAATGTCTGTCTGCCTATCCCCGGCAGCCCTCGATATGATGATTGGACCATCCGTCTGCCTATCCTCGGCAGTCCTCGATATGATGATCGAACCGTCCGTCTGCCTATCCCCGGCAGCCCTTGATTTTGTAGGTAATAAGCACCTCTGTCTTTAAATTACTTGAAAGCCCTCGATACGATAATCGGACTCACAATGCAGATAAGGGAAGTCACAGTGTCTCTCTATAGAACTTGATAGAAGTAGAGTATCGCAGTTGTTCCAAAAGTCTCTCTCTTTCAGCTTCAAATGACCTCCTATTTATAGGCCTCAGTTTCTAACAGTCATGTTGCCTCCAACGGTCATATTTCTCCGAAAAACTCGGAGGTACTTGGACACCTGGCATCATAACGGTCATATTGAAACAGAAAGCACGACATCGTTTTGATTAGCCTGTAACTAACTCAATGACATCGTATTGGTTAAAACAAGATATATGAACAAGATAATCATGAGTACAATTTATATTAAACATGTGTTTTTGACTAAGTACTGAAACAAGTATGTAATGAACGATATGAGTAGCAGAGTCAATGCAATTTCCATATTCAGTACGATTAGCATTGTACGATTGGCATGGTCAGTACGATCAGCATTGAACGATTGTCATGGTCAGTACAATCAACATTGTATGATTGTCATGGTCAGTATGATCAGCATGATCAGTATGATCAGCATGGTCAGTACGATCAGCATGATCAGTACGATCATTATGGTCAGTACGATCAGCATGATCAGTACGATCATTATGGTCAGTACGATCAGCATGATCAGTACGATCAGTACAGTCAGTACGATCAGGATGATCAGTACGATCAGTACGGTCAGTACGATATGATAAACATGAAAAAGGACATTTGTGATTTTAACAATAAGATATAAAAGTCAAAATAGGGCTTTTGACTCAACAATCTCCCCCTTTTTGAAAAGTACAAATCACAAAATAAAAACTAAAAGAAAAAATTATCTCCCCCTGAGTTATTGGAAACTCTTCTGATTAAGAAATTGAATACAATTAACTCCCCCTTAGGTACGGACTTTCCTAAGGATTGTATTCGTAGATTTTCTTTTAAGTGTTGTAAAGAATTATCCCCCTTTATAACATATTCTCCCCTTTATAAACATTCTCACCCTTTATAAACATTCTCCCCCTTTGTGATTTACAAAAAGAAAGGGGTAAACTTGAATTGTCTGAAAGAGTTAGAAAATAAATAAAAGATAATTGATAAAAGAAATTTCATTATAATAACAATCAACGCTAAACTTGAGAACAAATACAAGTCACTTGTTTTCTCTTTCCTTCTCTTTTTTGGTCAACTCATGAAGAACTTCCTTCATCTTTTTGATCTCCTTCTTGTCTTTAGAAATAGAATCACCCTGAGATCTGAGAAGGTCTTGTTGATCGGAAAAGAGTTGATCTTGATTTCTGATTGTCTCTTCCTGAACTCTGATTACTTATTCAAGAGTATCAATTCTGTCTTGCAAATTCTTGTTATCTTTGGATAACCCAGAGTTCTATTTCTTTAAGAGAACTATTTCATCTTTGAAAGATGAAACCTTCGAAAACTCAAACTGAAAGGAATTCATTCTCTCCTGCAAGTATTTTACTGAAGGAACATCAGCTCGTTGGTAAGAAAAAATATTCAACCTTTCAACCGTTTCTCTGTCAAGATTATTGAAATCAATTGTAAGCACATTTGACAACCTTCTTATATCTTCAATTGATATCTCATGATAATTGACTGAGCTCTCTGTTTTGTACTACCACTTGGTCATCTTGTTTCAGGCCTTCTTATGGGCAGTCAAACTTTCTAAAAGAACTTTTAAATCGTCTTCGACTGACAAAACATTCTTTCTAAATTCTTTTATAGAACCAAACTTCTTTTTCTGATTGTCAATAATAAAATCAATCTTCCCTTTCAGCCTAGGGAAATATGTAATGGTCTTCTCAACCCTTCTCAAAACATGGACAGTGTAATCACTCTTCATGAGAGAGATTGTGTGTTCTGAATCAGTATCTTCATCGTACGAAGCAATTTCATTTGATCAGATTGATTCTACAACTGGTTGTTTTCCTTTTTCTTTTTCTTTCTCTTTTCTTCTACTTTGTCACTGATGACAATAACTTTTTCAGTATGAGAAGATTGAGAACCTTTCTTTACTTGAGGGTGAGTTTTATCCAGATTTTCAAAAGTTTCAAAAGGTGCTTGATTAGCATGAGGGGTTTTTTGAACACCTTCACTCTGCTTTTGAACCGATTCCTCCCTACTCTTCTTAGAACTCTAAAGGAATTCTAAAAGAAAATATCCTTCTTCTTTTTCAACTTCTTGTATCTCTTCTAACATTTATTTTCCTTTTTCTTTTTTAGGAAGACTCTGTATGATGGGCTCTTGATGCACTTTTGTGGTAAGTTGAGCACTAGCTTCCTCAACTGCTTTCAAGATATTTGAAGCATCAGATTCCTGTGCTTTTCTTTTCAAAATAACCTTCTTCTTCTTTTCAGCCTGAAGGGTATCCTCAACCCTTAATCTCTCAGCAAAGGCTTCCACTGGATTAAGACCAAACTTTGGATCACCTTCCTTTCTCTGTTCCTTATCCTTTCTCCATTTGGCTACAACCTCCTTACTATACTTAGGCTTCTTCTTGGGCATTGAGCTGGTTTTCAGATTAGACTTTTGAGTAATACCAGCAGATTGAAATTCTTTGGCTGGTATAGGTGCCGATTGATTCTGAGGAGATTCAACTTCTTTCTCTGAAAAAGTCTTTCTCAATAAAAGTCTTTTAAGAAATTTCGGTGGGAGTATTAGAAGAGGACTGAGACATATAGGTGCTGATGAAGAAAGATCATACGATGACTTAAAAACAGTGGAGCAGAGCTTCGCCTCAAAACCTGAAAAACCAATGTGGGTTTGGGGAGGGGGGATATTTATAGGCGATATAGGGGTGACCGTTGATCTTCTACGGTCAAGATTAGAGGAAAAAAGATCATTGGTTAGGATAAAAATGAAAGGAAAAAAAATTAAAAAAATGGAAAATACCTGCCGGATAACGTAAGGTAATTGTTGGTTTTAGTAGAGCTAAAAAGAAACCATAATGCTACGGAAAAAAAATCGTCATACCGATGGAAAACAAAGTCGTTACCATTAACTGACAAGCCTATGGAAAACAATCTCATTACCATGAACTGAAAATACGATGGAAAACAATCTCATTACCATGAACTGAAAAGCAGATGGAAAACAATCTCGTTACCATGAACTGACAATACGATGGAAAACAATCTTGTTACCATGAACTGACAAGCCGATGGAAAACAATCTCGTTACCATGAACTGACAAGTTGATGGAAAACAATCTCATTACCATGAACTGACAAGCTGATGGAAAATAATCTTGTTACCATGAACTGACAAGCCGATGGAAAACAATCTTGTTACTGTGAACTGACAAGCCGATGCAAAACAATCTCGTTACCATGAACTGACAACCCGATGGAAAACAATCGCGTTACTATAAACTGACAATACGATGGAAAAAAAATTTGTTACCATGAACTGACAGTATGATGGAAAAGAAAAACATTACCATCATCGGATAATATGATGGAAAAGAAATTCATTACCATGATTGGTCGGTACGATGGAAAAGAAATTCATTACCATGATCGTTCAATACGATGGAAAAAAATCATTACCATGATCGGTCGATATGATGGAAAAGAAATTCATTTCCATGATCGGTCGATACGATGGAAAAGAAATTCATTACCATGATCGGATGATATTATGAAGTAAATAATACAATAAAACTATAAATACAATAAACATAAAAGTAAAAACATATACCAGGAGAGTAAATAATTAAAGATCATAAGATAAAAAGAAACATAGTAAGAAGAAGAAAAAAAACATAGTAAGAAATGTCCTCCCCCTTTAAAAGGGAGTTGTTTGCTGTAAGGAGAAATATAAAAAACAAGAAGTAGATATAAATTATTATTTTAATGTAATAATTCCTATCTTCTGTTTTATAAACTCAAACCTATCGGAAGGTAATGGTTTTTTAAAAATGTCAGCAAGTTGTTCTTGCGTTCTGATAAATTATAAAATAATATCTCTTTTTTGGGTGTGATCCCTAAGAAAGTGATGCCTAACATCTATGTGTTTTGCACGAGAGTGATATGATGGGTTCTTACTAAGAGCTACGGCACTAGTATTATCACATAGAATTTGATTTTTGGAGAGACTCAATCCATAGTTAGTGAGTGTGTGTTGCATCCACAATACTTGAGCACAGCAACTTCCAGCTACTACATATTCAGCTTCAGTAGTGGATACTGCTACTGAGTGTTGTTTCTTATAGGACCAAGAAACCAGAGAACCTCCTATGAAATTTCATGTTCCAGATGTACTTTTTCTATCCATTATACAACCACCAAGGTCAGCATCTGAAAAGCTTTTTAAGACAAAATCATCTCCCAAAGAATAAAAGAGACCTAGATCCATAGTGCCTTTTAAATACCGAAAGATTCTCTTTACAGCTTTTAAATGATACCCTTTTGGATTAGATTGATATATTTCACATAAGCATATAGAAAACATTAAGTCTGGTCGACTAGCTATTAAGTATAGCAAACTTCCTATCATACCTCTAAAGATTGTTTGATCTACTGGTTTCCCAGTTTCATCAAGATCAAGTGTATTTGAGGTACCAATTGGAGTGCTAATACTTTTAGTTTTGTCATATCCATACTTTTTGAGTAAGTCTTTAATATACTTATGTTGGGATATATATGTTCCTTCTGGTTTTTGAGAAATTTGAAAACCTAAAAAGAATGTTAACTCACCCATCATACTCATTTCAAACTCAGATTTCATTAAATTAGAAAAAGAATCAGTTAAAGATTTCTCAGTTGATCTGAATATGATGTCATCAACATAGATTTGAACAATCAAGACATCTTTATTTTCCATTTTTATAAAAAGGGTTGGATCTACTGTACTTTTTGTATAATTTTTTTGTAAAATAAATCTTATAAGTCTATCATACCAGGCTCTAAGGGATTGTTTAAGACCATATAGAGCCTCGGTAAGTTTAAAAAGATGATCAAGATGTTTTGGGTCTAGAAAACATGGAGGTTTTTCGACAAAAACTTCTTCTTGAACAAAACCATTTAGAATAGAACATTTTACATCCATTTGAAATAGTTTGAAATTAAAGTATGCTGCAAAGTCTAATTGAATACGAATAGATTCAAGTCTAGCTACGGGAGCATATGTTTCTTCATAGTCTATTCCCTCTTGTTGATTATAGCCTTTAGAAACAAGTCTTTCTTTATTTATTACAATAATTCCATTTTCATCACATTTGTTTCTGAAAACCCTTTTTACACCAATTACAGTTGTTTCTTTAGGTCTATCAACTAATGTCCAGACTTGATTCCTTTCAAATTCATTTAGTTCATCTTACATTTCTTGGATCCAATCATCATCACCTAAGGCCTCACTTGGACTTTTAGGTTCAAATTTGGAAAGAAAAGCAAGATGTTATATTTCATTTCATAAGGAATTTCTAGTCCATACAGGTTGATTTACGTCACCAATGATGTTATCACTGGGATGATTCCTAAGAAACAATTGATTTGGGTTTTGTAAAACCTGTTCATCAACATATGGTAGAAAATCTTCTGTGGTAAATGTTTCTGAAGTATCTTCTTGAATATTTTCTTTATCAGAAGGATCTACTATCAAAGGTTGATAATCAAATTTTTAAAACACATATGAGGATATAGGTAGGGTTAATATAAAAACAAAAAAATCAGTTTCATCCAATTTTACATGTACTGTTTCCTCAACAATACAAGTATTTTTATTAAAAACTCTATAATCCTTAGAAGTTGTGGAGTAACCTAGAAATATTCGTTCATCAGATTTTGGTGCAAATTTTTGAGGATTACATTTTTTATTCATAATTAATATGTTGCACCAAAAAACTTTGAAGTATGAAACTTTAGGTTTTCGGCCAGTCCATAACTCATAAGGGGTTTCATTAAGAAAAGGTCTAGTTAAAATAGGATTTATAGTATAACAGGCAGTACTAACAACTTCAGCCTAGAAGTGCTTAGCAATTGAGTATTCACTCAACAAGGTTCTAGTCATTTCCTGAAGAATACGATTTCTTCTTTCAACAACACCATTTTACTGAGGAGTTCTTGGAGCTGAGAAATTGTGAGTAATACCTTTCTTACTACAAAAAGTTTCAAATTCTGAATTTTGAAATTCACCACCATGATCACTATGAATAGTTATCAATGTTAGGTTTTTCTTATTTTTAACTTGGGCTCTAAATGTTTTGAAATAGGAAAAGGCTTCAGATTTCTTTGTAAGGAAATAGACCCATGTAAATCTAGTAAAGTCATCAACTAAAACAAATACATAGTATTTGACTCCAAAGCTTCCAGTTTGTGTTGGACCAAAAAGATCCATATGCACTAGCTATAATGCATTAGAAGTTGAAACTTCATTAATTTATTTAAAGTTAGTTTTATGTTGCATACCAAATTGACAAGGATCACGGACTTTTGAAGAATCATATCTAAGGTCTGGTAGTCCCTTCACAAGTCTTTTCATTGAAAGTTTACTAAGGTTTCTCAGAATACAGTGTCCTAGTCTTCTATGCCATATCCATGATTGGAGTTCTATTTCACTTAAGAAGGGTAAGTTTTGGCTCCTAAGGTCTTCTAAGTTAATAGTGTAAACATTCTCTTTCCTATGAGCAGATATAATGAACTTATCCTTGGAATTGTGAACTAGACACTTATAATTTCTAAAATTCACAAGGTAACCTTCATCACATAATTGACTTATGCTGATGAGGTTGTGCCTACGACCTTTAACAAATAAAACGTTTTAAATAAGAACTTTTCCAAGAAAAACGATATTACATATACCAACAATATTTCCTTGAGCATTATCTCCAAAGGTAAATTTTCCACCTTTTGTTTTGATGACCTTTTCAAAGAGATCTTTGTTTCCGGTCATATGATAAGAACAACCACTATCCATCTACCAAATATTCTTATTGGTGAACTTCTCATTTTCCTGAAAAAGAAACAATTAGTTTTTAGGAATCCAAACTTGTTTGGATCCAGAAGGGTTAGATAAAAGAATTTTAGGAATCCACATTTGTTTTGCAAAATGAGCTTTATGAAATCCTAAAGATTGAGTTCTGTTAAGAGAACAATCTCTTCTCTAGTGTCCTCCACATTGAAACTTAGATCATAATGTGGTATTTTGAGGAACAAAATAGTTATTGCTAAAAACCGGTTTAGAATAAGTATAACCAAGTCCAGAATGATTTCTCAAGGGTCGGATTTGGGAGTACATTTTGTCAAAATTTTATTTTCCATGAGTAAAGTTTGACAAACATTTTTTCAAGTTAAAAATTTCGGAATTTAATTTTAAAACTAAATTCTTATTTTCCGAAACGTTTGAATTTGAGCTACAATTAGGTTCTAAAACATTTTTCTTAGAAATCACATTTTTAAGATCCTTAGAAAGTTTATCTTTGTCAGATTTGACTTTCTCAAGGGTTTTTAAAATACTTTCAAGATCAGAAGTTTTCATATCAAGATCCTTAGAAAGATCTAACACTTCTTTAGTTAAAATTGTAATTCTAGAATTTTATTTCTTAAGCTTCTTCTTGAGTTTGGAATTTTTATTTTCGAGTAATTTAGAAAATCTGGATACTTCTTCAAAAGAAGGTAATGTATCATCTTCTGATGATGAAGATTCATCATTTGAATATTTAATATCTATTATGAGTATAATTTTCATTTAAAGAGACATTTTTAATAGCTTCAGCATTATGTAACTTAGCCATGAGACAATGATCTTCAATTGGTAATCTGGCTATAAGTCCAATATTCTTTCATCCTGAGGACTCATATTCAGAAGAATCATCTAAAGAATCTCTACCACTTGCACTCCACTTATCATTTGTCTTCAAGACTTTCTTTTTCTTATAAAATGCTTTCTTGTTTCTTTCAGAATGTTTCTCCTTTCTGTCTTTCCTCTTCAGTAAAGGACAATAAGGCCTTATATGTCCTACTTTCTTACATTCATAACAAGTTACCTCTGAATCTTTCTTATCCTTCCTATCTTTCTTTTTGAATCTATATTGTAAGTCTTTCATTCCCACAATCATGTTCATCCTTCGAGCAAGATTGGATAGCTCATTATCCTAAAGATCACAATCACTTGAATCAGATATAACAACTTTCTTGGCTTTGGATCTTGTAAGCCTTTCAGGTGTTTTAGCTTCAGATATTAAGGCTACACTTCCATTCCCACTCTTCTTCTTGTTGAAATTAGCATCTCTCTTCATTCTTGTCTCGTGCTGTAGAAGAGTTCCAAATAGTTCATCAAGAGTAATCTGGGAAACATTTCTATTTTCATCAATAACTGTCCTTTTTGACTCCCAGTCATTTGGAATTATATCTATAATTTTATCAACTAGAGCTTCATCATCAATTCCTTTTTCACCCATGGATTGTAGACTGTTGAAAATTGTCATAAACCTTTGTTGCACTTTACATACTGGCTCTCCATAAGGAAAAACAAATCCATGATACTCTGCTCGAAGCATTCCTCTTCTTGTTTCTATGACCTTGGATGTGCTAAAATGTGTGACTTCTAATTTCTTCCAAATATAGTTGGCTGCTTCACATGAAGATATCTGACTGTATATATTCCTGGTCATCGAGCATAATAAAGTATTGTGTACCTTGTAATTCAGTTGATATTCATGCTTCTCTTGGTTAGTGAAAGTACTGACTTCTTTGTTAGGAATTTTGTAACCTCCAGTAAGCATAATAAAATTGTCTATGCCAGTATTGATCACAAAAGTCTTCATACGATCCCTCCAGTACTCATAATCATTCCCATCAAAGATAGGTGGTCTAGAAGGATTTAGATTGTCTATTGACCCAATATTCATTCCTTCCATCTAATAAAACAAAAATCTTTTCCACTCCACATGTTAGTGTAGTAAGTAAAAATAGAACAAGTAATACAAATCAGTGGAAACCACCTTTGATACCAATTGTTGGATCGAATATGTAGATGTATATGTATATTAGATGGAATAATACAAGAGTTGGGGGTGAATTGTAGGTTTAAAAACTTTGTGTTTAAACACTTAAGAGATTTAGTTTAAAAGATCTTAAACTAATACAAATACAAACACCCACAATTGTATTGAGAATAAATGGTATGAAGTAATGTAATACTGAAGAAATTTAAAACAATTTTATTCGAGATGAACACAATAATCAGAGTAATATAAAGATGAATGATTCTACCATAAAGCCTATAGAATCAATAAATAAAATATGTAATATAATGATTGTAATTGAAACAATTACAATTGGATATGTAAAGAAGAAAGGAAACAATAAAAATTCGTTTTTAATACAAGCAGCAGCAGAAAAGTAAAAGTATTACAATTATTTTGACCCAAAGAGAAGGGTTATCCTTTCACCTAGGATAAAAGGTCTGTATCACCAACACCTTGGTAAGCCCAAGATACGATGATCGGAACGTCTGTCTGCCTATCCCTGGCAGCCCTCGATACGATGATCGGACCATATGTCTGCCTATCCCCGACAGCCCTCAATACGATGATCGGACGGTCCGTCTGCCTATCCCCGGCAGCCCTCAATTTTGTAGGTAATCGACACCTCTGTCTTTAAATTACTTGAAAGCCCTCGATATGATGATCAGGCACACAAAGCAGATAATAGAAGTCACAGTGTCTCTCTCTAGAACTTGATAGAAGTAGAGTATCGTAGTTTTTTCAAAAGTCTCTCTCTTTCAGCTTCAAATGACCTCCTATTTATAGGCCTCGGGTTCCAACAGTCATGCTGCCTCCAACGGTCGTATTTCTCCGAAAAACTCGGAGGGACTTGGAAACCTGGCATCATAACGGTCATATTGAAATTGAAATCATGACATCTTTTTGATTAGTTTGTAACTAACTCAACGACATCGTATTGGTTAAAACAAGATATATGAACTAGTTAATCATGAGTACGATTTATATGAAACCTGTGTTATTGACTAAGTACCAAAACAAGTATGTAATGGAAGATATGAGTAGAAGAGTCAATGCAATTTCCATATTCATTACGATCAGCATTGTATGAATGGCATGGTCAGTACGATCAGCATTGTATGATTTTCATGGTCAGTACGATTAGCATTGTACGATTGTCATAGTCAGTACGATCAGCATGATCAGTACGATCAGCATGGTCAGTATGATCAGCATGATCAGTATGATCATTATGGTCATTATGATCAGCATGATCAGTACGATCAGTACAGTCAGTACGATCAGGATGATCAGTACGATCAGTACGGTCAGTACGATACGATAAACATGAAAAAGGACATTTGTGATTTTCAAAACAAGATATAAAAGTCAAAAGAGGACTTTTGACTCAACACTAATTTTTCTTTCTTAGGGGGGTTGAACATTAATCTTAACCTATGTTTCTTTTTAAAGCTTGAGTTAGGTGAGAGAGAAGTTTGAAAATTTTCATGATTCCCACTCCCATTGGATTTGGCATCTCATTAGTACAATCATCACATTGATCTTCACATCTGTTGTTAGCCTGAGTCCTCCTATTACAATCCATTAGATAGAATAAAAGGATTGTTAGGGGTAACATATAATGGTTAATCCAAAGAGAAAATTCATGACTTATAAATAAATTTTATTTCTTTAACATATGAATCTATTGGATTCAGTCTCTTTTATCTATTATATACACTATAATATATATTCTTACGACATTTTCCCCCTTAATAATGGATCGTACTAAGCTTTTGAATTTACCAAAGTAATTCCCAGTGAGTGTTGTGACCAAGAGTGTAGCAAGGACAATCTTCGTGCACTAGTTCCCTTTCGAGTCTAGCTCAAATCAGTGTTTTTGGGTTTTACCCCTAGGATACATCTGTGCCAAATCCGCCTCTACCTGCTCGTATCCGGACAGGGATGTATTTTCATTGTAAACCACTTACTTAATACTCACCAAAACATATGGATGTTTTTATTATACTTAGTCTTGTCTCTATGTCTTTAATAGGTTTTTCTAATCCTAATCCCCAAAATAACTAATCCTATCCTCTGATACCAACTATAACAACCCTGCTTTTTATTACACAATTAAACATAATTTGTTACATAAACTTCACTTGATACAACATAGAATAATGAGAGGCCTAGTGTATTTGGGGCATAAGATCATTTCATAACAACTTCAAACATGAAATAAAACATCATTATTGAAAACATCCTTTACATGACCACTACATTCCATCATACTTAGCACTGCATGGGATAACTTGAGGACATGTATAAGAAAAGGGTGAGCTATAAAGCCCGTTAAGGGAATAATAATGGAATAACATGAGGAATACAATACATGTTAGATAATAGGAATATCAATACAACACAATAGAATCATAAACATAAAGTCATGATCAAGCCTGATAATCATAACATGGAAATTTCGCAACAACACTTGATATGGACTTAACATGATCCAAGGCTCATTGTACATAAAGCATGAGTAAACCCTCTTTGTACATGAAGCACAAGTAAAACCTAGTTGCACTTGAATTATCATGATTAAACACCCATTTCACATGACGTATCATGATACTATAGTTCCCCAATACATTGGAGCACTATAAGGGTGCACCCTTCTTAAACAGTTCATTTCATGCATAAGTGTGCCACATGGATCATATAACAAGGATTCATAAAACATAATTATTTATTCCACGATAAAGGATTGTGTAATTTATACATGAAACTTTATAATCAATAAGTAAATGTGCATAATTTTTAATACCCTTGATAGTTAAATTTGCATGGTATTCACTACACAATGACATTGTCTTGGAAAATCGGTTCAATATCGGCAGCATAACGGTGTGACGTAAGAATTCATAAAAATGGTTGATGATAGAGAAAGGAGTGTCTCATAATATTTAAATGAAATGGACATTAAGGGGGTAATGTAGATATGTGTCCCAACAATTTTAATGGAATTTAGATTCAATATACAAAATAATGTCTTGAATGTAAGTGATGAGAGATAAATTCCTTTTAGAATTTCAGCATAGTAATGGGTGTACATGGGAGGAATTTATTGAGAGTGAAAGGGTTATATAATAATTAAAAAGTAAATAGGGAAGTATGGGGGAGGTGTGAAACCATACCCCAATATTCATAATTGAAATTAAAAGGGTATAACAACATTAAGAAAATTGGAAAAAATGAGAAAGGAAGAAAAACCCTTACCTGGAAGTCTGCTTCCAATGGTTTGAGAGAGGCTTGATAGAGGCTTGAGAGAGGATTCATTGGAGCTTGGGGTACCTTGAGAGGATTCTAGAGATATGAGGTCATAGGTTGGATGAACATAAAATGATTTGAGTGAGGAGGAGGTGGGAGCTTGGGTGGGTTTATATTGAAAAATTGAGGCAATTGTTTATTATTTAGGTTTGGGACACCTCACATTAAACTAATCAAAACCACAAACCTTCCCATGGTTTTTTTCCCAAGGTTTTTCAAAAAGGGGAGTGAAAAACAGTATTTTATAATTCCAAAGTCCAAAGTTCTTAAAATAATGGGCTTTCATAGGTGGAGGTGAGTCACACTCCCAAGGAAAATAATTTAAAAAGACAAAATGTTTAATAAGTCTTGAAGGGTCCACTAAGGCTTTGTAAAATAAATCAAAAAAACCCAAAATCACATTATTTTAATTTTAAAACATTTATTGGCCTAAAATAATGTTTATAGTATTTTATTATATCACTATTGGGTCATTATGATGTCATAAAACACATTATTTATTTAAATAGTATTTAATTTTTACCCAAAAATTTGACTCTCAGAAAATTATGAAAAATTCACTATTGGATAATTTAGATGTCCTGATTACCAAAATAATATTAATTTTATATAAATAATTTTATAAATATGTTAATTTGTACTTTTAAAATAAAAACCAACACTTATCGAAAATTCATGGGTTTGGGAAAAAAATGGCTTTCAAACTTTAATAAAAATTACAATTACATTCACAAAATTATATGATCATTTATATTTAATAAAAATTATTTTCATAATACTAATAATAGTTTATTAAAATATTATTTAATTCAAAACTCCATTAATTCATCAGAATATATTTTTTAGTTGAACATTGACAAAAAATACTATTTGTGCTTTAAAAACTATTTACAAGGTAACAATATTAAAATGACAGTATATTGATTATTATATACAAAAAAAATGTACATAACCATCGTGCTAAGGTCTTGTTACATAACCCCTTAAAAAAACCCACATAAGACCGAAGATTAAGGTGTGCGATGGTGACAGACTCTTGGGGTGGCTCAGATAACATTGCTCGGGTGGTAATCTATATCAACTTCAACTTCTCTCATAGGTGGTCCTTCTTGAGATTATAATATTCAAGCTCAACATGGGCTTGGTCTAGAGAGAATCCCAAAGATGAAAACTCCTTTACAAGCTCTGAAAAATGGGCTTTATATGGGGCAAGTCTATAAGATGAGGTCATCGCTTCCTTCATCTGAGTAAATTGGATTTTTTAAATCCCTATATTTATACTAATCATGTGTTCACTATTCAATGGCTATATAAGCTAAAGTCAGAATTCTTAACAGTATTTTAAAATTGAAAAACATAAAACCAAATAAGTTGACATTTTATATAAAAATTTTAAATAATGAGACATTTAATTAGATTAAGAGGGATTTCCATTAATGAAAGTTTGGGTCATTACAAACAATTTATTTCATTTCCAATCAATAAATTTTTGGGATTATTATAAATACATATGTAATGAATATATATTACTTTATATAATTTTTTCATTTTTTAAATAACTAAATCATGATCAATGTAAGAGGATAAAATTTAAAAAATCAAAACATATACGAAAAACAAAGCGATTATTACATGAAACATAACGTTAATGTGGGACTGTTAATAAATAGATAGTAAAAGGTCATAATAAAACAACATATTTTTGATATTTATGAATATGGTTCTTTAATATAAGTATAATAAATTTTAATTTATTTTATATTAGTTTTGATGAGTTCGAAGGAAGCCAACCCTTAATATAAGGTATTTTTGCCTGGATTTTTCTTCATTGAGATGCATCTTATTTTATGAACATTTATTCATTCAAGAGGTGTATATAAATACGATTTGATAATTAATATCATGAATTTATTCATCCTAATGATATTTTATGTTTCAATTACTGTTATTCTATCATGGGGTGTATGAAAAATTGTAACCTTAGTGGTAAAGATTTCTTGTTAAAGTCTCATTGTTTTACAGGATTGTTTAAAATTATGTTTCTGACGATAAAATAATATGATCCATATCTCAAGAGTTATCATGGTTTTTCTTATATTATCATTATTCATGAAATCCTCAATTAATGAAACCATTTTTCCACGTGTTGGATCTTAAAAGTTTTAGGAAATTATTTTAAAAAAATCATACTTTATTTATCCCCATGGTCAAAAATCTATTTTCTTCCCGAACCATATTTTCTAAACATTTTTTCAAATTTTTTTATTAATATCTTGTTATTTTTAAAATAAATATGTATCCATGTTTGACCTTTTTATAAATGTTTTGGAATGTAATCCTCATCTCTTTTTCCAAAAAAAATATATGTTTGTCTTTTTCCAAAAATTTGAAAGTAACCATTATTTTAATGATTATGACATGAATAAACTTTTTTTACATAATAAGTAATTATTTCATTAAATTTCCCAACATAAATTTTCAAGGGTCGGTTAATATATAAAAAGTTTCCTTTTTTTGGTATAAAAATAGTTTTATAAAATTGAAAGGATATTTTCCTCAAGAATTTTTTTAAATGATCTTTCAAAATTATTTCCCATCTATAACGATCTCTGTTAGTGTTACATATGCCTTACTAGCTATATGATCCAAGGTTACCATTCATATGAATTTTATGAATGGTTTAATTTTCTTTCATATTCTTTTTATAAAACCCTTTTTTGTTCCAATTTTTATAAATTCGGTAAGTTCTTATGAATCGCACTTCATTTCATTGATTATTATATTATGAAATGATTATGAAACTTGTTTCTTTTTCATAAGGTAGGAGATTATGAATTTATTATGATACCCATTTCATTTACAGGGTTATGATTTGATGTATTTTTATGATATTGTGTCTTATATAATTTTTTATCCATTATTTTATTGGTCGGACCTATATTTACCTCCAATGAAATGTGTAAGGACTTATATCTCATGAAATAAATAGTAATGGACAGGGAAGTAAAATCATTTTAGTAAGACATGACTATAATGTGGAGTGAAATATGTTTAATAAGATGGGGATGGAGATGGGTTTCAACATAGTTCAGTAATATTTTTACAGAATAGGGGTGAACCTGATTTAGTAAAATAATCTTTCTGTTATAATGGTATTCTAACTGATCCTTGACTAATATGGAAATTATATTCTATGATTTTGTGTATGTCAAAAATTCCATGATTTATTCCAATGTTATTCTCTCCTATATCATCTTATTCTTTTCCCTTATGAATCATTTATTATGAATTATAAATATTTATTCCATGACCTGAGATTATGATCTTTGATATCCAAGATATGGTTTCCAAAAACTTTTATCTGGTTATTGTTCCCTTATGTTCATGTTATGCTTACATATCTTCCTTATTCTCCCTCACTGAGCATCTGATCTCACCCTTTGTTATGTTTTATTTCCCCAGGTTATGAATACATGTATCATGTATGATATGTATAAGAAGGTTTCAATTATTGAAGTACGTAATGGGAGATGATGTAGTTAACTTATGAACCAATGTTTTTGTTTCCATGTTTCCAAAGGCACTAAAATATTATGGTCCTTAGGAATGTGTTTATGAAATTTAATGAATATTCATAAAAAATGATTTAATATATATGAATGAAAATCCTAGTTTACTATAATCAGTTTAATGAAAGTATAATAAATAAAATGATGTTGAAAGAATTGGTAAAAGAATATTTACTGAAGGATAAATATGAAAAAATGTTGAAGGAGAATCACCCAAATCAAATCAGGAAGAAATTAGGAATCCCCCTAAGTCTCCCAAGGGAATACAAGATTGAGTAGGGTAGTAGAGGATATTTTTTGGATTATAAATAAAAAGGGATAATGAAATTTTACTATCTTCAAAAGACATGGGAAAGTCACACAGTTATGCTACCTGATTTACCAAAAAGTTTTCCAACTATGTGAACCCCACTAGAAGGAAAAAATCCTCACATAGGCTATATGTATGGTTTGATATTCTATGCCCCAACAAAGAGAATAGGATCATTCAAAATGAATTAATACCTCGTATGCTTTTCATACGGTTTCTACTAACCATGTTCATGTTATGTTCCTTATCTTAGACACCACTAATAAGATAAAAAGTTACTTTTTTCCTTAAATGATTTAGGAAAAACTATGAAAATACAAGGAAAGGTAAATCATATAATAAAAAAATAAATTTTGAACATCATGTTAATCCAATATACATACAGATTCCAAGGATGATGATGGAGTTAGAAATTGTTTTATGTCAACAATAAAATTTATTTACATCATCACATTATATGTTGTAATATTAATGATTTTGAATACTTGTTAAAGGATTATATCTTTTTTAATATGATTTCAATGCCTAAAAAATATTCAAAATGGACTACAATACATATGATACTCTCAAAATTGTTTAACAGGTGAGTTTTTATCCGATGGTATTAGAGATATGTGGTATTGATTACATTGAAATTTATTTAGATTAATAAAAACCCTATGCACGAAGAGAACATATGGCTGATCTAGAAATAAATTATATATGATTTTTATAAATTCACTCAAATATAGTTTTTCTATGGATTATTTAAGGACTTTTAGAATTTAAAACATATCATGTTATACAAAAGGTTTTTATCAATTTATAATTATTTCAATTTGGATTCATATATATATATATATATGGATGTGAAATCCTATTTGAACTCTCAATGAATGGCTTTGATTTATCACTGAAAAATATTTAGCACAAAGTATTATAAGCTGTGATGAAATATTAAGGTAATATAGAGTAGAGATCCAATATTGGGATATAGAATATGTTCAAAAGGAAAATGAGTTTTCTTCCCTAGATGACTTGTTATGTATGTACCACAAAGAGTGTCATAATCTAGGTAATTGGTATACTAGGAGTTTATTATTCATATTTCTATTTCCCTACACCTAATTTTAATGAGATAACTTACATGAGTACCTTCATAATTTGATACCTTCTTAATCATGCCACAAATATTAAATAATTAGATGTTGGTTCTATTTGTTGCTAATAATTTCACCAGTTGATTCTTAACTAAGATATGGTTTTTCCTTACATATTATGAGGATGATATTTAGACCCTTAATTGATATAGTTTTATAAATTTTATAGTCAATTTTAGAAAATAAATATGATTATATTTTCTATCAGGTGAGGTGTGTGTCCTATTTTCACCCTTAAAGATAATGATATGAGTAATGACCATGACCTTAGTAAACCATATATAGATCATAATTTATTACATTTAAAATAAATACATGGAGTTTCATATCAAATAATTGAATAGTTCCATAGTCTTGGTAATCTAGAAACATACATGATTCTCACATTACTTTTGTAAAAAAATACATCACATAGTGAATTTAAATATTTTACATCCTTGAAATATTTCAAATATTTTTTATTCATATTTTAAGTAAATGAAACAAAATAAGTGAGATCATAGATGCTCGGTAAGGGTTACATACAACATAAGGTATCATGTGTAAATAAATAATAATAAATATAGAAAGGTAAATAACTTAAAACAGATGACATTTAATCTATATCTTGATCACATTGAATAATATGGTATGAGTAAATTATGATCAACTAACTACACATAACTAATCACATTACATTAAATCTATATAAGGATATCATAACTATTCAAATAATCACACCGATATCAATAACTGATTTCATAATGATGGAATATATAATGTAAGACGTCTACAACATATCTCTTAGGACTCATTCCACGACATTTCAAAATACATGCAAGGCCTTATGCTAAGAAATCTATATAAATGGGTAATTACTTAGCTAAATACCCAGTCTATATTGTCTAATGGAATATACTGATTCATCAAGGGGCTAAAGAAGGCACTTCCCATCATTTTTGTATTTCTATTCATTCATCATATCAAATGGGACAATAAAAATTCAATACATAATAAACATAAACAATCATATTGGAAAACCAGAATATGAAATATTAATAAATCCTTAGTAAAAAATCTTATAAACCATCCATGATTAAATAAAACATATCTACAGTATAATATAATATTTTTCTTATTGTTGATGAATATAAATACCATAAAAATATCATTAAAGATAATTTTGATTAAAATACAATATTCATTTCAAGATCCACTTTTAAAAACTAAAAATTTCATGAATATTATAAAGTATCTTTTCTTTGAAAATATACTTGAAAAATATTAATGAGATATTAAATTCATTTATCATTAATTATTTTAAAAAATTATGTTCATGGAATTTATCTTAAAAACATTTCTTTCACAGTTTTGTATGAAAAGTGGAAATGTACCTCATTCATAAAATCATAGGAATATTCCATTTAAACAATTTTTTTAAAATTAAAAAATTATTAAAAAATTATTTAATGATAATTTTTATAAGTAAATTTGACTTTAAAACATTTTAAATTTAATATGGATATGGGAGAAAATGTTTCCTGATCTTGTAGAAAAAACAATGTCAATTTTCCCTTAAAAATGATTTTCGTATCATGAGTATATAAAGAGAAAAAAATTAAATTCAAACTTATTATTTATTTAAAACATAATGTTATAATTAAATACACTGTTTTTAAGGTTAAAATATCAAAAAATTCCAACATAAGAGACTTTACTATAGAAAATCCTAAATAATTATGAGATTGTGAAATAAACACCTACAATTTTATTATCTTTTGAATCAAAATCCTGATGAAATAAATATCCTCCAAAAAATATTTAAATTCCATGAATATAAAATGATTCACTAAATAAAATTTTAATTTATTAGTATATACATGACACCGAATAAATTTGGGGTGAATATTGCATATGTCTTACAGAAGTAAAAGTTAGATAAGAAACACTTAACTTAGGTATGAAATCCTTTATATGTTTTTGATATTCATTTCAAATAAATATAGATTTACAATGAATTCATTCCATCACCACAATAATATATATTATACCCTATATAATTTACTTATAATATTTTAACAATTTTCTATTAACAATCCTTTATTAAAATTACTATTTCGGGTTGTAACTACTTTGTTTTCATGGAAGCCTGGGTTTGGTAGTTTCGGTAATAATACATTAATCATGGTTTAATAATATATATAATTTTAATAATTATATAAATATCATATATATTCATTATATACATATTTATAGTCATCCATAAAATATACATATAGAAAAATGTATTACACTATTCATGGAGACGGTAAGTCATACGTACACATAAACATTGTTTTCACTTTTCGATTGATGGAATGAAATAAAGATAAAGAAAAAATCCCACTTAAATAATCATTATTTTATCATATATATCATATATTTTCATCTATCCTTATTTCTAACCAATAATATTGTAAATAAAATAATCGCATCGCTTCGTGAAATAATAATCCACATATACACACGAGAAATGTTATTTTTTTAAATAGATTGAATGGTAAGAAGGTAGATTTTATATTATAATTAAAAAATATATTTATTTAATAATAATAATAATAATAAGATATAAATATTAAAAACAACATAATGACCTTCCATGTATGATGGTGGTGTGAAATTAATTTTATTATTATGTAGAGAAGATATGCTGTATGAATGTATGATCAAAACATTCACTTACCATTTGATGTAAAAGTAGGAGGATAATGGAAATTTCATAATTTTAATAAAATTTAATTATACTAAAGGTACTGAATTTTATATTTTATGATAAATTCAATATATTTATAGAAGTTAAGAAAAAGATTAAAAATAAAGCGATCGGTTAAGGTCTTTACATCATCTTCGAAGGAACTCTTTTAAATCTCCACATAAGGATCCTAGGGTTGGTATTTTGGAAATAAAATCACCTATAGAATGTGTATAATGAATTTTAAAATGTATAATTATATTTAAGGAGTGTGTTATAAAGCTCATTTTTTTCAAATAAGTGTGGGAGGAGGTTCCCTTTTATAATTGAGGTGAGGGGTACTTTTGAACATTCATAAAAATTAAAATGTAATAAATTAATTTTCAAATGGAATGCTTCAATGATTCATGTGTTTTTAATATAAAGTATTCTAGGTTTTAAATACCATCAACCAATAAAATTTATATAGTTTTAAGTGGTGTTTTAAACATTACTTTCGGTATACCTTCTTAATTAAACTATTTTAACATTTACCATTGTAACATCAATTTCACACATAAAAGTTTATAATTTTACATATAATATTTCAATTTTATCATAAATTTATATTAAATTAAATTATATATAATATCATTTCCTTAATTCCCACTATCTATTGGTTTATTTATAAATTTTTTAATAAAATATTATTTTAATAAAATATCATTAATGATAATAGTAAGAACACGATTTCTGAATAAGGAATAGATCCCCCTAAATTTTAGTCTAATTAACTTTTATAGACCTACAGTTGATGCCTAATGAGTTCATGAATGTCTTATGGGTTTCCAAAATTTATTTAGAGCCTGAAACCCAAATTTTTTGGTAAAAATGGTCTTACCACATAGTTAGAGTAAACTATCAAGGGGGGATGCATGGTTAGTCTAAACTGCATGGATAATCAGCATTTTTTAGAAGAGCCATATCTCATGGTTCCCACATGGTTTATTAAACTGTGTGAGATAACCATCTGAGTTCCCTCTATTCTCAAGGTATTAGTTCATGGTTGGCGTTGGGTTTGGAAATTAGTGGGGCCAAACCATGCACAATATATTCTTTTGGGTGATTTTACTATTTAACTCTTAATAATATAATTATCCTCATACTTCATCCATAATCTAAATTCTAGTGGGATAAATCTCCATTTCTCCCATTTTCATTCTTTTTAAGGCCAAATCTAGGTATTGTGTGATTTAATTTTTTTGGGGTCCGAACGAGCTTCTTTTTGTCACATTGGATGTGCAACAGTAAGTACTGAAATCCTTTTAAGTTGTTATTATATTACATTTCCCTTAACCTATTTATCTAGGTTCAGGTTTTTATGCCCACTTTTTCGATCAACTTTGATCAATGCCTAATTATAAGTTGATACTGTAGGATGAGAATTGTACGAGTACTAGTTTGGTGGCCTATAATGAAACACTCAAGTTCATTGATTTTGGGTTTGATGTGTGGGGCTCGCCAATTTTGTCAGGTGCTATTTATTGAAATTTTATTTCATATTAATAATAATTATAACCATATGGTTGTTCTCTTTTATAAATTTGATTACTTATTGGTGGTTATATTAATAACGCACAACACAACATTTAGGGTAATATTTCATAATTAATTTTTTAGTGTTTTGACACTTTTGAGACATCTTTAATGTTTTTAGAGAATAAACACAATAATGGTAAGCCTCCTTACATTAATTTACTTTTGAGTCCAGAAGGTGTGAATAGATTTTAGCTTTTCACTTCCACTTGAACCGTCAAAAGTAACTTCCTAAATTTATGTAATTTATTCAAATGATATTATTGAAAGAATACTTAAGTATATGGATTGGACTTATTAAATGTAAATAAATATTTGGTTCCACGAATATAGAACACCTAGACATGTTCATGGAAGGTATAAGAGTGAACCTTATTAATTGAACATGACTAAAATGGTTTTAATTAAAATGATTCTTGCTACTTATCTTTCTCATACTAATGAATGGAAAGGCTTAAACTAACTAAATGGTTAATGGAATGGTTATCATATGAACAAATTAATTGTAGTGAAATAAATAGAAGATGATTCTTTATGCACGTGTACCTTGACATCTTTATATGAAGGCTTGAATCATGTTAGTTCTTGGATAATGAGGGAATTCATTGGGTACTCGAGGGCATCACTCTGATTTAAGATTTTCATTTTTTCCTTGGGTGAGACCTACTTGGAACTTTATCCTTTTTTACATTTGGATACTCGGTATGACACTGCACGTTCCCTCCCTTATTTTTAAAAGATTCCTCAGATATGCTCATTGGATCTAGCATGACTTGAGGTTCCTTGGTTACATCCTTTGGTCCAACCATTACTTATCACCCATTTTACCTTGGATGTATTCCTTGGACTCTGTTAAAAGTATTATTGTGGTAATTACATGGACAATGATCTTTGTATTACACACTTACCCCTTAGCTAGACTTAATTAATACTGAGTTAGTAGCCCCTATGGTCTAGGTTTCCTTGGTTATTACCTTGTAACCACTTCTTATTTAGTTATTAATCATCATTGCCTTGTAACACCTTGGGACCTTCACTATTTGTAGTATCACGAGGAGATATTAGTGCCGGATACACCTCACATGACCTATTAATAGAAATTGGTAGTTAGTTAATTAATTAACTTGTTTCATGATCAGATATCATTAGAGGGATGAGAAGGTAATTGGAACTTGGTTATAGTGTACACCTTTACTTTTTATATTCATGCGTGCACACTTCTACATGTCGCTTTACACAAGCAATATGTATAAACACAGTTGGTGGTGGCCCACTGAGATTTATGTCACATGCTCTATAAGAACTTTTTGGTACCTGGGGATGATTACATGTATGTAGGTTTTGATAAAGGGAAGCATAATTCTTCAGACACATGACTACTTGCTGTGCTAGGATGGAGATGGTATCAGATAAAAAAGTTGTAGCTTGGGATGCTTGTGATAGTTTATGTATTTAATTTTTTCTAAATTGGGTTTTTAATGTATGTCTGCTACATTGTGTCCATGTTTTCTTATATTCTAGTGACATGAGATATATCATCATCAACAATTGTAAGTTATTAAAAATATTCGAGTTATTTTTATCCTTGTTTCTTTCCATTGTTCCATCTATTTATTTAAAATGCTTCCTATATTTACCTCTATATATAATTATATGTTGTGTTACACTATTGTTATGAGGGAATAATCTCCCCATGGGAACACCCTATACCCTCAATGCTAGCTGGAAGGATCTGTCATTTGGGGATATGCACTTGAGGCCATGTGGCCAACAGTGCTCAGTGACCTATTAATTTCCATCTGGGAGTGGGATGCACAAAGTGGTATCAGATTGGTTTCTTTTTTGAATAACTATTTTAGAGACAATTGATTAGGTATTAGGAATTCTTGTAACATGGTCATAATCTATGATTGTGCATCAAAACCCCGTGTTCGTTGTATTTCATTATTTGCATGAATAGTAAATATTTTTAGGATTTTTCAAATTATAGTTTAAATCTTTTCAATGTTGGGTGACACATGTGTTGGGTAGTGTTTTTTATTATTCTTATGATTGAGATTATATTTTATCTGAGTCTCTATGTTATGAGGTAAAGTATCATTGTTACATGCTTCATAGTAGGAACCAATAATTCTCATGTTACACATAATTTCCTTGCAATATAGATCCATTTCACTAATTTCATTTCATGATACGCCTATTATTGATGAGTGATCCTTGATTTATATATAATTGTGTTACATTTCGGCTGGGATTGGGTGATTTCTTATTTCAATTCATAAGGAGTTATAGTCCCTCGTGGGATGGAATGAGTAACATACTGAATCAAACCTTTTATAATATTTTCAAGTGGGTTTTAATCTTGGTGATAAGAATTATAGACGATGATTTACTGGAATGGGAAACTCATTTTAGAATAATTATGATACATGTTCTCAGAAAATATAAACATAAAAGTTGAATGGTTTCACACCCTTATCCCACCTTGACATGTTTATAAATTGTAAAGAAGTTAACCTAGTAATTAAATTTATAATGAAACAAAAACGTTTCTAGTAAATGATGGGTCAATGTACTATTTACCCTTCATCTATTGTAACCCATTCAACTAATATAAAATAACATATTGATACCTATCCATCTATGAGGGTAGTTGGGGTAGTATTCCTTAAGTAGTGAGTTTTCATACATTTAGATTCAACTATTGATGATATCCTTATGCTTATCTATTTTTTCTATGACATTATCTCTGATTTTTACTACCAATTCCTCCATCACATCCTTGTTTCATGGATAGGATGGTGGTGATGGCCATGCTCCAATCATTGTGGGACCTAAGCTTCTAGTACTACCACTAGGTGTTCCACTTGAGGTACTAACTATTATACCAGATCCACACACAAATTCCCAAGTCTTTGATAGTTTCCTACATCTAATATAGTCCATTCAAGGTTATCCATGAGTTCACCTATGGTGGATGATCTTACTTGTGTGCTCCAGCTGTAGCATCCTCCCACCTTTTTGGGGGATAGAGGTCCACATGCTGTTGATTCCAAGCTAGATGAAACTATGACAATCTTTGAGCATCTAGAGATGCCTCCATAGTGGAGGGTCAAAAATTCAACTTACATGATGTGTGATTTATTAAAGATCTGGTGGGATGAGATTACCCAGGATAGTTGGCATTTGAGACTATTATGGGTTGATTTCAAAACTAACTTCTATGATCAGTTCTTTCCTCATACACTTATAGTTGATAGAGAAAGATATTCAATGCATCTGGTGAATGGTTCTAATCAAGTTATGGAGTATTCTTCATGTTTCAAAGAGTTTTAGTACCTTGAACCGCTTCTAGAAAACAATGATCTTTCACATTCTCGACACATTGAAGGTGATTTTTAGTATACCATTCATACTTAGGTGAATGTTTTCCAACTACCTATCTTTTTGGAGGTCATAAATCAGTCTCTAATCACTTAGAACAACCTGAGGTATGATGACAGGATGGGTAATAGATTATCAGTACCAATGCTGGCTCTTAGTTATTCAGTTGGAAGAAATAGATCCCTAGTAGTTTTTTGTGTGGGCAGTGGAAACCAGGGTACCTAAGTAGGTAGCTCGGTATTATGCCATGAGGGAAAATGATAGGGGAATTTAAATCCCCAATATGATAGATACCCATTGAAGTGATGTTCTTTCAGTCATATGGGGCATATTTAGTGTTTATATAGGACTATTCCATCATCTTCAAGTGGATGAAGTTTCGAATCATCTCCACCTTCCAGAGTTGGATCATTTATGCCATGTTAGGTGGGGAATTTGAGTAGCACCATCCAGACTGGTTGAGGAGGATGTCATGGCTGAGCTAACTAGACCCCTGATCACCTGCAATGACAGTAGTGCCATCAGAGCATTTTTTATCATGGTTTTCTAGCTATTTCACAGGCTTAGGGATCAAGTTAGTTTCATGCATTACATCTGAAACCAAAGGATAAAGTTGTGGTACCATCTATAGTAGGATGTACTATTTCACTGTGTTTCACTCGTTTTCCAATTAATGAATCATAGAAAGCCATGGGCTAGAAATATTGTGATAATGTGGTGTAATAACCCTATATACATCATTAGGGGTATGATTAGTGGGGGTACACCAATGTTGTTACTGTCCCCTTGAGGTAGGATGTTACCCATTCTTGTGGGAAATTTTTGTTCTCAAGATGACGATCTTCTATTTCATTCTTAGGATAGATTGGATGGTTACTTATCACACCTTTAAAGACTGCTATCATTGAAGGATATTTTTTACACCACTAGAGGGAAAAAACTATCTACAGAAGGGTGAGTGGGATGTCTAGGTGAGAAAATCCAGACCAGATCATCATGGGTTAGTTGGGGTAGCCACCCATATTTCCAATATCTTCCTAGAAGAACAAGGGTTATACAATTTTTAATTCAATCATGTAGTATATTTTCTTGGGTATGTCTTCCCTGATGACTTTACTATCTTACCTTTTTAGAGGGAGGTAGAGTTTATGATCGAACTTGTTATAAGAGCATCCCTAGCTTACATTACTCCATATAGGATTTCACCCACCAAGATCCATGAGTTGAATAGGTAGTTAGAGGATCTATATTATAAATTATTTATAAGTCCAAACACTTCCTATTGGGGTTTACCCATGCTTTTTTCCAAGAAGGTAGATGAGACCCTCCATCTATGCAGGGATTAAAAAGAGTTGATCCATCTTACAGTCAAGAACCATTATCCACTACCTTGAATAGATGATCTCATTGAACAACACCAAGTAGTCGGGGTTCTCTCCTTAAGTGCGAGTTAGGACATTAGACATACCTCATACAGCTTTTCATAATAGGTATGGTTTGTATGTGTAATTAGCTATGGTGTTCGATCTTTTGAAGGTGCTAGCCGATTTCATGGCTCTGAGGAATAGGGTGTTCATCCCATATTTGGATTATTTTGTGCTAGTATTTGTGGATGACATTATGGTATATAATCACAGTCATTACAACTATGTAAATAACCTTGATATTGTTTTGAGTATTCTTAATGAACATCATGGTTATGAAAATATTTCCATGTGCCACTTTTGGATCAAAAAATTTCACATCTCGGTCATATAATCTCATAATTGGCAGTCTCTATTGACCTATAGAAGGTGAATGTGGTTCTTTCCCCAGAACAAGACATGAACCAATTTTATATATGAATTTTCTTATGGATGTATGGATATTACAAGAATTTCATACAAGATTTCTCATTCTTTTCTTCACGTCTTACTGGACTTATAGATAAGTGAATTAAGTTTCTGTCATTGGAATAATTTGAGAAATATTTTAAGGAGATGAATGGGGGATTGAATCAAAACCTATTATGATTCATCTAGAGACTAGAAGATGTTTTATCATCTTCTATGATGCATCAGGAATCATTATAGGAGTATTGTCATTGTAAGAGGATAGAGTCATTCTATACATATTTGGACAGTTGAAGCCTCATGAGATAAATTACCTTATGCATGAACTTGTTCTAGAAGTATTTTTCCATTCCTTACATTTCTGGAGACACTATCTTTTTGGTGAACTCTTTTTGGTGTACACAGACCACAAGAGCCACAAATATATCTATTATAAATGTTACTTAAATCCCCAATAGAAAATGAGGGTTGAATATCTTCAGTCCTTCAATTATGAGCTTGAATATATGTATAGACTAGGAAATGTAGTTGCTGATGCACTGAGTTTAAAATATCATACATAATCCATATTGGAAGCTAGTGATAAATGGAAGTTAATGGACCTATTTTCTGAACTACGTCTAGTGTTTCAGGTGAGTCATAAGAAGTATTACCTATCATCCTTGATAGATTTGTATTCCCTCCTTAATAAGGTCAATGGTAGACAATTTTTAGATCCTGAGGGCTTGGTTCTCTAGGATTGTATATATGGAGATCCACCTCTGGATTGTTCTATGGAAAGAGTTGACATCCTTAATATTTTTGGGCATTTCTAGGTTCTTAAAAATATGAGTGGGTAGTTGATTCAAGATCCCCAAACCTCCTAGCACTAGTGCAGAAATCATTTTTTATGTCACCATTTTTTACGTCGGTTATATATAACCGACGTAACAATGCGGCGAGTAGATTTTTCACGTCGGTTATTTTAATAACCGACGTTACAAATCGCGCCTGTTGGGTTTTTACATCAGTTATCAAATAACCGACGTAAAAAACCAATGTGCGGCGGGTTTTTTACGTCGGTTATTTTGTAACCGACGTAAAAAACCTGATATCGACGCGTTTTTTACGTCGGTTATCAAATAACCGACGTAAAAAACCAATGCGCGGTGTATTTTACGTCGGTTATTTTATAAACGACGTAAAAAACCCCCGGGTGCTTTGGTTTTTTACGTCTTTTATTTGATAACCGACGTAAAAAACGCGTAGATATCGGGTTTTTCTACGTCGGTTATTTGAAAACCGACGTAAAAAAACCCGATATCTACGCGTTTTTTACGTCGGTTATAAAATAACCCATGTAAAAAACCAAAGCGCGGGAGCCTTTTTACGTCAGTTTTAAGATAACCGACATAAAAAAGCTAAAAAATAGTTTATAACGTCGGTTATATAATAACCGACGTTATAAAGCATTTAAAAAAATTAAAGCTCGTGTTCTGTCATTTACGATTTTTTCGATTGACAGTCGCCGGCTCGTCTCTCTCTCGCACGGTAAACCCTAATCGGCTCGCCGATCGCCTGCATTACACTCATTTTGGCTTCATTGTTTATCTTCTTCACTGCTCTCGGATCTATCATATCAACTCGCGACATTCAAGTAAGCCTTCCACGAATTTATTTCGTTCGTATTTGTTTCAATTCTTGATGTGCTTTTCGTTCGTTTTTGAATCTCGTGGAATTTTTTTTATTGGAAATGGTTATTATGTTCATTCAACTCGCAACATTGAACTCGCAAATGGTTATTAAAACATTGTGGATTAGCTTCAGCAAAATCTGAAAAATAATGGGTGGTACTGTAACGTTCCATTCTTCCAGCAACATTATTATTTCCTACTTAGCTGGAATGTGTCTTTCTGGATGAAGATTGGTACTACTTATTTTCTTAAAATCATATTTTCAATATGATTGTCTAGAAAATTATTTTCATGAATGAAATTGGACCAGGTACAATCGGTAATACCTATTCTTAAAATTTCATTCAACATTCTTACATCATAATATTTTTTCCAAAAAATTATGATTTTTAGAAATCCTAGATCAGAAAACCATCATTTGTTTTCATCTGCATTCATAAAAATATCAATTCATACCTATTACAATCAAATATTTCATTCTGGACTCATGGTGAGTCTGATAATACATTTCTTCTTCCAGTCATCTCCTAAAAATGATAGACTTTTTCATGCAAAGTGTATCTGATTTCTTGAATACGATGGTATGTCCGATTTTCAACAAAACCAAGTGAGGTGATTTCTTTTATTATTAATAATTCATAAAAAAATTATAATACCTAAATATTATTATCATCCTTTTCAGATTTTTCATTATAAAAAAGGTAAAGGGTACTTTCTTTTCATTCTCAAGTTAAATTATATTTTTTATAAAGGTCTTTTCTATCTAGGTAGAAATAATTTAATGATAATTAGATTGAATTAGGTATACTATCTTATCTTACCATCCAAACACATTTTTATGTATTAATAATTATTATGTTTTGTAAAAAAAATTATGACCCCATTTCATTTTCGTTAGTTAATTGATCTACGAAAGTGTTATAAATGATTTGATGATCACGATTCACCCATATATATGGTTAGTCATTATGTGACATTTGGGTCCATAACATCCTTCTAATGCATTAGACAATGCATTATATATCATAGATCAATATGGGATACAGATGGTTATACCATATCCAATGTGTTATGTGATGTGCCCGGTAAGAAATATTATAATAAATTATAGGAAAGCTGATTAACATATCCCAATATGAGGTGAATGAAACTATGTTTTCCCTTGACATATGTTATAACTTATATGATTATGTTTGTGCCACACTCTTATGTTATTCCACATACCAATGTTGTGATCTTGTGAATAAGGTTTTTTAAATCATGTTCCCACTATCATATAAATCATGTCTTATGTTATGCTAAAATTGTTATACTTGGACTTAGGTTTTATGATCTATGATTATATAGAATTGTTTCACTTATCTTTTTGATCATGTGATTTGTGTATGCTCTTATACCCCCATGGATATCTTTTTATGAGATTAGATATTATATTTATATATATCATTTTTACCCATAATGAGTATCATAAATCAAAACTTTTATTATTTTCATTCCCTAAGTTATAAAAATAAGTATTATGTAGGATGATTCAAAAATTTAATCTGTGAGATGAGTTGATTTATGTGTGAAACCCAGGCCAAACACATATGTATTTTTTTATTGGTATTATATATATATAGTTTGACATATACTTTTTTTACATTACCATGATATTAACATTACTTTTTCTAAAGAAATATTAATGTCCTTAGATTATATATCGGATCAAAAGGATATAGTAATTCTAATATATAATCAGAATGATAAGATAATATGACAATATTATTAAACATAAAACAAATGGTCTATATTCATATTTTTAACATGACACTTATGATGTATAGCTATTTGGTGTTGGGTACTTATGAAAACTACTACTACTTTCAAGATTTGTTTTATATTTTAAATTGTTTTACATTCAAATTATGATTTTTTTCATATAAACATGTTTTGTATTATCTTAAAAATATATATTTTTGTTGATATTTGTTATAGGTAATAATGAGTCGAAGTTGGATTACGGCACATCGAATGAGAAATGAATTTGAGGAAGGTGTTGATGCCTTTTTGGAATTTGCAAAACAAAATGTTCCAAGTAGTGACATTTTTTTCTGTCCACGCCTGAAATGTTTGAATATGAAGAAGTTGAAAAGTAGAGAGATAAAAGATCATCTGATATGTCATGGTTTTAATCCGAGTTATAGCCCTTGGATTTGGCATGGTGAAACTGGACGGAATGTCACTGATGATGATGATTCGCAAGATGGTAACTCCGATGGAATTGAAGAAATGATTCGCGATATTGTAGTAGAACAAATTGAGATAGAACCGACAGTTTCACGTCTATATGGTGATGCTGAAAAACCATTATATCCTGGTTGTACAGATTTTACGGTTCTGTCGGCGGTGTTAAGATTGATTAACCTAAAGGTGAAGCATGGATGGAGTGACAGAAGTTTTACAGAGCTGCTACAATTGATGAAAGACATTCTTCCAAAAGATAACGATCTTCCAGATTCACATTACAAAGCCAAGAAAATATTATGCCCGATGGGATTGGGATACAAGAAACTACATGCCTGTCCGAATGACTGCATTATATATAGGAAGGAATATGAATTTCTGTCAGAGTGTCCAAAATGTGGGACATCACGGTATAAGGTGAAAGAAAAATCACAGGGTGATGTAGAGATTACAAAGCTCCCTTCAAAGGTATTTTGGTATCTTCCTATAATTAATCATTTCAAACATTTATTTTCTAATTCACATGATGCAAAAAGGTTAAGATGGCATGCTGAAGAGCGGGTATGTGATGGAAAAATATGTCATCCAGCTTATTGTCCACAATGGAAGAAAATTGATGCGCAGTATTCTATATTTGGAAATGAAATAAGAAATCTCATACTAGGGTTGTGCACAGATGGAATGAATCCATACCGAACACTCAGTAGCACACATAGTTCATGGCCTATTTTATTGGTAATTTACAACCTCTCTCCTGAAGTTTGTATGAAGCGCAAATATGTCATGTTGAGTATAATGATCTCTGGTTCAAAGCAACCCGGTAATGATATTGATGTTTACTTGTCACCGTTGATTGATGATTTGAAACTGTTATGGGCTGATGGTATTAGGGTGTATGATTCTTATAAAATGGAATATTTTCAACTGCATGCAGTGCTTCTGTTCACTATAAATGACTTCCCAGCGTATGGAAATTTCTCTGGATACAGTGTTAAAGGGCATAAATCATGTCCAATTTGCGAACAACAGACGTCCTATTGTCAATTGCATCATGGGAGGAAAACAGTGTACATGGGTCATCGAAAGTTTTTGCCTATGGAACACCCTTATAGAAGACTAAAAAAGGCATTTAATGGCTCACAAGAATTTGATACTGCTCAAAAACCTTTATCCCATGATCTGTATTTTGAGAGGGTGAAAAACCTTGACGTGACATTGGGAAAGACACAGAAATCTGGTAATGATAGACATATTTGGAAGAAAAGGTCAATATTTTTTGAGCTACCATATTGGAGGTATCATGAAGTTAAACATAATATTGATGTCATGCATGTGGAGAAGAATATCTGTGATTATTTGATTGGAACATTTTTATATATTAAAGGAAATACTAAAGATGGGTTGAATGTAAGATTAGACTTACTATCAATGGGAATACGTTTGGAGTTAGCTCCCACTCCTAAAGGAAGACGAACATTTCTTCCCCCGGCTTGTCATACATTATCGAAGAGGGAGAAAATTAGCTTCTGTCAGTGTCTTCATGATACCAAAGTGCCTCAAGGTTATTCTTCTAATGTAAAAAATTTTGTCTCAATGAAGGACTTGAAGTTGATAGGTATGAAATCACATTATTGTCACATCATGATGCAACAAATTCTACCAGTTGCATTGCGTGGAATATTTCCCATTCGTGTCAGAAAGACTATAATGAAGTTGTGTTATTTTTTCAATTCAATTTGTAACAAGGCGATTGATGTGAATGCTTTGAACATTTTGGAAAAGGATGCAATTTTAATACTTTGTCAATTGGAAATGTATTTTCCTCCCACTTTTTTTGATATAATGGTGCATTTAATGATTCATCTGGTTCGAGAAATAAAGCTTTGTGGACCTGTATATCTTCGTTGGATGTATCCTTTTGAAAGGTATATGAAAATATTAAAGGGGTATGTTAAAAATCTATATCGACCTGAAGCCTCTATTATTGAAAAGTATATTTCTGAGGAGGTAGCAGAGCTTTGTACGAGCTAATTGGCTGCGGCGCAACACATAGGTTTGCCTCCATCTCGCCATGAACGAGTTAATAATGAGGGAAAGGGGATTCGTGGATTGAATGTCAAATCATTTTCAGCTGAACAGATGAAGAAGTTAGAATCATACATCTTGAAGAACATAGCTGATGCTCAACCATATATCACATTGCACATTAATGAGTTGAAACAA
Source organism: Viscum album (assembly GCA_963277665.1). Classification (NCBI taxonomy): domain Eukaryota; kingdom Viridiplantae; phylum Streptophyta; class Magnoliopsida; order Santalales; family Viscaceae; genus Viscum; species Viscum album. The sequence continues at coordinate 278,449,885 of OY728123.1, read as the reverse complement.
TGTCATCCAAAGAAGAAAGAAATGTGGATTTTGAATGAGCACAACAAAACTTTTTTGTCATGGATTAAAAAGACTTTTCTTGGTAGATCAGATGTATCAGAGACATTAAAATGGATAGTGGGTGGTCCATGTTTAAATGTGATAACATGGTCTAGTTATGACATTAATGGTTATACATTTCATGCAAAATCTCAGGACAACAGAAGTGCAGTTCAGAATAGTGGTGTATTGGTGTTTGCAGAAGCAATGCATTTTTCGAGTGCTAAGGACAAAAACCCAATTTCTGCATCAAATGCATATTATGGAGTGATTGAAGACATATGGGAGGTTGATTACTTTAAAATTAAAGTTCCTGTTTTTAACTGTAAATGGTTTAACAGTAACAACAGTGTCAAACACGATGAATTTGGAATGACACTTGTTAATCCGAATAGATTGGAAGACACAGCTGATTCTTTTATAATGGCAACACATGAAAAACAAATTTTTTATGTAGTAGATCAATCAGATATGCAGTGGGCTGTTGTTTTACAAGGGAAAAAACAATATGTTGGTGAGGATTAACTTGATGAATATGCTGATTTATGTGAGATCGCTACTTCAATGGAAATATTAACAGAACATAATGACGATCATGTTGAAGACATAGTTTGTTCCATAAGGAACGATCACGACGAATGAATTTGGGAAAAAAATCCATTTGTACATTCCTAAAATTACAGGTAACATATGTTTATTTCTTGTTTACATTTATTTTTTCTATAAATGTTAGATATTGTAAGTTTTTTATTTATTAAAACATGTTTTAAAATAAAATAAGTATATGTTATTGTTTGTTTTAAGTTTGTTTAGTTTACTTTATCATGTTTATTGTTGTACCCCTCTCTCTTGGATTTTAATGATCACAATCACTCTTATCGTGTTTTAACTTGTTTTCAAGTGTTTTGATGCTAGGAAAAAGGTTGCCCAGGAGTTGGCCCAAGAAGGCTGATAGTGGACTCTCTGAGTCTACCGGCCAACCGGTTCTTGCCCACCGGCCAGCCGGAGGACCCAGGCAGTAGGCTTGCCCACTGCCTGGTGACACCGGCCAACCGGTGGATGACCACCGGCTAGCCGGTGGTCTCTGGTAGAAGCATTGCTTTCTGCCAGAGCCACTGGTCAGCCGGTGTTAGTGCACCGGCCAGCCGGTATGGGCACCGGCCAACCGGTTCTTGCCCACCGGCCAGCCGGAGGACCCAGGCAGAAGGCTTGCCCACTGCCTGGTGACACCGGCCAACCGGTGGATGACCACCGGCCAGCCGGTGGAACCCAGACAGAAAGCCTGCTCTGTCTGGACCACCGGCCAGCCAGTAGCTCAGCACCGGCCAGCCGGTGGACCACCAGCCAGCTAGTGAGACACCACCGGCCAGCCGGTGTGCCCAGTCAAACTAGCCGTTGGGCTTTGACCAGACTTGTACTTTTGACCCCCAACGGCTCCGGAAGACCTCCAACGGCCATATTGAAGTGTTTATGGGTATTTATACTATAAATAAGAAACCATATTTTCCATCTTTACCATTGTTTAACATGCTTACCATATTACCAATGTTTACTATTATGTAACCTAGTACACTTTTCTATTTTCTTATTACAGTAGAATTAAAATATTTGAATTTGTAATTTTGTGATCTGACGTTTGTTTTTTTGATTTAAAGGATAATGACAGATCATTCAGATGATCAACCACATGATTCTGGGGAGGAGCATATTGCTGGTCATACCTCTGGGGATGAACATTCATATGCTCCTATTACGACAAAGAGTTCAAAGGTTGGTAAACGTGGTTGCACAGGTTTACCAAAATTATCACTTTCCCATACGCAGGATCAGAGGATAGTAGTTGAGTTTGATGATGATGATATTCCTAGAGGTCCGAATGCCAATGATTTTAAGAGTTTTGTTGCAACTCAGGCTAAGACCAAAGTAAGCATTCTGTATGATGATTGGAGAGGTGTGGATAAAGCGATTATCTCTCCGTTGTTGGAGACGATTTTGGTAAGATCTTTTGTCATTGTTTGACCATTATTTTAATGTTTCTGGTATATATAATATGTTTAACCTCTTCTTTATCCGATGACATTTGATATTCCTGAAATTGGAGGAGTTAGGAAGAAATGCTTATCGTTGGCTGCCAGGAGATGGAGGGATTTCAAATCAACCCTCACATCTAATTTCATTTATGGTCATAGGAGTCATGGAAATCCATGTCGTATATATCATTTTATAGATGAAAACACATGGAGACCGTTTTTTGAAAGTAGAAAAAAAGAGTCATTTCTGGTAAGGGCAATGTAAACTTTTATATAATTTCTTATATAAATGATTTTATTAATGTTTTGTTAATGATTTCTTATTCTTAAATTACAGCAAAAAAGGAAAGCTCATCAGGAGATCCAATCTAAAAATGTATACCCTCATAGTTTATCTCGGGGAGGGTATACATTATTGGAAGAAAAAATGATAGCGGAAAAATTTCAACAACTAAGAGCTGAGTCTTCAAGCTCTGGAGAGGTGGCCCCTCCATCCCCTCCATCTAGACATGAAAAATGGAAGAGAGCTCAGAAGGGAAAAAAGGGGCAATATCTTTCAGAAGAATCGACAATCGTAGCTGAGAGGATTGTAAGATATCTATTTAATTTATTTAAGTTAACTTTTTTCTTCATATAAGTTTCAATCATTACAGAAATGTTCAATTAATTAATACAGGACTCTCTTGAGGAGCAAAGTTCAGAGGGGACATTTACAGCTACTGGGAGGGAAGATATTTTATTTGCAGAATTGGGAAGGCCCGAACATCCTGGTCATGTAAGAGGATATCCGACAGGTGTATCCCTAAGAACAGTGTTTCCACGTTCATCAACTTCTAACATTGAGGGGGTTTATAAAAAAAAATAGAATCCTTGGAGGCTGAAGTTCAAAATATTAATGCGACGATGGAAGACAAGATTAGAGATTCGGTGCAGTCTATGTTTGTAGAAATGCACAGACAATTTCAGACTGCAGCTCCCACTCCTCCACCTCCCCCTACAGACCCCATTATTTATCCTCCACCTCCGCCAGTAGCTCCCACTCCCCCACCTCAGCCTGCGGACCCCATTTTTTATCCTACGCCTCCGCCGCAGCTTCCTACATATTGCGAGTTGTATGTTGATGATTCTCAACATCATATAGTAGCATACGGGTTGGTATATTGTATAGGAGATACAGTTCATCATCAACAATTAGAGGTAGAGAATCAGAGGGTCACTGTACATGATATTATAGATAGATCAGCTAGGGTACCAATACCTACAGATGAGGTGGAAAAAGTTGGACAGAGTATCGGCCATTTTTTAGTTTGGCCATCCAGACTTCTTCGACTCATTACCATAGAGGTATGAATGTTATATCTTTTATTTTATTTTTTTATTAAAGTTGTTTTATCATTTGAAAACTACTATAATTCTCAAAAAAATTCACAGGAATACTTCAAAGGTAAAGAAATATTTTATAGACAACAACAAAGACAACAGGCTATGACATCAGATACAGATTCAAGTGGTCTTGACTGATTGTCAAGATATTCACATTTGTTTTTGGGTTTTTATGAGTTTCCAATGGAATCTCATGTTTGTGGACGTGAAATAACTGTGGGGATTACAAAATCTGATATCATGGAGCTTGTTACTGGAGATAAGTTGGGCATCAACGTGGTGCAAATTGTTTCCATGTAAGTCTTAACACCTTTTCCCTGCGTTATATTTATTAAAAATGTATACTTATATATGTTTTGTATTAGGTATCTTTATAAAATTTGTGAGAGGAATGAACTGACAGAAGTATATGGATTCATGGACCCGCAATTGATTTCCCCTGAAGCATGTGCATTGACTGAGGAACAAAGAATGGTTTATATTGCTGAAAGATTTGAAAATAATATAATCCAACAATGTTGGATGATGCCTTTTTGTGATAGGTATGAAACAAATTTCTCTCAAATAGTTAATTATCTTTTAACATAAAAAACCACTAACATTAAATTTCCTTTTATCAGTAATCATTGGATGTTAGGGATTTTTTGCCCAAGGGAGAAAGCTCTTTATTGGATATGCTTTGTTCATGGTGATGTGCGGGCAAGTTTTAAGAATATATTGGAAAAGTAAGTTTCAATTTCTCAATAGTTTTATATATTATAATAAATTTTAAATTTACCCCATTCGTATTATTTTCTAACAGTGCATGGGCCTACTTTCGAAAAAACACAAAGAAAAGAAATGAAAAGATCAAATATGTAAAGGCGAAGGTAAATTTCCATTTATAATTTGTACTTTTTGATTTATTACATAAAAATAATATATTCAATTTACACTCATTCAAAACAGAATTGTCATGAACAACAAGGCCTCATCGAATGCAGATATTATATGTTAAGATTTACGTATGAAATAATAACAACTGGGACAGTTGTGAATTTTGACCTGGTACGATTTCCTCTTAAACTTTGCCATCATATTTCAATTTGATTTATTCATTATACACGTAAACTATCTTCTTTTTCATTTGTAGCTTTTTGATGACCCTCAACCCTATACTGCTGAAGACATCAAACACGTACAAGTGGAGTGGTCAAATTATTTTACAGGTTTAATTGAATTTTAGTTGTTTGTAATGTAAAATGTAATTTTGAATATTGTCGTTTTAATTGTCTATTTGGAAGTTGTTTAGGTTTGATTTAGTTTTTTTTTGAAGTTGACAGTGTAAGTTTTGAATGTTATATAAGTGAATGTTTAATTTTGCTCTACTTCTTTTTTTGGTCTACTTTTGATGGTTCTTCTTGTATGGATTTGGGTCTGTGGGGGAGGGGTTCCCAGGGTGTGGGGGTGTGTTCAGTGGGGTTGGGGGTGTCCAGCGGTCTAGGAGGGCTGTCCGGTGGGGTGGGGGGACAGTCTTGGGGGGTGGCAGGGATGTCCAGGGGTGTGGGAAGCCGGTCCAGGGGTATGGGAGTGCTGTCCAGGGGTGGGGGGTTGTCCAGGGGTGTGGTGGGGGCTGTCAAGTGGGGTGAGGGGGTGAGGAGGTGTTGTTCAGGCGGGTGGGGTTGTCGAGGGGTGTTTGGGGGTGTCTGGGGGTTGGGGGGCAGTCCAGGAGAGTGGTGGGGGCTCTAATGGGGTGGGGGAGGGTTGTACAAGGGGTATACATGAGGGTGGGAGCTCCAATGGGGTGGGGGAGGGTTGTCCAGGGGGTATACATGAGGGTGAGGGCTCCAACGGGGTGGGGGAGGGTTGTCCAGGGGGTATACATGAGGGTGAGGGCTCCAACGGGGTGGGGGATGGCTGTCCATGGGGTATAAATGAGGGTGGATGCTGTCTAGTGGGTAAGTTTTATATGTTATCTATTTACATGCTTATTTTTGATGTACTTCTATTTTTGTGGTATGATTTCTTGATTTATTTTCTGGTTGATTCTGGTGGAGAGAAGATCACTGCATTCTGTTTAAAAAAAAGTGGGTTTATCACATCGGTTATTTAATAACCGACGTTATAAAAGGCCTGTAAAATAGTTTATCACGTCGGTTATTAAATAACCGACGTGATAAAATGCCTGGAAAATGGTTTATCACGTCGGTTATTTAATAACCGACGTGATAAAAGGCCTGGAGAATGGTTTAGCACGTCGGTTATTTAATAACCGACGTGATAAAGCGCCTGGAGAATGGTTTAGCACGTCAGTTATTGAATAACGGATGTGCTAAACGACCTGGAAAAGGGTTTATCATGTCGGTTATTGACTAACCGACGTGATAAACCCCCTCCCACCGGTTTATCACGTCGGTTAGTCAATAACTGACGTGATAAACCCCCCTCCCCCGGTTTTTCACGTCGGTTTTATATGAACCGACGTGATAAACCACGCTCAGCCCGGTTTATCACGTCGGTTCTTATAGAACGGACGTGATAAACCACCCTCACCCCAGTTTATCACGTCGGTTCTTCGATAACCGACGTGATAAACCATTCTCCAGGCCTTTTATCACGTCGGTTCTAAAATAACCGACGTGATAAACCATTCTCCAGGCCCTTTATCACGTCGGTTCTAAAATAACCGACGTGATAAACATCGCGATTTTATGCTTTTTGACGTCGGTTTTTAAATAACTGACGTCAAAAACCTTATTTATAACGTCGCACGTATTAACGTCGGCTAGAAACCGACGTAAAAAATTAAAAATAACCGACGTAAAAAACATTTTCTGCACTAGTGTAGTGGTATGTTCATCTAGAATATATAAAATGTATACAGATATTAGACACTAGTATTGGTGGTCTGGGATGAAATGTCACATAGCGGGATTTATCACTTGTTGTACCACTTTTCCGTAAGAGAAGAGGAGCACCAGATACCTGCCAACATGTTATAGCTACTAATAGTGCTATAATGGAAATGGGGAGATATTTATATGGATTTTTAATTCATCATACCTTAGTGAATCGTGGTAGTGATGATATATGGGTATTTATTGACCGACTGATAAATGCATCCCACTTAATTCCTATTTGGGATATTTTATATGCTGATGAGCTTGGAAGAGTGTATGTCTGTTAGATCATAAGACTACATAGTTTACCTCATCCAATCATTTCTGATAGATATTCTCATTTCACATCACTATTCTAGTAGGGGTTATAGAAGGGTAATGGTACATAGATGCTTCTGAGCACATGCTTTCACCCTCAAATTGATAGACATTCAGAATGGATGAAACAAGTTCTAGAATACAAGTTCCATGCATGTGTACATTACTTCAGTGGCTCTTGGGATAAGCATATACCTCTCTTCAAGTTATCCTATAATAATATATTTCATGTGACAATTAAAATGTCTCTTTTTGAGGACTTCCATGGTAGGTTGATTCGTTCACCCCTATAATGGCTGGGGAAGGTGAGGTATCCCTACTACCTCCTTGATTCATATAGGAGACATCAATGTAGGATTAGCTGATCAATAAGCATATGTATACTAATCATTCTAGGAAAAAATATAATGATAATCATCTTTAATGACCTGTGGAGTTCAAGTTAAAGGATTGTTCTTTCCTATGGGTATCACCTATGTTAGGGAATATATGGATACCGAGACAAGGGAACATGTCACCTCGTTATGTTAGAATATTTGAGATTTAGGAGTGAGTTGGTCTGGTACTATATTAGTGGACATTTCATTAGATGTATCATACCATGAATGATGTCTTCCATGTATCACTGCTTCACTGTTATCATGTTGACCCATCTCATACTTTTGATCCTGATGATGTAGATCTTGATGCTAACGCTTCATTTGAAGAGTATCCTATAGGCATTAATAACTGGATCAAAAATACTCTAGGAGGTCATTAGATTTCTCTAGTATGAGTTCTAAGTCAATACAACCATTTACAAGATGACACTTGGGAGTGGGAGACTAATGCTTGTGCTTAGTGTATAGGGTTATTCTCAGATAGTGTTTCACTAAACTAAGAAAGTGAACTCAGGGTTGAGTTCCTTTAAGGAGGAAATATTGTAAGAACCTAATTTTTTATTAAGGCACGGATACTCTAAATATTTCTATAATTCACTTTTATGGACATAACATGGATTTATAATGAGTTCATTAAGTCATTAGGGGTGTCTGGGGAATCTTCAGAGGCAAGAACCTAACTTCTTTTGAAAATGGTCTTATCTCATGGTTAGAGTAAACTGAACCGGGAGGACGCATGATTAGTACAATCCATGTGGATGGAATTAATTTTTTGGGAGATCCATATTACATTGTTTTTCATGATTTCTCAACCCATGCGGTCTAACTGTGCAGGTTCCCCCTTTTCTCCAAATATTTGTGCATGGTTGGTGCATGGTGTGGAAGACCATGAGGCCAAACCATGCAGCAGTTATTTTCTGGGTGATTTTACTATTTTACTCTTAATTATATAATTACCCTCCTACTTTTAGACTAATATAAATTCCATTAATGTGAAACTCTATTTCTCCCATTTTGGAGCTTTTGAAGGCCAAATCTAGGGATTGTGACATCTCATTCATTTGAGGTCTAATTGAACTTTTATTTGTCAGATTAGATATGCAATGGTATGTACTCAAGTCAATTTTATCCATTCTTAATTTCTCTTGATTTTGACCTAATTAGCAGGATTTAAGATTTTATGCCTATTTTTCATATCTACTCTGATCTAGGTCAGATTTGTGGTCGATACTGGAGGAGGATAATTATACAAGTACTAATTGGGTGTTCTATAACACATCACTCATGTTATGTGATTTTGGGGTTGTCATTTGGAGCATACTAATTTCATTGGGTTCCATTTATTGAATTTATATTCCATGATTATATTCATTAAAACAATATTTTTATGCTATTTTTTAAAATTTGATTAGTTTTGGTGATTATATTAACAACACACAACACCCCATGTTGGAAAAAATGACATAATTTGGTTTTTAGTTTTTTTAAACTTTTGAGTCACCAAACAATTGTGTTTGATCTCTTCCAAACTAATGGTAAGACTAAATACATTAATCTACTATAGAATCATTAAATTATCAATAGCATGTACCTTGTCACTTCGACTTGACCCACCTAAGGTTAGTGCCTAAATGTAATTAATTAATTCTATTGATATTGTGGAAATCATATTTAAGTAAATTACTTTGCTTTATTAAATGTAAATGAATATCTTGTTTCATATCCCTAGAAAACATTTCCATGTTCAAGGAAGGCAGAGGAGTAATACTTATTAATTAAAACTGACTTACATGGTTTCAATTAAGAGGTTCCATGCTACATGGCCTTGTCAAATTAATGAAATGAAAATCATGAACCATGTGAATTTATTAATGGAATAATTATTAGATAACAAAATTAATTGTAGTGAATTTATTATAAGGTGAAAATCTATACACATGGTCCTTAACATATTTATAGGAATTCTCGACTCATGTTAGCTCTTGGATTATTGAGGGAATTGATTTTGTATTCGAGGATTTCATTCGGATTCAAGATATCAGCTACCTTGGGTGAGACCTACCTGGGATCCCGATCCTTATATATAATTGGATGCCTAGTATGACACCATAGGATCCCTTAATTATTATTAGAGGATACCTCAGATACACTCCATGGATTTATCTTGAATTCAGGTTCCTTTGATAGATCCTTGGGCATAGCTACTACTTAAATCACATTTTACCTGGGTTATATTCCTTAGAATCAGTTGGAAATTTTATTGTGGTAATGTCTTAGACAATTATCCTTGGATAACACTCTAACCCCCTTAGATGGACTATGTTACTACTGATTTTTCAGCTCCTGAGGTCTAGGGATCCTTATTTATTACCTTGGAACCACTTCTTTTTTAGTTATCAATCATGGTTTCCTTGTTACACCTTAGAACCTTCACTATTTATACTATCACGATGTGATGTCATTATTTTATATGCTACAAGTGAACTATTAAAATTAATTGGTAATCAATTATTAATGATCTGGATAAATTTTCCAACACTATTTGAGGGCTAAAGTAGGTACTTGGAATTTGGTTACATTGTACTTTGTTACATTATATATGCATGATTCCACACTGTTACACTTTCATTTCAAGAAAAAATGTTATAGACACCATCGTTGGTTCCCCACTAAGATTCTTGTCACACCCTCTTCAGGAACCATTTAGTACTTGGGACAGATTACATGGATGTAGGTATCGATAAAGGGAAGCATAATGCTTCTAACACATGATTTATTACTGTGCTATCATAGAGCTGGTAGAACATGATGGAGCTATAACTCAGGATTCTTGGGATATTTTATGTATTTACTTTTGGATACATTAGGTTTTAAATGTATTTCATATGAATTTTTTCCTTGTTTTCAAGATTTATAGAGACATGACATATATCATCATTATCTTTTGTATGTCATTTTACTTCTTTCAGTTATTGTTATCCTTGTTTCTTTCTATTGTCCTATCTATTCATTTATACTTATTTTTCTACATACCTCTATTTATAATTATCCTATGTGATATACACTGGTGATGAGGGAATATTCTCCCAACGGTTTCACCGTAGGCCCCCGCTTCTAGTTAGTAGACTTTGGTATTTGGTTGGGATGCGATTGAGCCAGGTGGCCAACCGGGCTCAAGTTACCTAATAAGTGGCATTCGGGTCTAGGATGTCAAAATAGTTTTGACATTATTTGTTTAATTTCACTTAAAAGATATAAATAATGAGATTTAATTTTATTATAATACATTAACACCACACTAATATTTTATATTGAGCTATAAAATTCATGAAATACTATATATTTATTAAATTATATTATGTAAAATATTTTTAAAATAATTTATTATATTTTAGTCATTTAATGAAATATTGTGTCTATCTTTCATAAGTATTTATGGAAAATTTTTATTTAAATAAAGTATAAATAAATTTAATACATACAAATAATGTAATTAATGTGAATATAAAAAATTATATTCATTCATTACTTGAATTTCCCTATATGAAAAAATTATATATATTAAATCTAAGAGATTGAAATTTTGTAAGTGTTGTTGATTTTAATATTATATTGATCATTTTCATGGAAAAGTATCCACTAAACAAATATATTTTTATCCTAAGGAGTTAAGAGTTTATTTTCATTAATCCAATAAGAACAAATATGAAATATTATTACCCTATCACTTAGTTTGGACTAATGTTAACACGATATACCATTTACCGATGCAATAATTTTTACCATAATTAAAATTCATATTGGAAAAAAATTAAATGAGAATTTTTACCAAATTTGGACCTAATTATTCAGAAAAATGAATCAATTTCTATGAATGAATTATATACATGTAAATAATTAATTTAAAATCAAAATTGAAGATGCAACAAATAGCAGTTTTCAGGAAAAAAATCCTTTTATGTATTAAAATTGTTTTATACCAAATTCAATCAGAAAATAAATTCCAAATAACTTAATTGAATTCATAAAAATATAATATAAGTAATATTAGTTTTAAAAAATTTAAAAAAATTAACTTTTTAAATCATTCTAACAAAAAATAGTTTTCAATAAAAATCTGAATTTCCCACAATTTAATGAAAAATTAATATTATAAGAAAAATAGAAAAAAACTTCAACCTAAAATAATTTTGATTTTATGATTTCAATGAAGATACTATTTTCATAAAATAAAATATAAAAAATTTATATAAATGATATGTAATATTTTCATTCAAAATGAAATAAAATTCATTTTTGAAGAAAATGTTTTTTTGAAGCAAAAAATAATCATACTGAATATTTAGTACTTATTTCCATTGAATTAATAAATGAATATGTATTGATTAGTCCCTTTGTATATATTTCATAATTCACTTTATACTTTTCATATTCACAAATTGAATGGCTAGGTTATAATTTTTATATAAAAAATAATATTATAATAGTATATTATGGTTGGTTTAGACTCATTATCGTGTGTTTTGTATTCTATAGAATATAGTGTTCTCTTTAAATATGGTAGTGTCCCATTCTCTCCTTAAATAAATTATTTCATCAAAATTTTAACATTTTCCTATCTTGAAATTTCAAAATTCCATCGGGGAAGACCGACATCATAAAAAAAATTAATAAATAATTCTCCAAAAAATAGGGAAAGGGAAATAAGATGGTCATTCAGACTGAAACAAAACATGGTATATAGAGAGGATAAAATTATTGTGTTGTGAAATTATGGACATGAATGGAAAAACTATCCCAGGAATAATATAGAGTGATAGAGTAAATGTTCAGGATAAGGTTAACAACCAAAAAACAATAAATCTGTGTTGGTTGATAAGTCTGTCAATTCATCAGAAATGACTAACATAGGCTAAAATAATTGTTCCAATATAATTTTTGATGATTTGAATAATTGATTTACCATAAAGACTAAGTAAACAAGGAAATATATTTACTTCATATATTTTTATTTCATAATCATAATTTTATCTTTTTATTTTTCTTTGATCAATTACCACTTCAACCTATACTCCAAGAAATGTCTATCCAATATAATTGTTTTATGATTAGTGCACTGAAAGAAACATATAACGGTTCTCCTCATCAATAAAATGATAATAAAATATTATTTATATGTTTAATTTTTAATTTAAATCATTACCATCAGCTAACATAGTATTTAAAATGTATAGTCCTTCATATGAATAAATAATACATTTTACCCCAAAATTTCTATAGTAACACAAAATGTTCCACGTAGATTTTTCTGCAAATAAATATCCCTACATCTTAATTAATACAAATAACCTCAAAAATAAAGAATGTTTTAAAGTCAATGTTTATCTCATACCTATTAACTTACATTCAAAATAATTTAACTATAGTCTTCCCAAATAATATTTCTTGTTAAATCACATATTAAACATAAGGGATACATATATCTAAAATTAATTACTCTTCCCCAACATATCATTAATCACCATATTAAATAACTATATAACCATATTTTTTTTACACAAAAAATATATCTTGGATCAAATTTAAATACTGTCTTAAAACGTAATCATTATATTGACCATAAATATTTTTTAAAATATCACATTATCAATTAATGACATTTTAAGAATCAATATTATCAATATTCATCTATACAATATGACATAATTAAATTAACAACAAATAAATTACAAAACCAATGGTTATTTAAACCTCATTTGAGTATTATTCCGAATACCTAGTAATTGTTTCTAAGAACCCCAAAACCCCATAATTAAAACCTCAGAAGTAGCGATTATACCTTCAATCTAAATAAAACTTTAAGATTATAAACCCATTAGGGCATCCATAAATCTTATATTAACCTCATATAAATAGTTATATTATTACAAATTTAACCTAATCCATATTCTTCAAACAAAATCATAAATTATTTCCAAAAATAAAATAAACATCATCATGGATGACCTAAATCACGTTTTCATCAAATCACTAACCAATTTCATGTTCATCAATACTAAAACATTTATTTCATAAATACTAATTATGAAGTTACCCATAAGATAATTTCTATAGTTATCGATGTCTTTTAATATATGTTTTAAAATTCATAAAGAATATTTATTATGGTACATTCCTTTGATGTGTCCGGATTCTTATATTGAGAATACCACTTCCAGAACATAATTCTTATATCCCAATGAATAAACACATAAATATATACACTTTAATGATTGAAATAGAATATGAATTAATTAGTTCCAGGAGATAACCTTAGGATTATGGAATAAACATTGATAATGACCATATTCTCCACACATAGGACATAGAACTATTAATTATACCTTTGGATGAACTATATATCCCTACAAATAACCCTTCATTTTTCAACAACAATTCATTGATCTATTCCCTTCTTTTAGACACATAAATAAATTTCCACATTTATTTTAGATATTCTATATTTTTCCACTTTCATCATTTCTAACATGATAGAAATTGATATTTCTATCCTACATGGCCTCTACCAACTTATATTTCAACGAACACTACCCTTCACTTTTGTGGTGAGTTTCAGAGTTGGATAAGGTTCGTGTTGTTAATCAAATATCTTGAAAATTGATTAGAAATAATCACAATATCATTCACTCTGGTAATCAAACAATTTATTTTCTCATAATCACCACATTTTCTAGTACACTTACTATTAAGAAGATTACTCTATATTCCAACCATTGACTAAAACCAAAATAAAATGTATGAGAAATACTATTCATAGTAGGAAACCACATAATCTGTACCTTACTAAACTTTTTGGATTTTCTACCATACTTATAAATAATGAAAAATTTATCATTTTGGTAATATTACCTAATATATATTTTCCTAAATAAAATTAAAAAGTATTCTACTTAATTTTATCTAATATCAATTATAAAGACAAAAAACCTAATAACGTAGAGTCAATGGTTACTTTATCATATATCCCTACATACAATCGAAAGCATTCCAAATGACTAAATAGTTTTGTAGTATTTTTAAACTAGATACATACATGAATCTCACATTACATTTTTAAACATAAAATACATAACATATAGAAAGTAAATATTCTTAATCATTGAATTCATTCAAATATTCCTTCTTCATATTCTGTGGAAAGGAAAAAATAAGTTCGAGATCATATTCTCATTATGGGTTACATAAAATATTATTTATCATTATTAAATAAGGAATAATCAATATGTCATGGTAAATAACTAAAAACACATTCCATTAAATTAATAACATGAGCACAATGATTATTATGGTATAAAGAAACTATGATTGAATAATGTTAAATAACCAATCATGGGATATTGGAATATATCCATAGATATCATAACTCCCCAAATAATCACATAGAAATAAATAACAAATTTCATATTGAGTTAATGGATAATGGTGGACATCATAAATCTACATTGTATCATAAGACCCAATGATGAATTAAGGGGATATAGTGGGCTCCTCACACCACTTATTATATCCAATGCGTTCATCATATATAAGGGGAGAATAATATTTCAATACTTAATAAACATAAACAAGTGCATTGAAAACTAGCATATGTAAGGTTAATATTTCCCCAGTTACATTGATCATAAACTATCCAGAGAAATAATAAGTATGGTATATTTTTGGAATATTCCGTGTATAATATAATAGGGTTATTATTGTTGATGAATATAAATATCATAAAAATATCATTAAAAATTTCTTCATGAAATTTTCTCTTTCATTCTGAAATAAACATTTAATAACAAATAATTACCATAATATTTTAAAAGAAATTTTTATTGAAAATAACATTAAAACATGTAAAATAGTATTTAAAACATTGATTAGTCATTATGGAAAGAAACTCCATTCATGTAGTATAATTTTAAAAACATTCCTTTCACACTTTTATATGAAAAATAAAAAATTACATCATTCATAAAATTGAAAGAATATTCCCTTTAAATAATTTATTAAATGTAAAACCTAGATATATATTTATTTAATAAATAAATTTATAATAATAAAAATATTTTGAAAAAAAAAATAATGAAAATATCGATATGGAAGAAAATTGTTGGAAATTTTACAAAAAATGGTTTTCAAATGTCTTCCTTTACTTATAATTATATCTATATTCACGAAAATTGTTTGATAAAATGACACATGGGAATTATATATGAATTGGTCATTTTTTTCTATGTTTTTCTTAGTTTGGTTTCTTGGGATTTCAATTTACACTTTTAATTGTGTTATGTAAATTGTTTTTATGTCTTGTTAGGTTTTTTTCATGTGTGTGAGTTGTTGTTGTTTTTGGGAATGATAGTAGTAGGTTTATAATAGCATTTTTGTGAAATTTTATGGTATATCCATGAAGTTCCGTTGGATTTTGTCATATCCATATGTGCATGTGGTGCACATATGGATAGGAAAAACAATTATAGTGTCCTATTTTTGAAGTGTCACCCAAAAACTCGGTATTTTAAAACAATATTCCCTTCCACATTCTTGTATTATTCATCTCACCTTTCTAAAAATAGTTCTTATAAATGCCCTATGTTTTTCTAAATAGTTCCATGGTTCTAAAATGGTCTCAATGTGGTTTTCAAATTTATTTTCTAAATTATTTCATGTTTCAAATATTTGAAGTGTAGTTTGGTTTCTAAATAATGTAATGTCCAATTTTGAATTTTCTAATCATTTTTTATGTTTTCAAATCTTTCTTTGAAATGGATTGGAGAGTATAATTACATTTTAAAATAATATGTCCTAATATGTATTTTGTACTACATTGGGAATTATTTTTTTGAAACTTATTTGATGTGAAGGCCTGATGTCACTGGTGTTTGAATCATTGGTTATGGGAACCTATATGGTGGTCCCTCTAAGGAGAGGTTTTACCCATAAGTGTTGTTGGTTTTTTGGCTAGGAAATCATGATGGGTGTGGGTTATTGTTTTGGGAAACACATGTGAGGAACTCCCCATTCACTGTGTACTATTATCTTGGGATTTTTGGTTGAGATATAGAGGGCCAAGTGATGGTTTCTTATAATCCCTGAGTAGATCAGTTAGTACCCCTATGTTTTTTTGGGATGCTAGGTGGGAGGTTCTTGTAGATTAGATAGTTTAGAGTAGCCTGTTGGTTATGGAATATGGAGTTGAACCATATATTTTATGGGGAGTCCGGATCAATTATATCCAGGGATTTATTTTTGACTTGTTTCAAAAATTCCCATGATTTTCTATATGTATGTTACTGCTTATTTTTATTATTCTTGGTAACCTATTTTACTGGTATATTCCTTATTGTATCTAAAAAGGTTTTGTGGTATCTTATATGCTTGTTTTGTACCAATTCAATTTATGTGTATCCCTTTTTTCACCTAGTTTGGATTCTTCCGTGGGTTATATTTGTGAAACTGGAATATTTTAAAATGGAAGCTTGTTTAAAATAGAATTTGGTGTATTGTTTGGAAAAGTGGATTTTTTCTGGAAATATGTGCTTAGAATGTGAAATGATAAAATGTATTTTCAAAATGTATTTAAAACTAGTGTTTTTAAATAGTATCAAGTAAGAAAATGTATGGATTCCATGGTTCCTAACTACTTAGCAATTTTTACTCACATCCTACTTTTTCCACCGGGCATCGGTATACCCGAGATTTTTTTTAGGTTCAGGTTTTTTGTTTCAGTTTCCTTTGGAGCCAATTGGTCCTATGGTTGGTAGTGACCAATACATTGCATAGAGATCATGTTTTAATTAGTTTAGTTTTAGTTTTTTTTCTTTTATCATTGTTCATTTAAATTCATATTGGATATATTTTTGTATTTATTGATATTTAGTTGTTATTGGTCTTTTTATGCGTGCTCTATTTTGGTTGTTTGAACCTAGTTCCTTTTGGGATAAATTTTTCCCATTTTGATATCTTTGATGCTCAGTGCTAGTCGCAAGCCCAAGAGGATCCGAAATGCCTCTCTAACATTGTCACATACCATTTGAAATGATAAATTCATGGTCAACCGAGGTTGGTTCATGAAAATTTATGATATAGTTTCATAACATTGTTCAAGTAGGTGTTCAAACAGAACTAATCATAAACATACCCTGATTATTAATGTTTATGAGGTGATTTACTTATAATATCATAACAATATTAGAATAATGATATCAATTAGTGTTTATTTGTGTGATATATCTAATTTATAAAGTCATTATTAGGTGAATTAATGTATATGAAAATATAATTAAATGTG
The DNA here is from genome assembly GCA_963277665.1 of Viscum album. Taxonomy (NCBI): domain Eukaryota; kingdom Viridiplantae; phylum Streptophyta; class Magnoliopsida; order Santalales; family Viscaceae; genus Viscum; species Viscum album. Next base: position 278,432,523 of record OY728123.1, on the reverse strand, counting down.
AATTAATGGTTTTATTCTTAGTGAGCTTGTTTTTAAAGAGTGGATTTTTTATAATAATTTGTTAATAATGTCATTAATAGTTAATCAATTTTTTCATAACAGAGTCATAAAGATATCATAAATTTTATATTTATCCTTTAAAAACTATATCATTACCATCCATTAAAGGTGGTGATGAAATTAATAATTAAAGTCAAAATACCCATGGAGGTGGTGTTCCACATGTATTCACGGTTGATGATTTCATTTTACATTGGATAAGATAAATGGGTAATATGGGTTATAATTTAAAAATATAAAATAAATCATAAATATAATAATTATATACTAAATTTAAGTTTATTACCATCCATCTAAGAGGTGAAGAAAAATAAAAACATCGGGTAGTGGAGGTAGTAGTTTGGAAAACATACGATTCACATTTTCATTTCAGTTAATGGAAAAGGGGAGGGATCTTAATGATTTTACTATACCTAAAATTACATACCAATATAATAATTAGTCTAATTTTTTAATTTTAGTATGATTAAATGAAATTATAGGAATAATAATTTATTTTAATGTTATATAAGAAAGAATGGTAGTTTTAGAAACTTATATCTAACTTCATAGATTATCTCTTATGTGAAGGAAATTAAATCTTTGGGGGATGGTATTTTTAGAAGGCCAAAACCTAAGTAATTGTTATACGAATGTGTAGGAGAGTTTTGGGAATATTTTGGGCTAATATTAGTTATTTTGTGATGGGAAAAGAGGGGAGGAGTTCCTCTTGTATAAGTTAAAATGAGCTTCATTATTGTAAATACCCAAAAGTCTTCATTAATGTGAAGTCAATATTAATGAAATTGGATCCATATTTTATAAAAAATGTACAGACAGCTAATAATGTTGAGCCACACCATGACCATTAAATTAAAAATATGTTTTAATCATGTTAGGCCCTTTACCTCTAAGGCTACTTAGCTTTTTCTTTTTACTTTTTACCACAGTAACTAACATTCAAGCTAGGTTATTTTACATTTACTCAAAAAAAATTAATTATTATATAATTTGGACGTAATGATTTAAAATTTTTAATCCATATTTTATTCATTTTTTATGTGTTAAAAAATAATTTTAAAATACTAAATATATAATTTACCAAAATTAATATTTTTGAAAATTATAACATAAATTATAAAATGTAAAATATTAGTTTATAAATTAATACCAAAATTTTTAAAACTTATAAAATACATACTTCATCTTATAAAATGGTTTCATAAATTTCCAACTCATAATTATATTATAATATTTTCGTTTAGTAATGTTATTTTAAAAACAATATTTTACAATATTCACCTAAAAATTAATATTTTTTAGAAAAATATCAAAAATAAATTTCATATAATATGTGCCCAATAAGTCTAGAAATTATTTTATTTTCTTCATGTTCACATCATAAAATTTATATATTTTATTTTAAATTAGAAATATATAATGTAGCAAAAACCTTTTTGATAGAAAAATAGATTTTTGTATATTGATTATTTTTTAAACATAAATTACTAATGAATATATAGTTAATATATATTTCATTAATTTAATGAAAATAAACCTAGTTCCTTGAAATAAAATTCCAATTTCTAGAAATATATCTTTTAAGCAAAATGTGAATTTAAAACAAATCACTTTCAAAAGTATTTTAATTATTTGATACATCTATCCATATAAATATTTTATAACATTTTGATATAACCATTTTTCTATTTACAAAAACCCTTATGATCTCTATATAATACATAAATACTTGATAAAAAATATTTTTATCTATGGGTGGAGATTCCACAAGCATATATCTCGTGGAAATATTCACAATCTTCAAATTCTACCATATAAATTTTTACTCAAACATTATTTTATGCATTTCACTTTGGGATTAATCATGGGAAGCCACTAATGAAGCTATCTCAATTGAAATTTCAAAAACATGGGCTTTATTAGAAATATATCTTCTTCTACATTCCATTTATTATTATTTTGTTATTGATTTTTTGATATGGATACTCCAATTTCTATCCACTTTTTTAACAACCAATTTTTAAAAAACATATTTTATTTTCAAAATGCATCATGTTTTTTATTTTAGTTTGGATTGGTGTATGAAAAATGATGTTAAAAAATATTAATTCAAGAATAATATATAGTTAAATCTCATGTCATCACATTCTCCCAGCTTTAAATAAATTATATCCTCAAAATTTTAATTATTACATACAAACAATGTTATATATGGTTATTTGTAAGATGATAGAAGATTTAATTTTCTAATAACAATCATGTCTATTTACATATAATAATTGTAATACAAATATTGTGTTTTTTTAACCATTTTATTTAAACACCTATCATTATTTAGAGTAAAGGGAAATTTTATTTTTCTTTTCAGTTTTTAGTTAGGAATTAAAATGAAAAAATATCATTGATTGGTTTAAAAATAAATTTTCACTACCTATTTTTTAATAGAAACACCATACACAATTATCCCTTGTTTATAATGGTTCCACAACATAGTGGTTCTAGAGGAATATTTATTTATAATGATGAATTGGATGAATAATTATCATCCTACATATATAGATCATTGAAATACAAGTTTCAACCCCTCTTAGCTCATTACAGAGTATCTATCTCTAATGTAACAACCTATACCCTCTTCAACTTATCTCTTACCTGTGTTTCTTACATAAAAATATATCCAAACATCTATTTTATTACCTACTTCCCCATTCCATACACTACCCTATCCATAAAACCATCTCAAATAATGGTTAGAATGGGATGGATGGATCACCAAATCCACTCTATGTGGATTTTAATATGTTTTAATAGGTAATTCCAAGACCCAAGTTGCTTCGCACACATGTTTAATGGGATTGTGTTCCTAAGGACATCGAAACTATTTCTTGAAATGATTCAATCCCCGAAGTCACTATGTGGCCTCCTTTTTCACTAGATCATTATGTCATGTGGCACAAGTGATGATGGATGGGGATTGTGTTCTATATCCACTATTGTCGTTCGGTTTTTTCATACTTTCTGTTAAGGACGTGAATTTGGGATATGGAATGAATTCCTCAACCTCCCTAGATTTATCTATGTCCATGGATAGGTTTCATCTCCCTCTGGGTTGTGTTTCCACACATACCTTTATTTCAAATGTGAACGACCTCGATCATCATAATTAATGTCTTCAGTATATTGATTAGAACGAGATGATGATATGATATCCCATCCTTCCATGGATTCCTCCTAGGAGATTATTTCCTAGTCAGGGTCTCCCTCAAGGATTTAAGAAATCTTTATGAATTTTATTCCTGGAACCATCTCGAAGTTGATTCCTTTTATTTATATTGATTCTTGTCAAAATACGGAATCTACCATTAGTTTCGATTTGATTTTGATTAATAATATTAGTCTTGTTTTCCCATATACAAAATTCATCCTCATTTGATGTTGAGGGAATCTCATATAAGATGAATCTTATGTGGAAAATCTATGTTTTCTCATATCCTTTATGCAGGAAGTTAGGTCTTCAACATGAGGAATTTGGGGCTTGATTCATTGAGCATCCCATGTGCCTTATATAGGGTATGGTTTCTTATAAATTTTATGGGGTTGATCATGCATTTCTATTCTTTTTGGGGTAGTTACTTCACAGGTTTAATTCCTTATGAAGATAGGTGGGTCATAGGTTTAACCTTTTCTAGAGAAAGGTTCGTAACATCTTTGACATAATATAGATATAGGTGGGTAAAAATATTGTTGTATTGTGGGGAATGTTAGGTCACATGTTTAATTTCTTGTGGAGATATTTGGGTCATAGGTTTTTTTGTTCCTATATAGAAGATAACCAAAATATAGTGTTTCCGCCTTTTTGGGGGAAGACATACTTATTTTTAGTGATGAGAGGGAGTTTGTCGCCTTCACAGGGAAGTCATTAAAATTAAATGGTGGTGTTGGAAGAGTCAAGATTTAGCATCATTATGGTACCCCATTAGTATTGGGATGTTGGGATAGAACCTCACAGAGGCATCCTATATACCGAATTTGGAGATAGTGATCAAATACCATGTACATTGATTCTATAGTTTAAGGTCGCATAACAAGAGCTATCAATGTAGTTTGACATCATGCGGTAAGGACTCTCATGTGAGGGAAGGTGTGATAAAAAAGGAAAAATTTGGGGCTTAATTATAGGATTTCCCTAGTGTTGGGGTTTTATCCCAAGAAGTTGCAGGATGATGTGGGGCTTGTGCATGTGAGATGTCTATTTCTGGTCTCCCATCCAAATGTGGTGAAGGATTTACCTTCCCATGATTATTGTTCAAGGAAAATCATTTTTTAATAATAAAGTTTGAAAAATGAGGGTTTATACAATTCCATTCATACATGGGTCATCTTATTTTCACTTCACAATGTAGATAAATAGTTTTACATCAAATTCTGAGGGTGTTGATTTTTATTTTAACATTGAATGACATGAATTTAGGATATACAGTTTACCATCTTCCATATTTGGAGTGGGGTGATCCTACACCAAGGGAGTCCATTTATAAGTAAGGTAATTGTTTCATTAAAATTAAAGAATCATGACCATATATTCCTCTTTAATGGAGGCTATGACCGTTCACAAAAATCATCTCCATCATGTTCTTCTAGTTTGAAGATCTCATGGGATGTTATTCAAAAAAAAGGGGAACCCATAAGAATTTATTTCTTTCTTTTATCGTGAAGGTTTAAGTTTCATGAATAAATAAATTTTTTCATAATTCCAAAGGTAGTTTCCCCTTATTTTAGGGGTGGAGGGAGTTATTTATAGTCATTTAGGCATTGGGATGGTAGTTTTTGAGAAACTTGTATCCTAGGAGGTGTATTTCATGATGTTTTGGACTGGTTGTGTTAGTCTTCATGACTTGACATATGTTTTTTCAATTTTAGAAACATTTAGGTGATATAATATTTTTCACTACTAGGGGACCTTCACCAAAAACGTTTTCCTCACTAAGGTTACGGATATTGTGAATCGAACCCCTCTTTGGATTTTAACCTTTTTTGCAAATATTTCCCATAAATCGCACAATGTATTACTCAAAAACTCCCATAATGAGATTTTATTGGTGCCATAATCCCCACCCCTCACACCACAAAAAATTAAAGTCAACATGGGGGTGATTATAACATCATACATTTTTAAAATGAAACATTGTCTCTGAAACTGTACAAGATACTCTTAATCAAGCTTAAACAAACAATTGAATATTAATATTTAAATGTTGCCATTATAAACTTTCTATTTAAATGGTGGTTATGAACATGGTTAACTAATTTTTGAAAATATTTTTCATACATATTTATATATTGAATTAATTAATTACCAATTATTTATAAATGAAAATAAAAACTAAATAAATTCAGTATAGAACATGTGTTTTTTATGAAACCACTATTCTTATAACTAGAATGGTATTTAATAATAATTAATCACTATTGGTGAATGATATTAATTAAATTTAATGTTTATAAATTTAATAAAAAAAATTAAATTCATACATTGAGTTTGATATTCTAAATATAAGAATAAATCCAATTTTTTGTATTAAATGTTATATATTTTTTAAAAAGCAATATTACCACCTTTTAATGGAAGACTCTTGTTAAAACTAAATTTCCAAGCATTTATTATTTATATTTGAAAAAATAAAGTTATTATTTTAACTCAAAATATCAAAAATTACTTTTATTTCATTTTTGGTATTTTTCTGATATGTTTCATGTTTTGATGAATAGTGAAAATTACAGGATTTTAATTAAAAATAGATTTTTCATATAAATTGTATATAATGTGATATTTTATTTTCTATTATTTTTAAAATATATCTAGATAAACTCTATAACTATTAATCTAATTTAGCTAATTTTTATCAATTTCACCTTTAATTTGGATATAAAAACTGTAAATTTTTTTGAACATTTTCAATTTAAAAACATGTTTTCACTTTCCGTCTAAGGGATTAATTTTTAATTAATTTTATCCAATTATGGGTTTCGAATTATGAATAATATATTACATATTTGTAATTATAGTATCAAATATTATTAAATGATCTCCTTATATTTTTTTAAAATAGGAATAGTAACTTTAGTAATTTTTTTTGTTACCACGATTAATGGTAAATCAGATAATTAAGGGTAAATAGAATATTATAAATATTAGAAAATTACCCTAACAATTGAATTAATTTTATTTGAAAATAAAATTACAACTAAGATCATACTTTGGAATATTTTATGGCCTCTTGGAACCTCTTGGATGACTTTAATTTTTTTATAGATTTTTATTTTATGAAAAGTCAAATTTTCCATACTCATGTTTTTAGTAAATATTACATTTTTAATGTATCATTATTCAGAAGATATAATTTAGTATAAATATTATCTTTTAAGCTAAAATGTATATATTCATCATAGTAAATTATTTTTAATTTTTAAGGAATAAATAATTACCTTAAAAGTTGACACAATGATGATGTAGTAATTATTTCAATAATTGAAATTTAAAATTAAGGATATTAAAAATATTTAAATAAATAAAATTTGATATAAATACCAAAAAAAACTTTAATATATTTACTTAAAAATATTTTTATGTGTTAAAATATTTGGTATGAAGATATCCAGTTTTATTAATTTTTTTAAAAATCCATGTAATGAATTGTTACAAAATTGATATTAATATAGTATTAAAATAAATGATATTCTATTAAATGTTATAAAATTCATTAAAAAACAAATATTTTTTAAATTATTGCTATATGTTTATAAATTTCATAAATGATACATTTATGGTTCTTTTTTATTTTATAATAAATAGATTAACCCTTAAGGAGTAAAAATCACATTTTGTCATGGTAAGAGTTAAATGGATTAAATAAGGGTTAAATAAAAATGATTAGGGTCCTAAAAATTTATAAAAAATTAGTTGAGTTAATTTCTACTGATAATTTTATTCAATTTGAAATAAATCACATTTAATCTTTTTAAAAAAAATATAATTTATAATAATTTAATATTTTTAAAGTTTCCAAAAGTCAACATCACCAAATTATAAAAGGGAACCTCATATCTCATTTCTTCATACCACATAGAGCCTTTTATTAAAAAACCACTGACCATTTAATAGACAACATAGATTTAAGAGTATTTTATATCCTAGTATTCTAGTAAGATGAACCCTATATCCCTAAAGAATATATCAAAAGGAACTCCGTTGAAGAAGAGAAAATAATTTTTACCAACTCATCCAAGTTCATTTCTTTTTCCTATTAATTTATTTCCATAATAAAGTAATAATTATGGTATCATATATATTCTGAGGTTTTATTAGAATTACTTTAAATCCATGTGCCACCTTTTATTGATCCTATGAAAAACAAAAGCAGCGTGCATGCATACATACGACATGTCATCTCTACGCCATGGTGTAATATTTTTTTCATCTCAACTTTATATGGATGGGTATAATGACAGAAATAATGGATATATATGATACATATTACATTATATAATTTTTTTATGAATTAATATACCATCCATTTCCTTACTATTCCACCAACAAGGAAATGATTTCATTACTCGTGTATATGTACGACCTACCATCTCTATGACGTGTTGTGATTCATTTTCCCTGTTCACCATTCAAGATTGATTATGAAAATGTATATTATCAATAAATATGATATCTATAATCTTAATATCATTATTTATATTACAGAATGATATCCTATGAACAATAATTGGGACATACATGATAAAACATTCTTACAAAAATGAAACAGTTAACACTCGAAACCTAGGTACTAGTGAAATATGATTAAAAAATAGGTAATAAGATAATATAATAGGATCTTATATGATATATTAAATATAAATATGGTTCTTATATAAATAAATTACATTATTTAAATCATTATAAATTATCTTCATTTATGTATAATGAAAATCAGAGCTAATGTAAGGGTTTCTCATCTCACTTTTTTCCTATGTGTGATATATGACTTATTTACCACTTAATTAATTTGTGTGGTATATGTACATCCATTTTATATAAAATATCATTAATATAATTATCTTCATATTATAAAATTTTTAATTTTATATTTATAACTATTATGGGGCATATTATTCGATTAATTACATGTGGGAAGGGTTTTTTAACCCAATTTCCATTCATTGGGTTATACATCTACTTCAGTGATTATATAATGGAAATATTATGTGTGGAATAAATTATTTATTTTTTTATGTTATATTACCATATATATTATTGTGGACATAATATTTTTATACATAATCCCCTGGATGATAAATTCTCACCCCAATGATATGATCTTTGACAGGGGATTTCAAGTCTCAATTTTATTTTTGAAAGACTTATGTTATATTTACCACTCATTTTTGTTTTTTATTTAATATATTGTCCATGAAAATAATTTAATTATAATATACTTAAATTAAGGGGTATTTACTATTCCATTTGACTATCTATCTTTTATGGGGTTTACGGTCTCAATGTTACTAAAGCAGTAAGATATTTTTGTCACAATTTTCCTTCTTTGAGACATTTGTTATATTGTAAACATATATTATTTTATGAGGTGTGTATAAAAATAAATTGACATTTAATATAATATATATCATTATTATAATTATATTATATGTTTTATTTAATTTTATTCCTTCATGGGTCTTAATATTTAATTGTTTCAAAGTGGTATGGGACACATTGGAATGTTTAAAGATTATTTTCCTCATGATTTTTTCAATTTTCTCATTTAAAGAATTTTAAACTATTTAAAAATCATTTATTGAGTCTTTTAATTAATTTAATTTTATCTCTTGTGATACCATATTCCATATTTTATTATATTTTTATTGATTAGCTAGACTGGGGATTTTTTATTTCGATACCATTCACCATATTACCCTAGATTGTTAGTGAAACAAAATATTTACATTTTTTATGCTAGTTTAATAAAAATTTATAAGATGATTATGGTTCCCCACTTTCATATGAGGATAGAATTTTACATTGTAATCGATGGGTTGGGAAAGCTATAGACCCTCGATGGATCAGCAGGTCTAATGAGACAATCTAGTTTGGTAATCGGCCAAGGCCCTACATATTTATATATAGTGTCCTGGCCAAAACATTGAGAGTATATTTATGATATCCTTAATTATGTAGTCACTGATTTTGATATTAGTTATCGATATTGAATTAGGTTATTCTATTAGTTTAAAATCCAAGTTCATGTTTCATTCTAATGTAATTATTTATATGGAATTATTGTATTATCATTTATTGGATCTATATTATATACAACATTATGTTTAAATGGACTGTCTTCCAGTTATTCACCTTACCTTAATGTGTATTATAATTTATTCAAGAAAACATTAATTGTATACTTACAATTTTTAAGAATCTTATCTCACCCCTTTTTTATGATTTATGTTTACCTAGGATTCCAAGAATAATATTGTTACTGTTATGGAGGGTCATATTAAGGGTAACAATGGTGTTCTAAAAGAAAATACTTCTTTTAATTTACATTAATAAATAAATTTGAATTTCAAATATGTATCTATTTTACCAAGACTACTAATATATTTGGTCCTTTGGGATATGATTCCTTTTATCTTAGGCCAATGTAATTAAGTAAGTCACCAACTCTAGGCTACCGAGGTATGGGACTTTACAGTTGGTATTAGAGAAGGTTTTGTAGAAACCTTGGGAACAAGATTTAGGAAAACATATATTACGGAACACAACCCATTAGTTTAGTTTGTGTGAAAAATTTATTTAATTAATAATTCAATTTTATTTTATTTACATATCTTCAAATGTAAGTATAACCATTAGTGTTTAAATCAATATTTAATTTAAGGTAATGATGGGTATTTATATTATTGGGAATACAAAATGAAACATATGATATAACCTTTTTGGTTAAAAAAATATTTAATGTTGAATATATTTAAGTTATGTTTTAGCATTAATATCACATTTTTTGATAATATTAATATAGTTTTAGAAAGAGGATAACCCATAGGCTAGATGACAACCCGTCGCATCTACAAAAGTCCATGGGGTTTGAACCCACAACAGAAGGGAAACAAGGGTGCAGTGCATACCCCTAGCCTATGTGAAAACCTGGTAAGTGTGAAATTATTTTTAGTTAAAATTTATAATTGATATTTTGGAATACATTTGATATCTTTGGAATACTATAAGATTAATGTAACTATAAAATTATGAGTAATAAATGTTGAATTTTCTTTTGGATTTAAATATTATTTTATTTTTTTACATTGTGGGATTTAGTTTACTAATGAATTTGGTTATCATATCTTGATGATTATGTGATTTAGGAAATTAGTTTTCATAAGAGACATTGAGAGTGATTTCCATTATTTGGAGAACTACTTGATCAAATTCTTCTGATTTTTGGGTTTCAGTATTTGTCTATAATGTTTTTTAGGAAGGATTGTTAGTTTTTTGATGATTAATGTGGATCATTGGGTAATAGTGTGGAATTTTAGAGAATTTTTTTCTATCAAATAAAGGTTTATTTTTTTTGGGTAATTATATTTTCTTATCCATAGAAGTTTATTTGAATTCTCTATCACTATCCATCATAAAATGACGATTTTTTAATATCATGTGTCCATATTTCCCTATATGGAAACCTAGTTTGTGTTATCTTCGGTAGAATTCATACATCCCTTTAATTCATTTAATGTGGAAGTTTTATTAATCCTTTTTCTAATGTGAAAATTTAATAAGGTAGTTACCAAGATCATGTTAAAATTGTAAGGATGTTATTTATTAATGTGGGGTAGAATGTAACATTCCCTTTTTTTTAAAGGAAACAGTATGTTTGGTAGCATACATTATATGCAATATCAAGCTTAAACGGACAACAAAATATCATTATTTAAATGTTTCACTTATAAACTATCTATTTGAATGGAGGTTATGAAAATTAATAAAGAAATTATGAAAATATATTTGTCACATGTTTATATAATTAATTCATTGATTACTAATTATTTTTAAATGAAAATAAAAAACATAAATGAGTATAATGGAATTTTATTTTATGAAACATTATTTTTATGACTAGAATGGTGTTTTATCATAATTAATCACAATTTTTTAGAAATAAAAATGAAATTTTTATGATATGAATTTAGTAAAAGAGATTAAATTTTTCCATTATCTTAGATAGGCATAAGGTAAGAATGGATCCATTTTTATGCCTAAAAACTATATATTTTTTTAATACTGATCTTACATCCTTTTAATGGAAGACTAATTTTAAAATAAAATTTTCTCACTTTTATTAATTATATTTGAAACAATAGACCTTTTATTTGAAATATTAATATCAAAATTTATATTGGATGAATTTTTTTTATTTTTTAGTTAAATTTTATGTTTCGATGAACAGTGAAAGTATTGGATTTTAATTGAAAATATATTTTTCACTAAATAATTTAAAGTGAAAAATTATATTTTTGATTTTTTTAATTAATAATTTGATCAATTTTACAAAATTTATTCTAATATATTAATTTTTATCAATTCCACATTGAAATTCGATATTAAAACATTTCAATCATTTGAGTTTTATCACTTTGAAAACTCATTTTCCAATTCCATCTATGATATTATTTTTAAATTAATTTTTTCTAGTTATGAGTTTTGAATTTAAAAAATAGATTTTTTATTTTTAATTATGAGTTTACAATTTTATTAAATAATTTCCTTTTATTTTATTGCAATAGTAATAGTGATATTAGTAATTTTTTATTACCAACATTATTGGTATATTGGTTAATTATGGGTAAAAAAATAATATAAATATTAGAAAATTACCCTAAAAATTATCTTAATTTTATTGTATAAAAGATTTATAACCAAAATCATACTTTGAAATATTTTATGGCTACCTAGAGACAGTTGGATGTAATTAATCTATTTATAGTTATTTATTTTAACAAAAGTCAAATATGTCGTACTCATGTTTTTATTAGGTATTAAACTTTTAAAATGTGGTGATTCAAAAGATACCATCAACTATAAATATTAATTTAAAATATAATATGTTTATCATCATCAAGGTAATTTATTTTTATCTCTAATGAAATATATAATTAACATAAAGGTTTATATAGTGATTATGCATTAATTATTTAATTAATGGAAATATTAGATAAATGATATTAAAATAAATATAATTTTAGATAAATAATGGGAACCAACAAACATTATAGATTTTGTCGACATGTTATTCATGTGTTAACATGTTTTTCTAAAATATAACTTGTATTATTTATTTATTTCAATTTCAATGTAATTAATTGGTTCAAAATTGAAAATAAGGTTATATTTAAATAAATAACATTTTCTAAAAGGATATAAAATTATTTAAAATATACAATTCAGCCAAATTATTTTAATAATGTTGAAATTTTAATCAATTATCCATTTATTGTATTGAAATTTTATTATAACTATATTAACCGTTAAGTAGTAAAATACATGTTGTCAGAATAATAGTTAAATCGATTAAATAAGGGATAAATCCCAACTTTTATGGTAATAATATGAACTAAAAATGTATAAAATTAGTGGTTGAGATTATTTTGACCCATAATCATCTAATATTTGAAATAATTATCTTTTGATCCATTTTGAATTTAAAATTAATTTTATTAATTTAATATTTTTTCAGCATCCAAACGTACTCGTCAGCTCAATTATAAAAAAGAAACCTCCTCCATCACTTCTTCACACCAAATTAAGACATCTATATTGAATAACCTTTGTGGTGTTTTTGTTTAACAATGTTTTGTATTTGTTGACAACTAATCTTTATTTTTGAAGAATGTTTTTGAGTTACAGAATGTTTAAGTTGCTAGTTGCTAAATATTTTCTTAAAGAATATTATGTTGAAGAATAAGAAGTCAGAAGTTAAGAAAGTGTCTCAAACTTTTAAAAAAATCAGATGATGCTTTTCTGATCTTAAAGTTCTCACAAATCATGAAAATTTCATGATAAAAGCTGGTAGAAGAAATGTTGAAGAAGATTGGTGTTTTTTCTCTATAAAAAATTCTGAGAATGTTCCAAGACAAATCTTCGGAGTTGACTTCTTGAGTAAGAAGTTCAGAGTCTACTACCTGAGCCAGAAATTCAGAGTCGAATTCTTCAGTTAGAAGTTCAGAGTCTACTTCATGAACCAAAAATTTGGAGTCTACTTCCTGAGCCAGAAATTCGGATTCTACATCCTGAGATAGAAATTCAGAGTCTACTTCCTGAGTAAGAAATTCAGAGTATACTTCATGAGGCAGAAATTCGGAGTCTCCTTCCTGAGAAATAAATTTAGAGTCTACATCCTGAGAAAGAGATTCTGAGTCTACTTAGTGAGGCAGAAATTTGGAGTCTCCTTCCTGAGCAAGAAATTCGAAGTCTACTTCCTGACCCAGAAATTCAGCATCTACTTCCTATGCCAGAAATTCAGAGTCTACTTCCTGAGCCAGAAATTCGGAGTCTACTTCCTTAGCCAGAAATTTGGAGTCTGCTTCCTACACCAGAAATTTGGAGTCTACTTCATGAGGTAGAAATTCAGAGTCTTCTTCCTGAGCAAGAAATTTAGAGTCTACTTCGTGAGGTATAAATTCGGAGTCTCCTTCCTGAGAAAGAAATTCGGAGTCTACTTCCTGACCTAGAAATTCAGAGTCTACTTCTTGAGCTAGAATTTCAGAGTCTACTTCCTGAACCAAAAATTCGGAGTCTACTTCCTGATCTAGAAATTCGAAGACTACTTTCTATACCTGAAGTTCGGAGTCTATTTCCTGAACTAGATTTCAGAACCATGATCTATCTTTATCATTATGAGAAAGATATAAAGAGTTCAAGAAAACCCGAATTTCAACATTACATAAATCTCGGAGAAATTTAAGTAGATTTGAAGAAGTAAAAGATTGAAGATTAAATTCTATAGATTTGTGGAGTTTTTGAGATTTGAGGAAGCGGGAAAGTTTTTCAAGATTCCCGCCTTTTTTTTTCTGGGTTGCCTATAAATATGTGCTCAGATCATTTTCTCATTTACAACTTTTACAAATTGCAGAAAAGGCGGAGCACTGGAGAATTCTAAGTGAAAATTTCCTACCATCATGAAGAAGTTTCCTTGACTGTTTGAGAAGAAGAGAATATTAATTATCTTATCTTACTAAGAAGATCATTTTCAGAAAATTGGATTCAAGAAATCGGATTGAAGATTCAGAGTGAGCACTTGTGAGAAATCATCTTATTATGCTGAGAAGACCGGTTTCAGAAAAATCGGATTCACGAAATCGGATTGAAGATTCGGAGTGAGAATTTGTGGAGCAGCTTAACAAAGTTCTTATTCTTGTGTTTGGCTCATTTGTTCTTTAAGGAAACATTGTAAACTAACGGGAGTCATTATAATCTTTCCTATCGGGAGATAGAATCTGTCCAATTTGATTTGGAACAAGTTGTATTCACTTATTCATTATAGTGGATTTTCATAGACCCATGGGAGTGGCTGTGGCAAGGACATAGGTTCTCTTATTGAGGATGAACCTTGTAAATCATGTGTGCCTTTATTGATTTACCTTTCTTGCATGCTTGAGTTTCTTGTTAAAGGTTGATAAGGAAATAAATCATAATAGGTTGCAAGGGTTATGTTTCTTAATGTTTTGAAACTTATAAAAAGTTAAACAACTGATTCAACCCCCCTTCTCAGTTGTTATTCGATCCTTGGAACTTCAAGTAGTATTAGAGCGAAGTTCCCTTGTTTAATCCTTATCATGAAGAATATCAATTCTGTCAATAGTAGAGTAATTCCTACTTTCTATGGAAAGAATTATTATGGATGGAAAAATAGGATGATTCTTTATCTCCCATCTCTTGGCCTTGAAGTTGTTGATGCTACTACTATTGGCTTTCCACTTATTGAGAAAAATTCTCCTATGACATTTGCTGATAAGAGGAACATAGAAGTTGATTGAAAGGCTAGAAATGTCATTCTCATGTCCTTATCAGAAAATGTTTATCTGAAGTTGATGGGTCTCACAACATCAAAAAGCATGGGGGAAAAGCTGGAAAGTATTTCTGAAGGAAACACAAAAGTCAAGGAGGTTAAGCTACAAATCTGGCATAGTAAGTTTGAAGACATCAGGATGAGAGATGACGAAACAATTGATGAATACTTCACCAGAGTTAATGAAATTGTATTCAACATCAAGGGATTCAAAGAAGACTTGGAAGATTCTACTATTGTGAAGAGACTTATGAGAAACTTTCCAGACATGTTTGATTCTAAAATTTCAGCTTTAAAAGATAAGGATGATTTATCTCTTGATGAACTGCATAAATTTCTTGTTGCTTATGAAATGAGGAAAGCTCCAATCTTTAAGAAGAAGATGAAAGATGAAATGTCTTTCGAAGCTATGAGAGAGATGAAAATCCAAGATTATGATTAAGCTAATCCTTGTGAGTTCGTTGATAAGGAATATAAAGAGTTGAATGAAAAAATCTTGTCTCTCATATCCAAGAACTAATGAAGAGGAAGAGAAAATTATGGAGGGAAACTACCTCTCAAATGTTTTGAGTGTGGTGGAATCAGACACTTTGCAGTGAATTTCCCTAAGAATAAATTTAGAGAATATCATGCTTTTTTTAATGAGAATCCTCGATAGAAGAAGTATAACAAGAATGAAAAAGAAGAGAAGACTTCTAAAGAATTAAAGAAGAAGTTTTCTGGAAAGAAAAGAAGTATGTTGAGTAAGAAAGTTAAATCATAATCATCTGAAAATGATTATTTAGAAGATGAAAGTAAAGAAATATTTCGAACCTTCATTGAAAAAGTTGAGAAAACAAATTCTTCCTCAGAAATTGAAGAAGGTGGTGAAGAATCTTATAGAGAATATCAGATAAGATCTGAACTTCTTGCATCTTGAGCAAAATAAATCTCTCAAGAAATAAATTCGTGTGATGAAGAAAAATCATGAAGAAGTTCATGATGGAAGTAAAGATGTTCCCAAGAAGGAAGATGAATATATTCAATAAATTTTAAGTTACAAACTTAGAATTGTTGAACAAGGAAATATGATTAAAGATCTTCACAAAAAGTTGGAAACTAAAGAAGAAGAGATAAACAAGTTGCAATCAAAATTTATTGAATCTGAAAATACCCTAAAAAAGATTAATGAAAACTTACACAAAGCTGAGACTTCCAAGATTGCTGAGAATGCTTACCATGAGAATTAGGTGAAATTTTCTCCTATGGAAAATAATGTTTTATATTATTCTTCTAACATTTCAGGTTATGGAAAAGGAATTAGTAAAACATGGGTGGAGAAAGTATGTGAGAAACCTATTAATCCTACAAAATTAGAAAACTCACTCAGAAGTAGATATGGCCTACATCCTGAGTTTTCTAGAGCTGAAAGAAGTTATCAACCTCAACACAGTTTCTATAAAGAAATATCACTCTTTAATAAAAAATCATGATTTGAGGGATATTTCTGGTGTTTCAGAATTTATGGGCATAGAGCTTATAATTGTTTGCACAATTTATCTCTACCCGGAAGAAGGTTTGTACAAAGTGGAAGAAATAGTGAAAGAAGAATGAGTAACTTTTTGTACTCATAAAATATTGAAAAGGTGAATTCTCAAGATGTCAAAAACATTCCAATAAAGAATCAATTTGAGTGTTTGGAAGAAGTTTGTGGAAGATGTGATCATTCTGGTCATCATGTTGAATGATGTATGACTCTCCTTCCAGAACAAGTTTCCTATCATATGAAAGAAAAGAAAGATGAAAATAATGAGGTTGATGAAAGAGCTTTTGCTGTTGAGACAGCTTTGAAAGAAAGTAAGAGGAACAAACCATGGATTCTTGATAGTGATTGTTCCTCACACATGACTGGTGATATAAAAGTCTTGGAGCATGTTTAAAGTCATGATGGAGGAGTAGTTACTTTTGGAAATGATAGTTCCTTAAAAATTAAAGGAATCGAAACAGAAAAGATTGAACTAGAGAAACTGAAATCTAAGGAAGTCTTGCTTGTTGATGGGATAAAACATAACTTACATAGTGTAAGTAAAATTTTTGATGAGGGAAAAGTTGTTATCTTCAGAAAGGATTCTTGTTTCATCAAAAGTGTGAAAAATGGAAAAGTTGTTACAAAAGGAGAAAGAACCAGTGGGAATCTATTTCAAATCGTAGAATCCAATAACACTTATTATTTGAGTGATGAAGATGAAAACAAGTTGTGGCACTAAAGACTTGGCCACCTTGGGCAGAAGAACATGAGTAAGAATTCTAAAGTTGATGTTGTTCGAAATTTTCCAGAACTAAAAAGAAGAGATGAATATGTTTGTATTACTTTCCAGAAAGGAAATATGACTAACAAAAGTCATAAAAGAGTTTAGATCAAATCTTACAAACCACTTGAGCTTAATTATTTTGATCTGTGTGGGCCAATGAGACATCAATAAACAAAATGATATTTATAATTTATCGCCTTTTTTGATGATTTCACCTAGATGACAAACATCATTTTCTTGAAGAAAAAGTTAGAGGCAATTGAAATTTTTAAATTCTTTAGAAGAGATGTTGAGAAAGAATTTGGATTTTCCATAAAAAATTTGAGAATAGACAATGCTACCAAATTCACAAGCAATTATTTTGAAACTTACATAAGAAGCATGGTATCAAATATCAGTATAGTGCTCCTTATACTCCACAACAAAATGGAGTAGCATAAAAGAAAAATAGAAGCTTGGTGGAAATGGGAAGAAGTATATTATCATAATACAAACATTCAAAATTCTTTTGGAGAGAGGCTATTAACACTGATTTGCATGTTAAAAATAGATGCTTTTTGAGACCAGAAACCAACATGACTTCTTTTGAGATTTGGTATAACAAAAAACCATTTTTTAATTACTTCAAAGTTTTTGGAAGTCCATGATTTCCCAAAATCAAAAATCCAGACATAGGAAAGTTTGATGAGAAAGCTTAAGAAAGAATATTTATGGGTTTTTCACTGAATAGAAGAAGATAAAAATTCTGGAACAAACGTTTACAGAAGTTGGTGGAATCATATGATGTGAAGGTAATTGAAAATCCAAGTTCCTTCAAAAAATCTGTTACGAATACTGAGGAAGATAAATCAGAGAATCCCCACCAGAGTGAAAGTGACTCAGATGAATCACATGGGGAAGAAAGTGATACTGGGAAAGAAAATGCAAGTTTTCCTACATTACAAAAAACATGTTGAATCTGAATATATTATTGGGGATCAGAAGGCTCCAGTTCAGACAAGAAGAAAATTAAGATTATAAAATCAAACTTCCCTTATCTCAAAAGTTGAACCAGAATCAGTTTCAGAAGCTATTAAACATAAAGAATGGGTGGATTCTATGAATGAAGAACTGGATCAAATTGAGAAGAATGAAACAAGGGAACTTGTTCCAAGTCCATAAAATAAAAATTTTATCGTAACCAAGTGGGTTTACATAAATAAATTGAATGAGCATGGAGAAGTTACAAAAAACAAAACAAGGCCTGTATGTAAAGGGTATGCACAAGTGGAAGGTGTGGTTTTTTATGAAACCTTTTCCCCTATTTCATGGTTGGAAACTATTCAAATGTTTCTTCCAGTGGCTGCTCATCATAATTGCAAGGATTATCAGATGGATGTAAATTCAGCTTTCTTAAATGGTGAGATTAAGGAAGAAGTTTACATTGAACAACCTTGTGGGTTTTTTATTCATGAGGATAAAAACAAAGTTTTCAAATTTAAGAAAGCCTTATATGGGATGAAACAAGCTCCATGAGCATGGTATTCAAATCTTGATAATTCGTTGAGAAAGATGAACTTTTATAAAGGAATGGTTGATAGCAACTTGTATGTTAAATATATTGACTACAGAACTTTAATTGTAATCGTTTATGTGGATGGTATAATTTTTTATGGAGATGAAGAAAAGTTCTGTGAAAATTTTGCTAAAGAGATAAAGAAAAATTTTAAAATGTCAATGTTGGGAGAATTAACATTCTTCCTTGGATTACAAGTTCAACAACAAGAAAACTAAATTTTCTTGTCCCAAGAAAAGTGTGCCAAGGAATTTTTAAAGAAGTTTGGGATGGAAGAATAAAAGGAAGTTTGAACTCCTATATCAGTGAGCACAAAGTTGAGAAAATATGAGTCAAGGAACAGTGTGAATCAGAAAGAATTTCGAAATTTGATAGGAATTCTTCTTTATCTTACAGCTCCAAGGCCCGATATTGCTTATGTTGTGACTCTCTGTTCTCAATATCAAAGTAATACAAAAGAATCACACATGTTGGAAGTTAAGAGGATTATGAGATATGTTAAAGTAACAACTTCACAAGGGTTTTTATACAAGAGAAACAATGAGATGAAGTTTCATGGTTATACTAATGCTGATTGGGCTGGTGATTGTAATGATAGAAACTCAACATCAGGAGGAAAATTTTTCTTAGGGGAATGTTGTGTGAGTTGGCACAGCAAGAAACAAAGTTCAGTAACTTTATGTACAACTGAATCCGAATATGTTGCAGCTACTTAGACATGTACTAAAATGATGTGGATGAATGTTTATATAGAAGATTTGAAAGTGGAAGTTTCTAAACCTTTGAAGATACTCTATGATAATCAAAGTTACATTGATCTTTCCAAGAATACTGTTCAAAATTCAATATCAAAACACATTGATATAAAGTACCACTTTTTAAAAGAGAAATTTTCTGCTGGAGAAGTCTTGATGGAATATATTTCAACAAAATATCAGATTGCTGATATTTTTACAAAAGTAATGTCAAAGGAAAGGTTTTTTGAACTGAGGCTGCAACTCCATATTCATCCTCCTCTCATTACTTCCTAAACCTCATAAGGAAGTCACCCCCACCGTGCTTTGGATTATGTTGACAAAGGGGGAGAGTAATTTTTTTTATGAATCTAAATATTTGGTTATCATATAATGGGGGAGAGAGAAAGAAAAATGAGAGAGGAAAAGAAAAGTGAGAAAGAGAAAGATAAAAGTTGAGGGAGTTTGAATAAGGTGAAGTTTATCTTTATATGGCCGAAAAATTTTCTTGTCATCGAGGGATGGAAATCCTTCAAAAACATTAATTTATCTAGAAGTGTGGTGTCAGGAAACACTTTTTGAGAAAGGCTATGTTTTGGTAAAATTCAATAACTTGAGATGTAAAATTTTTGAGAGGTGAAAACTTGTTAACAAGGGTTGCCAACAAATCCAAAGGGGGAGATTGGTGAACCTTTATTATGTTTTTATTTAACAATGTTTTTATTTGTTGACAACTAATATTTTTTTAATAATGTTTTAGAGTTACAGAAAGTTGAAGTTGTTGGTTACTGAATATTTCTTTAAAGAATATTTTGTTGAAGAATAAGAAGTCAGAAGTTAAGAATGTGTCTCAAACTTTCTAAACAAAATCAGATGATGCTTTTCTGATCTTAAAGTTCTCACAAATCATGAAAATTTCATGATAATGTCTGGTTGAAGAAATGGTGAAGAAGATTGGTGTCTATTCTCTAGGAAAAATTCTGAGAATGTTTGGAGCCAGAACTTCGGAGTCGACTTCCTGAGTCAAAAGTTCAGAGTCTACTGCTTGAGCCAGAAATTCAGAGTCGACTTCTTGAGTCAAATGTTCGGAGTCTACTTCCTGAACTAGAAATTCAGAGTCTACTTCCTGAGCCAAAAATTTTAAGTCTAATTAGCCAAAAATTCGGGGTATACTTCCTGAGCAAGAAATTCGGATTCTACTTTGTGAGGCATAAATTCGGAGTCTCCTTCCTGAGCAAGAAATTCAGAGTCTACTTCCTAACCCAGAAATTCAGAGTCTACTTCCGGACCCATAAATTTGGAGTCAACATCCTGAGCTAGAAATTCGGAGTCTACTTCCTGAGCAAGAAATTCGGAGTCTACTTCGTGAGGTAGAAATTCGGAGTCTCCATCCGGAGCAAGAAATTCAGAGTCTACTTCCTGACCCAGAAATTCAGAGTCTACTTCCTGAGCTAGAAATTCGGAATCTACTTCCTGATCCCGAAATTCGAAGTCTACTTCCTGGGCCAGAAATTTGGAGTCTACTTCCTAAGCCAGAAATTTGGAGTATACATCATGAGGCAGAAATTCAGAGTCTCCTTCCTAAGAAATAAATTCGTAGTCTACTTCGTGAGGCAGAAATTCGGAGTCTCTTTCCTATGAAAGAAATTCGGAGTCTACTTCCTGAGCCAGAAATTCCGAGTCTACTTTCTTAACCTAAAGTTCAGAGTCTGTTTCCTGGACCAGATTTCAAAACCATGATCCAGCTTTATCATTTTGGAAAAGATATGAAGAGTTCAAGAAAAACCAAATTTCAACTTTGCATAAATCTCAGAGAAATTTAAAAGTATTTTAAGAAGTCAAATATTAGAGATTAAATGCTATAGATTTGTAGAGTTTTTGAGATTTGAGGAAGCAGGAAAGTTTTTCAAGATTCTTGCCTTCTGTTTTCTGAGTTGCCTATAAATATGTGCTAAGATCATTCACTCATTTACAACTTTTACAAAATTCGGAAAAGGCGGAGCACTGGATAATTCTAAGTGAAAAGTTCCTACAATATTGAAGAAGTTTCCTTGAGTGTTTTATAAGAATACAATAAGAATTATCTTATCTTGCTAAGAAGAGCAGTTTTAGAAAATTGGATTCAAGAAATCGGATTGAAGATTCAGAGTGAGAACTTTTGCAGAAACATCTAATCTTGCTGAGAAAACCGGTTTCTGAGAAATCGGATTCAAGAAATCGGATTGAAGATTTGGAGTGAGCATTTGTGGAGAGGCTTAAATAAGTTCTTATTCTTGTGTTTGGCTCATTTTTTCCTTAAGAAAACATTGTAAACTGATGGGAGTCAGTATAATCTTTCCTCTCGTGAGATATAAGGTGTCCAACAGGAGTTGGCACAAGTTGTATTCACTTCTTCATTATAGTGGAGTTCCATAGACCCACGGGAGTGGATATGGCAAGGACATAGGTTCTCTTATTGAGGTTGAACCTTGTAAATCTTGTGTGCCTTTCTTGATTTACCTTTCTTGCATGCTTGAGTTTCTTGTTAAAGGTTGATAAGAAAATAAATCTTAACAGGTTTCAAGGGTTATGTTTCTTAAAGTTTTGAAACTTATAAAAAGTTAAACAACTGATTCAACCCCCCTTCTCAGTTGTTATTCGATCCTTGGAACTTATTATATTGACCAAAACCTGAATTAATATCTTAAAAATAACATTAACAACGTTGATGAGGTTCTTTTCATCCAAAAATACCAACCCTGGATCTCTTAAGAAGAGATCTATTGGAATTCTACCGAAGAGGAGTTAATCCTTTTTACTTACTCATGAAATTTTATTTCCTCTTATAATTCCCCTCCATGTGTTGTTACCATAATAAAATAAAAAATAAAGTATCATATATGTTTTGATATGTTATTTTTATTAATTTATATCCTTATTCTACCATTCATACATCTTATAAAAAATTAAAACATTGCATGTGTGTACGTACATCTTCCCGTCTTGACCCCGTCATGTAATCTACTTTTCATCACCACTTTACATGGATAGATAAAATGATGAAAATAATATATATATATATATATATATATATATATATTTGTGTGTGTGTGATAATTATTAAATCATATTGATTCTATAAATAATAATATTCCTTCCACTTTCTTACCCTTTCCCCAATAAATAACTAGTACCACCGCTCTTCTGGGTGTGAACGACCCACCATCTCCATGATGCGATGCAGTTCATTTTCCATGTTCACCATGAATGATTGAATATAAAAATGTTTATGATAAATAAAAATAATATATGTGACATTAATATCATTCCTTAGATTACATAACTATATCCTATGAACAAGAATTAGGACATACATGAGAAAAACTGTATATGAAAATGAAGTAGTTAACACCTGAAACATGGGTAATAACAAAATATTATTATCAAATGAGGGATAGGATAAAATAATAGGATAATAAATGATATAATAAATATTAATATGGTTATTTTATAAATTAATAAAAACATTTAATCCATTATACATGTAGAGACCCGAAGCTTGACATACATGGACATTACATTAATTTTGCAAAATAATTAATACATAACAAAAATAGACACACAAGGACCATAATAGTTTAGTGTCTTTGGAAACTGGGAATATAATCTTCTAATCGTGGTGAAAAATCTTCAACATCTCCCATAAAGATCTTCCCCTTTTTTTCTTACCTAAGACCTTTCTTTATATCTTGGGGAAAAGAAAAAATAAAAGGGGTGAGCTCAAATACTCAATAAGGGTAAGCATAGAGAACATAAATCAATCCTTAGATATTTGAATGTAAAAAAACATGAGCATAAAATCTAAACATCAAAATCTTGAGAAATGACAAAAAACATGGCAGTACGTAAGGCATAGATCATGAAGAAACATTAATCATGATAAATTAGCATGGGAATAAAACATGTAATTGTGGAAACCATTAATCACGTGATATGATTTCCATTGTATCCAAGGCATTGCTACCAAGACCATCTTAGTGGACAAAGTCCCTTTCTGAATCGAGTTCATTCTTCATTCCAGTCTTGTATTACTGAACCGGATTAACTTACTGTTTCATCCATGTCTATCTCATGAGATATAAATCTTTACCCAATGCATTGGAGGGATATATAGGTCCCACCCATCTCATATTGAAATCATTCTTTCGTGTGCCACAATATAAGCATAAATCATTCATCATAACCCAAGAATAAAATGGGTTTCATAAACATCATTCCATCATAATGTAATCCATACAAAAAAATGGATATCATTTCATCATTAGAAATGTGAAACCATGTAAATCATAGAGACATGATACTTGAAATATACACATGTGAAATAATGTCATCTTAGATGAAAATGGTTTTGATAAAACACTTGAAATGAATTCTTGAGGAAAATATCCTTTTTTTCTTCAAAATCATTTTCTTTTCACAAAATGTAATACAATTTTAAAAGAAAAATATTTTGTTGAAAATAATCATGAAATCTTTTGGAGTAATCTTCATGAAAATAAGGCTTTATAAAACCGTAAAAATCCTTTCACGCCGTATACGTTAAAAAAACATTCTTCTCGTACTTTTGTTGGAAAAGTAAAAAAATACCTTGAAGGGTAAATAAAAGAAAGATTCCTTCCATACAATGGGGTAAAAGTAAAATGGGTAAAATGGACTTTAAACATACAATAATACACTTTTATAAAACATGGACATGGATGATATCAATAACCCTAGTAACTACTTACGAATAAGCAATCTCGGATAAAAATGAGATTTGCACAATTATCCCTTACCTTAGTTCCAATATACTTAGTATGGATTCAAACCTCCTGTATAATGATTTAAATAATTTCATTGACTTATTACATAATCATATTAATTTTTATTATATCATATATGTTTCACTTATGACTTTATATTACCCGTTCTTTTGTAAATTCCATGTTAAAGTAGCGTTTTGGGTAAAATCACTTCATTTATCGTATGTGTTTCGACTTGTCGTTCTTGATATTATTAATTTTATCCTGATTTACATAATTCTAGAGTGTAAAAAATTATTTATATATAATATATATTCATCATATACATATATATTATAGATTTATAAAAAGAAAGTAAATACACCGTTCATGGAGATTGTAGGTCGTACGTACGCATGAACGTTTTTTCGTTTCATTATTGAATTGAATTAAATTAAATAGATGACATACATATATATACATAAATCCAGTAGCATTATTATGTCATATATTTCATTATTATTCATTATATATACTTTATAATCATTCTTGAATGGTTAATCATGGAAAATGAATCTCATCGCATTCGTGGAGACGGTAGTCCATACGTACGCATGAGCGATGATATCATTCCCATGATCGTGGAATTGTATTAAAGTGTATGTATAATATTACATAATCAATATCACTTTACAATAATCCTATATATTCATTACTTTAACCATTATACCCATCCAAGTAAGGTGGTGGTGTAAAATAGATTACACCACGGCGTGGAGACGGTATTCTGTACGTACGCACGCGCGGTGATTTCGTTTTCTGTAGGATGGATAGAAGGTGAAATATAGTTGTTTCATACTTATAATAACATATCCATATATGAGTGACATTGATGTTATTACTTCATAATAAAACAACTAAATAATAATAAGTGGAAGAAGAAATAAAGTTGAAAGAATCGGTAACGGACATTACCTCTTCCTCGAAGCGCCTCTTTGAGACCTCCTCATAGGGCACTAAAATTGGTCTTTGAAGAAGACCCGAACCTCTAGGATGTTTATATGGAAGTGTAAAAGATAATTTAGCAGGTTTTTTCCGAGATTGAAGGCTCAAAGTGGTGTGAGGAAGAGAGGGAGGAGGTTCCCATTTATAAGGGAGGAGAGGGGCACCTTTGGAAAAACTAAAAATATTATTTTATTATAAAGTCATATTCAGTTTTTAATAGCTCAAAATTTATTTATTTCTAAGGTAATGTGGGGATGGGTCTAAATCCTCTCATAAAATATAATTTAGACAAGTTTAGGTTTCTATTTTAACTTTATCATTTAGATTTAACCTTAAGTTAAATAATTTTACTTTTACCGTGTCTTCTTGTTTTCTTACACTATAAGGTTAATAAACTTACTATAACAAGCCAAACGAACCAGAAGTTGTTTATTATTAACATATATGGCCTTATATAAGTCATTTTGCCTAACCTTAGATTTTTAGGAATAAAATAACAATTAATAATATAATATTTGTTTTAAAAACTATTTTATGTCAATTTTGACACTATTTGTTAATTGATTTTTTTGAAAAACATAACAGAATTATTAGTTCAAAAAAAGTTACTTAAATAAATAATAACATGTCATATTAACCTATAAAATTAGTTGAATTCATAAAAAGTCTCAAATTACATTTATTTGGGTATTTATAACATCAATTATGTTAATATTTCATTAATAAGATAATTTCTGCATCATCTTTGTGTCATAAATTAATTAAATTATTTAATGTCTAACAATTATAAATAAAATAAAATTATGTAGGAAATCTTTTTATATTTATAATTAATATTTATAGTCGAATTTATCTTATGTATAACCTTATATTAAAAATGATTTACTTATTAAACTTTGATTTTAACTATTTTAACCCTTCTTTAAATACATTAATATTAAATGTCCTAATCTAATCCATGTGGGCCTAAATGGTCATCGTTTACTCCTCAGGTTGTTTTTGGTCGAATTAAACTTATCAAATAGAATTCGGACATGTGTTAGGGTAATAATAATATCAATTTTACCCTTAATTACTCTATTTACTTTTAATCGTGGTCAAAAAAAGTAAAAAATTACTATTCACCAAAAATTATTTTCATCTCATTGAGCCACATTTTAGTCCTTTATATTAACCGTGTCTCTTGTATTTTCGAAATTCCACTCACAGAAGCTGTAAAATTAAGTTTTATGAAAAATTTAGTTTTTTAACTACCACTTAGTGGTTTCACTATTCATCAAAAAAATGAATGTTTCTAGAAAAATACCAAAAATTAGGCCTAATCTATATTTGATATTATGAATTCAAAAATGATTTCTATTTTACCAAATTCAAAACATATCAGTTGCATTAATTAATTTAAAAATTAATTCCCGTCGTCTAACAAATAGCGTGTCTTTAAGAGATAATAACTATCAAAAGATTGACACTTGTTTATTCCTGGTTTAAATGTGAAATTACATCTAATGACAGACATTGTATTAAATGGTAAAATTATATTCTAAATATAGTTTTAAACCACTCAAATTAATAATTTATCACAATTAATTATTTCTATTAAAAAATTTGTTTTTAATAAAAATTTAGTAATTTTCACTTTTCATCAGAATATGAAAGTTATCCGAAAAGTAACAAAATTTCAGCCTAAGCTAATTTTGATATTCTGAATCCAAAAATGAAGTCCATTTTGAAAGATAAAATTTACAAAATTTCAAAAAGTGGGTATTACTATTCATAATGGCTAGTTCATAATAATATTATAATAATATCTCGTTTAGTGAAACTCGGTATTGCGTACTACACACGCTATCGAGGAAGGTCTTTATTGTGTGTAATGCAAGCCAAGTCAGGGATTCGTGTAGTGAAATCTCTATTTGGTGTTTCTTATAACATTATCAAAACTTATTTCATTTATACATTAAACAAAATCTATACATAATGTTGCATAGAATAGTTTCTATAAAACGAACTTGAAATTGTGTGTAACGCGAGCCAAGAATAGTGTTGCATATACTACAAGAAAATATGGTGTTGCGTATATCACAAGATAATTTTTTTGTAGCCTACAACACAAGGCATTAAAAACAATATTTTTCATAAAATCTCGGGGTGTTACATTCTACCCCCATAAAATGAATTTCTCCCTCGAAATTTGTCGAGGTTATAAATGGTTTATTACACTAGAGTTTCTTTCATAGAAACCCACATCGTAAAAAGGAATACTAAAAATTCATTTAAAAAAGGAATGTTAGAAACATAACGGATACCCAAATAACTCATCACTGGGTTTCCACATAGGATAACATAGGTGAAAATATGGATTTGGAGGAGAAACCTAACCATCATGTTCTGATGGAGAGTGGTAGAGAACATGGCTGTGAAAAAACCATCAATCACAAATCCATAAATTTGTGATGATCTATGGTACCATCTAATTCATCGGATATAAGAGCACTAGGACAACATTTTTGGTTTTCAATATTATTTCCCTAAAGTTGAAAATTTTGAATTAGAAGAAATACTTGCTTGATTTTGGTACAATCTCACTGTTGTTCGTGCTTTGAACAATTTCCACTTCATCTCTTAAAGAAATGAAGTTGAATTTGTTATTTGTGAAGTGTTAAAAAATCATGTGATAAAATGATGGGTCATTCTATATGTTTCACACAAAAGGTTAGAAAAAGTTATCAAATATACATAAGTCCATCTATGGTGAGGTTAATCATATACGATTCCAAAAATGAACTTATACTTCATATATCATACTGCTTAATAAAATAAAACTAGTTTCTACTAACTAGGGACTTCCTGTAGGCCAGTGGTAGGTGATAAAGGCCAGTCGCACTTCGTTTGTCGGTTCGATTCCCACAGCCTTGTCTGATGCGATGGGCTTCGCCCGTCCTACAGGTTGTCCTTTTTCTAATACTACATTACTATAACATCCCATCAATAATATCGAAAAAAAGTTCTATCCTTAAACAATACTAACTTATGTCTAAAATAATCCATTCCAATCTTTAGGCTTATCTAAAATACTTCGGTCCAAGATCATAGTATAAAGAAAATTATTACTTGAAATGTCAGATAACAATCACGTGAATGCCATCATTTATCCCCCATATATCATAATATATATCTTGTTGGTCAAATTACACACATGTTAATACCTTAATCATGTATTCTCTTGAAGAATGAATACCCATTCAACCTTAGTGAAAACATGAATGTTGTTAAATTTTAACACTTTCCACATACCAAAATCCCAAAAATTCTATATACTCAAACCATAGTATCACTTAGTCCTTATATCAGTCATGAACTCATGAATACAATCAAACATCTCATTATCTTCTTATCCCTTCATTATTCTTATATCATCTACTTTCCAAAAATATCTGAATAACCTTTCATGGTTACCGGTACCAATAACCATATAATTTCAAATACTTTAGGAAAAACAATAGTGTAACAATCCTTAGATGACTCTTTATTCCATAGTACCATTTACTATACAACATAACTCTTGATAAACATGCAATCATTCCACTACCTTCTTAAACAACTGAATGAGCTTCAACACTTCTTTCATCTCATATATCATTTGTAGTCTCCTCGTCATCATCCACATAAATACTACCCATATGACCATGCTGATTCTCCTCATGATATTTTCCCTTAAGGCATTGGTTTTCATAATGCCCATACATTCCACATTTAAAACATTTAACCGTTGTTGATGTCTTAGAAATACCATTATCCTTGTCCATGGTGTTAACTAAACCTTTTCCTTTGTAATTAATGGCTTTGTGTCCTTCTTTTCCACACCCAAATCATCTTCCAGTTCCTTTGAAATATTATCCATGATGTCTCTTCCCACATGACTTACATGAGGGGAATTGAACTTTCTTTCCTCTATGATCATCATGAAACTCCATCTTTCTCTTATTAGATGAGTCATGAATCATACCAAATTTGAGATTATTGATCATATTATGAGATTGCTGATTAGGCATAATAACTATATGTGGACCTCTAGATCCAATTTCATTTGGTTTCTAATGAATAATATCATTCCATTGTCCATGATATCCTCCATTATCGTGAATCTTCCTGTTTCCAGCCATTGTCTAAAACCCAAAAAGAATTGTGTGAGAGGAAAAAATCATTCTAGGGAAAACAACATAGTAAAGGGGGAGTACAGTCAATATATAACATCTTAGGTTAAATTCTATGATTGTTACCTTAGTTCTAGGACTATATCCTATATGTATACTTATCCTTAGGGACATCCCTAGACATACTTTAGAAATATCTCTAGGGATCTCACTAACGTTTTTGCATCATAGTTTCCAAAGGTTTACTGAACCTTTCCTCTGATACCAACTGTAGACACCTGAAGCTTGACATACATGGACATTACATTAATTTTTTGGAATAATTAACACATAACAAAAACAGAAACACAAGGACCGTAATAGTTTAGTGTCTTTGGAAACTCAGAATATAATCTTCTAATCATGGTGAAAAATCCTCAACATCTCCCATAAAGATCTTCCCCTTTTATTCTTACCTAAAACCATTCTTTATATCCTGGCAAAAATAAAACAAAAAAGGGGTGAGCTCAAATGCTCGGTAAGGGTAATCATAGAGAACATAAATCAATCCTTATACATTTGAATATAAAAAAACATGATCATAAAATCTAAACATCAAAATCTTGAGCAATGACATAAAACATGGCAGTACGTAAGGCATAGATCTTGAAGAAACATTAATCATGATAAATTAGCATGGGAATAAAACATGTAATTGTGGCAACCATTAAGCACATGAAATGATTTCCATAGTAGTCAAGGCATTGCTTCCAAGACCATCTTAGTGGACAAAGTCCCTTTCTGAATCGAGTTCACTCCTCGTTCCAGTCCTGTATTACTGAACCGGATTAAATTACCGTTCAAGCCATTTCTATCTCATGAGATATAAATCTTTACCCAATGCATTGGAGGAAGATATAGGTCCCACCCATCCCATATTGAAATCATTCTTTCGTGTGCCACAATATAAACATAAATCATTCATCATAACCCAAGAATAAAATGGGTTTCATAAACATCATTCCATCATAACGTAATCCATACAAAAAAAATTGGATATCATTTCATCATTACAAATGTGAAAACCATGTAAATCTTAGATACATGATACTTGAAACATACACATGTGAAATAATGTCATCTTAGATGAAAATGGATTTGATAAAACACTTGAAATGAATTCTTGAGGAAAATATCCTTTTTTCTTCAAAATACTTTTCTTTTCACAAAATGTCATGAAATTTTAAAAGAAAAGGATTTTGTTGAAAATGGTCATGAAATCTTTTGTAGGAATATTCATGAAAATAAGGATTTATAAAACTATAAAAATCTTTTCATTCCGTATACGTTAAAAAAACATTCTTCTCGTACTTTTGTCGGAAAATTCAAAAAGTACCTTGTAGGGTAAATAAAAGAAAGATTCCTTCCATACCATGGGGTAAAAGTCAAATGGGTAAAAAGGACTTTAAACATACATTAATACACTTTTATAAAACATGGACATGGATGATATCAATAACCCCAGTAAATACTTAAGAATAAGTAATCTCGGATAAAAATGAGATTTGCACAATTGTCCCTTACCTTAGGTCCAATATGCTTCGTATGGATCCGAACCTCCTATATAATGATTTAAATAATTTCATTGAATTTTTACATAATAATATTAGTTGTTATGATATCATATATTTTTCACTTATGACTTTATATTACCCGTTCTTTTGTAAATTCCATGTTAAAGTAGCGTTTTGTGTAAAATCACTTCATTTATCGTATGTGTTTCGACTTGTCGTTCTTGATATTATTACTTTTATCATGATTTACATAATTCCAGAGTGTAAAACTTGATTTATATATAATATATATTCATCATATACATATATATTGTAGATCTATAAAAATAAAGGAAATACACCGTTTATAGAGACGGTAGGTCGTATGTACGCATGAACGTTGTTTTTGTTTCCTTATTGAATTGAATGAAATTAAATAGATGACATGACTATATATATACATAAATCCAATAGAATTATTATGTCATATATTTCATAATTATTCATTATATATACTTTACAATCATTCTTGAATGGTTAATCATGGAAAATGAATCTCATCGTGTTCGTGGAGACGGTAGTCCGTACGTACGCACGAGCGATGATATCATTCCCATGATCGTGGAATTTCATTAAATTATATGTATAATATTACAGAATCAATATCACTTTACAATAATCATATATATTCATTACTTTCACCATTATACCCATCCAAGTAAGGTGGTGGTGGAAAATAGATTACACCACAGCGTGGAGACGGTATTCCGTATGTACGCACGCGCGGTGATTTTGTTTTCTGTAGGGTGGATAGATGGTGAAATATGGTAGTTTCATACTTATAATAACATATCAGTAAATTAGTGATACTGATTTTATTATTTCATAATGAAACAACTAAATAAGAAGAAGTGGAAGAAGAAATAAAGTTGAAAAAATCGTTAACGGACATTACCTCTTCTTTGAAGAGCCTCTTTGAGACCTCCTCTTAGGGCAGTAAAATTGGTCTTTGAAGAAGACCAGAACCTCTAGGATGTTTCTATTGAAGTGTAGAAGAGAATCTGGCAGGGTTTAGCCGAGATTGAAGGCTCAATGTGGTGTGAGGAAAAGAGGGAGGAGGTTCCCTTTTATAAGGGATGGGAGGGGCACCTTTGGAAAAACTAAAAATATTATTTTATTATAAAGTAATATTCGGTTTTAAATATCTCCAAATGGATTTATTTAGAATCTAATGTGGGTATGGGACTAAATCCTTTCATCCAATAGAATTTATACAAGTTTAGGTTTCTATTTTAACCTTATCATTTAGATTTAACCTTAAGTTAAATAATTTAACTTTTACCGTGTCTTCTTGTTTTCTTACACTATAAGGTTAATAAACTTACTATAACAAGCCAAAAGAACTCCAAGTTGTTTATTATTAACATATATAACATTATCTAAGTCATTTGGCCGAACCATAGATTTTTAGGAATAAAATAAAAATTAATAATATAATATTTGTTTTAAAAACTATTTTATGTCAATTTTGACACTATTTGGTAATTGATTTTTGTGAAAATCATAACAGAATGATTAGTTCTAAAAAAGTTAATTAAATCAATACTGACATGTCATATTAACTTATAAAATCCCTATAATTCATAAAAAGTCTCAAATTACATTTATTTCGGTATTTATAACATCAATTATGTCAATATTTCATTAATAAGATAATTACTGCATCATCTTTGTGTCAAAAATAAATTATATTATTTAATGTCTAAAAATTATAAATAAAATACAATTATTTAGGAAATCTTTTTATATTTCTAATGAATATTTATAGTCGAATTTATCTTATATATAACCCTATATTAAAAATTATTTACTTATTAAACTTTGATTTTAACTATTTTAACCCTTCTTTAATTAAATTAATATTAAATGTCCTAATCTAATCCAAGTGGGCCTAAATGGTCATATTTTATTCCTAAGGTTTTTTTTGGTCGAATTAAACTTATCCAATAGAATTAAGACATGTGTTAGGGTAATAATAATATCAATTTTACCCTTAATTACCCTATTTACTTTTAACTGTGGTAAAAAAAGTAAACAATTACTATTCACCAAAAATTATTTTCATCTCATTGAACCACATTTTAGTCCTTGATATTAACCGTGTCTCTCGTATTTTCAAAATTCCACTCATAGAAGCAGTAAAATTAAGTTTTATGAAAAATTCAGTTTTTTAACTACCACTTTGTGGTTTCACTATTCATCAAAAAATGAAAGTTTCCAGAAAAATACCAAAAATTGGGCCTAATCTATATTTGATATTATGAATTCAGAAATGATGTCTATTTTACCAAATTCAAAACATATAAGTTGCATTAATTAATTTATAAATTAATTCTCATCGTCAAAACAAATAGAATGTTTTTAAGAGATAATAACTATCAAAAGATTGACACTTATTTATGTCTGGTTTAAATGTGAAATTACATCCAATGACCAACATTGTATTAAATGGTAAAAATGTATTCTAAATATACTTTAAAACCACTCAAATTAATAATTTATCACTATTAGTTTTTTCTATTAAAAAAGTTGTTTTTAATTAAAATTTAGTAATTTTTACTATTCATCAGAATATGAAATTTATCTGAAAAGTAACAAAATTTCACCCTAACCTAATTTTGATATTCAGAATCCAAAAATGAAGTCCATTTTGAAAGATAAAATATAAAAAATTTCAAAAAGTGGGTATTACTATTCATAACGGCTAGTTTATAATAATATTATAATAATATCTCGTTTAGTAAAACTCGGTATTGCGTACTACACACGCTATCGAGGAAGGTCTTTATTGCGTGTAATGCAAGCCAAGTCAGAGATTCATTTAGTAAAATCTCTGTTTGGTGTTGTGTATAACATAATCAAAACTTATTTCATTTATACATTAAACAAAATCTATACATAATGTTGCGTAGAATAGTTTCTACAAAACGAACTTGAAATTGTGTGTAACGTGAGCCAAGAATAGTATTGCGTATAGTGCAAGAAAATATGGTGTTGCGTATATCACAATCTAATTTTGGTGTAGCGTACAACACAAGACATTAAAAATAATATTTTTCATAAAATATCGGGGTGTTACAATACATGAGGTCCATATGTGTAAATAGGAAATTAGACCTAAGGTAACGGTTTCACATATCAATGTTTACATATGTGAGACATATGCACTATTAACCACTTAATTCTACTATGTGGTTTATGTATATCCATTTGATATATAATATCCTGAATATAATTAATCTTATAGTATTAAATTATTCATTTTATAATTATTACTATCATGGGCATATGATTTGACTGATTTCAAGTGCTAAGGGATTTCTAAGCTCAATTTCCATTCATTAGGTTATATGTTTACTTCACTGATTATATAATTCCAATATTATATGTTTTATACAATATTTACCTCATTATTTTACCTTCCCACTTCTTCTAGTGTGGATATAATTTTCTTACACATAATCACCCCACCGATAAATTCTCACCTCAATGATGCAAACTTTATAATGTGATTTCTAGTCCCACTTTTATTTATGGGTGACTTATGCCATATTCAACACTTATTTTTGATGTGTGGTTTATATACTACCAATGTATATATTTTAATATTATTATAATTAAATTTATAGGGATTTATATATCCATTTGATTATCTATATTTCATGGGGTTTAAGGTTTCAACATTACCAAAGTAATAGAGGATTTGTTTTAGAATTTTCGTTATTTGAGAAATTTGTTATGTAATATACCTATATTCTGTTATGTGGTGTGTATACTATTACTTTGACATGTTATATCATGAATATACTTATTAAAATGATATTATAGGTTTAATTTAATGTTATTACTTTGTTTTTCTTATGATTAAAATGCTTGAAAATGGTATGGGATAATTTGGAATTATTATAGATTATTTACACAAAAAAATTCATGATCTCATTTAAATAATTTCATCTATGTAAAAAATTGTTAAATATTATAATTAATTGAGTTTTATCTCTTATGATACCATCTACCATATTTTATTAAATAGTTACTGATTAGCTTCACTAGGGATGTACTATTTTTATTCCATTCACCATATCACCCTGGATGATTTTGTGATGAAATTTATATACATATTGACTGCTAGTTTCAATAAAAATGTATAAGATAATGATTTCACCATGTTAATATGAGGAATTTATTGGATTAATTATGAGATATTTTGGACCTGTTATAGACCCTTGATACATCGATAGGTCTCATGGGATAAACTAGTTTAGGTATTGGCTTAGGCTATACCCATTTATATACAGTGTCTTGGTCTAGTCCTTAACGTTATGTTTATTATGTCATCCATTATGTGTTTCCTCATTATGAGATTAGTTATTGATATTCCATGGTATTATTAAATTTTTATAATATCCATGGTTAGGTTTTATTCTCATGTGTTTATTTATATGTAATTAATTTATTATCATTTATTCATTCCATATTATACTCAAGATTATATTTAAATGGATTGTGTTTTAGTTTTTCCCCATGAATTAATTTTTAATATTATATATTCATTATATATTATGTTTTACTTTTACCCTTAATGAGCATCTTATCTCACATTTTCCTTATGTTTTATTTTTACATATGATTCCATGAAGTATATTATGATTGTAATGAAAGGTTATTCTAAGGGGAATAAAAGTTATCTCAAAGAAAACACATTTTTAATTATATGATTAAAATGTAATTTGAATTTGAAATCTATATTTAATTTTCCAAGACTACTAAACTATTTTATTATTTTGTATGTGATTCTTTGGGTGTAGTTCTAATGTAATAATGTAAGTAACTAACAGTAGGCCACTAGGGCCTGTGTATTTATAATGAGGGTCAGATTCGAAGGTGAAATCACCAAAAACCCATTGATATAAGTGACTTATTCATGAAACCTAGATCAACCACAAACCCAATTAATAGGGGGTGGGCTCAAAGGTGATCATGAGACATTCTCATATTATATTTCTTTGATCTCTTTTCATCAAACTAAAGGACTTCACAAGCATTCGATGATTTTGATACATAGCACTCAAGAAAAATATTCACTTATATGAATAGTTCTTCCATGAATACTCTTTTGTGAGAAAGTGATAATTAATCAATGATACCTTCACAAAACTGAATTTCATGAACCAGGGTGTAAAACTTTTTTAAGCCTTGAAGATTTCCACTAACAATAATGAAGTTATGGTAAATCAATGGATGGACATGGCTAGAATCCTCATGATTAGGGAGTGGTTCAAAACAGTTTCAAATCATGATACTCTTGTTTAATTATTTATGGACGAATAGTAGAAATATCCACTCTAGATAAGAAATTATTGTATTTATTAAATATAAGGGAAAATGTGTTCATCCATAATGCTGATTGAGATAATACCACTTATATGTTTTGGAGATCTTCCAGGCAGTATATATGGAACTAATTTACCATGGGTCACTATGTGATGGTCCATGTATTGATCATTGATCATTTTTTATGGAATAACATAAACAATATCAATGTGGAGGAAGCCAACAAAGAAACACCCTCCCCCAAATATGAGAATATTCTCAAGGTGATATTAGTGCACTATCTCCAAGGATGGATGGATGAATGGGATCTATGTCAAGGTGAAAATTTTAAGAGTGAGTTAGCATGGGCATACTTGGAATTATAGTTCAATAGTGAATTTGAGGCGAATCTAAAGAGGGTTCAGTTATATGAAGTAGAGTGGACATCATAGATCCATGTGAATCTCCACCTACATATTATGTTCCAGAATTTGAAGAGTTTATAACTATGAACCAACGTATCTCATCTAGACCATTGAGATATTGACACCATCTTGTAAAACCTCCACCATATTTTATGGAAACAAATTCAATAAGGACTTTATGAGAAATTCCTCCCTATATAGGACATTTGGGAGGACCAAGAGAATATGGTGAGAATAAAAACGTATTTACTATATCTAGTGCAACAGTTGGATGGTAATATGTTTGGGATGCAAGATATACCTTTAATTAATTGGTTCAACTTATTTCTAAATGAGCATGTGAGCAGGCTATCGGGGATGCCTTTTCAGTTCCTAAAGCCTCATAGTGAAGGAAAGAGAATTATTAATAGAGAATTTGGGAAGTAGTCTTGGGTCAAAATTTGGGGTAAATCATAGAAAATTTTTCTATTGTGGTCAGGCTTGGGGGGTTCATTTCAACTCTGGTCTTAGGATGGATACTAATGGACTTTGATGCATGCATGGGGGTAGAGGTAAAAAATTCTTATTATGGAAGTAATATTGAAGGTGGGATATCCTATCATCCTCAATGTTCTAGTATTGAAAATTAAATAAAAATTGTTGTGGCTCATTGACTAGTGGAATGCATCCTTATTCATGTGTGGGTCATTACATTTATAGTATATTTGTGTCTCCACTCACATGGGGGTATGATTATATAAATCTGATATCTCATCATATTATAAATTTCTGGCCATCACTGTTTAACATCACCAGTAGTTGGACTCTCATACTAGATCTAATAAGCATGCGGAAAAGGAATTGGACTGGTAAACTAATTTATCTTCTACCTTTACCCCCTTTTGATAGGGGTGGTCATAGATGAAAGCATAAGGACTATGGAATAGTGTTTATACCTTCTATCCATCCAAATTGGGTGTTAGTGGAATAGGTCTACGGCAAGGTGATATTCAAACCATACACCCTATATTGATTCTATCAGAAACTTAGGTGCCTCCAAAGGACTATCCCAAAGGTGTAAATTGGATTAAACATTAATAACCACCCTTCAGTTCTTCAACAAATATAGAGAAAGTTTTTTTGGGATGACCTTAGAGGAAGGAATAAGCTACCACTGGTCAATATGTCTTATGGTCTCTTCCATAATTACAAATTGATTTGGGAGAGTGTGTACCATGAGGATATTTTTAGGTGTCCATCAACTCTAGTAGACTTCGTGGAAGAGGCCCCAAAACCATGCGGTTGGGCTCATGATGTTTCCTACGACACATTTTGAGGAGGAATAGTTGGGCATGTGGGGAGTGAGGCATCAATTTCTCCACATGTTTCTTTCCCTGTTGAGGGTGATGCTCTAGAAGGGGTGTGATAGTAGGACTAATGATCTAAGAAAAATAGACCAAGGAAAAATGGGTATCCTTCAGAGTGGTTTTGGGGGAATAGGTTTAGGCATTGGGGAAGTGGTTTCAATGCATGGAGGTCCATAATTATGTTTTATTTCCCAATCCATAGAGGGATTGGGACATGTTCTGACACCTTTGGTCCCTCTAAGCATTATGGATACACCATCAGGATGGGTGAATCTACATATCCAGGTTTGGCCACACTAATGAAGACATCCATGCTCCCTAATCTTGAGTGGTGTAATACTCTAGGTGCTAGAATACATGGTCCCCTCTCATAGAATGGTGAACCATTTGATAGACTGGGTGTGGATCCTGCTAAATATCCCCCCCCCCCTCATGCCAAAAAACTCTCCAAGATTCAATTGGGTACACATATAGGTTTCTAGGATGGTTTAGTGGTGGGGGAATCCTATGGGAGTGATTCATGTATAGAAACCCTCAAGATTAGAGACCATACGACGAATGAGGTAAATTTCTAATCATCCTAGTGATTATCACCCATTTCAACCCTTTTCTCGCTTATATCATGATTTAAAAGGCCTTTTTAAGTATCATATTATATAGAATAGGGGGGTTAACAATGGATCATTAGAGGACAATGGTCATGACCCGAACCCCAAGGGCACGGTTGTGGCACTTCCCCTTAGCACTATAATCGCATGAAGAAATCCATTTGTGAATGATGTTGTACCTATGTCTATAGATTATTCTTAATTAAATAAGGATCCAAATGATACTCTCTATTTTAATCCCAATTTAGTTATAACACTTTAATCCTATTGTTATGTTAAATAGTTTTTTTGTTTCATTTTAATAGAGACAACATACTTTGAAATGGTGCAGCATCTAATGACAAAGGAAATGGTCACTTTAGAGATGTATTCATTGTATGGGCGCTTAGATAACCTCACTAACCTACATCATGGTATATACAATTCATGTAAGTATTATCCTATATCCACCCCACCCCTTTTTTCTATAATTTATGATAATCTAACCATGTGCCTTATACAATAACGAAAAAAAATTGGGGTCACAACTGGTGGTGGCGATCCTTGACCCATTATGTCCTATAGTTGTTGTGGTAATATCTAATGATGTGTCCTAAATGGTAAAATGATAGTAGGTTGAAACATATATAATTATTTTTAGGCTAAACAAAATTTGGTTCTTCAAACTATATCCTCAAAAGAGGTTTTGAAATCATTCCACCAAAATATAATGCTGAGGAGGATATGATGGTTGAGCTGATCTCGATAGTGCCATGAAAGGTTAGAGATGCCCCTATATTGGGAGGAGGATCTTGAGAAAATGATTTTACACTAGACTTGGGGATTATCTTGGATGAGAATATTCTTGTGGATGATCCATTCATTGATGTGTTATCATCCTTAATTGAGTACAAGCCTATATATCATGATAACTTTGAGGATTCTAAATCTGATATAGCTGAGGTGAATGGGGTTGTTTGATAAATGGTGTGATGGAGTGTGTGGGGTTTCATTACTCATATTCTATAGGCCGATCTATCAATCCAAGTGGATCCCTCAACCATTGGTCACTCAGATTTAGATATGGTATGGTGGAACTTAGTGGCCTTCATGCTCTTTCTCCAGACATTTTCAATGAGTTACTACATGTAGTGTGGAAAGTGTTTGACACCTCCTTGTACAAGGAATAATATGTGGGTAATAAAGTGGTCCAGGCAGGAGAACAAGAGTTTTCATGGCTGAAAGGGGAGGAAAATCAACATGAGGCCATCATTAATTAAAAAAATAGATCATCAACCAACTAAGGGTTTATTTATTAGTTTTTGAGGAAGATTAAGAAGATGTATCATCCATAGAGGTATAAAACATAGATGAATAGGGCCCGTTGTTGATCTGAGCCAATAAAGTTTATCCCGTCATGAAAGAGGAAGCAACAGAGCTAGACATGTGATACAAGACTCTATAGGCTACATAATATAGGATGGTCGAGTTAGAATGTTTGATCATTGGGGATGAGACTTATAGATATTCCTTTTCCTCTGTAATAAAGGTGAGGTCTCAGCCTATGGGTGACTCTCCTAAATTTTGAATTTAAATTTGTTTGTCTTTCCCTACATGCATATATCTCACACCCTTTTTCCACTGTATCTCAGTCATACCAATAATATAACAAATAATAAATTACTAAGTACACATGATTCATGGACAATTAGGTAAAAAAATTATTGACCAAATATTATTATTTCATATGTAATTCCATGATATGTTGGGGTTGTATTGTTGTATTGGTCCCCCTAGAGACCCCTAGTTCTGGAAACTGGAGTGGTGTAATTCTGGGGATTTCATAAATCTCATCGATGAATATAGCTCTTGAAAGTGTAATAACTAAGGCATTATATCTCCACACGAGTGGGGGAATAATGGAGAGATGTAAGGATCAATGTGTGAATGTGGGTGGGTTGAAGATAACTATTTACCATGTTTGAAACATAGGTTCCACAATCATTCTGTTGAAGGTGTCCTTTATAGGATGTGTACCCAACATGGTTTCTAGCATAATTTTTCAATGTGTTCTCACCATAGGGGGTGTGGATTTTACATTCATATAAGATAAAATTGAATCATTTGATTTGTGTACCTAGGTAGGTGGTGAGCTTATTTTTCCCCTACACCATCATGGTAATGGGAAGTTTGGACATGTGAAGTGGATGTCGGCCTGGATTATGAGAACACAAGGTGTAATGATAGGAAGATATAGTTATTATAAAAATATTGAACACTATTGAGTATATATCATCATTTTTGAAGAATATGGATGTGAGTGTGTAAAATTAATGGAAAGAACATAATACATTTTGGGGAACACGAGCACTAGCCAATTGGTTCCCATAGAGGAAACCAATGGTTTCTCATGTTTTTTAACTTAAGTTCGTGTAGCTTTCACTTAGGGGTAAAAAAATTTGGTCATGCATCTAGGTCCCTGATTACTAGTTTATGGTCATAGATCTTGTACCAAGACACCATGTTTAAGGTCATTTATCATAGACTAAGGCTCTTAGTTTAATGTCGTAGATATTGAACAATAATTAATGGTTATGGGTTGGTTTAGATATTGGTAATTTTGGTAAAAAACACCATGAAAAGGGGGCTTATGGGGGCCCTGCACATCAAAATTTTCCCTGATACTAGTCTCAACCATTTTATTGTCATAATTCATAGACCATAAAGGTTGTATCATTGAAACTATGAGGTAACTCTGACCAAGGTTCCCAATCCCTTATGATCCATGATCAATGTGGGAAACAAGGAATGGTAAAGAGCCTTCCTAGTTAGCTTCATGTTCCCCATAAGGGAAAAGAGAGGGGTCAATTGAGAATCTCTAAAATTCGGAATTTCTTAATCAATGTGTGTGAATGCATGGAGGGTAACACTGATGGCCTAAAACGTCCACTAGAATAAGGGAATATGAAAATGTGGTAAATCAGGACATCTCGGTATTTAAATCTTGATAGGGGTGATCAATGGGTGGGGGAGACTCTTGGACATGTTTGAAACATAGGTCCCATCAGCACATAAGTTATGAATTAGTTGAACAAAGGTGGCGTCGACTATTTACCATGTTCGAAACACATAATTCACTACTTTTCATGAACATCCATTTAGGGAATGGATCATATTATTGTATATTGGCCATCATGTTTAGACACCCTTACCTTTATGGGATCCCATCTGGGTCTAGAGGATTATAGAGATCCAAATTGAGTGTTTCTCTATGTATTAATCTGTGTTGGTGAAATATTCGAGAATAAGTTCAACAGTGATGGTTTTACTCCACCTTTCATTTGAGCACTCTGAGGGGGAGTGCATCAGTAAGAAATA
Source organism: Viscum album (assembly GCA_963277665.1). NCBI lineage: Eukaryota > Viridiplantae > Streptophyta > Magnoliopsida > Santalales > Viscaceae > Viscum > Viscum album. Next base: position 278,390,210 of record OY728123.1, on the reverse strand, counting down.
ATTGAATGTGTTCTCATGGATTGATGTGATAGGGTATATTAATAATAATGTTGTACTCATGATATATGATATTGGAATCTCTATATATCCCATGAAATTAAATGTGAATCAATATTTAAATTGTACTTTGACATGGAATGGTAGGTGGTCAATAGAAGGAGGATAAATCATTATTTAGTGAAGGATAAATGTATTATTTAGTTTTACATCATATAATATCTATGTGAACCATATAGTTCAATTTCGTGTTGAAATTATTCTAGATATGAATTTTAATTTCATACAGTAAGGATGGGGTTATTTGATTTTAAGGTCTTATATATTTGAACAAGATTTCATGGAGTTTCATGTCATGTGACTAGGATGTATTTTCAAGTTGATGTGACTTTTCTATCCAAGAATTCCCTAAACCATGTGAGATATTAGACAAAGATGCATAGAGTTCAAGGTATTAATTCCTACACATAAGGTGAATGCATCCCATAATTTTCGACATGACACAAATGAGTAGTGACCCAATGAGTAAGGTGGTTAAGGAGGCCCAGTACCATGAAAAATATATAGTAAATGTTGTACATGGTTTAGTTAATGATTCAATCACAAAAAGGGAATGTGTCTCGGATTTTTTGGCCTTACATGGAAGATTAATGACCTAATATAAAGGCCCAGAAACACACAAAATATATAGGACATATTTCACATTGTTCAGGTTCATAATTCTTGTACCAAAGTGGTGGAATTCCATTCAGGTAATTCTTTTTGTATTTCAACTGTTCTTGGAGAAATTCTCACAACCACTCATAATCCCACATGATCCAGGTAATGAAGGCATGCAGTATGGTACTTATGCCTTGATCTTCCCATTATTTCTTAATTATGTTAGTTCATGAAAGAATATTATCTTTCTGATAGTTCAAGGGAACATGATTAGAGGTTACACCTCCTGAGGGAGGCTAATATTATCATGGATATATATGGTGACTTAGTTACCCACTAGTGGGACAAGGACTATGATTGGGTCTTCCACTTGATGAGGAATATAAAATTTGTTTCTCGTTATCATCTCATAATAATTCCATGAGGTATATTATGCTTGATTCAAATGATATCTCATGATTTTAATAGGAGGAATCCTGTACATGTCACATAGGTGGAGTGAATTCATGACTAGCTCAAATATAGGGGGTCTAGGCGTCACTACATATCCCATGAGGTTGGAAATCATGACACATATAGTTATAACATGGATCTTCTCACATTAATCATATGAGGCATCCTTTATTTATCTCCAGGGTTAAGACTATATATTAACATAATGTGTTGAGGATGTCAGTTTTTGATCATCTCATATTTAGAATATGATGCATCCCATGTTTGTAACATGGGGAAAAGATACATTTTAACATCATGTGTTGAGGATGTTGGCTTTTGATCATTTAATATTTTTCATATGTGGAATCACATGTTTATTGTATAGGATAAGGATACATTTTATCTTCCTTTGTTGATGAAATATTTTTAAATCAACCCATATTTTTTATATGAGTAATCCCATGTTTATCACATAGGGTAATGCAATAGTTTAATTTCAAGTGATGGGGGAATTATACTATAGTTTAATTTTTTATGAATAAGATGTTATATTTGTAGTTTATAGTCATGGATCTTAGGCATAAGGTGTTCAAAAAAAGTATCATTTGAAGAACCTATCATTTTTATGCGGTGTGATATGCTCCCCAACCATGGTGATCAATGAGTACTCACCATTAGAGTGTATTTTATGAATAACGTAAAGTAATTTACATTTAGGATCTAGTTTTGGAAGCTTCCTCCTATGTATCATTAGTTCCCTATGACCAACACCATTCCACCATGAATGAATGAAGGGAGGAAAACATTATTTTGATGTCTTGCACCACAAAATTTTGATGCCTTTCTTAATAAGCTCACCAACACCCTAACATCATTATTTTACTACCTCAAAATAATCCAAATGGGCCTCATTTTCTTTTAAAATGTGTTGTGATCATAAATAGTTTTATGGAGTAATGGTATTTTAATAATTATTGTTAAACCCTACTTCTATTCCACACACAAAAGTGTATGGGGTTGCCTGGGTGGAATTCAGATTTATCGTCTGGTACACCCAGAGGGTGTTGGGGAGATTATTTGGAAAACACTTCTTATTATGACCTATCATATTCATTAGTATGTTAGAGAGGATTTTTAAAAGCCTCAATCTATCCATTTACCATAATTTGGTTTTTGGAAGTCTTCTTGGACCAAATGTTGTACTTCCCGTATAGCTTCATTAGCTCGTTGGGTTGAACGTTGCTCTCATTATCTATGAAAATGGAGTGAGGAATACAAAATTTTTTTATGATTTCTTACTTCAAAAAAAATTCAATAATTATTTTTTACCTCTTTAATGGTAATTTAGTTTTCCCACATTGGGAAAAAATCTACTGTAGTCATAATTACCCTGTATTTTTGAGCGTCTTTCAGTGGTTAGATTCCCATAAAATCAATACCCTATAGGGAAATGGGATATAAGTACTTGGTGGTATAAAGAAGATCTGGTGTTTGACGAAACTCTTTTGTATGGATTTGGAACACATTACACCTCTTGGTTAATTAAATGTAGTTGTGGTCTATAGTGGTATAGAAGTACCCCAACCTTCAAATCTGGTGGGCGAGCATTAATCCAGCATACTGGGTCCCATATGACCTAGAAAATAATTCTTGAATGAATTCAAGAATATCCTATCCTTGTCTGAAATAAAGAAGGATTACATAAAAATCATTCATATATAGGGTTTGATCAAAGTTGATTCCATCCTTAAGGGTATATTTCAGCACAGCTAAATGAATTTTCTCTCACTCAACTTGTTCTAGTGGGAGTGTATCATGATGAAGATACTCTACAAATAAAGTCATACAATCCGGTAATTCTTCAACCACTACGGAATATGATATACCTTTTATAGATTTGGTAGTTGTTAGTTGGTTCACCTATTGATATTCTTCACCAAAGTTTATGGGGGAAATGACTCTGTAGTAGGCCACAATAATTGCCAAACCATCTGGGTCGGGCTCTATGATAAAACTATCCATAATCACCAAAGAATTTACCTGGTCATTATGGGTCCTGGTAATAAGGGTCACCTTTGTCTATGGGAATAACCAATCTATAAAATCGTAGGTCCTTATAAATTGATGTATTAGTACCTACTTTTTGATGATGTATTCATTGTTGATTTACTTTTTTATTAGTTCTGAGTCTCCCTATATATATTGTTCGGGCATATTAATATCGAGATCCAACACAAATCTAGTTATGAGGACCTGATACTCGACCTTGGGTCTTTCACAACCTTATAAAAACAAGAACAATTATGGAAACATGGAATGTGTGGTAGTGATGAAGACAATCCCTAGTCCCACCCTTTTTAGTTAGGGATTATTGAGCCTTATCCCATTCAAACTATGGGAGGTTCCATAAAAAATAATCATCCATCATTGTGTGGTCTGATCAATTGAGAGGATTTCATCATCTGGTAAATCGATATAATGGGTCGATTCCTTAGGAGTTAGGTGGGTAGCTATAAAATCTCCAATGCCTAAACATTGATATCCTTATTGGGGAAAACTATATATAAAACTACTAAGAAAACATTTTCCATTGTGTCAATCACCTTTTCTGCATGTGGTGATTGAGGATGTGCTTCTAGAACTTGACACTAGACACCCAATATATTTTTTAGAACTAAACGTAATGTCTTAATTTATGAACTATGAATACAAGGTATGAGTATCTTTTTCATTAGGAGAATACCAAGTCTCAAATTTGAGTAACATGCAGCTGAGATACTAGATGTTTTTTCCATCCCTCACTGTTCTTTTGAAACATTAGATCACCAAGGTACCACTCAAGGGTGGTCACATAAAGGACCAAAGGATTCCTAGTTATGCATGGAATTAAGATCAAATAATACAATAGGTAATACTTGATGTCCACAAATGCAGTCTGGAACTCTTTATCCTGCTATTGGAGGGTTCATTTCTTCATGATTTTGTTAAGGGGATTACATTTTCTAGAAAATTTTCATATTAATAACCTGATATACATCAAAAGGAATTGGAAGCCTCACAATTATTAAAGTATAAATTGAGGTGGAATTTTTCTCTTGGATTTGATCTTCTCTGGGTTAATCTTGATGAATATATATCATAAAAAATAAATGGAAATTTTTATAATTGACCCTCAATACATACATCAAGGGGTTCTTTTATGGATATGGGAGTAGTGGAAATTGGACACTTTGTCAATATTTCTGATATGGCCTTGATGTTGGTGGTATTTTACCACCAAATCATCCACATAACAGTACACTAGTGTCCCAAGGAGAAGCTTGATGATATAGTGCATGAAAGGTCGGTTGGTATCTACATATTACATGAGGACCAATGGAATTTCATAGTAGTATATGGTGTCATGAGGTCTCATATAGTTAGTGGATTCTTCATCCTCCAAGTGAATCCAGATATGATTATATCCAGAGTACCCTTCTATAAAGTATAAGGCTTAGAAGCTAGTAGTGGAACCAATTAGAAACTCTATAACTGGGAGAGGTAAATAATACTCCATATATTGGAAGTTAAGATCCCTAAATTCAACATGGAATCTGATTTTTTCTATTATTATTCCAAACAAGATGAATTTTGGATAATCAATTTGGTTATCGGACTTCCCTTATAATGTGGTTTTTTATTAGCATGTAGATTTATGCCTTGACCACTACACCATGAGAATGATGCACCTTTATCAGAGGCCATTTATATCGACAATGACCATCTAGTAGCCTATGAAGATTATCATCCACTAGGGCATTGAGTCCCAGTATATCATTATATCTCCAAGTGAATACATTGTTGTGCTACTTCACGAAATCCATGTACTGTTCCTTATCTTCTAGGGCCATTATTGTGATAATTAGTGACAGACTTAGGTATTCCTATATTCAGAGATTAAGATGTGTTATTTAATCAATGGTGGTATATATTACACCATAAAAAACATGAGGGGGTTCCCCCATATCTTTTTTATCATCTAAAGCTAAGGATTCAATGAAAATTAAAAACCCACCTAGATATGGGGACTATGGAGGTATACTTCTTTCTTTCTTGAAAAAGCTAGGATACTTGGTGAAGGATTCCAATTATATTAAGATCATGGAAATAAAGGTTGATGTTCCAATTCTACGTACTTATATATGGTGTGGTCCATCTATAATATAAATGAATAATGACCAGTGAACTTCCATTATGCTAGCTCTGCTCTCGAGAACATACTACACTATAATGGGTTCATGTCCATGGGGAGGACCTCCTGGTAAGTGATAAGAGTTGTATTTTTTGGCCATAAAAGTGTATGACCAATATAGGAATAATCATGGCCACAGAATAAAAGGTTTTTGGATACAACTAGAGTATTATAAGGAGCAATATCTCTTTTAAATTCACTCTAGGTTTTTTTAAGTGGTGATTAAGTCATTGGGCGAATTGATGCATTAGACCCCATCAGTCTGAACCTCATTTTATTCCCTATTTTTGTAGTAATAATATATGTGTTCAGATTTATAAGAGTTGAATAGAGTTTTATCACTAGTTATCACCCTAACTTTACCATTGATGGTGTACATTAGGTATTGATGATATGAATTGGGGCCCACTACCTGTAGGGGAAGCTTGGTCCTACCCAACAAGGCATTAGAGATGATTTCCTATAAAACAAACATCAAATCATTTCTCACTAAATAGTAACCAAAAAGGGTCTCTAGGTAGATCATAATGCATAAATTCTGATCTACCTTGTCATACCCCTAAATTTTCAGTTTGGAGGAAGTAAAATATATGTCTATGAACCCCAATTTGTAGGGAATTTCAGTTGGGATGATGCTTATCACAGAACCCATGTATACCAAGAACCTATAGATTTCCACACCCTTAAACTGTCCTATAATGTATAAAGATCATTTGTGACCCTAAATAATGATACCCTAATCCTAATCATATAACGATATGATGGAATGACACACCTCCCTTTTGGGATCATTTTCACAATCGGCTTCAGTGGTGGCTACATCATTCTAGAACTGGGGGTGTATTTTTAAGGCCTCGATGGGAGGCCCACACATATCCTTTGATAGGTGGTGTTCCTCGAAAATAAGTAGTCTTTCCATTATTCTATCAAGATTCTTCAGAACACCATATTTTTATTAGAGGTTAATGTTTCTACTCATTATAAGTGTCTATTTCACTGGGATCATTTTGGGGATATTTGGAAAAGATTTATAGCTCGGTTATATCTTTTCATATCCTACTATTTCATAAATTGATTAGGATGAGCACTATATGGATGAGGTCTAGTTGAATGAGGTAGATCCCAAAATGACAATGAATTAGATTTACGTTGTTGTTCTTGAGATGCAAAATCAACCTATATATTTAGGTACTAAGGAACCCCTACTAATTCGATTAGTGAGAGATATTTTTGTCATGCATTACAAGGGGTCACTTGTATGGCCTTAGGGGAATGAATTTTCCTTTATATGGAGTCATCCTAAAAACTATTTTTTATATCCGGAATCCTACCTCTCCCTCAATGATGGCACCTAGAGGAACCGTAGGGGGAAACGAGGAACTCTTTATCAAGGGATACCATAAAATAATCTACCAGCCTCACTATATTTATTGAAGAATATAACTTTTATTCATATATTTAATGTTATAGAACTTTTCAAATTCCCCATGTTCCCCTAGATCAGCGAGAAAGAAGGCTTAATGCATGCAAAACTGGATTTGACGCATATGGGGGGTTTTGGTTTTCATGATGTTTCTGATTCATATTACTATAATACATGGTAGGATTTTTTCCATTAATTTCATGGAGTATGCGTAGTTACTACAATAGGTGTTAGCAAATTCAAGTGGTTTTGGTTAATTCTCTGTGTAACTCCCCGACCCCAGTTACCCAGAGTCGGTACATTATTTTAATACATTGGCATGATTACAAGGAATCAAGTCCCGAAGGACCGATCAGTTTAGAAGTCTTGGAAAATAGATTACACACATGAATTTTACATTACACTTTAAAACATAAAAAACAACATAAATAATCCTTTATTAATTTCATGATTCCCTCGGCTTAACCAAGAATATCAACCACAATACACTTCTTGGAATCCTGGTAAAAATAAAACATAGAAAGGTGTGATCTCAAATGCTTATTAAGGATAACAATATAGAGGAAACTTTAATAAATAATCATAAACATTTATGGCAATTTATAACCAAAACAAAATCCTTTTAAACTTGAACTTCATCATTATATGGAAAAAATAAAATAAAATAATTCCATTTAATTATTCACATGGATATTCTACTAGTCGAATAATCGCATGCAATATCACTAACCACTTTCATAACGATGGAATTCATAAATCCAGATTATGATAACCACATATTCAAGGCCTCATGCCAAGACTACAAATAATATTTTGTCAAGGCCTTGTGCTAAGACACTAGTTTGTCTCATTATACCTATCGATGCATCGAGGAGCTATAGCAGGCTCCACCCGTCACTTACTAAGTCCAATGCATTCCTCATATGAATAGGTTTAAACATAACATAAACATTCATATTAAAACTAGCAAACGAAATGTCAATAATTTCTCTATAACCCATGAATGGTATAAAAATATCAAATCCACAGTCAAACATATCACAAAACCTTCAATACAATATAGATGTTTTGTATCATAGTAAATCAACTTCAAATAAGTTTAAAATCCATCCAAGGGTGTTGACATAGATGAAAATGATTTGTAAAACTCTTTGAGAGAAATATCCTTTTTTCATGAAAACATTTAAAAGTCACACAATTTAGAGAAGAAGACATTTAAAGACTTTTTTTAATCAAAGTTTCCCATACCACTTTGAATCTTTTGAAAGGAATTAACATTTTAAAAACATTCATGTCCATATAAATAAATCCTTAAAAACCATTTTGAAGACATCGACATTAATGAGAAATATTTATAAGAATAAATATTTAAAACATTTGAAATGATGTTCTAGTAAAAAAAAGTCCCTTAATATAATCCCTTTGAAAACTCTTTCATAAAACATGGACATGTATTATAAATATGTCCCAGTAGATACTTACATAAAAACAACCTCGGATAATAAATAGATTGTGAAATTAACCCTTACCAATTTGGTAACTTACAAAACATACACCCCATGAAAGAGGTATCATCTAATGAATATGTAAATACACATAAATTAAGGTTTATTAGACAAATAATACAATTATGGGAAGTACATACACAACACAAAAGTTAATAGTGGAAATATGGCATGAATCTCATGGGAATAAGGAGTGACATGAAAACCCCTTACCTTGCACTTTCCTTTAGCCGAGGGTACGTTTAACCTCCGATATGAAGACTATAGTATGATATTAAATTATACCAGAACCATATTAATATTTATGATATCTTAAATTATTCATTTATGACTTTATACTACCCATTTAATAATAATTTCCATGTTATATTAATATTTCGGGTAATAATCGCTTTCTTTATCGTAGGTGTTTTAACTTGTTACTCTTGATTGTATCACTTATATAATGATTTAAATACTTCCAGAATATAAAAAATGATTTATATATCATATATATTTAGAATATAAATATGTATAATAGTCTTATATATGAAATGGAAAACACCATTTATGGAGATGGTAGTCCGTACGTATGCATAAACGTTGTTTCCGTTTTCATATAGTATTGAATGGGAGTAAGTGAATATGATATATGTAAGTACATAAATACTTAAATATATAAATACATATATCTCCAGTAGCATTATTATTTCATATATTACATACTTATTAGTTATATATATATTTATAATCATCGATGAATGGTGAACTTGGAAATTAATCTCATCGCGTCGTGGAGACGGTAATCCGTACGTACGCACGAGCAAAAATACCATTCCTTTGATATTAAAATAACATATAATTGGATGTTATATCATATATACAGAATCCTTATCATGTTATATTTCTTATTTAAAACAAATACACATCATTATTATACCCATTCAAATAATAATGTATTGAAAAACAATTACACCACGACGTGGAGACGGTAAGCTGTATGTACGCACGTATGGTGACATGTCATTCAAATGGTGGATAGAATAATGAATTTGGTTGTACCATAATTATAATAACATCATAGTATATATAATATACTGGATTTATTATTTTATAATGGAAACAATAAAGTAAAAGGAAGTGGAAGAAGAAAGTAACTTGAAAGAGGGTGGTGAAATCATTACCTCTTCTTCGGTTTCTTCCTTTTGATTTGATCAAAAGGGATCCTTAGGTTGGATTTATGACTAAAGTAAGGCCTCTAGGATTAAGGGAGTATTGTTGAGAGGTTATTTCGGTAGAGTTTGGCCGAACCAAAAGGATTTTATGGTATGAATAATTTTCTAGAAGTGGTGTCCTTTTATAAGGGGCGGAGGGGCTCTTTAGGAAAAACTTAAAGTATTAATTTATAGTAAATTCATATTTGGTTTATAATGGCTCCAAATTAGATTATTAAAATTATAAGGTTGGTATGGGTCGAAATTATTTCATCCAATAGATTTTATACAGGTTTGGGTCACTATATTAACCTTGTCATTTATATTTAACTCTTAGTTAAATAGTTTGACATTTACCATGCCACTTTTTATTTTTTTTATTATATATGGTTAATAAACTTACTATATACTTCCAAAATACCCCCAAGTGGTCCATTAATGATACACCTATCATTATATAAGTCCTTTTTCCGAACCTTAGATTTTTAGGAATAGAATATGAATTAATAATATAATATTTGTTTTAAAAACTCTTATATGTCAATTTTGACACTATTTAATAATTTATTTTTTTATGTCTTAAAAACTTTATTAATTCGAACCAAATTCATTTAATCAATCATAAAATGTCATATTAATCAATAAAATTCATTTATGACATCAAAACGTTCAAATTATATTTATTTTAACATTTATAATACTAATTATTTGATTCTTTCATTAATAAAGAAAATACTCTACCATTATTGTGTCATAAAGAAATTTAATTATTCAACATCTAAAAATTATAAATAAAATACCATTATGTAGGAAATATTTTTATCTTTCTAATGAATATTTATAGTAAAAAATATAACATATATAACCCTATATAAAAATTGGTTTTCTAAAAGATATATGCTAATGTCATTTTTGTATTTACTTTAACTTAATTAATATAAAGTGTCATTATCACTTACAAGTGGATCCATGGGTCCCAAAAATGACCCAAATATGACCATGGTCGGACATGTATCAACAAATAGTGTTTGGACACGTTTTAGGGTAATTTAATATTATTATAATATTATTTTGTTACCCTTAGTTATTGGATTTACCCTTTTACCAGGGTAAATAAAATTTTTACTGAAGTAATTATTCAAAATGTATAAAAATATGAGTTACCTATTTAAAATATTTGTACATCCTGATTCCAAATATGGAATCCATTTTTCCAAATTAAAAATACAGAAGTGGCAGAAATTAATTTAAAATTAATTCCCGCTGGCAAAACAAAATGCGTGTTTTTAATAAATAGTAACTATCAAAAGATTGACACTTGTTTATGTCCGGTTTAAATGTGAAACTATGTACAATGACCAAAATTGTATTAAATGGTAAAACTATATTCCCAATATACTTTAAAACCACTCAAATACATAATTTATCACTATTAATTATTTTGATTAAAAAAGTTGTCTTTAATTAAAATTTAGTAATTTTCACTATTCATCAAAAATTGACTGTTTTCAGAAAAATACCAAAATTTCACCAGAGACTAATTTCGATATTCCAAATCCAAAAATGAAGTCCATTTTAAAAGATAAAATTTATAATATTTCAAAAAGTTGGTATTACTATTCATAATGTCTATTTTGATTGGTCACAATGTGTTAGAATCTCGAAGTTGCGTACAATACAAGCTATTGCATTATTCAAAGGGAAAGGTATCAGGGAAGCTTGGGGTGTTACATTCTCCCCTCCTTCAATAAATTTTGTCCTTGCAATTTGAAAATGTGCTTCTAAATTAAAAGGTTGAAAATAGAAAATACCTTTGTGGAAAACCCATATCGGAAATAAGGTTAATAAAAATATAACTTTAAAAGAAAGAAAGAGAGGTATGAAGGTCACCCGAGATAGCCCATAGAAGGATTCTATGAAAACATTGATATGGAGGAGAAACAAACCATAAAGGTCGGATGGAGAGTTGTAGAAAACATAATTAGGAGAAAGTTAACTACAAGAAAATCATAAACTTGTGATTGGTTAAATGGTCTTTGATTCCCCAGTAGGAAAAGTTAACCGACAATGTTTTTTTTAAGTTACCTTTTATAAAGTTGAGGAATTTATTTAGTAGATTTACTAAGAACATAAGGAAATATACTTACTTGTCATGTAGGATTTTATTCTTTAATAAATATTTACCACAAACTCATCTTTCCCTCCAAAAGTTAATAGAACTCAGAAATATTCTATTTATCCTAACCGTATCAGGTTCCAAAAATAAATTTATAATTCATCTATCAGAACTTTAAAAAAATAAAACTATATTATACAATCTAGGGACTTCACGTAGTCTATTGTTAGGCGATAAATACCAATTTCACTATGTTTGTGGGTTCGATTCCCGCAGCTTTGTCCGACGCGACGGGTTGTCACACGGTCTGCGTGTTGTCCTTTTTATAAATATACAAAAATTACTTTGACAATAGTATCCAATGTAAAATATAATCCATTCCAACCTTTATACTTATCCAATATACTTCTGTAAACTCTCAGTCCAAAATTTATATTAAAGGTAAACATAATGTACATTCTTTTTACCTCGTAATAGCTTGTGAATACCTTCATCATGTATTCTTTTAAAACACTGAAACATCCTGAATTACCATAAAACCTTATTGATTACATTCATGCTCCCTTGTTCCTTATAGAATTCTATATATACTTCATCCATCCAAAAAATTTGTAAACTCCAACAATGATGGAATATACAAATCCTTAATCAGTTTCAAGGCAGTCATGAATATCCAATATAATTTACCAAAATCAACCATATCATATTCCAAAAATCAGTACCTCAATATTAAGACCATAATAAGGTTTATTTTTCCTTCAACCGTGTAATTTCCAAAAAGTTTAAATCGCTATAGAGTCACTTTTCTTAGTACCATAAAATCTCAAATCCTCAATTAAATAGTACTGTAGTACAATCCTTATTTATTTCCATTACATCATTGATACAACACTTCAATGAAATAATTCCAAAATAACAACATAAGAACCCTAGTCATTCATATTCGTCTGTGGTAGTATCATAACTTAATTATTATTCAATATCAACATTTGCGGCATAGTCTGATGGCTGGGAAATTGGTTCGCGTAATTTCCAAACTCCTTGCAGATGAAGCATTGTACATTTAAAACCTTTTTCTTACCCTTGCAGTCACATACTTGGTGTCCATTTTCTCCACAATTATAACATACTCCCATTCCCTTCAAGAATTTTCAAAGGTGATTCTTTCCACAGTTATCACATATGGGAAAATCCTTCTTTACCTTCTTCCTTTTATCTGTCCTTCTCTCTACCATCCTTTCCTTCTCTGACATCCCTTCAAAGCCATAGGACTCCGATAATTCTTTACATATCTTATAAACACATGATACTATTTCATCATATGACGATAATACGTGGGAGACTATTTCCCTTCTAAATTATGGTTTAAGATCATGAAAGATATGTTGTTTCTTAATATTTGGATCATGCGTATTGCTGGAGTTCTCATTCTTTCTACTGGGAACCATTTCTAAACAATGGCATACACTAGATTAGTTTATTAATTGAAATACCTAATCCCAAACTTGTAAAACACTTAACATAAATTAAACAGTTTATAGATATAATCCATAATCATAAAAATGTCTTCTTTGAGGAAGTATATACTCATAAACCCTTCATAATGGTTTGTAAAGAAAATGAGAATTATCCTAAGAATATCCCATGGGAGTGTCGTAACCAAGTGTGCAGCAAGGCCTGTTGTCGTGCACAAGTTCCTGTTCAAGTCTAGCTCAAAGCGGTGTTTTCAAGTTTTACCCCTAGGTACATCTATGCCAGAGCCGCCTCTACCTGCTCGTATCCAAACATGGATGTATTGCTCGAAAAAATCACAAAATCTCTACAATATCAAAATTCTATGAAGTTCTTCTATACTAATCCTCAAAGTCTATCTTAGGGATATGTGCTCTAATCAGAGTTTATCTAGATCTAGCTTCCATGGTTATTGTTAAACTTCCTCTGATACCAACTGTAATTCCCCAACCCCAGTTACCCAGAGTCGGTACATTATTTTAATACATTGGCATGATTACAAGGAATCAAGTCCTGAAGGACCGATCAGTTTAGTAGTCTTGGAAAATTGATTACATACATGAATGTTACATTACACATTATAACATACAAAACAACATAAATAATCCTTTATGAATGCCATTATTCCCTTGGATTAACCCCGTATATCAATCACAATACACTTCTTTGAATCCTTGAAAAAATAACACATAGAAAGGGGTGAGCTCAGATGCTCAGTAAGGATAACAATATAGCAGAAACTCTAATAAATAATCATAAACATTTAAGGAAATTTATAAGTAAAACAAAATCCTTTTAAACTTGAACTTCAACATAATATGGCAAAAATAAAATAAAATAATTCCATTTACTTATTCACATGGATATTCTACTAGTCGAATAATCACATGCAATATCACTAACCACTTTCATAATGATGGAATACATAATGCCAGACTATCATAACAACATAGTCAAGGTCTCGTGCCAAGACTACAAAAAAGATTTTGTCAAAGCCTTGTGCCAAAACACTAGTTTGTCTCATGAGACCTACTGATGTATAGAGGATCTATAGCAGGCTCCACCCTTCACTTACTAAGTCCAATGCATTCCTCATATGAATAGGTTTAAACAAAACATAAACATTTATATTAAAACTATCATATGAAATGTCAATAATTTCTCTATAAACCATGAATGGTATAAAAATAGCACATCCACAGTCAAACATATCACAAAACCTTAAATACAATATGGAAGTTTTGTATCATAGTAAATCAACTTCAAATAAGTTTAAAATCCATCCAAGGGTGTTGACATAGATGAAAATGATTTGTAAAACTATTTGATAGAAATATCCATTTTTTCATGAAAACATTTAAAAGTCACAAAATTTAGAGAAGAAGACATTTAAAGACATTTTTTGAATCAAAGTGTCCCATACCACTTTGAAACTTTTGAAAGTAATTAACATTTTAAAAAAATTCATGTCTATATAAATAAATGCTTAAAAACCATTTTGAAGACATGGACATTAATGAGGATGATTTATAAGAATAAATATTTAAAACATTTTAAATGATGTTTTAGTAAAAAAATTCCCTTAAAATAATCATTTTGAAAACTCTTTCATAAAACTTGGACATGGATAATAAATATGTCCCAGTAGATACTTACGTAAAAACAACCTCGGATAATAAAGAGATTGTGAAATTAACCCTTACCAATTTGGTAACTTATGAAACATACTCCCCATGAAAGAGGTATCATACAATAAATTTGTAAATACAGATATATTAAGGTTTATTACACAAAGAATACAATTATGGGCAATACATACACCACACAAAAGGTAATAGTGGCAATATGGAATGAATCTCACGGGAATAAGGAGTGAGATGAAAACCCCTTACCTTGCAATTTCCTTTAGTCGAGGGTACGTTTAACCTCTTGTATGAAGACTATAGTATGTTATTAAATTATACCAGAACCATATTAAAATTTATGATATTATACATTATTCATTTATGACTTTATACTACCCATTTAATAATAATTTCCATGTTATATTAATATTTCAGGTAATAATCTCTTTCTTTATCGTACGTGTTTTAAATTGTTACTCTTGATTGTATCACTTAGATCATGATTTATATACTTCCAGAATATAAAACATGATTTATATATCATATATATTTAGAATATAAATATGTATAATAGATGTATATATGAAATGGAAAACACCGTTTATGGAGACGGTAGTCCGTACGTACGCACAAACGTTGTTTCCATTTTCATATAGTATTGAACGGAAGTAAGTGAATAAGATATATGTAAGTACATAAATACTTATATATATAAATATATATATATATATAGTAGCATTATTATTTCATATATTACATACTTATTAGTAATATATATTTTTATAATCATCGACGAATGGTGAACTTGGAAATGAATCTCATCGCGTCGTGGAGACGGTAATCCGTACGAATGCATGAGCGAAAATAGAATTCTTTTGATATTAAAATAATATATAATTGGATGGTGTATCATATATACAGAATTCTTATCATGTTATTTTTATTATGTACATAAAATACACATCATTATTATACCCATCCAAATAAAAATGTATTGAATAACTATTACACCACGACGTGGAGACGGTAAGCCGTACGTACGCACGTATAGTGACATGTCATTCAAAGGGTGGATAGAATAATGAATTTGGTTGTACCACAATTATAATAATATCACAATATATATATAATATATTGGATTTATTATTTTATAAAGGAAACAACAAAGAAAAAGTAAGTGGAAGAAGAAAGGAACTTGAAGGAGGGTGGTGAAATCATTACCTCTTCTTCGGGTTCTTCCTTTTGATTTGATCAAAAGGGATCCTTAGTTTGGCTTTATGACTAAAAGAAGGACTCTAGGATTAAGGGAGAATTTTTTAGAGGTTATTTGGGCATATTTTGGCTGAACCAAAAGGCTTTGAAGGTATGAATAATTGGTTAGAAGCGATGTCCTTTTATAAGGGGGAGGAGGGGCTCTTTAGGGAAAACTTTAATTATTAATTTATAATAAATTCATATTCGGTATCTAATGGATACAAAGTAGATTATTCAAAGTATAAGGTGTTTATGGGTCGAAATACTTTCATACAATAGATTTTAGACAGGTTTGGGTCACTATATTAACCTTATCATTTATATTTAACTCTTAGTTAAATAGTTTGACATTTACCATGTCACTTTGTATTTTTATATTATATGGTTAATAAACAGACTATATACGTCCAAACGACCCCCAAGTGATCCATTAATGATACACTTATCATTATATAAGTAATTTGGATGAACCTTAGATTTTTTGGACTAGAATATGAATTAATAATATAATATTTGTTTTAAAAACTCTTTTATGTCAATTTTGAAACTATTTAATAATTGATTTTTTTAAGTCTTAACAACTTTATTAATTTGAACCAAATTCATTTAAGCAATACTAACATGCCATATTAATCAATAAGATTCTTGGATGGCATCAAAACTTTCAAATTATATTTATTTTAACATTTATAATACTAATTATTTGATTCTTTCTTTAATAAGGAAAATATTGCATCATTATTGTGTTATAAATAAATTTAATTATTAAATCTCTAAAAATTATAAATAAAATACCATTATTTAGGAAATTTGTTATATTTCTAATGATTATTTATAGTCAAAAATATAATATATATAACCCTATGTAAAAATTTATTTTCTAAAAGATATATGCTTGTGTCATTTTTGTATTTATTTTAACTTAATTAATATAAAGTGTAATTATCACTTACAAGTGGATCCATGGGGTCCCAAAATCTACCCAAAGATTACCATGGTCAGACTTGTATCAACCAATTGGTTTAGGACACGTTTTAGAGTAATTTAATATTATTATAATATTATTTTGTTACCCTTAGTTACCAGATTTACTCTTTTACCATGGTAAATAAAATATTTACTGAAGTAATTATTCAAAATTTCTAAAAATAAGCGTTAACTATTTATAGAATTTGGAAATCATGATTCCAAATATGGAATCCATTTTTTCAAATTCAAAACACAGAAGTGGAAGAAATTAATTTAAAATTAATTCCCGCTGTCAAAACAAAAAACGTGTTTTTAAAAAATAATAACTATCAAAAGATTGACACTTGTTTATGTCAGGTTTAAATGTGAAATTATGTCCAATGAAAAACATTGTATTAAATGGTAAAAATATATTCTAAATATACTTTAAAACCACTCAAATTCATAATTTATCACTATTAATTATTTCGATTAAAAAAGTTGTTTTTAATTAAAATTTTGTAATTTTCACTATTCATCAGAAAATGAAAGTTTTCAGAAAAATAAAAAAAATTCACCCTAGGCTAATTTAGATATTATGAATCCAAAAATGAATTCCATTTTGAAAGATAAAATTTATAAAATTTCAAAAAGTGTGTATTACTATTCATAATGGCTATTTTGATTGGTCACGGTGTGTTAGAATCTCGAAGTTGCGTACAATGCAAGTTATTGCATTATTCAAAGAGAAACCTACCGTGGAAGCTTGGGGTGTTACACTATGTGTATTAGTGACCACGTTACGGGCTATCCAGTCTTTTTACTTTTGTGTACCTTTCCTGGACAGGTGTTGTTACTCATTGGTTCCCTCATCATCACTATTATGATCAGTTGAGTCATGTGGTATTTATATTTAGACCTCACACAACTCGACCAGACCATGGACCACCTAGTCCTTATGCCTATATTTGAAGAAGAAAAAATCATTGATAATGTGTCTAAGGAACTTGGGTGTCTGGCCAATGAGAATAGGATACTCCGACAGTGGGGGATGGGGTCCCCTTGGGTGTTTCCTTCTTCTTGGAATTTCTTATTGATGAGATGAGAATTAATCATCTTATATCCATCAATATCCTGGATAAAATAATAAATTATAGGACCTACCTATATTTCTGGAGCAAACATGGATGGGATGATGGTATGTGGAACCCCCTTTCCCATGTCAAGATGTAGATGGGAATGAGAATGTAGGTCCTTATAGGGGTTTTTGAGGACCAATATATGTCTCCAATGATGGATTTGGTCCCCCACCTAATGTTCTACCAGATGTTGTATTCCACCATAGGGGTAATATCCTTCCTGACCTATGTCACCGAATCAATTTCTCAAATCATATTGAGGGTTGATTTCGATGACATTCATAGTGGTAAAGGCTATATATGGGACCTTGTCATCAATAGGCATGTTATCCAAATGGTACTCTCATCACCATAAAAGGGGGGTGAATTCAAGGGTATCATATCACCCTTATCCTCTGATTTTCACATAGGGATATGCTTCCAATTTGATTCAATGGAACATGATGAGGATGTCAATTCTAGGTCTCTCGAAGTTATTATGGAATCCCTATGTATAAAGTAAATTAGATACTATAAGTGTATCCCTTTTTCCCAATAAAATTGATGATAAATTTCATGCAGTTTTTTCTTTATCATATGATAGGTCATATGATGACCTTGGAGGTTTTTTTATGTTGCCCAAATATTTTGGCAAAGTAACGCTACACGGTCCTCATTATGGGACTCTTTGACAATGAGTTGGGGGTCTGTGGGAGGCCGAAACAAGATTGATATCTGATCATTAGCCAAAATATCCCAAAAACTTCCTCCTCTATTTCATCATTTTTTTGGTTCATCCTTCTCTTGGTCAACCAAGCTCTAGTTTTTGATGGTTGAAAAATTGTGTGAAGCATTGATAAGGAACTATTCTTATGATGACACTCAAATAAAGGTGGAGTCAAATGGGATATCTTACAATGGAATAATGGAATTATTTCAGGTGGTAGAGCAAATCTCATGTACATATCCATATAGGATGGAGCATTAAAACCCTATGGATAATTGTGAAGACTATTTTTTGTGTGCCCCTGTTTCATGTAATAACAATCGCCTTCATCCAAAGTAACCAATCCAGCCTCAGACATCACTCAAAATTCAAATGTGTGAGTGGAGAAGAGGGATGTAAATTTTAGTGAATATTATTGAACATAGAGTCTATTAAATGGTTTCATACCCTCAAATACTTTTTATTATTTATAAGGGGTTTGGGTACCTCCTGGATCTATGTTGTAGGAATGGTCAGCCTCAACTAATGGAATTTTACCCTGAGATCTTATAGTGATGTGGAGGAACTATTGTGAAGTTATGCATCATCTCATAATCTAAGACGTTGAATTTGATGCAGTGTTTCCCCCATCTGTTCCATTGGGTACCTAGGATTTTCCCAATTATGATCCCCTAAGGGCCACAAGAGCTTCTTCTAGTCATGTTATTGTTGTTTTTTTGGGTACAACCCCCATGGTTGTTGCCTTCACTTCTTCCCTAAGATAGATAATTAGTGTTGGGTAAAGCTTAGGCATCGGGTGGCCCGCGATAGGTGTTGCTAGAACATAAATCAAGGAGATTCAAGACAATATACCAGATAGGTGGTTGGGGTATTGATCCCAACCTTGTAATTACAAGCACACATGAACTCGTCTTGAGTGTGGGAGTTATATCAGTGCTGGAATGTTCCACTAGATATCTCAGTGGAACCTCTGAGTGGGAAGGGTTAATAAACTTACCCGACATTGCTGTCATGAGTCCTGGACAAGTCGTGAATGTGTAGGGACATGATCAACCAGTATATCATCCTATGTACTCTCTCAATGCTTTTAGTAGTGTTAAGTGGTGGGGACCCTCCTTGGTGGACCTTGGGTGGTGGTCACAAAATCTGTGTAAAATGAATATCCTATATAATCTATGTAGTGGGGGAATCTATCAATGAGCTTAGGAGAAAGGCTCTTAAATTTTTTCATCATAGTGAAGGGGGAAGATTTCCCCCTATGAAGCCCTTTTCTGTAGCAGAGACAATGTGGAACTTTATCTTTGAGTTCTTGGAAGGCCATATCCCTAGTTGGGATGATCCCTTCCCACTCATAATGAAAAACAAGGTAATTTATAACCCTTTATTGGAATATATTGTAAGGAATTATGGGGAAATTTTTATTAGTAGTTGTGGGAACATTTTCTACTACGGAAAACGTGTAGTCATGTGGGGTTGTCGCACCATAGATTCTTCTACCCTAGGTCTATTGGGGGTGGTGGATCATTGATTATGTATCCCTACATGTTCCATGTTGGACATGTTGTAAAATCATTAGTAAATGTATGTCGAAGGTGATGAAAAATAATACCAACATGATTCTTCCTCTCTTAGTGAAGGAGAAGTGTTCTATGATAATGATGTGTTAGAACCCATGATGATCAATGTTCATTGTCTACCCCCAATTGTGGGAGAATAGATTCTTGTATAGTTCTCCATTTTTTTATGTTATTTTTGGGATCGTTCATTGGGGTGGGGAGGTGATTCCATCTGCCTCCCATGGAGTGATCCACATCCTTGGAGTTGTCGTGGTCCCTCAAAGGTTTCTGACCTTGCATTCTTACTTTCCATAAGTGGGTGACCTAAATCACCATAATTGATGACGTCAACTCCTTAATTTGGATTAGATAATGAGATGTTGGACTATCCTTCCATGAATTCGTCCTTAAATATCGTTTCATAGTTTGGTTATCAATTAAATATTTATTAAATTTCTATGAATCACATTCCCAACACTCTATCAAGGTAGATGTCATTTAATTACATTGGAGAACCTAAGGCATCCTATATCGAGTACAAGGAAACTTATGTCATGAACATGAGGCATCCTAATATCAAAGCCTCATGAATCCCATGTTTCCTATTTTCAGTAGGGTTTCTCATACCATTGGTGGTGTTAATCGAATATTTTACATCTTATGAGGATAGGTACATAAAAGGTTTAACGTCTTGTGGATATTGGTGGGCCACATGTTTCACATCTTGTCGGGACTAGTAGGTCACAGGTATAATGTATTTTTTTGGGAAAATTGGATCATTGGATTGACATCCTGTGGGGATAGGTGGATCGTAGGTTTAATGTATTGTCAGGTAATTTGGGTCAGAATTTTTAGTATCTTCTCATGAGTATGATGACCACAATTTAGATATTCCACCTTATAGGAAAAATAAAGGATTATTTGTAGTGGTCATAGGGAGTTTCCTGCCATTTAGGGAAGGATGTGAAGGTTTAATTGTGTTGTTTCAAGAATCATGATTGAACCACAGGGAGGTATCCTTCAAATTTTTGGATGTTTGAATTCAAACTCATAGAGGCATCCTACATACCCTATTATGATATAGAGATCAAAAACCACATAGTATGAGGCCATATTTTAGTTTTGTGTGACAGTATCAGTCAATGATGTTTAATGTAATGTGGTACGTAAGCTCATTTTATCGAGATTGTGACAACAAGGGAATTTATCATGATTATATATAGGACAAACCTGGTGTTGGAATTTCATCCCATGAAGTTGTATGATTCTGTGAGACTTGCACTAGGGGGATTCCCATTACAAGTATCTCAACCGATGGTGAGGAAGGCTATGTCATCTTATGGCGATCATATATGGGGAATCCTATTTTCATCATATATGGTAGGATATGGTGGTTCATCTCATACTAGTCATACATGGGCCATATTTTGTTCACCGCACTAGGTGGGACTACAATTTTATGTCATGTACTCAGGGTTTTTTATGAATTATCACATTATATGACTATGATGTTAGGATATGCAGTTTAATTTCTTATAACTCAAATGTTGGATGAGACTACAAACCGGGAGACAATTTCTAGGTAGAAGATGAGATTATATAACTAGTATTCTATACTAATAATTGTGGGTAGTTTTCCATTATTATTCCCCCTTCGGGAAATACATTTCTATTGCATAGGTTCTTCTGGGTGGATTATGGAATAAACAATTCCATGTTGAAGTGGAAAATGGGGATCCCAAATTTACAATGCTTGTTCTTATGAGTAAGAGGTATTATTATTCCTATGATTTCAAGAAAGAGGTTATGGATCCATTTAGACCATTCTTGAGGAAATGATATTAAACACAAGGAATGATTATATTGGTTAGGTAGAAGATCAAGACATAAGTGAATCGTGTTTGATTTCGTAAAGGGTCATTGATCACTCAACATTCCTGAACGTGTGTATGATGGAAGGTGGAAATAAATAGGAACCCTTGATGTGGGTTTTAATGGTATGGGTTTTATTAAGATCATGGGTTTTCTAAAAGTGTATTCTTTTCAAAATAAGTTGGCCCTAACTCAGGGTAATGTCTTGGTTTCCTTGGGTTCAATTTTATGAATGATAATTATCGCAAAAAAACCCATGAAGATTGAGGGGATTCCCCCAATATAAAATGTCATGCACCTTCCTGAAATTCATATTCACAATGTCCTTTTAGTTTAAAGATCTCATGGGAGGTTTTTTGATAAATATGAGTACCTCTAGGAATTTATGTATACTTTTTCTCATGAATATTGAGGTTTTATGAATTGAATGATTTGGAAAAAAATCCAAAGGCCACATCTCCTTATTAGATGGTAGAGGTATGTATTTATAGTTATTATGGTGTCAAGAAGGCCCTTTTCACAAAATCTATATCCATGGATGTGTGTCAAAAAAGTTCTATGACCTGGGGAAATGATTGTCTTGACTCAACATATGTTGTGAGAATGATATCATCATTCACATGGGATTCACTTCATGATTCATGAAGGATATTTTGGGGAACATTTTTTTCATAAAGGATATGAAATTCATGAATCCAATTCCTTCAATAGATTATTACTTGTTTTAGACCATATTTTCCCCAAACCGCCTATAAATCCCTTGATGTCTCTAATAAGAAGCATTTTCTAGCATCAACACATGGTTCTTTCAACGTATCTATAAACATAAAGTCTAGTACACAGTGATGGTGAATTGATGAATAATGACAATATTATTTTTTGGTGTCACATGTTATTAGATTGATATTATAATCTCTCTATGGGAGCTTCTTGTAGTTGTTTCCACCCCCTTTCTTTTTTAATAGTGAAGCTATTTTGGGGAATTGAACAATGATTGTTGAATATGGATTCTATGTTGAAATAGTTAATACATTACGTAAAATATTTTTAGGGACCCACAAAAATATTGGTATTCTCATAAAAATAATTTTTGAAATGAATCCACCATATAAATAGATATTTTATTTTATAACAAAACATTTTGGTGGCACACTTAGAATATAATCTAATAAATATAGAGTGGCTAGAATAATGCTATTATATTCACATTTCAAAATTATAGGATTTAGTTATCACAATATACCACATCAGATGTCGTTGAAATGGAACCACCTTATTCCCTTGGTTATGGTGGTTATTCAAACCAATCACTCAAATCCTACTTGAATTTATGAAACTGAATTGGGTAATGTCTATGATTTTTAAACATAAGAAATCATATTGTTAGTGGTGCCTTTGGATGCATGTTTTCCACTCACATCATGCTAACCAAACTCTTCATTTTCATCAGAAATTCTCCAGCATGATGATCTCCTCTTAAATAAGTATATAATCTTGAAATCCCCTTGAAGAAATTCACATTTTGCTTATTCTATCATTTTTGACTTATAGGGAATTTAATATTTCTTACTTCATCATGTTCATCACTTGATTCTTTATAAGACTCTATATTTCTCTCCTCTTGTGTATCTAGTACTTCAACTATGCCCACACTATTAATCATATATCTTGACAACTTGTTTTGAATTATAACATGATTGATCTTTCCAAATCCCTTTTTGGAGGGTTCTTCATTTAGTTAATCATTGTGCTCTCCTTCTCACCAATGATTTCTTCTAGTTCTATCCATTAATAAAATGTAAAGGGTTGACATGTGTGAAAAAAAATTAATAATATAGGATATTTATCATAGTAATAAGTGGAATTAATCTTTAAAAATTATTTTTATTTAACATCATAAAATTTTCATATTGTTTCTTTAGTTCAACCTCTATAAATTTGATTTTCACATAGGATAATTTCAGTTGGGTTGTCTTACATTTTTCAACCAAATCCAAAAATGTAACAGGGAAATAGATCCTTAATATTAGTTCACAATTATAATATGATCAACCAAAGTATACCCCATGTGTTTCGAATGAGGTGTGTATTTAATAAACTTTATCATACACTATGTGATGATTCATTTAATAGAAAACACACTACTTTCAGGATTATTACCCCTATGTACAACTGTGAGAAATCATGCATCCACTTTTAGTATTCTAGAAAAGATTTTTTTTGTTAGGAAAACTACATACTCATTAAATATAAAAATTTCAATATTTTATCTTATACAGAAACATTTCATGTAGAATTTTTCCTAAGATTTTCAATAATGTTAACAAATCCCAATCTTAAAAAATAACATAACCTTTCTCTAATACCATCTAAATAGACCCAAAAAACATAAATTAAATAATGCATTAATGTCATGATCTAAATAATACATCTCAAAAATAGTCATATAACCCAAATATAGAAAAGTTTAGTGTATTTGAGGTTAGTTACATAAACCTAAAATTTATAAAATGTGGAGCATCCATATGTATAGAAAAACCTATGTGATCTGACTGATTATACCCATTCTTAGGTAAACAAACTTATTTTTTCCATACCTGAAAATTTTAAAAACCCATAATTTCCATGCATGTTTATAAAAAATCATTATTTAAATACCTGATTATAAAATGAGATATAATGTAACACCCCAACCCTAGTTACCCAGAGTCATTTCATTATTACATAACATTGACAGGATCACAATGGATCAAATCCTGAATGACTGACCAGTTTAGTAGCCTTGGAAGTACTAGATACATTCAAAAGTTTTACATTACATTATAAAATAAAAAACAACAACAAAATTGTCTCTATTGACCACATTCATATCCCATAGACTATCACTATAGGTCATTCATAATATATTTCTTCGTATCCTGGGAAAAAAAGACTTATAAAGAGGTGATCTCAGATGCTTGGTAAGGATTACAATATAGCGAAAACTTTCATAAATAAGAATAAACATTTAAGACAAATTATAAGACTAAAACATAAGCCTTTTAAACATAAACATCAGCATAATAAGGAAAATATAAATCAAATAATGCTATTTTTTTATTCACATGGATATTCTACTGATTGAATAATATCATGCAATATCAATAGCCTATTTCATAACGATGGAATGTAAAATGCCAGACTTTATAACAACATAGTCAAGGCCTCATTCCATGACTATAAATAAGATTTTGTCAAGGCCTTGAGTCAAGAAACTATTTTTTCTCATGATACCTACCAATGCATCGAGGAGATATAGCATGCTCCACCCATCACTTACTAAGTCAATTGCATTCCTCATAGGAAAGGTCATAAACATAACATAAACATCATATTAAAACATTAATACGAAATGTCAATACTTTATCCATAAACAATGAATGATATAAAAATAACACACCCATAGTCAAAAATATCACAAAACCTTCAATAAAATATGGAATATTTTTATCATAATAAATCAACATCAAAAAAGATTAAAATCCATCAAAGCATGTTGACATTGATGAAATTAAAACTATTTGAAATAAATATATCTTTCTATTTTGAAATCATTTAAAAGTGACATAATTATAAAATAAGACATTTATTTTGAAAAAATTCTTAAAATATTTTAAGATAAGTTTTGACGGTGTTATAACAGTGGAAAATAGTCGCACCCTCCGTATAAGTTATAAAAACATTCTTTCCTTAATTTTGATGAAAATGTTATAAAGGACCTTGTTTGGAAAGTGGCGGAAAGATTCCATTATAAAAATATTATAAAAATTCAAACAATGGTATTAATTAATTTAATCCATATTCTAGGAAATATTAAAAATGTTTTTGAATACATTTTTAAAAAACACAGATGTGGATGATAAAGAGGTCCCAGTAGATACACGCGTATAAACAACCTCAGATAATGAAGAGATTGTAGAATTTTCCCTTACCTTGTAACATTCCATGGTCGAGGGTACATTAACCTCCTGTATAATAGTTAAATAATTTTTATTAAATTATATAAGAACCACATACAAAAATATCATATCATATATGATCTTCTAATATTTCATTGTAAATAATATTTTAGTAGTATCATTGTTTTGGGTGTTAACTGATTTGTATTCCTTTATATTTTTTGTTATGTAAGTCATGTTTGATATAGTTAGGATGTATTTGATTCATATCCAGAATGAAAATAAGTTCTTAAAAATTATTTTTAATCATAAAATGAAAATTATTCTTGAATGATTACGACAGGGAAGGAATCTCATTGATTTCATGGAGACGGTAATCTTTACGTACGCACGAGCGACAATATAATTTGGTTGATTGTGAAATCATATGTAATTGAATGTTATATTATATATAAATAATCATTAACATGATATATTTTTTGTTTACATCAATTATAGATCATTTTTATACCAATCCATATCATGAAGTGTCTAAATAACAAACTACACCACGACGTGGAGATGGTAAGACGTACGTACCCACGTATGTTGACATGTCCTTCATAGGATGGGTAGAATAATTAATATGGTTATACCATATTTATAATATAATAATAGAATTTAAAAGGTACTAGGGTTATTATTTTAGTATGGAAACAACAAAGAAATAGGAAGTGGAAGAAGAAAAGAACATTGAAAGAGGTGGTGAAATTATTACCTCTTCTTCAGGTGTTTCCTTCTGAGTTGATCAAAAGGGATCCTAAGGTTGGATTTATGATCAAAGTAAGACCTCTAGGTCACAGGGATGCTATTTGGGAGGATATTTGGGAAGGTTTTTTCCTATCCAAATGGATTTGGAGGTGTGATTTTGAGAGAAGGGGAAGTACCTTTTTATAAGAGAGGTGAGGGTCACTTTTGGAAAAGCATGAAATATTATTTTATTATACAATCATATTAGGTTTATAATGGAAAAAAATGATTTATTTAGAGTATAAGGTGTGGATGGGTCGAAAACCTCCCAAACAATAGGTTTTAGATAGGTTTATTTCACCCTATTAACCTTGTCTTTTTTATCTAACTCTTTGTTGAATAGTTCGACATTTACCATGTCTCTTTGTATTTTTAAATTATATAGTTAATAAACTTAGTATAAACTACCAATAAAACCCAAAGTTGTTAATTATTGATATATTTAACCCTATATAAGTCCTTTTTCTGAAACATAGATATTTAAGAATATTATATCATTTAATAATATAGTATTTTTTTTAAAACTCATTTATGTCAAGTTTAAAACTATTTTGTATTTTGTTTTTGTGAAAGTAATAATAGCCTGATTAATTAGAATAAAATTCATTGAATCAATCCTAACATGTCATATTAAACTATTAAATTATTGGAATGCATAAAAAGTAACAATTTACATTTATTTTGACATTTATAATATCAATTATTTTAATCTTTCATTAATAAGATAATTACTGCATCATCATTGTGTCATGAATAAATTTAATTATTTAATGTCTAACAATTATAAATATTATTCCATTATGTTGGAAATATTTTTATCTTTTTAATTAATATTTATAGTCTAATTTATCTTATGTATAACCCTATATTAAAATTGTTTAGTTATTAAACATTGAATTTAACACTTTTGACTCTTCTTTAAATAAAATTATAATAAGTGTCCTAATTTAATCCAAGTGGACAAAAAGTTTCATATTTCATTCATAATGTTGGTTTTGGTCGAAATAAATTTATCCAATAGAATTAGGACATGGGTTAGGGTAATTATAATATCATTTTTTACCATTAATTTCCCTATTAACTTTTAACTGTGGTAAATAAAAGTCAAAATTTACTATTCACCAAAAATTATTTTCATCTTATTGAACCACATTTTACATAATAATGTCAAATGTGTCTCTCTAATTTTTTAAATTCAGTTCACATAAGAGGTAAAACTTTGTTTTATGCAAATTTTCAAATGTGCCTAATAGGTGGGTAAAAGACGGTAAAAAGTTCAATAGAATTTTACATATCTAAACTTATTATAAAATGACTCTAATGAATTACATTGAAATTATATAGGTATTATGTATCTATTTTTACATAATATAAATTTAAATAAAATAACTAATTCTTTAAATAAAAAATTGGTTTTAAAGAGTAACGCAGTGTTTTTCATTATTCATCAAAAATTGAAAGCTTTCATAAAAATTAAAAAAAAAATTCACTCAAAGCTAATTTTGATATTCCAAATCAAAAAAAAGTCCATTTTGAAAAATAATATTTATTAAATTTCAAAAAAAGTGGGTATTACAATTCATAATGTCTAGTTTTATTGGTTGTGTTGTGATAAAACTCTATATTGTGTACAATGCAAGCTGTAGAATTATTAATGGGAAACGTACTGTGGAAGCTTGCGGTGTTACATTCTCCCCTCCATCAAATAATTACATCCTCAAAATTTTTAAAATATTACTACATTAAAATATTTGGGTGGTTCTTCATTATATGTTCCTTCTATTCCCATGTTGCCTCTTTCATCATATGATTTCTCCATAGAACATTCACCAGACGAGTTGTTCGGTTTCTCAGCACTTGTTCTCTAGTATCAAGAATCTTGATAGGATCTTTAAAATAAGACAGATTGGGTTTTAGTTTTATTTATTAATAGGTTTTTACCTGTGTTTGGTCAGGCATGTATTTTCTTAATAGTGATTTATGGAACACATCATGAACTTTGGGGTGACTTGGTGGTATTGCCAAACGATAATCTACAACTCCAATTCGTTGTCAAATTTCGAAAGGTCTGATGTACCTGGGAATTAATTTACCCTTCTTGCTGAATCATATAACACCCTTCCATATAGATACCTTCAATAAAACATGATCACCTACTTGAAATTCCAAATCCTTCCTTCGGTTATTGGCAGATCTCTTTTTCCTACTTTGAGCTTCTTTGATGTGGGTTTGGATAACCTTTATCTTTTCTATTGTTTCCTCAACAAGTTCTGAGCCTACAAGTTTTCTTTCACCAACATCATCCCAACAAGTTAGTGTGCGACATCGCTTTCTATATAACGCTTCATATGGTTCCATCTGAATACTTGAATGAAATCTATTGTCATAAGAAAATTCAATGAGAGGTAAATATTGATCCCACATTCCTTGAAAATCAAGTGAGCAAGATCTCAACACGTATTCTAAGGTTTGAATAGTATGTTCTGATTGTCCATCAGTTTGAGGGTGGTAGGCTGTGCTCAAACAAAGTTTAGTATCCAAGGCCTTCTGAAGACTTTTCAAGAATCTTGATGTAAAATGGGGATAAGATCATAAACAATTGATAGGGGTACTCCATGAAGTCTTACAACTTCTTTAATATATAGACTTGCTAAACGTTCAAGTGGTAAATCTTATCTTATAGAATTTAAATGTGCTGACTTATTAAGACGGTCAACAATGAACCATATTGCATCATTCCTTCTAGGAGTCATTGGTATCCCCATGATAAATTCCAACATAATATCATCCCATTTCCACTCAGGTATTTGAAGAGGTTGCATGACTCCTCTAGGATGTTGCCTTCCAACATTCACTTGTTGACAAAACATACATATTGACACATAATCAGCAATCCCTCCCTTCATGTTGTCCCACCAAAAATGTTCCTTCTAAACTCTATACATTTTAGTGCTATGAGGGTTTACAGTGAAATTTGAGATATGTGCATCATCCAACAATTCCCTTTTCAGATCAGGTATATTGGGAACTCAAATTCTCTTACATTATTTCAAAATTCTATATTCATATACGAGATCTCTCAATCTCATATCATTCACAGCATTAATATTCTTTTGAAACTCCTCATCATCAGTCCGAGAGGTCTTTATCCTTTCTAGTAAATATGGTTTGGCAACCATTTCAAGAATTATTGATGTTTCACCTCACATGGTTATTCCCATATCCATCTTTACTAGATCCATGAAAATAGTATCCCTTTTAAATATCATATTGTTCAAAACTCCATGATCCTTTCTCCTCAAAGAATCTTCTGCCTTATTTTACTTCCCTATGTGGTAGTGTATAGTGAAATCATAATACTTGAGTAGTTCAATCCATCCTCTTTGCCTCATGTTGAGTTCTTACTTGGAGAAAATATATTTCAAAATCTTTTGATCAGTATAAATCTCACAATTTTCACCATATAGATAGTGTCTCCATATTTTCATAGCAAATATTATAGCTTTAAACTCAAGATCATGTGTGGGATAGTTTTTCTCATTAATTTTTAGGTTTCGTGATGCATAGGCAATAACTCTATCATTCTGCAAAAGGATACAACCAAGTCCTTTCTTTGAAGCGTCGTTATAAATAACAAACCCATCATTCCCCTATGTTAGAGTCAATATAGGAGAATTGAATAATATTCTCTTTAGTTCTTTAAAACATTCTTCACACTCTTTTGTCCAAATGAATTTAACCCCATTATGTGTGATCTTGGTTAATGGGTTGTCCAATTGGGAAAAATTATGGATGAAACGTAGATAATAACCTGTTAAACCAATAAAACTATGTACCTCAATTATACTCATCAATGCTAGCCATTCATGGAATTCCTTGTTCTTTGAAGGATCAACTGAGATTCCATCATTAGGGAAAATATGACCATGAAATGAAATCTCCTGAAGCCATAATTCACACTTGTTGAAGTTCCCATATAATTCATTTCTTCTAAGAGACTTTAGAATAGTGTGCAAGTGATTTTCATTATCTTCATAGATTTTGGAGTGTATAATGATATCATCAATAAATAATAATACAAATTCATCAAGATATTCCTTGAAAACGCTATTACTTAGATCCATGAAAATAGAGGGTGCATTAGTCAGTCCAAAAGACATTACTGTAAAGTCGTAATTCTTACACCTAGTATGAAATGATGTCTTCGGAATGTCTTCCTTCTTCACACACAACTAATGATATCCTAGTCGAAAGTCAATCTTTGAAAAATATTGTTCTCCATGAAGTTGATTGAATAAATCATCAATGTGAGGTAGGGGATACTTGTTATTTATTGTTATAGCATTGATCTCCCTGTACTCAATGCACAACCTCAAAGATCCATCTTTCTTCTTAACAAAAAGAATAGGAGCTCCCCTTGGAGAAACACTAGGGTGAATAAATCCTTTATTACTAAATTTCACTAGTTGTTTCTTTATTATCACTAATTAAACAGTGGATATTCTATAGGGGGTCATCAATATAGGCCTTGAACTAGGAATTAAATCAATGGAAAACTCAATTTCTCATTTTGGAGGATGTCCAGGTAAATCCTATGTAAACACATCAACATATTCTTGAACAATGGGTACATCCTCTATTTGAACATTCTTTTCCTCACCCAAATATATTTCACTCTCTTTTACCCCAATAATTGAATTTAGTAGAGCTATTGGGGGTTGATCCATATAAGAACCAGATGGTGACATTTCAGCTCCAAAGAGAAGTTACTCCTTATCATCATTGAAAATTGTAACCTCCTTCTTCTTACAATAAATTTCTGCATCATAGTCTGAAATCCAATCTATACCAAGGATTACATCAAATTCAATCATGGGTATGACAATGATATCATCAGATAAATAATAATTATATGCCTTAATGAGAATTGATTCACAAAACATTGTTGCAGTGATACTTCCCTTAGGAGTTTTGACTGACAACTCCCTTGTCAAATCAAATTTAAAATATCTAATTTTCTTATCAAACTAGGAAGATATGAAAAAATGTGATGATCCTGAATCAAATAATGCATTCACTTAACTTGATGAAACCATAAAATTATCTTCCACCACGTCTTTCGGAGCTTCAACCTTAGTATTAGTGATCGCATAAGTTTGGAATTTCCCCCTTGGCCTTTTCTAAGGTAAGTTTCATTGGCGCTTAGGACATGAATTTTAATAATTCCCCATTTTTATAAAATTGTATCATTCAAAATTAACATTCTCTTTCTTTCCCATGCAATCACGAGCTTGGTATCCTTTTTCACCACACTTGTAATAGACTCACATTCCCTTCAAGAAAGTACCAGGGTGTTTCTTCCCACATTTACTGTAGAATGGATATTCAACTTTTCCCTTCTTACCCTTATTTCTATTTCCAGAGTGTTCTACAGATCTATTCTTCTCTTACTTTTCAATAAAGTCATAATACATAGAAAATCTATTTTCTATATTGATAACACATGAGGCAATATCTTCATACGATGAGAAGGACTGTGAGACTAATGATCAATGGATAAATAGTTTTAGCCCATCAAATAATCAATTATTTTTAATCCTTGAGTTACGTATACAATCTGTTGCATTCCTTATTAACCTTGCAATGTTAGCATCATACTTTGCGACATTCTCATCCTTCATTTTCCTCAGACTTAGAAATTCCATTACCATATCCACTCAATGGTCACGTGGAAAGTATTTTCCTACGAAAATCTCTTTAAACACCCTCTATTCCTTATTTGATAATTCTTCATCCTCCTTTGTGTTTAGAATTAATGACCACCGTTGATCTATATGTCACATGAGGTGATAAAATGGCATGACAATTTTTTCCCTTTCTCTACTCCCCAAAGACTGAAATATTTTCTCTAAGGAACTTATCCATTGCTCAGATACAAATGGATTTCTAGCCCCATTCGTTTCTACCTCAGGAAGCGGTATAACATTGATCCTCCTCATTGTGGATCTGGGTGCTCCATATGGGTAACATTATTATTCATAACCTGATTGAGTTGTCACAGTATTGTGATAAGCTGGTTAGCACCAGTTTCATCACCAGCTCCACTATAATTATCTTGAGTAGGAGGGAAATCCCTACATTGATTACGTGTGTTGATAAAGTTTCTATTTCTTCCACTAGGCGCCATTTCTAAAAAAATTCATAGAGTAGATGATTTTATGAATCGCAATACATAATTACAAACTTGTAAAACACTTAACATAAATTGAACAGTTTATGGATATAATCCATAATCATAAAAGATTATTCATTGAGGAGGAATATACTCCTAAATCATTCATAATGGATTATAAATAAAATGTGAATTATCATAATCATATCCCTCAGGAGTTTCATAACCAAGATTGCAGTAAGGCACATTATCATGTACCAAGATACCTCGGGTCAAGCTCGAAACTCCTTTTCAGAATTTTCACTCCTAGGTACATCTGTGCCAGAGTCACTTCTACTTACCTGTATCCAGACAGGGACGTATTTCTTGGAAAATACACAAAATCTCGACATTACAAAAATTATATGAAGTTCTTCTATACTGATCCTCAAATTCTATCTTAGGTTAATGTTCTGTAATCAATTTTTTTTAAATATTGCATCCAAGGTTTGTACTAAACATCCTTTGATACCAACTATAACGCCTAGACTCTATTTTCCCAAATTTGGTGCATTATTACATAACATTGGCATGATCACAAAGGATCAAATCCCTAAAGGCCGATCAGTTTAATAGCCTTAGAAGTACTAGATATATTAATAAGTTTTATAATATATTATAAAATTAAAAACAACAACATTTTCTCCATTGACCACATTCATATCCCTTTACTATCCCTACAGGTCAGTCATAATAAAAATCTTCACATCTGGGGAAAAATAAAACATAGAAAGGGGTGAGCTTAGATGCTCAGTAAGGATAACAATGTAGCATAAAATTTCATAAATAAGCATAAAAATTTAAGGAAATGTGTAAGAATAAAGCATAATACTTTTAAACATAAAATACATCATAATATGGAAAAGATATATCAAATAATTCCATTTACTTATTCAAATAGATATTCAACTTGTCTAATAATCTCATGCAATATCAATATCCAATTTCATAATGATGGAAAGAATAATTCCAGACTTCGTAACCACATAGTCAAGGCCTCGTGCCAATATAATAAATAATATTTTTTTCAAGGCCTTGTTCCAAGACAATAGTTTGTCTCATTAGACCTACTGATGCACCAAGGAGTTATAGCGGGCTCCACCCATCACTTACTAAGTCCAATACATTCCTCATATGAAAATGTTTAAACATAACACAAACATTCATATTAAAACTAGCATAAGAAATGTCAATAATTTATCCATAAACCATGAATGGTATAAAAATAACACATCCACAGTAAAAAATATCACAAATCCTTCAATACAATATTGATGATTTTTATCATAATAAATCAACTTCAAACAAGTTTGAAATCCATCCAATGATGTTTACATAGATGAAATGAAAACTATATAAGAAAACATTTATTTTGAAAATATTTTTATAATCTTGTAAGAGATGCTTTTAAGGTGTTATAATGGCGTAAAATAGCTGCACCCGCCGTATAAGTTAAAAACACTCTTTCCTTATTTTTGTCGAAAAGGTTTTAAAGGACCTGGTTTGGAAAATGACAGAAATATTACTTTATAAACATATTATAAAAAATAAAACAAGGGTATAAATGAATTTAACCCATATTATAGAAAAATTTAAAAATGTTTTGAAATACATTTTCAAGAAACACATATATGGATGATAAAGAGGTCCCAGTAGATACTCACGTATAAACAACCTCGGATAATGATGTGATTGTAGAATTAACCCTTGAATTGTAATTTTCCTTGGTAGAGGGTACTTTAACCACCTATATAATAGTTAAGTCATTATTATTAAATTATACAACAACCAAATACATGAATATGATATCATATATGATCTTTTAATGTTGCCTTGTTAATAATATTTTAGTAGTATCATTGTTTTGGGTGTTAACTGATTCATATTTATTTATATGTTTTTTTATTTAAGTCATGTATAATATATATAGTATGTATTTTATTAATATAAATAATTATATTGTGTTGTTAAAAATTATTTTTAATCATCAAACAAAAATTATTCTTGAATGATTATGATGGGGAATGAATCTCATCACGTTTGCGGAGACAGAAATCTGTACGTACGCACGATTGACAATATCATTCTATTGATGGTAAAATCTTATGTAATTGAATGTTAAATCATATATAAATAATCATTAACATGTTATATTTATTATTTATATAAATTATAAATCATTATTATACCCATCAAAATAATGAAGTGTTTGAATAACAAACTACACCACGATGTGGATATGGTAAGCCATATATATGCACATATGGTGACATTTCATTCATAAGATGGATAGAATAATGAATATGGTTGTACCATATTTATAATAAAATCATAGTATGTATAAGGTACTGGAGTTATTATTTTTTTTGGAAACAACAAATAAAGATGAAGTGGAAGAAGAAATGAACTTTGAAATAGGTGGTGAACTTTTTACCTCTTCTTCGGGTGTTTCCTTTTGAGTTGATAAAAAGGAATCCTTAGGTTGTATTTATGATCAATGTAAGGAATATAGGTCAAATTTAGGGTGGTTTGGAGGATATTTTGGCAGGGTTTTTCCAATACAATGTCTTTGGAGTTGTGATTTTGTGATTAGGGGAAGTACAATTTTATTAGAGAGGTGAGGGTCACTTTAGAAAAATAATTAAATATTATTTTATTATACAATCATATTCGGTTCATAATGGATAAAAAATAATTTATTACGGTTATAAGGTGGGAATGGGGCTAATACCCTCAACCAATAGGTTTTATATAGGTTTAGGTCACCATATTAACCTTATCTATTAGATTTAACTCTTAGTTGAATAGTTTGACATTTACCATGTCTGTTTGTATTATTATATTATATGGTTAATAAACATACTATAAACTACCAAAAGAACCCAAAGTGGTTAATTATTAATATATTTAACCTTATATAAGTCTTTCTTCCAAATCATAGATTTTTATAAATATTATATCATTTAAAAATAATGTATTTGTTTTAAAAACTCAATTATGTCAATTTTAACACTATTTGGTATTTTGTTTTTGTGAAAGTCATAACAGCATGATTACTTCGAAAAATATTCATTGAATCAAACCTAACATGTCATTATAATGTAGTAAATTCATTTAATGCATCAAAATATCAATTTTCATTTATTTTGATATTTATAATATCAATTATTTTAACCATTCATTAATAAGATAAGTATTGTATCATCATTGTCTCTGAAATAAATTTTATTATTTAATATCTAAAAACTATTTATAAAACATAATTATATAGGAAATCATTTTATATTTGTAATGAATATTTATAGTTGAATTTATCTTATGTATAACCCTATATTAGAAAGGGTTTATTTGATAAATAGTGAATTTAACACTTTTAACTCTTCTTCAAATAAAATAATAATAAAAGTCCTAATCTAATACAAGTGGACCAAAAGGATTATATTTTATTCCTAAGGTTGGTTTTCGACAAAATATACTTATACAATAGAATTTTGATATGTTTTACGATAATTATAATATCATTTTTTACCTTAAATTTCTATATTTACTTTTAACCGTGGTAAATAAAAGTCAAAAGTTATTATTCACCAAAAATTATTTTAATTTTATTAAACCACATTTTACTTACTGATTCCAACTGTGTCTCTCATATTTTTGAAATTAAATTCACAGAAGTGGTAAAATTATGCTTTATAGAAATTTGCAAATGTGCCTAGTATGTGTGTAAATGACGGTAAAAAGTTCAATAAAATTTTATATATCTAAACTTATTAAAATATGACTTCATTGAATTACATTGAACATATATAGGTATTATGTATCTATTTGTTCTTAATATAAATTTAAACAAAATAATTAATTATTTAAATAATAATTTGGTATTAAACAATAATGTAGTGTTTTTCACTATTCATTAAAAATTGAATGTTTTCAAAAAATTCCAAAATTTCACCCTAATATAATTTTGATATTCCGAATCCAAAAATGAAGTCCATTTTGAAAAATAAAATTTTAAAAATTTTAAAAACTTGGTATTAATATTCAAAACGGCTAGTTTGATTAGTCGTGGTGTGTTATAACTCCAAGTTGCATACAATGCAAGCTATTGTATTATTAAAAGGGAAAAGTATCGTGGAAGTTTGGGGTGTTACATATAATATTAAACAAATGCATTGGATGGTGATATAGTACCTCTCCCCTCATCTTAAATATATTATTTTTCCACTGAAAACCCATCACAAACATATCTTAATGAAACCATGGAAAAATAATGGCTTTCATAAAACATGAATTGAAGTAATCCACAATATCAAAATAATATTTCCAAAAATTAATCACAACATAAAAAATATAATTTCTTATCAAAAAAATAACTTCATGATAGATAAAACAGGAATTAAATATTGGATAGTAAATAAAAATGTTTTTTACAAAAACTCTTATACATTTTTATAAAATATGATCTTTAAATTACTTTAGGAAAAAAAATTACAAGTGAATGTGAATAATTCTTAAAAATATTACTATAAATAGTTCCCAATAAAATATCCTTGAAAATAAATAATGGTTATCTAAAAAATTTTAATAGAATATAAAATTTATGATATATTAAAAGGATTTGAAACACATATTTTGAATATTTTGAAATTCTTTTGTTTGAAACCCCACATCACTAAAATGATTATTTGATTTTTGTTATGTAAATGGTTTAATATAATTAGGAGAATAATATAAAATAATCATTACTAACATTCCTAAATAGATATGATAACATTGGTGGGAAGGAAAAATATGTATATGGAAGAAAAATCCATTAAAATAAAAGAATTATTCTGGGAAAAAATAAATTTTAATGAAATTATAGAATCATCAATGAAGAAATTTTTTTTAAAACATTATTTTCATAGAAAATAAGGTATAAATAAAATATTACTTCATTATATATTATAATCCATAAATATTTAAATATAATATCCAAAGTATAGTGATTATGAACCAAGGTAAATATTTCATCCTCAAAAACCACTTACAACTTTTGAATCTTTTTAATCAAAAATCCATGAGAGGTATGAAATTAAATAGAGAAATTAATATAATTAAATATACTTGGATCATGATATGAAATTAAAATATAGAATTATCTACACCATCGAAAAGGACACATAGTTTATAGCTTAAACATTCTTTAAGGGATTTAAATTTAAGAAAAAGAAACAATTTCCTAGTTTCCAGGCTTAGTAGGATTCACTCTAATATCTTGTATAAAAAACATAAATATATTAATAAATAATTCTTAAAACATTTTCGTACATAAAACTATTTATAATTTCGTTTTATAAAAATTATCTACTTTTGTATTTGTTTTTCTTTTCCTGTTTTCCCACATTGGGTGTTTAAGGTTTTAACCATTTATTGTACTTTCATATATGCAGTGTCACAATTCATTCTTTTTAAAATTGTACTACTAAAACTTCATTAAACTTTCTATAATTTATGAATTATAATTATTTATAAATTTTTAATTTCCTTTTATGAGTATTGTATTCTTTATCCTATAAAATGGAATCAAAAATAGACATTTTTCAGGGATTTTCATCCAATGAATGATGTTTTCTAAATTGATGAGTTCAATATTGATCTTTGATTTACCGAACAAAAAATATTTATTTACATATTTATATTTTATTATACTTGTAATTATTATTTCATAATCTTCTAGGATATAATTTCATAGAATTTTTCTTGTATATGTTCAAATTGAAAAATCATGAACATACAATCATTATTGGTGATTATGATATGATTTAGTTATAATATCTTTACACCTTTCCAATAATTATATCATTCAGTGTTTTTTAGTGTGATGTAACATAATTATAAATAAGGTATAATAATATGTAATTTATATGAAAATATTATCTTATTTGAATTAATGATTTTCCTCTTTGTAAGTTTGATTTAAATGGTTAAATTTATAATAATTTTTTTGAACATATAATCAATAGGTTCTCTAATTTTTCATACCCAAACCTAAAAAATATAATAAAAATAAAAACCTTTCACACAATTTTCATGGACATTAATTTAATATGGTGATAATATGAAAAACAGGAATCCATCATCCCGTGGAGGTGGTACTCCACACAGACCCAGGATTGCTAGTTGCATTTCTCATAGAATTGGGATAATGAGTAATATAGATTAAGATTTAAAAATATAAAATATCTAATTAATATTAAAATTATATATTAAATTACCTAATATGACATTCCTTTAATGGTGTTGAAGTAAAATGAAAAAATTTGTGTCACAAATGTGATAGTCTGCACAACACGTAATTCGCGTTTTTAATTTTCTTAATGTAAAAGTGGTGGGTGGTCAATTATTAGGAACACATTATAATAGAATAAAATTTTAATAACAATACTGATTTTATCATTTAATTATTTCTATGTAAAACATTAGGGATAAT
Source organism: Viscum album (assembly GCA_963277665.1). Classification (NCBI taxonomy): domain Eukaryota; kingdom Viridiplantae; phylum Streptophyta; class Magnoliopsida; order Santalales; family Viscaceae; genus Viscum; species Viscum album. The sequence goes on along the minus strand of OY728123.1, from coordinate 278,350,628 downwards.
AAAAACATAGAATAAAAAAGAAATAGAAATAGATGAATAAGAACTTTTACATTTCATCATGGATTATATCCTTAAAAAGGGGATTACATCATTGAGGGATAGTCTTTTGAGAATATAATAACATAATTAAGGTTCATAGGACTGTGTAAGAGTGTTTTGTGAAGATTTTTGGACAAAAATAAGAGTTTTTGTGTGGTGGAATGTAAGGAAAGGAGTTCCCCTTTTATAAGATAATAATAGTGGTATTTTTGAAAATACTCAAAACATTTCAACAATGAGATGTCACTATCAAGTAATGTGGCTCTAAAAATGATAAAACCATATTATATATGATATATGGTCACCCAAAACCTCCACCATTCAAATAGAAATATTTTTTACACATGATAGGCCCTTTACCTCTAAGGTTACTCATTTTCACCATTTCAGTTTTTAACGCAGTAACAAATTTTTACTTGTGTAATTTATCTTCTATTAACAAAAATAAAATAGTCCTTATTATATAATTTTTAACTAATTATTATAATTTTTAAATCTATTTTTATTGATTCAATTTATAAATGTGAAAAAAAAATTAAATTATTAATGTGTAATGTATTAAAAAACAAATTTCAAAACATGCCTTAAATTTTGAAATTTAAAATATGGTTTTAAAATTTAATAAAATTTTTAATTTATTAATTTGTCTTATAAAATTAATATTTTATCTTATAAAATGGTTCAATAAATTTAAAAATCATAATTATATACTAATAATTTTGTAAATTAATGTTTTTTTGTAAAAATTGTATTTTATGATATTGACCTAAAATCAATATTTTTAAAAACATCTCAATAATACATCTTTATCTAATATTTAAATGATAAATCCAAGAATGATGTTATTTTTTTCTAAATTTAAATCCTTGAATTTAAAAGTATTATTTTTATTTAGAAACATAAAATATAGTGAAAAAATGTTTTTATTATGAAACATGTTTGGTATTTTGAGTATATTTTTTATAAAAATTGATAATAATTATATTGTTAATATATATTATTATTATTCTGTAAAAATAAAGATATTTCCTTCAAATGAAATTATAATTTATCTAAATACATTTTTTAATCATAAATTTAATTTATAAAAAATAAATTTTGAAAAGTATATAAATTGGTCATATATCTATACGTATAATTATTTTATAACATTTCAATATAATCCTAATTTCTACTTACGTAACCTCTTATGATATCCTTTTAGAACCTAAGAATCAAATATTCTCTATTATTAGTTGAGGTTGGTGATTCTTTTAGCATAAATCTCATGGAAATTTCTACAATCTCACACTTCTATTGTATATTGTTTTCTTGAAACCATAACTTATCATGTTTGGATTATTCTAGGTCAAGGGAAAACCCAAGAGAATATAGAACCCTTCTAGGTTTAGGAAGAAAGGATTAATAATGTATACTTACACTTCTAGAGTCCAATTAATATTAATTTCTTTATTGATTTTTTGATATCGTTAATTTATTTTATACCAGCAAATTCAACAGCTATATTTTAACTGTCATATTTATTATTCAAAATTTATCAAAAAATCATTTTAGTTTGGTTTTTTACATTGAAACATTATTTTAACAAACTATTTATTCATGGATAATTTATAGTGAAATCTCAGGTTCTTATGATTGGTGAATCGAGGTCGGGTGTCCCCACAGGTCCCACTGAAGGCGGCCACGATGAAAATGATCACATTTAGAAATTAGGAAAAGTATGCACTATAGATATGAAAAAATAACTATATTTATTTTGGTAATTTTAGTAAAACACTATGGTCCTCATGTTTTTTGGTGATAAGGTTACATGTTTTTATAAATATGACAGGTCATGTGACTATATGTCACACACCGTGTATCTTAGGATAGCATACCTCAGTATATATCCAGATACATGTCAAGTCATTGAGCTAACCCCACATGTCATGTGTTACATTTACACACAAGTTTTATAAATAAGGTATTATCTTTGTGTGTATATGATATAATTGAAAATGATCAATTTATACCCATAAACTATGTATTTTTTTATACATCATGTGCAGTTGGAGATATGCCTCAGCGTATACCCAAATTATATTTTTTCGATCCTGAGTTACCCAAAACATTGTGTAAAATAAAGTGAATGTATGTGATTTGAAATAAATAATAGAATAAAAAATAGCTACATGACCATCCATTCCTAAGGGTCCTACATGTGATATGTGAGCTTCAGTTAATATACGTAAATACATTACTCTAAAGAAACCATAACATAATGCACATAGATTTATTCAAGGATGTGATTAGAAAGAAAATTTTGAAATTTTGAAATTTTATTTTTATGAAATGTGTTTCCTTTATAAATTAATCATATAAAAATTATCTTATGTTGAATTATTATGGTTTTTTATAAATATTTATATATTAGTGAATAATAAAAAATACTGATTTTATGATAATATCACATTTATATCATTATAATTATTTAATAATGAATTGTATGTTTATAAAATCCTTTTTATACATAAAATATAAATTTTCTATATAGTATATTAAATTTAAATATATAATTTTTAACTTAGAAATATATGTTTTACATTTTTAAATTCAATATAATAGTTTTATTCTACTACCATATATTTTTGGTACATTTATTTTAATCAAGTTTACATAATGTTGTATTCAGTTTTGTTTTGGTTATAAATTAAAATAATTCCATTTTTAAGTAAACTAAACTAATTAATTTCATGGGAATTAAAATTATACATTATTCTGGTATAAATCCATTTTTATGCTTAAAACAAACATTTTACTAAAAAAAGGTTTTTTTTGTGTTTTCTTAAAATATATTTAAAGTAGTTTTTGGAAATTTACTAAAATGAATTTTTAAAAAATGGTTATATTTTTGGTATAATAATAATTAATATTATTTAATGAGTTTAACATAATTTCTTTACTTAATGAATAATAACCGTGGTAAAAACTTATCACTACAAACATAGATTAAAAATTATTAATAACTGGGTAAAAATAAAGAGATAATGGTAAAAATTGCCTAAAACATGTCTATATATTTTATTTTTTAAATGGATTTTGACCTTATATCATTCCATATTCTAAATTTATCCCATTTATATCCACTTTACCATGATAGTGACTTCATTGTATCTTAATTTTCTTATTTTTAACAACATTTTCACCTACCTCACATAAAAAATATAACATCCTATCATATATTATACACACTTATTAAGACTCTTATATTGACCAATATTTACCCAAATACCTTCCCAACATCTATACCGACATATTATATTCCTTTTTCTAAGAAACATACTACTTTAATAAGCCTTATGGTATAATCCAATTGAGGTTACCAAAAGAAGAGGTATATTTTCTTACTAATATTTTTCATGGCCCTTTCAGCTTAAACATCCATAAAATATTAAATATACAACTTAATATTATAAAATAAGTATATTTACTATATTGATATATTTTTAAGTTAATTTTACATAAAATTTCTATCCTCCTTCCATCCTATGAAAAATGAAAACATCACTCATGTGTTCGTGCAGACTACCAACTCAACATTGCGGTGTAATTTGTTTTTCATTACCTCTTCACTTGCATAGTTATAAATAAGTAATTAATTAACATATATGTGATATTTATAAAATAATTATTATTGTAGAAGTATAATATATCATTTATCTTCTTATTGTTTCATCTACTGGAAAATGATAATGTTGCTCGTGCGTACATGTGTACAATGGCCTCCACGAAGTGATATAACTTCTTTTTCTATTGGAACTAGGCATAGATGATTTTAAAATTCTATATAATGAATAATAATTTTATTCATTAATTTATTATCATTCTCATGAAATCTTAAAATTTTCATAACAACATTAACCATGGTCAATATAACGGTGTTATTTTGGAGAAATTGACCTAAAAAACTTATATGGTAAATGTAATAATGAAATATACAATGAATAGATTTTATGTGATTATAAAAATAACATAAAAATGAAATATATATTAAAAATATTATGAATAAGTTATTTAATAAATTAAAAATTTATTATTTAAAGGGATATGATCTATACGACTATATAGGAATCCAATATCAGGGTTTTGTATCCCACTTCCACTCTATTGAGAAATATTTTATTTTACGGACGTATTGTTTTATATATAGTGTATATATAAACCATTTGATATATGATATAATTAATTATTTTTTATTCATGGTATTTAATGTTTCATTTGATGTTTCTATTACTATCTCACTCTTATTCAGGACTTCTTGTGTATAAATTTACATTAGAAGAATTATATTCTATTTATCTTCTTAAACTCCTTAAATTTTATTCTCCACTATTTATTTATAGGTTTCACATATTTTATTCTTATTTTTCTACAATTTTGTACTCAAAAACAAAAAAAATATTTTTAAGATAGATGGACCTTATTTCATCTTTTGGGTTGAAAATATTTTTCTTCCATGTTGATATTATCAAAAGTATTTCAATAATGTTATTTTATATAATATAATAATTTTTTAAATACATTTTCAACTATAATTTATTTTATTTTAAATTTTTTCTAATAAAATTGTTAAAAATTTCCAAACAAATCATTTTTGACTTGTTACAAAATTGTGGAAAGAATATTTTTTTTAAATTGATGATTTAAATGGATTTTCAAACTCCCATAACTGCTATTATCTATTTATATTCCTAAAAAATATAAGTTTTTTTAAATAAAATCAGTATTTCGATTATTATTTTTAATTTTATATTTTATATTAAAATTAAAACTCATTATTTTCTAAATTTTGAATGAAATTTTGGAAATAATTTATAATTTATTTGTTACAATAATGTTACAAATGATTAAGGAAATTTATTTTTTAAAATGTTACTAAAAATTTCCTTTCCAATTATCGAAATAATTTACTTTATTTAAAAGATTTAATTTTTATTAATCAATATTATTCTATCATATATTATTTACTTCTGAATTTTACCTTATTTTTTATCACACTTTCTTATGTTCTTGTTCTATACCACTCTCTATTATTCATTATAAATTATTTGGATCCCCCATATAAATATTTTTTATATAATTAATATATTTTTCATTTAAATATTCACATGACTATATACCATTACTATAAATGATTTTAGTTGAAGTAATGTTTTTTTAGAAATTGAATTCATTTACTCTGTAAATATTTCTGGTTCGTATTCTTGATTCTATATAAATGATTATTTATTGATAATGAATATTGGTAAGGTTTTATATTTTTTATTTAATATACGATTAATTATTTGAAAATATGTATGATATAAAACCCCGATATTGTTTAATATATTTATCATTAAATAAATTTGATTTCGTTGATAGCTTTCTGCACATGAAACAATTATTTTAAACAAATCATGATATACTATTGAAATATTATCATTTAATTTGATATTTATTTCTTAGTCATTATATTTAAGGGTATGAATATCAATATATTAATTATTAGAATTTTATTACACATGTTTAAAATTAATTCATCTGTTATCAATTGGTTAGAAATAAGAATAATACAATTTTAAAATAAAAGAGTGGTTTCTCTGGAAAACATTTTTTTCACCCAATTTTTTCATATTAATAGATTAAATTAATAAATATTGGTGAATTATTTTAATTAAATGTATTTATATTTGGTAAAATGTTTTAAAATTCATCTAGTGTATTTTTTAGATGGCATGGAATAATAATAAATTCATTTTTTCTTAAAAGTGCATTATTCTAAAAATTACTTTGTTGCATTTTTCAAAAATATAGTAAAATGAATTTTTCCACTTTTGGATTTTTTATATTTCAAAATTGAAATAATTTTTGGATTCATCATATCAAATTTTTGTTAGATTATTTATTTAAAACTATTCTAAAAAGATTGATTTTGGTGTGAATAGTTAAAATACCAATTTTTTAAATATTGTCACTTTTATGAAATTATTATAATGTAAGAATGTATTAATAAATATTGAAACCTTTTATCAAAAAATTAATATGTTAATGTAATTAAATAATTTATTTTAAAATATTATTAGGAAATTTGGAACCCAAACATGACTATTTTAAACATCAGTTATATTTTGTTCTAATTAAAGACTATTTTATGGTCTATATTTAATGGCATGGTTGGAAAATAACATTCAGTTATAAAAATATTATAAAAAATAATTTTTTTGTTGTTAAACAAAATAAATCCATGCAACCCATCTTCCTATTTGATTTCACGGTAGAATTGTTTAAACGCTTAAATTGATTATTTTACTAATAACTATTTTTCATGTGTTTTGTATTCTTATGTTAAAATTAATTTCTAAAAATATATATATATTGAATCTGAAAAAATGGATTCAAAATGTTTAGTTGTAATTTAAAAATTTCTCTTGAATTCCCCTTTTTAATTTTTCTCATATAATTAAGTTATCATGGTAAAAAGTTAAGTTATCAGGATTAATGTTTAAATGGGTTTAAAGTAGTTTAACTAGAAGAAAATTCCTTAAAATTCATTGAAAATTTTCTTAAATGTTATTTTTTAGATTATTTAGACCTTATAAAATCATATATTATAATTTCATATGTCTTAGTTCCACTTGACATGATTATCGTAGATATATTATTTAATCTTAATAGAAATTTCAATTGTGACCTTTCCCTTACTTATAAAAGGGAACCCCCTAGCCTCCCAAATTCATACATATTTATCCTTGTATAATGTAAAATAAATAACCTAATACCATATTATATTCCTTACCCATATCATATATCTTATTTTATTTCGAAAATATCATCCTTTGAAGGCTTAAGGTTTAATCCAATGAAGGTTTCTCAATTAAAAGGTATAACTCTTTACAAAATATACTCAATTTGATTCCTTCTTCTAAAAATATACACATATGGTATCCATTAAAAAATAATTAATTAAGTATCTTAAATATAATTAATTTTTATTATGGTGATGTAAAAACCATTATATTCCTCTTTTCAATCTAATGATTTAAGGAAACATTTCTCTTTTGTACATCTGGACTACCACCTCCACAATGCGATGCATTTAATTTTTCATAATTACTTTATATTAACCATAATAATTATGTACTTACTAAATATATATGATATTATTATACTTCAACAATGTTGTATTATTATTTAATATTTTTTTGTTCCATCCATCGAAATTTGCAACATCAATTGTGTGTATGTATAGACGACCGTCTCCACGAAGTGATATATTTAATTTTTCATCATGAAATTAGATAAATAGTTATAATTTTGTATATAATTATAATATATGATTATAATATAGTTATTAACATTCTAGAGATGATTGAACCATGATTACATTATAAGGACATGGACTACCAATCCTAAACATGCATGAAAATGAAGTACTTGTCGCCAATAATGAATTATTAATAAACATGTGATAATAAGTTATAAGTAAATAATATATGGTATAGCATATATTATTATAATTTTAATTTTATGTATCAAAAATTAATATTTATTATACTATAGTTTCAAATATGTATGATGAAAGATGAGACCTAAGGCAAGTGTTATGTCACAATCTCATTACTTTTCAAGATTTTTTATCATAAATTTCCATCAGGGGGGGTTTTATGGATCATATCATATAAACAACATATATATTATTATACCATGTTTATTCAGATAATTTTTTTAATAGTACCATTATCCTCTCGTCCGTACTTATAATGATAGTTATTTTTTAAAAAAACAGAACTTATTTCCTCTTTAGTCGGTGAACTTTTTATTTGTTGTAGATATTTGTGAATGTTTTTCATAAACATTCTTAGCTATACATGAAATGTTTTAAAAAAAATAGTTTTTGATGACTTTTAATTTATTTAAAAGGTTCTAAAAAGAAATATTTTTAAATGAAATATTTTTCAAAACAATTCATCTTAAACTTTATACCATAGTGAGAAAGGAATGTTTTCTTTTAAATTATATTCCATGAATAGATTTACATACTGTCATGAATGTTATTTTATTGGAATCTTAATTTACAAGTTTACATTTTTATTTTAAAAGAATATAAATTTCCAAATATTCTTGTAATTTTAAGTTAAAATATTATCAAAACAAAATTATATTTTCTCATCTTTTCAAAGAAATGTTCAAATGATATTTTCATGGAAATTTTACTTTATATAAATAAAATTTATTAATTATTAGGAATCACTAGGGATATGATCTTATGATATTATGAATTTTGTTTATATGTATGTATTCTATAGATGATGGTTTAATGTTTATTTTATGACACCCTTTTATTTAATATGTGATAAATAAGTTATGATGAAATATTTATAAAACCCATTTATTTTCCATAGGCTATGATTTTATGAAAGGATGTAATGATTATGAAACTTATTTTCTTTACATGAGTATTTTTTTTAAGTAATGGTTAATGTTTTATGATATTTTGGGTTGCATATATATTGATTATATTATGTGATCGGTGGTTTCTTTTATATCCCTCAAATGGATAAGTTAAATACATATATCACAAGAGATAATTATGGGAAATTATTTGATTTGATCGATCCACTATATGAAATAGGTATGGATTCCTAATACACTATGATATGGGAAATAGCTGGTAATTCTTGATTGGATATGATATGAGAAATAGGTGTTGATTCTTGATATTCTTCTAAGTGAAGGTCTAAGTAGTTAAGCCTGACATATGATGTGGTTTCTATTCCCATGATGTTTCCAAACTCTTTTGACTTATTGTTACTTTTATGATTTGAACAGATTTTTCATGATTTGTTTTTAACGGTTCTCTAATAATAAAACATGTTAATATTTTTTGTGATGAATCATGTTTAAAATATATTATAGATTGGGTATGAACTTTTTATGTTATTATCATCACCTCATAGCCTTATTATTATTTTATGCTCTCATATGATCATACATTTATATCTCTCTTGTTTACCATTACTAAGAATATGACCTCACCCTTTCTTTTGTATCATTTTCCCAGGATATGGAGAAATTTTTAAACTTTGGTATTTCAAATAATGTTTTAATTTGAGATGATATTTATTGGTGGGGTTTAATATCATTCATTAAATAAGTTATTTATGAATCTAGTCTTCAATTAAACTATAACTTTTATGGTTCTAGGGAAAGTAATGTTATAATATATATTGAATACTAATTAAAAAGTATGTAATATTATTGTATGAAGTTCTTGCATCACCACATTAGTGAAGGGTGGGGCTTAGCTATAGATATACCCTTGATTCCTTAACATGTATCATGAGATAAATAGTTGACTATATTAGTTGGGTATATAGTGTATACATACCCAATTATTGAAATGTATTGGGAAAACTTATTTATAGTATGATTCATGATGTCTTGTTATAAGAACATAATGGTATGATCATGACATTTTATATTTTTAATTTCCTTCATTACTATATTAGTTATTATTATCCATGTGATTATTATGATGTTATTTTCCATGGATACATTTTTTGAAGCTCATTTTATTGATTAAATTGTATCTTTACTAATTATTCAATATTAAATATTAGAAATTCTATATCTACTCAAGAGAGACTTTGTTGTACACATTCCCTTACTGAGAATTTTATATCACCTTTTACAATGTTTTCATTTCCCCAATATATTAAGAAGGAATATTTGAATTATTTTCTAGATTATAAGAAACTTTTTCATCCTATAATTTATTTTTTCTACGTAATATGAAAATCATTTATGTTTCATATCTCCCAAGACTATTAAACTAATCAATACATTATGTTTTGATCCATTTTATCTTCTACAAACATAATAATGTAAAAAATGATATTAGGCTACTAGTGTTAGGATTTTTACATTTGGTATCAACAAAAGTTTAGTTAGTCCCTTAAGAACTATATATTATTAGGAGAAATCTAAAACAATAATTATGATAATCCATACAAATATTTTAAAATATTTTAGTTGTTTTTATTCTTTGGCTTGATTTCTGTGATGTTTTGAGATAATTATGTGAGTGACATTTCTAAAAAAAATAGAACCTGGTTGAGGAGAGTGAAATTATATCAACAGTTTTGGTCAATATATGGATTTACATTATGATAAATTCAATATAGTGGGTTTTAGAGCTGAGTAAATCATGGTAGCACTGCAAAAACAATCCTAGGGTTTGAAAAATAACATTTTCTGAATTAAGGAACCTATTTTTCCATAGTGTGGTGGCCTATTTTGAATAATTTTATATGATATATGCCTTCGTCCATTAATGGAACAACTAATACATTGGTAGCTAAGAAATGTGTCAAGTCCCTTGAAAATATATCCTAGCTTTTTAAAGTAATGAAAGGTAAATAATTATCCTAATAGTATACTATTTAAAAAAGAGATGGTGATAAATGGTGTTCATTATTCAAGAAAATTAATGAATATGATAAAATAACAAGTATGGAATAAAAAATTAAATTGATATTTTTTGAAAAATAATTAGCTCAAGGGAAATGAGATGAAATGGAGAAGAAGTTCCTCTATCTAACATATAAGGAAAAGGAAATTTTTGGTGAATTTGAGTCTAGACTCACAAGATTAGGAAGGCATGCAATGGATAAAATACCTAATCCAAAAAGAATGTTTATCCATTTCTTTTATGGGATTAATCATAGCCTTCAAAGTCCACTGCTATATTAATAATATAAAAATATTCTGATAAAGTGTAATATGATATAAAGAAAGGGAATAAATTTTTTTAGGACTTATATAATCACTATATATCAAGAAAATTAGAGTTCAGAATAGAAATTGGGAAGAAGAAATGTATCAAATAAGAAGAAAGGAAATATAGGGGTTCCAAATTGTAATAATTGGTGAAAGAAACATCCAAGTAAAATATTAAGGTCAATGGGAGTTTGTTACATGGGTACAGATAATGTCCATATGGATCATGAATTTAATAAAAATTAAGAAACTAATGTTATAAATATATTGATTTATAATTATTTGGGGAATTATTCAAATTAATTCCCCAAATATTAAGGGAACCTACCACATAATAGGCCATGGGTGGAAGTCAATCTAGTTTGATTACTATATATGGAGTTGTTTTTCATAATGATATTGTTGGATATACTTTGATTATCAACTCAAATTTAGATAATGATTTATTTTATTAGGGATCATTACACTCTTATATATCTTCTATGTTTTCCAAAAACACTATATCATTCCCTAATTCCTTATTAAGTGTGATTAAAATCAAAACACTGAGTGAAAATGTTATTAAAATAAGGATATATCAGTCACTATCAATTAGGAAGCATATATAAAACCTTTTTTCATACATGGTTATTATATATATGGTTGACATCGATATAATTATTTGTATAAATTCTCTTTCAAATTATAATGAGATGATTTATTTCCAAGAGAAGGAGATTAAAATTCACAAAGTTCGAGTATAAACCATTTTATTTTAAGGGGATACCTCATTATCTAAATCATTTATGGATCCACCTTTAGTATCTATCCTCAATGATGATAATAGGGGATGTAAATTGTGGGTGGGAAATATAAATTTGGAATAAATGATGTACCTATTATTCATGAATAATTTTATTTATTTCATAATGATTTTACAAAAAATACATCCGATCATGATTTTGGGTTTTCTATTGAACATGTACCTAATAAAAACCTATATCCAGGACTCTCTAAAGAATGGTTTTGGTGGAATTATTATAACAGAATAAAAAAATGAAGTCATGTAATAAGGTAATCATTTAACCTAGTGTTTCACCTTGGGTATCCCTTGTACATTTAATAATAAGAAGGATAGTTCTACACAGTTTTGAATTGATTATAGGGAAATAAATTTCATTAATTTAAATAAAATATATCTTCAACATAAAGTTGATAACTAGTTTAATAATCTTAAAGTAACTTAAAAAAATTTGAATACATATATTTGTTATGGGTATCATCAGTTGCATGTAAGGAAGGAAGATATTCAAAAGATGACATTTTTCATAAGATATGAAAATTTTGAGTTTACAGTAATTTCATTTGGATTGACTAATCCACCCTCTATTTTTATATATCTAATTAATTAAGTATTAAAATATTATCCTGATAATTTTATTATGGTATTTATCAATGATAATTTTGTATACTCTAAAATATAGGAATATGAAAAATCCATTTTAGAATCATTCTAGAAACTCTAAATGGGAATGAGTTAGATGATAAACTTAGTATGTTTGAATTCTGGAATACATATGTGTCTTTTCTTGGAAATATTATCTTTAATGATGAAATATTAGTTAATCCTTAAAAGACAAAGGTTGTTACAGAATGTCATACTCTTATGAACATAACTCAAATATATAATCTCCTTCCGTTAACATGTTAGTATCATTTATTTGTTCAAAAAAATTCATAATTAACAATCCCATTATCCAAATTTTCATGCAAAAGTTAAAATTTCATATGTTCAAAATAATTTAATGAAATTTTTTAATATATTAATATGGTATTGTTAAACTCATCGATATTGACATTATTATCAAAAAATGATGGTTTTGTGAGACATAGTTCTTCATTGATGAAGGGACTCAGATTCAACCATATTCTTAATGAAAGAGTTATTGGTTATATATAAATATTTTCAAAGATCCATGAATATAATTATCTAACCCATGATCATGATTTGGTAGTAGTAGTCATTTCCTTCCATATATTTAGGAATTAACTTTATGGTGAAATATGTGAGATATATACGAATAATAAAATTCTGAAATACAAATTTTCACAAAAAGAGATTAACATGAGAAAAGGTATATTTCTATATCTATGAATGTATTGTGATTTATCAGTACACTACTACCCATTGAAAGAAAATATAGGGTTTGGTACATTGAGTTGGAAAAATTAGGGAGTTGTAACTAAAATGAGGAAAGAATAGGACACTATATTCATATATTTTTTAATGTATAATATGAGAATAATTAAAGAATGGGAAAATTGAATCCATTTTAAAATTAATTCCAATCAATCTTTTCTAGATAAGATATAAAAATAAAATCTTGATAATAAGAGTTTAAAAAAATGATGGATAGGAAATTTTTGGACTTTTTTTATGGATATGGTGTACTGAAATTAATAAGGAGGATATGTGTTCCATCAATGCCTAAGATGAAGATGGAGTTACTTGATGAAACCCCCTATAAAATTTCACTATAAACTCAAGTATCCCAATGATTTATAATTATTTAAGAGAACATTTTAGGTGGGATAATATGATGTAAGAAATTATGAATTGTGTATCAGTATGATGGGTTTTTCAATTGGTAAAATCTTAAGGACAACAACTAAAATTATTCATGAAACCTCTTCCCATGCCTATATGGAAATGGGATGATATTAATATGGTATTTTTCACATTATTTTAAAAGAATCATAAAAATTGATATTATATGGTTTATTTTTTTATCACCTTACCAAGTATTCACATGTCCTTTATCTATGGAAGGATCTTCCTATTGGAAACTATCCATGACTTTATATCAACAATGTTTTGAGACATAATGGTGAACCTATTTCAATTGTAACATATCATGATTCTGGGATTACATTTATTTTTCAGAAAATTCTTCAAAATCCTCTTAACATTGAGCTACATATAAGAATTTTTATCACAATTAGAATAATATATATTCTGAATGGACTTTTCAAACATTATAAGACATGCTTAGGTAATGATCACCTGACATTAAATATATATGGGATAAGAATTTAAATTTTTATTAGTTTTTATATAATAATTTCTTCTATTAAATAACTAAAATGGAACTATACTAATAATTTTATGGGAAATGATATCATACACCAACTTTTTGGGATAAAGTTTGTGTAAAGAATATTATATGATCAAAACATATTGAGGATACATTGATTAATGTGAGTAGTGTTTATAGGTATATCAAGGGTTCTTAGATAAGGAAAAATATATATATAAATAACTGAATATAGGATTTATAATATTAAGTATTGGATAATATTCTCTTAATGTTATCTCAATGTAGGTTTTTTATAAGACTTGAAATTAAAGGGAAACTAAGGCCCAATAACATAGTACTATTTTATATTTTGAAAGTAATTTGAACTATGACTTACCTCTTGGAAATTCCACCTAACCACTCTAAATTCAATAACTTAGTCCATATATTATTATTGGGGAAGTATATAAGAACATATGTAATCAACTATAAATAAATGGAATTGGACCCTGATTTATCTTATTATCGGGAGCCAATCTTGATTTGTAACCCTATGTAACATGTTTTGTGGAATTGCACAACTAGATTGGTTAAGCTGATTTTGAAAAATCATTATACAGGGAATGAAACATGGGAATCATAAGAAGTTGTGATTAATAATTACCCACATTTTTTATGATGTTTTATTTGTGAAATTTTATGAATGATATTTTTGGAGGAAAGGGTGTAACATGTGATATTCAATACTACTTAAAAATATTCTATTTTAAAGAAACCAAAGCTCAATTAAAATATCATTATTCAATAATATGAATAAAAGATAAATTTAATAATCTAATAATTTAGATTCAATGAAATAATTTTTTTAATTCACCATGTAAAAATTATATTAAGTTGATTTTTTAGATTTTTCTAAAATAGTAAATTTTTTGGTGAATAGTGAAAAAATATCTATTTTACAAAAAATATCGCATTTATGATATTATAATAATTTGAAAATCGAATAAATGTATTTGAAAAAAAATTATATTAATTATAAATTTATGAATTAGTAAAATTCATTTAAGGAAATTATCATGGAAATGTTTGATAGACTATTGGAAATTCAAAGTAATGTTTTTATTCAAATGAAAACTATTTTTTCCCTTTTAATATAGTTTTTCAAAGATTACTTTCGGTCCTTTTAGGTTTAATATTAAAATATTTATTCTTTAATGTAACTGAATC
Organism: Viscum album; assembly: GCA_963277665.1. Classification (NCBI taxonomy): domain Eukaryota; kingdom Viridiplantae; phylum Streptophyta; class Magnoliopsida; order Santalales; family Viscaceae; genus Viscum; species Viscum album. The sequence continues at coordinate 278,335,509 of OY728123.1, read as the reverse complement.
CAATTAATTAAATTCTAATTAAAATTATACGTGATTTTGGAATAAATCAATTTTTATTCTTAAAATAAATATTTTTCTAAACACGGGTCTTCATTTCATATTGTAAACTTATATTAAATGTATTTTCTAAAATTTATAGATAATGAATATTGTAAAATGGATTCCATATTTTAATTCAACATAATAATATTGTATAATTATTTTTACGTAATTTTCAGCCTTAATGAATAATAACCATGGAAAAAAACTTATCACAACACTAAAGGTTAAAAACAGTTATTGAGGGGTTAAATTAAATATATAAGGGTTAAAATAACTTAAAACATGTCTAACTACTATTTTATGAAATTATTTTTACCCTATATCTTACCAACATTGAAATTTATCCCATTAGATACACTTTCCCTTGATATTAATTTTTTTATATTTTAAATTTTTTTATTTGTACAATGTTTTCACCCATATTACTTATTAAAGGGAACACCCTATCTTATATTATACACACTTTTTTATCCAATTATCTTGAAAAATACCTAAAAATACCTTTCCAACATCCCTTATCATGTTCTAAAGGTCCTAGTCTCACCAAAAAAATACTTCAAGAAATCATAAGTTTTAAGCCATTGGAGGTTATAAAAAAGTGGCATATATTCATAAAAATGTTTTTCAAGATAATTTATTATTAAACCTCCTTAAAATATTCAATAAAAATATTAACATAATTAAATAAATATATTTATTATACTAATATGTGTTTTTTTAGTCATGCATCCATTTTTTATATAATTTTATTCTGAGGGGAGAAAAATCCTCACTCTTACATACCTATGGACTATTTTGTCCACATATCATTGTAATTAATTTTTAATCACCGCTTCACATGGATGGTTATAAATATGGAATTAATGAATATATATGATATTTATGACATAATTATTATTCTTATAATATATTATATTATCTATATTCTTACCGTTATATTTGTGGGAAAATGATTATGACGTTAATTCCAACGGGTGGACAATGACCTCCTTGAATAGATGTGATTTGTTTCTCTATTTCCACAATGAATGAATGATTTAAAAAATTTTAATAAATTTTTAACATTATAGGTATTATGGAAAAAATTTAGAACACCATTAATCATGGTCAATATACTAATGTAATTTTAGAGAAATTGACAAAAAAAATCATAAGTATTTAACGTAAGAAATAACAATACAATGAATGGATATCATTGGAAAATAAAAAACATTAAAAATAAATTATAGCTGAAAAGTTTTACCAATAAATTATTTAAAATTCATAAATTTAATATTCAAGAGGACAAAATAAATCTAACCATGAATAAATCCAAGGTATGGGCTTTTCTTCAAAATTCCAATACCTTGAGACATATTTTATATGTTTGACTTAATTTATTTTTATATGGATTATATACTGAATATTTAATATATTATATCGTGAATTCATATTTATTCGGGATATTTAAAAAAATTAATTTTTCCTTTTAAATTTTTTATTCGAAATTTATTGATGTTCTAACGTTTTATTCTACAATCTCACTCTTATTCAAGAATTGTTCATGTTTAAATTTACATTGGTAGAATTAAATTATTTTATTCTTCTTAATACCAATATATTTTCCTATTATATATTTATTTATTGGTTTCCCATTCATTCTTCTAAATTTTTCTCCCTTTTGAACTCAAATATAAAGAGAATAGTTTTATCCTAAACTAACCTTATTTCTTATATTAGGTTAGAAATATTTTTATTTAATGTTATACTATTTAATGTGATTCAATAATGTAATTTAATATCATAAAATTATATTATAAATTAATTCTAAAATATATTTCAATTTATTTTCATGGTTTTTTGAAGGATTCTTTTAGAAATTCCTTGGGAAATCATTTTTTACATTTTTCTAAAGTTTGAAAGAAAATTTTTTCTAAACATATATGGTGAAAAGAAATTTCCATTCATCTGAAACCATTATTATCTATTTATCTTCCTCTACATGTTTCTAAATATTTTAAAATATAATAATTTTTCCATTATGTTTTGAATTTGTTTCATTTAAATTAAAATAAAAAATGGTTTATTTTCTAAATGGAATAAAATAATTTTGGAAATCATTTATATCTTTATTTTTACTATTTTATTACAAAATATTTATGGAAAATTATTTGTAAATGTTCTCTAAAATATTCCTCTAAAATTATCAAAAGGATTTCATTTATTTTGAAAATTAATTTTCTATCAATTGATGGTCTTATATCATACTTTATTGATTTATGGATTGTACCATATTTTTAGATCACTCACATTCTTGTGATATTGTTTCTTATAACTCTCCATTATTGATTAGACATTATTTATCTCTTTCCATTACTTATTCTTTTGAATAAAAGATATATTTATCATTTCAATATTTTATTAAACATATACCTTTACTATATATGATGTTAGTTGTAGATGCATTATTAATACATTTATTTCATTTACTGGGGAAATATGGATGTTTCATATTCATGATTCAGTATGAGTATTTATTTATTGACAAAGAATATTGATTATGTATTCTATTATTGATTCAATATATAAGAAATGCATTAGATATATGAAAGTTATGGGTGGGGACCATTTATAGATAGCCCCTAATGCATCGATGAATCTCATTAGAAAAATAGTTTACCAAGTTAGTTGGATATTTGGTGTATACCTTAGCAATAATTAAAATGAATTTGAAAACCCCCTTGAGGGTACGTTTTATGATATATTGTAAAATAGACTTGATGGTAAAATCATGAAATCTTACATTATGAATTTCTATCATTAATATTTTAGTATTTATTATCCATGAGATTATTATGTTGATATTTTCCAGATATATAATTTGAAGATCAAGTTATTAAATAAATGGATTCTCTATTTATTATCCATTAATCTATATTTTAATGTCTTATATACTCATGATGGATTCAATTTTATGATTTATCTTACTAATAATTTGAGATCACCCTTTATTGTGATTTCCATTACCTAGGATATGAAGAAAGAATATTTTAATGATTTTCAATGTGATAAGGAATTTTTTTATCAGTGTTTTAATTTTACAATGTATTACAGAAATCTTGTACGTATCTACTCTCCCAATAATTCTAAACTTATCAATACGTAATTTTTTGATCCCATATATTAATGTTGGATAGGATAATAATATATATGTTATTTATTTTAATTTTTATTTAAATAATATTTAGAATAATTTTTTTTCTTATTATCAATGTCATATCATTAGTATTAATAAATAATATTTCGTATAGAGAGAATGATCCCCCTTTATCCTCCTTATTACGCCAAACTATTGTATTAGAGGAGGAGGAAACCCTCTCTTTTCCCTTATCTTTGCTTATAATATGAATATATCCCACAGTTTATGGTGTCATCTCTAAATTGGTGTTTTCTCTTCTCTATACTCTCTTCTTCTTCATCCCCATGTTCCTCTTACCTGAATCTTTATATATTATTAATGGAAAAGATGATGTTTTCTATATCAAGGAATGAACCATAAATTTTATGGATCCTATGATATATCAAGGATACTAATGTCCTATTTGAAACAAATTTTTCTTTATTTTGTGTGAATGTATTTTCATTTTGAGTATTTTGACGTATGTGTTTTTGTGTAATTATTTGTATTTAACCTGATAATTATTATTATAATTTCTAATTGATTTTTATTTCTCTTTAGTATCTATATAATTTATTCATGATGAAGATATAAATTTTCTCTAATGTAATTGTGAATTTTTATATTTATATGAAAGTGATTTCATAGCTTTTAATAGGTTTCATATGTAAAATCCCATGCCACGAACATTAGGTGTTCGGTAAACTGTTTTTGACAGATTTATTGGTCTAAATAAGTTTTTAAAAAATTATTTAAAGGAATTTTATTATAATAACTATAATTAAAATAGTATTCAAATTATTACATTCCAAATTATATATTTTATGAATAAAAGGTGTTTGATGAAACATCTATGTGACTTTTTTTATTTAATTGAATTTATAAGCAATTTTTTAGAGATTAATATTTTTTTAAAAGATACTTTTTGGAATTTTAATTATATTATGATTTATAAATTCAGGACTAAAATGGTTTAAATATTAATTCCATAGTTTATACTCTCTTTATTATACCCATTTTGTTAATTAAATTGTTAGAATTCTTGATATTGATCCTTATAATTTGGGTTTGATAAATATGATTTTTATTATAGGTTTTTTTATTGGTACATGGGAGATAATTTTTATATTCACTTGATTGATTTCCTAATGTTTTTAATTTCAAAGTTTTAGATTGTATCTTTAGGCAGCTATGTGGGAAATCAACGATAAGTTCAATTGTTACTATGATTTTACTCTTGCTAGTGTCCCTTGGTTATTATTTCACTATTTCTAGAGGTTTTATGATCAATAATTCAAAAAAGGGTATGTTAGGGATTATGTTAATGGGATCACATTGCAAGATGGATGTTAGTTCCACTTAATGAGGTGTTAAATTACTTCAATGTTCGTGAGGATTTCATTTTATTTTTTTCTTTAACATATGATTATTTACATTATTTCCAATTATGTTACTCTATTGGTATCTTCTTCACATGATTCATGGTTACAATATTTTTCAATGTAAAATAATTTATGGAAGAAAAAATAATTTGAGTGAATTTTTTCCTTATTTTTTTATATATGCAAGTTTATTTTCTATTTTTATTTCACTAAATAATTTTTTGTTTATCATATAATTGTAATTAAATAGATACTTTTTTTTGTCCTACTAGTATTTCACTCACACCCTGCAAACACACCTTTTTATTTATAAATTTCTATTCTTTCGTATTTTCTTATTAGTGTGAAAATAAATCTACTTTTCTCATAGGACATAGACCATAGAATCGGTTATAAGACTATAGAGGTGGGGGAATTCATATTTATCATTTTCCACATGGTGATACAAATTTTCAGCATTTATATTTCTTTTTACATGTATTTTTAATTTATACCTTCAATCTATATTTAAATTTTCATGATATATCTTGTAAGGTTGGATATCATTAATAGTGGTTTTCATTTTTTATAGGATTTAGATTAATTAAACGATAAATGATAAATTATTCCTATAATATTATATCTGAAACCCTTAGATCTTTTTCCAATCTATGTAAATATAATACACACCTTACGCTTTCAGTATCCTGTTAGGATTTCCTTTGAAAAGTATTTTACTAGGTCTCATAAATTTCTAGAAGGGGTGATTTTAGAAATTATAATATAGAACAAGACAAAAGAAATGACGGTGAAACTAGGGTTTGAAATAAAAGATGTATTGGAAATATTTTGAAGACATAGAAAGGTGGATATATAAATTATTTAAGATTAAATTATTCATTGAAATATTCAAGTTGATTCAATGCATTTGGTGGGTAGCTAGTGGTTACCATGACCAAGTGGGGGTAATATGAAAAGATTTTATGGAGATAGAACTAACATAACTATATTATTATTATAAATATTATGTATAAATATATTGGTGGGTCATTAGTTCATGATTTTCTTTAGAATACAATTCATTATCCATTTTCTTGGTTCTAGAAAAGGTAGCACTGGAGGTAAGTAATTTACAGGGTATATTTTTTAACTTTCTTACTATTTTCTCCTTAATAGAAATTTTTTGTGTTCCTCTCAAAGAGTAGGGATTGTCCCTGACAACATAAATTCCTTTTGTTATTATTTCTATTTAAATTTAGTTATGTTTCTTTTAAGTCATTTTTTCAGAAAGATATTATTTTTCTTATGGGTTTTATATGGTATATGGTTATGGTATAGAGTCTTGTAAAATCTAGATATATCATCATTATGTGTCTTACCATTTTTTTTAGTTCAGGGATTTGTTTTTTATTTTATGTTCTATGAATTCTCATCGAAGTAACAAAGCTCAATATATCGAGACCCATTTCTAGTTTTCATAGCTTGTATTTCAGGGGTTTTATGAACATTTATTTATAGAATACATTTTTTCATTTTACTGGAGTTCTCTTATTAAAAAATTGTGTTAGTATATGGTAAAGTGTAATTTAATATGTTTTAGAAGTAATTCCTTATGGATTCTAGAGGATGAATTCTAAAGATTATATATTTCAAAGAGTTGTTTGGATTCCGTTGAAGGTATTCAAACTATAATAGATGTCTAAGGAAGAAATTAAACGGATCGACTGAAATAAATAATATATTTTTTAGATGATACTAGCATGTATGTGGCCATCAAAATTCACCACGTGAGTGCTATGGATGTGTTTATGACTACACTTAATAATAGGTATAACAATAAAACCACTATAAATAATGTTTTTAAGATGTAATGACTATTTAGCATGAATTATTTATAAGGAAGGTTGGTGTAAGATCGTGTCAATGACTTCAAAATAATCCAAATTTAGTTAGAGGCTATGAATGTAATGTTCACAGAAGAATTTTGGTCACTAGTTGTACTCTCATTAGTTCCCATTAATAGAAAAATGACCATATAGTGAATTAATTATACACATGATCCTAAAAACTATGGTTTTTGGGTCATTTATCGCCATCTCTTAATTTTGATGGTAGAATTCATTCTCCTTATAAATTATTATAACTGCATTCCACATAGAACATAGTGTTAAAGAATTGTGGGAAACCATCATAAACTTATGAAATAGATGTGAAGGGGTGGGAAATGAAATTTATATGGTCTGCATTGATCATGGAATTAACATAGACCAGTTTCCATGATGTACGTGCACAGTTTCTATTTCCTTACACTGAAAGTCATATTTCCATAGATTATTTAGACCATGTCCATATCTATTATTTACCACCATAGTCCACATGGACTATGGATATATTCTTCTCTAAACATCTATAAAATCGTGGGCAAAATCAACCATGTTATTTAATCTGTCTATAGTCAATGTTCATGTGGGCAATGGTTATACTCCTTTATCCCCACTATAATATTTTATTTTTTTGATACTGAAAATTATAATTATATATAGTTATATGTGTGTGTGTGTGTGTCTGTGAGTATAAATACACATAGTCTTATATAGGGTAGTGGTAAAGGCTTTATCAAATTAGAGAAATAGTAATAGGATCATAACTAAATGGATTGATTTATTATTTCAAAGGCCATTCCATAGTCTAGTGGACTACAGTCATAGGTTATAGAATCAATTAATAATTTGATATGGGTTATATTCTAGGTAGACTATGTCCTCAGGCTACCACAATCTCTTATAGTATTGTTAACACGGTCTTGGACCATATAAAAAGGCCAATTTTCTAAAAAAAATCAAATCATTGGATGTGATTGTTACTATAAAGATATATTACAGTGATATGATATACTTGGTGCTTGAGGATATAAAAACCCTTCTATATATTACATGCTAATTCATAATTTATTATATAAAATTACACATAATAAAACACAAAAGTTCAAGAATTATACTGTATTTTAGAATTTGGTATATTACATAATGACTTCAAGAAGTAAATACATCATCATTATCGAAAACATACTTAACATGCTCGTACTTAAAACTACATGTGATAACTTGGGGATATACATAAGAAAGGGGTTATCTATAAAGACCAATAATGGAATAGACATGGAATAACATGTGTAAAGTAAAACATGTTAGACAATAATATATCAATAAAAAATAAATTGTGTGAGAATCTTAAACATGAATAATGAGGCATGATATAACCTGATAATCATAATGGAAATATGAAAAATATGTAAAAACCTTAAAATAAAAAATCATAAAAATAGTTCAAGGATAACTGCATAGATATCATGATGGAAAAATTCTCATGATGGATTAGGGTCAATCCATAATCCCTTTCATTATGTCTCATGACACTAAAACATTACCAAATTCATTGGAGTGATATATCATTCTGGGAACACACATCACTTTCATTTCACTCTCATGCATAAGTGTTCCACATAGACCATAAAACATGAAATCATTTTCATCAATTTTTATTCCATGCTCATGGAATTTAGAATATTTAAATTTAACACCCTAATAAAATAATTATATGTTCATAAAGGTTAACACCTTTGATAGGTATTGGGTATGGGTATTCACTACACATTTATTTATCATGAAAAATCACTGTGAAATTTTGGTCGCATGACGACGTTACTTAAAGATTCATAAAATAGGTTTATTAGAGATAAAAGGGTCTCTCATCATATGGAAATAAAACAGAATGTAGTAGGTACATGGGAAAACATATTACAATATTAGGAATTGTAAATATAAGGCATTATATAATGGTGACACTTTAATAACTAGGAGATGTTGAGTATCCCTTACCTTGAGAGGGTGACTCTAAAAAAATTAGTTTGAGCTTATTGAGAGCCTATGGAACCTTGGGTGGACTCTAGAGAGGGTAAAGTAGAGAGAGGATGTCAATAAAGGATTTTTAGTTAATATAACTGATATAATGGGTGGTTTATTATAGGAAATTAGTGGGGAATTTTTAATTATTACTCAAACATGTGTTGGAATCTATATAATAAAATACCAAAACCAAAAAATATGTCACGGATTTTTTTGCATGGTTTCTTTCAAAGGGTATTTATTTCAATTATTTTATAATTACATGGTCTGAACATAATAAAATAATACACATTCTTATCTAGAAGTGATTTATGCTCTCAAATAAATGATTTTGGAACCTTAAAATATACTAAATTTTTTGCAGGCTTCACAAAGGATTTATAAAATTATTAAAATAAACATAAATTGAAATTATTGAAAATTTAAAACATAAATTTTTTCATGGGTACCAGTTATGTTATTCATTACATCATTTTTTGGGTATTATGATGTAATAACACACAAAATATATGTATACCATATATAATTTTTTTACATGGAAATTAGACTGTCTCTGAAAATTATGAAAAATTAACTGTTCGAAAATTTCAACATTATGGTTCCAAAAATAATATAAATTTATAAATATGTCAATATTCACTTTTAGAATAATAATCGACATTTATTGGGAAATGCAATTGTTTTTATAATAATATTTTTCGATCCACAATAAAAATTATAGTTGACTTCATAAAATTAATATGATAATTTATATTTAATAAAAAAATGAATTATAATATTTTATTAAAATATTATATTTTTCAAAAATCCATTAATTACATAAAATAAACATCCAAAATGAATTTTAATATTGAAAATAAAATTTTTACTTTTTTGTATAGAAATAAAAAACATTTAAAAATTAGAAGTAAACATGAGCATAATTATATTAAAAATAATAAACCTATTAATACTATTAGGGTGTTAATAAATATCCCTTTAATACAACAAAAATACCCTAAGGATAAGGTGGGCGATGGTGATATTTTCCTCGGGTGGTTTAGTGTACATTGTTTGGTTCGTGATCTTGGTGAGCTTGAACATCTCCCATAAATGGTTTCGATCATGGTTAAGTTATTGAATCAAAACATGGGGTTAGTAAAGGAAGAAATCAAAAAGATGTTATATCCTTCATAATCTCGAATAAATAGGATTTATAGGGTATGATACTACTGGTTGAGGTCATCACTTATTTTTTCTATTTCAATTTGATTTGATAAAACTCTATATTTTTACTAATAATTTGATCACTATTCAATGACTATATTATCAATGGTTATGATGCTAATTATATTTTATATCCTATTGGATATAATATATCCAAATAATTTCATGTGTTTTTTATAACCACAATACATAGTATGTCATTTAAAATAATTACAAGTGGAATTTTATTTATTAAAGATTCAGTTGTAAAAATCTACCCCCCCTAAAAAAAATTTCACAAGAAATTTTCATTTCATTTACTAAAATATATGATTGTAACTCTGTTTCATCACCACCACTAGTTCCCATGATTCTTTCTCAAATATATGGTTTCTCCATAACACTTTTACTATGTGCATTATCTTATTTTGTATAATATTTTCTCTACGATCTATGATTTTCATTATCTTATATTTGAAGGAAATATAATTCGCCAATGGAACCACCTCTATATTGAGTACATATGAGGGTTCTGGTATGTACTTCCTTAATAGGGTTACATGGAATACACCATTTACATGAGATAGGTTTGGTGGAAGTTCTAGTCAATGGGATACTACTTTAACGTGATCAATGATCTCAAAGGGACCAATGTATCTTGGATATGCTTTCCCTTATTCCAAAATATATGAATTTATTCCATTAATATATGTAGAGTAATACCTTGTATCCAACATTAATATCTACATCATTTTGATGATTATCAACAAAGATCTTCTATCGAATCTGATTAGCATTTCTGTTTTGTTGAATTGTCTTGACCTTTTTCACCATTTCCTCAACCTTTTATGGATCTAGTAGTTTTTGTTCCATAACTAAATCCCATCATGCAGATGTTTATCACCTCTTCCCATAAAGGGATTCATAGGGATCTATTTGGATGATTGAGTGGAAACTATTATTGAATGAGTACTCAACTAGAGGAATATGTTGATACAATCCTACTTTAATTTCAATTAAGCATTCTATCAACATTTCCTTGTGTAAATGGATATTCCACTTAGACTGGCCATTATTTTTGGGGTAATATGCTAAAATGAAGTTCAAATTATTATAAAGATCATGTTATAGACTCTTCCAAAACATAGAGATAAATCTTCATTCTTAGTCAGATACAATCGATTGTGGTGTTCCATGAAGCCTCAAAAATTCTCTAAAATATATCCTCGAAAGTTGATCGATTAAGAAGTCCTCTCTAATTTAATGGAATGATTAGTATAATACTAAGTTCCACCACAACCCATATTTAATTATTTCTTCTTGATTTCTTCAAAATACAAGTGAAAATTTCCACCCTGTAGGTGTGGGTAACAGTTGCATCATTCCATTGTATTTTTTCCTTTCTTCCTTCACTTGATTACAAAGAAGAGATCTAGATGTGGATTCTATTATTTCCTTGTTCATTTTATCATATAAATAGTGATCATGGAGATCTTGATACATCTTTGTGCTTCCTAGATGCATGGATAAGGTTGATCTATGTGTATCATCCATCAGCTCTATTGACTCAGGATTTGATAGTACACATAGTAGTGACCCAAATATCACTACTTCTTCATCATTATCATTGATCTTTGACCCTACCCAAAAGATATGGTTAAGAAATCATTTGTGAAAGGTTTGATGATGTTCCATACTTTATGATTCCCATTCTCTTCCTCTTGAAGTATAAAAAGATCGGATCCTTCTCAATTATAATAAATAATATAATTCCAAGATCATTTATACATAGAGTGTCTACCACATTATTTACATTTCCAAGACGGTAGTGGATTGAGAATTCATGGTCCTTAATCTGATCAAACCATCCTTGTTGGTGCATATTCATCTATTTCTATATGAATATATACTTTTGGATTTTTTAATTTTTATATATTTCACACTTCTCATAATAGAGATAATGCCACAAAATTTTCAATGAAAACATGGCAACATCTAACTCTATATCAGGCACTATGTAGTTATGTTCATGAACTCTCAATTTTCTAAACGTATAGGTTACCACTTTTTTCTTCTACCTTAACACACAGTGCAATCTCTTATTCCAAAAATCACAGAATACCACAAAAAATTATCCACCTATGGGAAGTGTAATTACAAGTATAGAGGTAAACCGGTTTCCATCTCCTAGAATCTCTCTTCAAATTCAACATTCCAAAAAAACTTGACTCTCTTCTGAGTTATCCTAGTTATAGGGTTTGAAAATCACAAGAAATATCTCCAAAAAAGACTATAGGATCCATATAATCAAATAAATCTCGAGATATTTGTCCCATATATTGGAATCATAAATCCTTCAATTACTTATGTCTTTTAAGGGTCCATAGATATCCCATTACTTGTGATAATACTCCCCAAGAATGAGAGTTCCTTCATCCCAAAATAACATTTTTTATACATGGAATAAAGCTTATCCTTTCATATGGTATTTAGCACATTGATTAGATTCTCCACATTCACCTCTTTAATTTTTTAGTATATTATAATATCATCTATAAATATAACCATAAATTTTTCAAGGTAATCTATAAAGATTAAATTTACCATTTTCATGAAGATTTTTGGATCATTAGAGAGTCCAGATGGTATTACTATGAACTCATAGTGAATATACCATGTAGGAAAGCAATAATGGGAGTATCCTTCTTCTTGAACCTAACATGGTAGTACACATACCACAGATCCACCTTGTATAAGTATTATACTCCATGTAGAGGATCTAAAAATTCCTCAATCTATAGAAGAGGATACTTTTTCTTTATTGTGATCTTCTTGAGCTTAGGATTATAAATTAAAAGGCATATTAACCCAACATTTATCTTTATTAAGAAGACTAGTGCACCCCATAGTGAAGTACTTAGGAATATGAACACTTCATCAAGATTCTCATATAGTTTTTCCCTAAGATCCCCATGTTCACAACATCCATTATATATAGTGTCTTATATAATGGTAACGCCCGAATTATAACCTCGATCGAAATTTTAACCTATCTACAAGGAGGAAGTCCATGAAATTCCTTAGAAAACAATTCATCATATTCCCTCACAATTGGCATGACATCAAGGATGATCCTTTTCTTAAAATCAATCATTTGAACTAGATATGCTTACTCATAGGGAAATAATATCCTTTCTTGAGATGTTCATGCTAAAGAATACGCATCAACCTCCTTTCATTTATACAGAATCGAAAGATGATTTATGATATATAGTGTGATTTCCTTCTCACATAAATTTATATATTCTATAGATATGTAAATCAAATCCCTACCCATAATTTCTTCAAATTCCAAAAAAAAGGTAGTATCACAAGGTTTGTAGGGAAACTTAGCCTTAAATATTTTATCATGTAGGAGTTACATTCTTGGGATGAATCAATTTCCCCATTTTCCATTTTCACTAAAAAATCTACTTCTGTGGTTTGTGGTGGTGTTTGAATAGTTAAACTAAACATTCATGATATGAAGGAATGGATATAACCAGAATCAAATATTATATTTTCTATTATTGAATGAATAATTAGCATACCTATAACCACTTAATTATCAGGATCCACCTCAGCAGTTTTGATGGAAAAATATCTCCCTTGTAACTTTATAGGTTGTCGGTTTTCTCTAAAAACCCTTGTCTTAGTGGATTTGTTTGTGAAGTTTCATGGTTACTTTCAGTTGAAATAATAATCAATGTGTTATGGGTATAATAGTGAATTTCTTTCCTCCATCTCTATAGTGGGTTTCTCATGTTAGCAATCACTAGCTATATTTTCCTTATTCCAGCACCTAAATAATTCCTTCAAACACAAGAGGATATTTCTTCGGTTCTTCATTCCACACTTGTGATTGTGTGATGTTTAAATTAATTACATAATTATATTTCTCCATCAGAATGCTATAATTAAAATCCACCTTCCATTTTTTATCCCCATGATACCCTTGAGATTCACTAATATCCATTTTGACTTTGAGGGAACATCAGCCAGTTTCTATATACCTATCAAAGTCTCATATCACCAAGGATTTCTGTTGGCTAGGTATTATCCCAAAAAGAATAGATTACCTTGATTTGGGGGGTAATGAAAAAGATGTAGGTCTATGATGCAAGTAATTTGAAGTTTTCCTCATATTACATGATTGATTCATCATCGATTTTCATGAGTACATGGAAATCACTTTGCATATTACGAAATTGATTCCCAAGAAAATATTTATCATAGAACATTTTCCTAAATTCCTTCCACCCCATCGCATTGATCACTTCCTAGGGCATTATTTTTTTGATCAATGTCCACCACTGATCATATTTTCCCTCCATATGATAAATATCCAGCACAACCATAGAATTCTCATAACATTGAATCATGGAGAAGATCTTCTCAATTGAGTTGATACATTGTTCCTTGATTAAGGGATATAATGATTCACTGAATGTATGCAGTGTTTGTCTTATAAATCTCTCAATTGAAACTTTTGATTCCTTATGGGTATTTGGGAGCTTCTTCTAATCCAAGATTATATTTAGAACCTGATTCAACTAGGAGAGTATCATCATAATGTTTTTGATTTCTTTTCCCATCAATTTGTGCATCTCATTGAGGAAGTCATCACATTTCCTTTAACAATGGTTGTTTACCCAATTCCTCATATATCTAGCTATTGTTTCCAATAAAGGAAAAATTATAAATCAATAATTTTAAAAAATTAAACACATAAATGGGAATCCAATGACATTAAATAGAAAACATTTAAATTACATGTATTTCCTTAACATATAAATTATTAGGCTTTAATATATATTATATTTGATATATTTCCTAACATATAATCTTATGGGAATTTTTTTTCCATAACAATGGTTTTTAATTAGATTATAAATTTAACAAGGAATTTTCCTTGGGAGTGTAAAACTAGGTGTGTAGCAAGGCTCGTTATCGTGAACTAGTTCCTCATCGATTCTAGATCAATACGATGTTTTTAGTTTTTACCCCTATATAAATTTTTTTCAAACCCACATCAACTTATAGTATCTAAAAAGGTATTTATTTTCTTGAAAAACCTCTTAAACTATACTTACCAAAATTTAGGGATGTATTCTTAAAATTAGTCTTTTCATTAATGTTTTTTTTTATATTTTTATAATCCAAATACCAAAAAAGAATAATATTTTCCTTTGAAGCCAACTATAAAAACCCTCCACTTTACTACATATTAATTATGGATTTATTACAAAATATTTCAAATAATACAGCCCAGAGGATTGAGAAATCGTGTTTCATTTAGAATTTCGTACTTTACATGACAACATAAAATGGGAAACATGATATCATTATTGAAAACATCTGGAACATGCCCCTACCTAAAACTGGATGGGATAACATGGGGACATGCCTAAAGTGGTAAGCTATAAAGCCCATTATAAGAATAAATATGGAATAAAATGATGAAATTAATACATGTTAGATGGTAGTAATATCAACAATACATAAAAGGGTTTAGAATCATAATCATGAAAATGATACATGATATAGAATGATAATCATAAGGGAAACATGGGAAATGTGGAAATAACTTCAAAAATTCATCATAAACAAAGGATAAGGATAACTACCAATAAATAATGTTTGAAAAAGCCATATGATGTATTATGTTCAGTCAGTAATCCCTTGAATAGAATCTCATGATACTAAAACATTACCCAATTCATTGGAGAACAATATAATTTTGGTCGCTCCCATCACTTTCATTTCATTCTCATGCTTAACTATTCTACATAGATTATAAAACATAGAATCATTTTTCATTAATTTTTATTCCTTGATAATTAATTGTGGAATAAATACATGTAATTACTGAATCAATTAAGTATAAGTTCATAAAGTTTAAGACCATTTAAAATAATTGGGTATGTGTATTCACTATAATTTTTTTTGGCATTGAAAATTGTGCAGAAATTTCAGCAGCATGACAACATTACATAAATTTTCATAAAATGTTTTAATGAGATAGAAATGGGTGTATACTGATTTTTAAAAAAAATATACAGTAATAGGGACATGGTAAAACATATCCTGATATTAGGAATTGGAAATAGAAGGCATAAGATAATGAATAAACCTGAATAAGGAGGAGAAGGTGAGGATCCTTTAACTTGTGAAGGTAATTCCATATATTGGGGTGGAACTTCATGAGAGATTAGGGGTGCCTTGTTTGGACTATAAAGAGGTGATAGTAGAGTATGGATATGGTAAAATTATTTTTATTGAAGATAAATTGGAAATTGGTTTGGTTTACATATGAAATGTTTGGTTAATTCATTATCATTTATCAAAATTAGGTTTTGGACTCTACATGGTGAAATAACCAAAATCATAAAACATACCATGGTTTTTAACCATGGATTCATCCAAATGGGAATGGTTTCCATTATTTTATAAATTAAAGGTCATAATTTAATAAAACAACACCTTTGATGATGTGGAAGTGAGTCATAATCTTAAAGAAATGATTTTAAAACCTAATATATATTTAAAGATTTTTTTGTTTCATAAAGGCTATATAAAATTAATCTAAAAAACATAAAATCACATTATTTAAATGATAAAACATATATTTGGTCTTCAATACCCTTTATAATATTTATTACATCACTTTTTGGACATTATGATGTCATAATAGTCATCGTATATTTATATGATATTTATGTTTTTTACATGAAAATTCAATTGTCTCAAAAAAATTACGAAAAAAATCAACAATGGATAATTTTGATGTTCTTATTACAAAAAAAATATTAATTATATCTGAATAATTTTCTAAATATTTTTATTTTCACTTTCAATATAATAATCTATATTTATTGAGAAATATTGTGTTTTTGAAAATAATAGTTTTCAAAACCATATAAAAATTACATTTTACTTCATAAAAATAATATGATCATTTATATTTGATAAAAATTATTTAATATAACTATTTTAATAAAATATTTCCTTTTTAAAAAATCTATTAATTCATTAAAATGAATAGCTTAATTTAATTTTCATTTTAAAAATACAATTTGTCCATTATTGTATAAAAGGAAAAATCATTTATAAATTAGAAGTAAATATAAACATTATTATAATGAAAATAATAAACATATTCATATCATTACAGTCTTGATACATATCCCTTTAATACAACAAAAAACACTCATAGGGTAAGATGCATGATGGTGAGATTTTCATGGGGTGGTTTGTCTTGCATGGTTTGGGTCGTGATATTGATGATATTTAACTTATCCTATAAATGGATTTTATTATTATTAAGTTATTGGATATCATCTTGAATTTGGTCAATAGAAAATTCAATAGATTTTATCTCCCTCATATTTTTTGTTAAATTGGATTCATAGGGTATGATCCCACTTTTTGAGGTCATCAATGTATTTGTTTGTGTCAATTGGGTTTGTTAAAAACCTATATTTATACTTATCATATATTCCCTATTAAAATACTATATTATAAAAGGTTATGATTATTAATAGTATTTTAATTCTGATAGGATATAATAAATTCAATGAAGTGCATGTTTTTTATATAACCATAATACATAGTAGTAATTTAAATTAAATTACAAGTGGAATTTTATTAATAATTTTTTAAGTTGTTATAGAGGATTTCAACCATATAATTGTAAATGAAAAGATTTTTTATATGGAGTTCCAGGTAACTATAGAAAAATAATTTATTGTGAATGAAAGGGGACACTCTCCAAAATGAAAGCATAAAAAATGAAGGGAAATAATGGAAAGGATCCAAGGTCATTTAGCTATAAACAGACCCATATTCTAACATTATAGGAAAAATAGGTTCTGAAGAAGGACTATGTCATCCAAATGATCAATTATTAATGGAATCATTCTAGAAGTTCATCCACTAATAACATTTCATAAAATAAGATTATGTTGGTGCTTATTTTTATCCATTATCTTGAGTCATGGATTACTAAAAAGGGATATTAATATTACTCTATATTGAAAATAACATTCCTAAACAATTATATATTTATTGTATTTTTTAGCATTCACCATATGGATGATTAAGCTATTGAGATTATAGGAATGGTTTTTGTTCTCATATTAACTTTAAAAGGATTCTTTCTAGGGTTTCAATGTGTGTGACACATACTAGGATTAAAAAAGAACCTGATATATGAAGGATAGTTGGGAAATGTGGGTTTTTTATAATGTTTATGGATTGATTTAGGAATATGTGGTTCCCATAGGGTTTAAGGATGAGAAATTGTATCATACCAGTAATTATGAAGGGCTAATGAATGTTGGATAATTAAATTCTTGAAATATGATGTTTTGACATGATTGTATTTGTCTAATGGGAGATAAGGGGTTGAAATTCATGGTTAAAAAGGGTATATTGAATTTTTGACTCACGGAGTATAGAACATGATAGGATTGTGCCCATGGGAATTAATGTAAGGTGTCTATAAATATGGTGGTAAATACAATTATGAATGATAAGTTAATTTTGGTTCATGAGGATGTATGGGGGCCAACCCAAGTTCATTCTCGTATAGTATCATTGTACTATTGTACCATTATTAAAGAAGTGACACACAATGTTTGGGTTCTATTTCATAATAAACATAATGGGGTTTTTTTAACCTTATTTGGATAGAGATTTATGTTTGAAAACAAGACTAAAAATAAGATAAAATTATTGTTCCTTGATAATGGTTGAGAGTTTAAAAGTAAAGAGTTTCAAATATTATATTAGTTGAAATACATATGTTTTGAGAATATTGTACCTGTAATACTATAGTAGAGTGGTATATCAAAATAAATGAATCAAACATTGAATGTGGGGGTTATAATAATTTGTTTTGATTATAGTTTCCCCATGGAATTTTGGATAAAGGTAGTGAATGGTGAATCCTATCCTGTGAATTAGATTCCTTCCAATTTATTAGGGGATAATCTTCCCAAGTATCATTATACTAGAAGGAAAGTTAACATATACATATGAAATTATTTGGATGGATAACCTATTTCCATGTCACCTCCAAGAAAATGGAATGTCTTGAGGGAAATTCATGGGAATGTTTCTTTATAGGTTATGGTGGAAAATTTTTGGAATAATGATATAAAAATGGTATTTAGAAGATAAAATTCATTTTTAAATATGAGGATACTATGTTAGGATTGGAACATAGTTAAAGGTGTTATGGAAAAAATGAATAATCACATACCAAAGTTCATCAAGATTGAATTTTTTAATTTCTAGTCAGTTGAGGTAGCATGAAAATTTTGAATATAATAGATTATGCTGAATGTAATTTTTTGATGGAATTGGTTGTCTATTGGTATATCCAATCCTAAAAGTTCAATATTGGTTGATGAATGTGGAATCTATTGGATAATATGAAAAATGTGGAGTGCCTGAATTAGTTGTTCTATAAATAGTATAACCATTTATTGAATTAATGAATTCTCTTTGGGATAGGCACTCAATTAAATGTTTTGTAAGTAACATTCCCTTCGTTATTCTTATTAAAGGTGGATAACTTGAGATAATATAATGGTAGAAATTTATTTGTGACACAAGTAAGTTGGAGTTAAAGATGGAGGATATGAAATCATTACATGTTTTCACTAGAGGATAGGAAATTATGTAAGTAAAGTCTTTTGTGGAGGTATTTTAACAAACAAATGGTAGAGATTTTAGTGAATGAATTTCTCTATTTATAAAGAATTCAAAATTTTAGAAATATATTTAAATTATTTCTTTGGAGAGATGATTTATTGGTTAGTTATATGTGAATATGTTATTCCATTAATATGATATGGATATCGAAATATATTTGGAGAAATCAAAATATTTCCAAAAAAAATAGAATTGGGGGATTGGTGTGTAACCTCAAATGATGTTGGAATGGTTTGAAATAGTCACCTAGGAAATGGAATAAGATGTCAAATTGATTAACGTTAGAGAATCCATTCATCCAGATTAATGAATATCATTTTTAATACTATAAGATGTGTTATGGTGGAAGTTTCATCATAATTATCTTGATTTTTAGATGACATAATTCTTTCACATCTAACTATATATCAAATTAAAAAAAATTGAATGTTTTTTGAATATTGAGATAAAAGATCAAGGGGCTATTAAGAAGACATTGGGGATATAAATACATAGGGATTTAACAAATTTATCTTTTTTCTTTCTAATTCAGATTATATTCAAGTTTTCTTGGACTAATTTCAATTAAGAAATTATAAGGCTATGATGACACTTTTTTGGGATATTTAATTTATCCAAATAAAAATTATCAAGAATTAAATGTGTTCATTATATAATTACAGGGGTTATAAATGAATCATTAATATGAATTGTGATATATTATGTGGTTTTTATAAGGATGAATATTTCATTTGTAGTGTGATACATCAATAAAATTAGGGTGAATCTACTAAGGGAGTTCTATGAAGGGGTAAAGATCATACTCTGGTATTTTCATTACTCGATAAACATGTCACTCTATTTTAGAGTGGATGATCTATTGTAATTTTTTCCATATTTAGAATTTGGAGGATATGTGGACTCATTGAGAAGTACCACTAGCTATGTGTTCAATTTCTAAGGAATATCTATGATATTGTTTTCTAAACATCATCTAGTATTTGAGTTATCAACAATTTAAAAATAGTATATGGAAATCATGGAATCTATGAATTTTTTGATTTTTAGGAAGGGGTTTTTTTAGGTTCTTGGAAGAATTCAAGGGAATATATTGATGTTTTAAGATATTTAGATCATTTTCCTTCTTCTAAAGAATCTGATATTTCACTACATGAAAAATCATATTCAAATAAAGTCTCACTTCATTAAAAAAAATTAGAAGATAGAGTACTATAGATATAGAAGGATGATATATATCATAATCTAATTGATATATTGATAAAGTTAATAGTTTTACAAATTTTATGGTAGTGGCATTATGAAATCGTCCTAGGATGAATTTTTTGAGGAATAATATGCTAATTTGGAATAAATGATAAAGAAAGATATAAAAATGACATAATGGATTGTGGATCTTAGAAATTGGCCTTCAAGTGGGTTATTTATAGGATTGTCTATGAGTATTATTTATCATCCATGATTTATAAATAACTTTAAGGAGTGATTTTAGAAATTATGATATGGAATTGGAAAATGGTAGTAATAATGGAGCTAAGGATTACATCATAAGTGGTATTGGAAAAAATATTTATGTTTGGAAGGGTAGGTAGATGAGTTCTAAAAGATTTCACTATTCACCAAAATATTTATGTTGTGTTGGTGCATTAAGTGAATAGCTGGCAGTTTTCTTAACTGATTGGCAGTTATCCTAAAATATTGAATGGGAATGGAATTGATGAAACCATCTCACTATTTTGGAGAAACACTATAAATATATTTGTGGATTTAATTGATCTAAACTTTTTATAGTGTATTGTTATTTTTTTGTTTGTGGTTATAAAAATAGTATCATAAGAAGTGGTACTTTTTCAAGTAAGTGTTTGAAAATTTTTAGATCTATTATAAAATAAAAAAGTTGAAATATTTATCTCATAGAGTAGGGAAAATAAAAAAATCATGTAAATTTCATGTGTTTTTTATAAAATTTTTCATTGAGTTTTGTTTCTTATTTGTTGTTTTATTTCAAAAGGTTGTGTTCTTCTTGTTTCTATGATATAATATATTTATGGGGTGGAATGTGTTATCAGTTCTAAATGAATCAACATCATGTGTTGTTCTGTTTGTTGGTTTTGAACTTTTTTATACATTAAATATTTTAGAGTTTTGATTCCATATTAGTGGAATATTCCCCAAACATTACATTTTATATATATTGGACATGTATTCAGGCTTATACACTATAAAATGGTTTCATAACATGACCAGTTAGTGTAGGTTTTAGTGCAGGCAGGGTTATTGGATCGTTGGATGTAACCCATTAATGGACTTGATCAACCCATTAATTGTGGAAACTCAAGTTACCAAGAGAATTTTGAGACTGAGTGATGTTCTTTAACCCTTAAACGATTTATTTTTTATATTCTTTTACTATAGTGACATTTCTAAATCATTTTTGTTCCATACAAGAAATTTCATTTTGGTTTCCCTGGACCATGAGTTGTTTCAAATTGTTTAAATAAGTCTTATATTAATTTTATGCCATTATGAATGGTTATGAGAGGTAATATATTTGATTTTAAATTTTCTTTATATCTTTTGGTTCTTTTTTATTAATTTTTTTGTGTTGTGTGTGATTGATGGTTTTATTTATTGAGTGATAAATATATGAATATATATAAATGATATATATAATAATGTATAGATATTTATTAAAAATATATAATTTTTGTTATTAGATAAACACATATTTTTAAATAATTCTAATGAAATTAATTTCTATGATTTCTTAAAAAATAAGAGATTTAATAATTTTGTTTTTTTGGAAATTTTCTTGTAAGAAAAATATGACTTCCAATTTATTTAAAATTTTTTATAATGAATAAAAAAACTTCAATTTGATTTTGAATAGAATTTATTGTGTTATTTTATTTTAAAACCTAATAATAAATAGGATTTATAATAAGTATAGTAAAAATGGTTTGGAAATAAAAGTTATGTTGATTATTATTGAGTCCTTTTGATAATCTAAGTATTTTATCATATGATTGAATGGATTAAATTTTTTATACATTTTTTAGTTTTTGGAATAAATTTCATAGTGAGTGATTTTATTTTTAATGTATTACTTATTATAAGTAATTATTTACAAAAACTTTTTTCCCTGTTTTTGGAGGAAATAAATGAAAATATACTTTTTCAAATTTAATAGTTTCTAAATAAGTTAAAAAATTAATGTTAAATGAATTATTTTAGTGGAAAACTAATTAGAATGGGGTTTATGATTCATTTTATTAATTAGTGTGCTTCATTATTAAATTTATTTTATATATTTAATTTTTATTAGTTTTTATTTTTTTCAAAATCACTTTAATAGAATAAATGTGTTGGTGTTTTTCATATAAAATGATGTTTTTCAGGGGTTTTTTCTTGAAACCTTGACTCTATTCTAGTTGTGACATACATTTAAATGGATTTTAATATTTAATTTTATCCATATTTTTAATAAGATGTGTATTTTTAAGCCAATGGATTTGGTAACTTCTATTATTGATTGTTATTTATAAAATTGAATAGGTATTTTGGGGGTGAATGATTTTTTATTAGGATATATTTTAAAACTAGTTGAAATATAATTTATTGCAATAGTTGATCTCATTATGAGGATAATAAATTAGAATTGTGTTCTTTGTTTTTATTTAACCTTAAAATATTTATAGTTATGGATTTTATAATAATGGTTTTTGAATTATTTTTCATCAAATATGTACTATAGTTGGAATGTAATATTAGATTTAATGTCAGGTATCATCGTTTAAAATATTTTTAATTGATTTAATAAGTATATATTTTTTTCATTAAAATATATAGAACTTAATGATTTTCTAGTAATATTTGTCATGAACCCCTCCCACCAAATATACCACAATGAATGAAGAGAGATAATAACCCCCTGAGTCCTACCTCTAGAAGGCCCTAGGTTGGCAACTAGCACTGAGGGTATAAAAATCTCACTATATGGAAGGAATTTCCCTCTATAAAAAACAATATTGGGAGAAATAAAAATAAACCATAAACAAATCCATGATATAATGTAAATAAAACCAAAACCATACCACAATGAATATAAAAATAAAATAGCTACAGATAAAAAGTATCCAAAAGAAATCCTGAAAGAAAAAAAGCTAAAGTTGTGACACATCAATAGCTCCAAAGGTATGAACTATAAATGTCTAGTGCTATCCAAAAAATACTCCAAGAATACTAAAAATTGTTTTTCATATGTAGGGTGAGAATATAGGCATACTCTATAGGAAAACTAAATTATCTTATGAACATGTAAATAGGGAATATTAAGGCACTAGTTAGAAAAGAAGCAGAACCAAACAACACCTATAATGGTCAACTAACCAAAACGCATCCTCTCCAAGTCTCACTCAATGGGTTAAGAATCCAAGTATAATAATACAATATAAATAACATCAATGATAGGGTACCCCGCACCACTTTTTGACCAGGATTCCACTATCACAACCCAATGACGTATGTCATGGCTCTCCCACCCATTCTGGATATATTAAAACACATCAAAACACATCCCACCCATATAATCATTGTCCATAACATCACATCACATATTATAACTAGGGTATTAGGGTATCATGAATGTGAAGTAAATCAACTGGATGCCATCCTCCTACCACGAATGACCCCCAACATAATCCATCTCTCCATATATCATCCAACAACACCTAGTCCATCACATCACAACTCAACAATTTCACTTTTGATTTATATCCATCATAGCCCATGCAAGTCTTTCTCATATTTTGGAAGAGGGATTTGGGAATATCGGTTAACCATCCATCCATCCTCCCATAGGGATTTTGGGAAAAACAACCCCCGCATTACTATGTGGGTGTCAGCATATAGTGATCGATGAGGGTAGGGTGCATATATAAAATCACAAGAATATCAAAGGTATATATATTGTATGAAATCACATAATATGATCCTATGGGTTCACAAACAAGGTACCAACCATTTAACAGAATTCCCACTTTCACTACCACCTCTAAATTCACAACACCACATAAACATATCACAAGCCACTAACCATATTTTTTTTAAAATAATCCATTTTTGAGATTCCCCATTTAACAAGTAATTTAATTTATTGAGACAATTTTTTTATCCAACCTAATTTTTCATGTAACAATTAACCACTTAATCCATAATTATCAATTCTATTCAGTATTTCATTATCCATTTTAACCCATGTCACATCACAACACATCTTCACATCCACCACAACAACACCACGTCAAAATCGAACACAAGCCCAAAAATCACAACCACTATTTACATTTTCATATTTAGAAATTGGATTTAATTCCACCTATTTTTTATAAGGGTATTCTCATACAAACCCTAATTACCTCAGAGAAACTATTTTATTATCCGGATATAAGTCGTTATCAAATTTCCTTGTATTTTGTGAAAAACAAATCTCACAATGAGGTTTTCAAAACATATCATATATTGAAATAATGAAACCAATATATGTCACATTATTAAACGGGGAAAACAACCTGTACAATTCACAATATCAATAAATCATCTATTTTAAAACCAAGTGATTCAAAAATGAATCACCTTTATTTTCATTTCTATCAGATTATTATCTTTTTTTATCTGGTGTTAACCATCTTTCAAATGATGGGAAAAATAATAACCCCACCAACATGATGCAACAAAATTAGAAAAAAAGGACTCCCTACCTTGATTTAAAGACCCAACAAAGATGAAGAACAATGTTTGCAAGGGCCACCACAGACCCATAATCATCGGATTCCCTATATTCAATAATTTAAATATTAAATTTAGATTTAATTAAATATAGAAAATTTCACGCAATGCCTGTGACAAAAACAATATTTTCTTAACTTTTACTCGTTAATAGAATCCAACATAACTAATGGCGCATTAATCTGAGTAGTATTAAGATAGATATGGAAGAAATAAGTTGAATATATATTGGGTATTTATTTAATCTATTTTTAATTATTAAAATGTGTTTTTTATTTAATTATTTTATTTAATTCCCTTATATAATTAGCTAATTTAATTTAAAATGTATTAAAAGAGTTATTATTTAATTTTCATGTTTTAGTTTTTCTCATTATAAAATAATAATTTAAACTGCACATTTATTATTTAAAACACCACATGCCCACTCTATTTTTATAATTCATTCATTTTTATTGTAATTATTTTTTATTTAATTATTAATCTCATTTATTTTATAAAACTAAATAATGTCAAAAATTATGACACTTTCAAATATCATTTTCATTATTTTAATCAACAATTACTACATTCACTCTCCAATATCTCATTTATATCTTGTTTAATTAATTAAAATAATTCACCCACTTTAGTTCCATCAAACTTGTGTTTTCACCTTTATTTTTTTCTTATTTATTTTTCACTTACTCTATATCATTACTCAAATTCAATTTCCTCTCTAATTTAATAGTTTTTTCTATTTCCCTTATTGTTCTTCTCTCTCAAATAAATTCATAATCTACGCTTTATTTTTTTTCAATCTACGATTTCTTCTCTTTTTTTATCATTTTGATTTTTTAAATCTGTAATGTTTTTTAAAACATTTTCTTATTTTTTCATTACCAAACATCATATATATACATATATATTTATATACTCTCATTTATAAAAATTTAATAATATATATACATTCAATGAAGTTATATATAAATACATGACTATAAATTTGTTTATATGTATATATACATTAAACATTTCACAACCAAACATTTTTTACATCATTTAATATTAACAACACTCAAGAAAATACATATTTACACAAATATATTACATGGTATATGATGTTTGAAATAATTAACATGTAGAGTTTCTTAATCTACCAAAATAATATATGGATGGTCTTTATTTTTATGTATAATATATGTTAAAATATTCCTTATGAAACCACCTATTAAAATTTAATATTCATTTTTTCATAAAAAGGTAATAATTATTATATGATTTCTTTTTTGATTTCCTCTATTTGTTTCTTTTTTATAGATTCTCCCTCAAACCAATTTAATCACATATTTTTCTCCCATTAAATTCATAACTCCAACACAAACCCACTATTCCTGAGTATCACATTTACTTTAAAATATCTATCTTTTATTTAATTAAAATCATTAATTTTATCATTATTACACCACATATTTTACACTTATTATAATTATTATTAAAATCATCTAACATCCACCTCTTTTTTAACCCCATAAATATATATATATATATATATATATCAACACACACATATATAACTTTCCAATATATATATGCATATATTCCCATTAAAATATATGTATTTATATACTTATATAGTAACTCTTATTATTCGTACAATATAATGATATATATATATATATGTAAATGTAATATATATTCATACACACATGAAGTTATTCATATACATATGTACATATATCTATATATATTAAATTTTGTGACACAAATAATTTATGAAACATTTAATTACATCATAACGCATGTAAATATACATATTTGAAAACATGTATAATATGTTCTATAATATTAAATATATTACATGTTATTAAGATTTTGAAAAAATATTTTAATTTAATTATGTTGAATTACATTCAATAAAATAAATTTTCATAAATTAAATCATTTTAATAATATCCAAAATAAATTTAAAATTTTAAAAATAATACTAATGATTTATCAATCCACTTTTTAAATGATTTTAAAATTTCCCAAAAATGCATGAATTTCATATTCCTCAAGAAACACCATCAAATTACCAAGGATTTATAATTTTTATATCCTTTAAATTAGATACCAATCACAAAATTCTCATCCAGGGGATTAAAAACAAAACCATAATGAAAATAGAATAGTGGTCAGAATAAGAAACCCATGAGGTGCCTCTCAAGTTTCTCGATGTATCTAGAACTCAACAATTACTAATGAATA
The DNA here is from genome assembly GCA_963277665.1 of Viscum album. Taxonomy (NCBI): domain Eukaryota; kingdom Viridiplantae; phylum Streptophyta; class Magnoliopsida; order Santalales; family Viscaceae; genus Viscum; species Viscum album. Next base: position 278,308,087 of record OY728123.1, on the reverse strand, counting down.
GAATTTTAAATATAAAAAATGATACAAAAAATAATATCACTGAGGATATACCACTCAAATAATAATAATACCACATAAATGGTTTAAAAAACACATCAAACAAAAAATATCAACAAATTTTGAAAGAAAATTATTTTCATCTCAATTCATCATTTATAATTTTAAAAATGTACATGTCTTTGAACATCACCCTTCATTTAAAATAATTTCATGAACTGAATCTGTCCACCATCAATACCAGTGCCAAACCTGTCTTGTGACAAGTCTTGAAGGGAATTCCCAATCCCCTAGAGCTGGTACAAGTTCCCGGGTATAATATATTTTGTTTTGGGAATGATTTACCCAAATATGGAAGCATAAAACATCCAAATCAATCAATAAACTGAATCTAAAAAATTCACACCAAAAGTGGTTCTTAAAAAATCTAGAACTAAATAAATAAGTTCAAACAAATTAAAAGAGGTCCAAATACACAAAGAAACATCAGAAAAATATCCCCAGGGAATCCATGCGATAAGGGGTCATCACTCACAAGTCATCTCCACAACTCTGCACCAATGATTGGAACTAACACCATGAACCACTATCGCCCAAAGACTTTCCTTTTTCGGTGTCAAACATGACCATGTATATATAAACCCAAGTGGTTTAAGTAGGGTTTTATCCTAATACCAATAAGATACCACCCAAAAATTCCAAAGAGTATGCAATAGAAGGTGAAAAAGAATGCAGTTTTAATATATAAGGAAAAGCTGTGATAAATTCCAAGAAATGCAACTTTCAATTGTAAACAGTTTTCAAAAAAAATTCAAATTATTAACACATTTTAATAATATGTGTCAGCTACTATAGTATACATCCAAACACACCCTAATACAATGTTAAATACCACATATCCAATGAGAACTTGAAGAGAACTTGATGTTTCCCAATAAAAAACCCATTGAAAATGAGTTCCAAGGGAGGTTTGGGGATATTGGGAGGCTAATGTGGATTAAATGGTCGAATTAGAGAAGAAAGGGGTGAGTTTGGATAAATCCTAGGAGGGAAAACTTGGACTTTCAAAAGTATATTTAATGAACTGGACACCCTACACGGTTTAGTTGCATGGTTTAGTAAACAATGTGGCCTAACTGTGTGGCCTATTATAGCCACTCAAAAAGCTTTCATTCTCCTCCAATTTCAGGGGGTACAAAGGGGAAACCAAGGGGGAAATATAGATAATGGATAAGGAAAATAATACCCAAAACCCACCTTTTCACCCCAAGAATCATCCAACTCAAGGGTATAAACCACCCCAACAACTTACCCCACAAGAGGTGTCACTGGGAGTGTCACGAATTATTTTCCAAAACACATCATCCTCATACCTTCTATTTAATAAGAGACTAGCCCAAAAAAATCCAATACATCCAATACTAAGTCATAGATCAGTAACACAACAAGAACCAAAATTTCAAACTCGGAACACCCGGAAACCAAGATAAAGCTAAGAACCCAAAGAGGATTTGAAACAAGGCATTGAATTGAAAATACAGGTGTGACAATTCTCCCCACCATAAATATTTATGCCCCCATAAATCCACAACAACACCAAATGTAAAAACAAATCCCAAACGATAAACCAAGATAGACTCCCTTGCCACATTTTGACCCACCTCCAAAAGGCCAAACACCTCAAGTTGATAAAATAAAGGAAGAGAATACTCTCACCAACAAAAACATACCCCACTTACATGAAATAATCAAACATATTCAAAATACATCCCAAAACAAAACACCTCAAACACTACAAGATGATGCTTAAGAAATCCACCTGAAATGAACAATAATTCTGAATAACTCTACAACAACCTTACTTAAACAAATCCATTGGGTGTTCTCCAATCTCATGTTTACCCAAGTATGAAATTGGTGGCTAGATGGACTTGAACTAGGCTACCTCATACTAAGAAAAAACCAAGTATAAAACCAAGTCACTAATACGGGGTGACCTAATATGTACATCCCACCACTAGGGACAACTCAATTTCTAAGACAGAACTAGGACACCAATTTGGGAAGGCCCAAACGGTCTCCCCAACATAAGGGGTAAACTAACATTAGTCTTTTTCCAAGATAACTTACCAGAGACCCATGATGGGTCTTACCACCATAAGAACCAACCATCTTAACTGACCAGCATGGTTCATCACGAAAGGACCCCAAATTTTTTAGAGTTGGAATGACCACATGGTTAGTCCGCACGATTTAGGAAATCGTGCAGTAACTATGAAAATCAATTTGTCTAAAGTGTAATATTCACATGGTTACATAGTCCAAGGAACACAGTCATGTGGAGACTATGCGGTAGCTTCTGTCACTTATCACATGGTTTCCTAGTTTGTTTCACTGTTACTACTAACTGTTTGAAAATAGTTTGCATTAATCTACCAAGCCCAAATTTAAAACCTTTCTCCAAAAATTTCAATGGAATTCCAAAGGAATAACATGAACTCAAACTATAACATGGAATAGAGGTCCTCCCACCCCTACCACCGAACGTGAAAAACTTGAACAAGATGATGACACCAGAGGTTTAGAATATTCCCATATTTCATACTGAGTATAAGACTTTGACCAAAGGCTTGAACGACTCCGAAATTTCCCCTGACTATGCGCCAGCTTCTCTCCGGGGCCTATGGATGGAGCTCAAAGGATTGAAGAATCTTCGGCCTCACATTTTGGATTTAGAAACCCCTAAATGGATATTCTTCTTCCAGTGCCACAAACAACTACACTGTGATATTAGATGGTCTCAATGAGATGTGACACACTTCAAACTCACTTTACCCCAGCCCATCATTTCACCAACAAAAGGGATTAGAGGATGCACACACGTCACCCCTTGTTTCTTCGAATGGGAAACATCATAATGAAAGGACACATAGAAGCACCTTTATCTATAAATTAATATTTTGGAATTCTCTGAAGAGAGACATGCATCTGTAAAAATATAGACTCTCCTAATATTTCACAACCTTCACCCTTTCACTCAAACAAAAACCCGACATCACAAGGCACCACCAAACATAACCATTGTGGCTAATAAAAAAACACAAGAAGAGGGACCTTATGTCGAGTCCCAAATAGTACACAATACCAGTAAGTGGCAAAAATAGCCAATCTTGGCCATATTTTCCATACATGTGGCCTAACATGAACTCTTGCTTTGATGAGACTGACGAAAGACCCAAAGTCCCTTTAAGACATCATTCTACATTGACAGCCCTGAACATCATTCACCTTTTATGAATTAAGAAACATAAGAAACTAAGGTCTATTTCAACCACTCAAAACCACTCTCCCTTTACAAGGAAATACACATAACTGAAAAAAGAAGATGGGTAAACTCAATCTCCAAATCTCGAGAAGAAAGTCCTTATGTTGATAAACTGGATAATCATCCAATGGCGAAACACCATGGTCCGCACATCAATTGTGAATTAACTCTTTATGGGGGAATACCCTAGCCATAAAGAAAATAGAATGGCCCAAACAAGAGGGTCATATGGTCACAACATACCATAAACCAGAACCAAACACAAGAGAGGAGCCACCACATTGGCCTCCAGAACATTTCTCAAAGGAGACCATTAACCAACACTTCATTCCAACTTATAGATGAAACACAAACCTAAAACATAGCATAAACAAGAGGGGTTATTGAACTCAAAACATACCACAATAAAAATCTATAAAACACATAAGACACACCTCCCAACCAAACATTATCAAAACACAACACTTGCCTTCAGAATAATTCTAAAAAAACATTGTTGGTGGGTTGTGCATTTACCAATGGTATCTCATGAGCCTCACACATGCATGTTTACATGCCAAAATATGAACCCACCTCATACCAATCCAAAAACCAATCTAGTCCTTCCATTAACCATCCATATTCCCATATAAACCCATACATGTGGTCACCCATGAGAACACCAAATACCAAAACCAAACCATTCCTCTTTTCAAAATCAAAACATTTTAACCACACTTTCCCTTTCTCAAAATCGCTAACCATAAAATCAAAAAACACTTTTAATATTACAAAAAAATTATAAAGTCATCCATAATTCAAAAAAAACTCACTTTAATGCCTTTCATAACAATTTAAAAACATTTTAACCCATTTCAAAACACTTCTAATTTGTTGAAGAACACCATTTCATAAATCTCCATTTAATTAAGAACTCAAATCTTCTCATTTACAAACAAGGTTATAAAATATCATAAAAATTTTAAAATGCTCAGTAGTTTCCAAATAAAAATCCATATTCAACCCCTAAACATAAATTCTAGAACACTTAATTCAATTAAAAAAATGTCAATGGTTTAGAAAATTCTACTAGAAACACATCTTCAAAACCCCCTTTAACATAATTTTTTCTTTCAAAAGATGTGTAAACACATAATTAAACATTTTAAATAATGATAAAATTTAATTTCTATAGTTTTAAAAATAAAACCATATTCACTTTACAAAAAAATCACTTCACAAAAATTCACACTCTTTAAAATCATGTCATTTTTTCTTTAAAAACCATGTTTTCAAGATTCCAAAACAAAGAGACATGAGAAAATGTGAGAAGAAAATAATGTTAGTGGGTGACTTGGAAATATGGTTGGAGACCACATTAAAATCACTTCACCATCACAGATAGTGTTCTAGGGAAATATCCTCAGTTCCACATGGCTTTCCAAGACCTATGAGCTCACTAAGACCATTATCCCAACTCTCTTTTCATTTCCCCTAATCATCGTCAAACTAAGAAACCCAAAGGAATCAGATAAACCTGAAATCCTCTAGAGAATTGAATCCCATCAATATTTGTTCTAGCAAGGCACAGTACCCATAATTAGAATTTCATGTCTGGAAAATCCTAGCTCCAGACTATCATGACTCTTCCCCAAATAATATGATCCAAAGAGTGAACCACCTCTGATACCATTTTTCCACAAACCAAATCTGGAAACCATCAAAACCGGTGCCAAACCCGGACCATGATAAGGATTGAAGGGATTTCTCTAACCCCATGGGCTGACACAAGTGCCCAGGTATCATATATTAAGTTTTGTGAATGATTTACCTGAATATGGAGGCATAAAACATCAAAATTAATCGATAAACCAAATCTAAAAATTCACACCCAACGAGGTTCACACAAAATCCAAAACTGAATACATAAGTTCAAACACAATACAAGGGGTAAAAAGACAAAAAGAAACATCAGAGAAACATCCCCAAGGACTCCACATGACAAGGGGTCATCACCCACACGTCGTCTCCACAACTCTGCACCAAGGATGGGAACTAACACCCCAAACTGCCATCACCCAAAGCATTTCCATTACCTGTGTAAAACATGACCAAGTATACTTTCACACAAGGGGTGTAATTAGGGTGTGATCCTAATCCCAATAATATACCACCCAAATATTCTATATATTATGAAATACAAGGTGAAAAAGTAGGCAGCATTAATGTGTAAGGAAAAGTTGTGATAAATTCCAAGAAATGAAACATTCAATTGTAAACAGTTTTCAAAACAAAACATTCAGAATATTAAAACATTGAAGTAATGTATGTTAGGTACTATAATTTAAAAAAACACACCCTAAGAAAATTTTAAATACCACAAATATGATGAGCACCAAAACAGGGAACACCCTTAGGCACTATATAGTCTTGGGCCCTATGTACCTCGTACCTCGGTGTAAAATATTTGTGCGACAATACTTTCCCGTGCACGATCCACTAATAGGGAACATACCAATAACCTATTTTTTCCCAAAAATCATCCATATAGTTTAGTTAAACTTGTCTTTATCCATTTTCTCAATGAAACAGGGACAAAACCCATGCGGATCGCTAGTGTACTAGTACATATCCGCCCACTTAGGTACTCGGGATTCCCCCTTTTTGATCAGACAATTTCAGAATGATACATACATCCATTTGCATATAAAATGTAACGCCCCGACCCCAGCTACCCAGAGCTGGTGCATTACTTCGTAACATTGGCATGATCACAAAAGATCAAGTCTCGAAAGACCGATTAGTTTAGTAGCCTTGGAAACACTAGATACATTCATAAATGTTACATTACATCACAAAGTGAAAAACTATAATAACATAGTCTCCATAGTCTACACTTCTATCCTCTTCGGACTATCCCTGTAGGTCATTCATAAAATACTTCTTCACATCCTGGAAAATATTAAAACATTGAAAGGGGTGAGCTCAGATGCTCAGTAAGGATAACAATATTGCGGAAGCTTTCATAAATAAACATTAATATTTAAGGCAATGTATAACTAAAACAAAAGCCTTTTAAACATGAACTTCAACATAATATGGCAAAATTAAAATGAGATAATGCCAATTACTTATTCACATGGATATTCTACTGGTCTAATAATCACATGCAATATCAATAACCACTTTCATAATGATGGAATGTATAATGTCGGACATTCTGAAACATTTTTTCAAGGCCTCGGCCAAGACGTCTAAAATTATTAAGGCCTCGGCCAAAACCATAAATCAAATTGGGAAAGGGCCTCGGCCAATTCCACGTCTAGTTGTCTCATGAGACCTACCGATGCATCGAGGAGCTATAGCGGGCTCCACCCGTCACTTATTAAGTCCAATACATTCCTCATATGAATAGGTTTAAACATATCATAAACCATAACATAATCGTATCACATAAAACATGCATAAAGGAAACATAACATTTCCACATTTCAATCACAAGATATCAATACAACACATTGATAAAAACTCTTTCAAAACCATTTTCAATACCAAAATAAAAGAAAGTTAAAACTTTGTATTTATTTTTCATTAAAAAAAGGATGGCTTGTAGAGGAAGACGAAACTCAAATAATGGTCATGGCGGCGGAGAAGTCTTTTTCGCCGCATAAGTACGGAAAGAAAAACATTCCCTTTTTTCGTTTAGCAAAACTCTTTGTATAAAAAAGATTCATTTTGAATAAACGTAAAAGTCAAAGGGGTTTATACACCGTATAAAAGAAAGTTGTGTATAAAACCAAATATGCCTCAATGAATGGAGATTGAGACGAAGTCCCTTAAAAGATCATTTTTAAATAAAATATATCTATTATGTGTATTCACTATATGTACACAAAAAGAAAGTATAAATACAATATACGACATAATAACATCATGACATAATTTGAAAGTAGGAGATTAACCCAAAGAATGGAAATTGGGTTAAGAAGTTCCCTTACCTTGTGTCCGACTTGACTCAACCGTTCTTTAACCTCCTGAATAATAAACTAGAGTTAATATCTACCTTATTAAGAACCATTTTAAATTTCATTATCCTTTTTATATCACTTATTACAATGTTATGAACATTATGTAATTATTTAAGTTAATAACGGTTGTTTTGTCGATCTTTGTTACTTGAGTCAACAATAAAATTATTATAATTACAAGTTGTTTATGTGGTAGAATATCCATTATATCCAGAATTATATTCATGATTTAGATGTCATATATATCATATATATCCAGTATATACATTCATTTATAATATTACGTAACATTTAGAGGTAAGAAATGAAATGCACCGTTCATGGAGACGGTAAGCCGTACGTACGCATGAACGCTACTTTCATTTCTATTTCGTATTTAATGGAATGAAATCATAATGATATAAATGTATAATATAATTCCAGTATAATATAGTGTATAATACCATTTACTCCATCCTTTATTCATCCCACATATGGCATTAATGATTCAAATCACTTTGAGGGGGCGGTAGTCCGCACTTCCTAAAATGAAATTATCGCGTTTTACCCATAATGGAAATCATAAAGTATGCCATAAATGAGAAATACAGAAGCATAAGTAAAACATAAACATATTATATATCATATATAAAAATAGTGACATCTTAATGGCCACCTTTGAAGGTGTTATATGAGTGTTGAACAATCATCGTTTCGTGAGGCAGAAATTCTCCATCCACAGAAACCGTATGTTCTTTAACCATAAGATGTAGGTGTGTGTAAGTGTAGCTCAAATCCTTCTTATAACAACATCCTAGTATATTGAGGATACTGGTGTTGTTACAAAAGAAATTAATAAAAAGATTTTAGGGGGTTGGAGAAGAAAAAATAAAACAAAACAACATTAGAGAAGACATTACCTCAAAATCGGGTAACTCTTTTTAATTTGAGCCAAAGGATTCCTTGGGAAGAGTTATGCCCAAAGTGAGGCTTCTAGGAGTAATAGGGGGAAGTTGGGAGAGTATTTGGGCAGATGTTGGCCGATCCAAATGGCTTGAAAGTGTAAATGAGGTGGAAGAGGTGGGGGCCTTTTATAAGAGGAGAGGAGGGACTCTTTTGGAAAGATTGAAATGTTACATTATTACACAATGCTTTTCGGATTATAAAGGTCCCACACTTATATAATTCGAGGCTAAGGTGATAAGGGTTCGAAATCTCCTCATCCAATTGGCTTTGGACAAGTGTAATCCTTGGATTTTTCATTATCTTCCCATTTTATTTAAATCGTTAAATAATCAGGTCATCGCTGCATCATCATGATGTCATAAATAATTTAATTTATTTAATGTCTAAAAATTATAAAAAAAATACTATGATGTAGGAAATCTTTTTATATTTCTAATGAATATTTATAATCAAAATTTGGACTTGTGTAACCCCACTTAAAAACTGTTTTACTAAAACAACTCATGTTTGTGTCAAATTAATTTTAACATTAAATAAATATATATTAATGTCATTTTCCAACTAAAGTGGCTCCATGGGGTCCCCAAGTTGAACCATGGGTTGTCTTGGTCGTCCATGACTCATCCAATAGGAGTAGGACAAGTGTCATGGTCATCTCATATTATTATAACATTATTTGTACCTTAAACTACACTAATTACCTCTAATCACGATTAAGAACTTAAAAGTTACTATTCACCAAAAAATTATTTTAATCTCATTGAACCACATTTTACTTATTAATGACAACCATGTATGTCGGATTTTTGAAAATCAAATCACAGAAGTGGTAATATTTCATTTAAACGAAAAATCAGTTATTTAACTACCACTTAGTGGTTTCACTATTCATCAAAAATTGAAGTTTTTCAGAATAAGGCCAAAATTTCACCCTAAGATATAATTGATATTCCTAATTCAAAAATGATGTCTATTTTACAAAATTCCAAACATATAAGTTGAATTAATTAATTTTATAATTAATTCCCGCTGTTACAACAAATAGCGTGTTTTTAAGAAACAATTTATATCAAAAGATTGGCAATTGTTTATGTCCAATTTCAATGTTAAATTAATTCTAATGACCACCATTGGATAAAATGGTAAAAATATATTCTAATTATAATTTAAACCCACTCAATAGTATAACTTATCACTATAAATTATTTTGATTAAAAAAGTTGTTTTGAGTATTTTTCACTATTCATAAAAATTGGAAGTTCTCAGAAAATTACAAAAAATTCAACTTTGGATAATTTTGATATTACGAATACAAAAATGAAGTCCATTTTGAAATATAAAATTTCTATAAATTTAAAAAGTGGTTATTACTATTCATAACGGCTACTTTGATTAGTTACAGTGTGTTAGAACTCGATGTTGCGTACAATGCAAGCTATTACATTATTGAATGAGAAGCGTATCATGGAAGCTCGGGGTGTTACATTATCCCCTCCTTCAATAAATTGCGTCCTCGCAATTTGAAATTTTTCTTTGTAAATAAAAGATTGAAAAGAGAAATTACCTTTGAGGAAAACCCACATCGGAAATAAGGTTAATAAATATATAACATTAAAAGAAAGCAAGATAAGTACAAATGTCACCCGATATAGCCCATTCTCGGATTATATGAAAATATGGATATGGAAGAAAAACAAACCATCAAGGTCTGATGGAGAGTTATAGAAAACGGGATTAGGAGAAAGTTTAACCACAAGAAAATCACAAACTTGTGATTGGTTAAACGGTCATTGAATCCCCAGTTGGAAAAGTTAACCGACAACATTTTTGTTTTAAGTTACCTTTTATAATGTTGAGGAATTTATTTAGGAGATTTACTAAGAACGTAAGGGAATATACATACTTGTTATGTATACTTTCATTCGTTAATAAATTTTTACCACAAACCCAACTTTTACTCCAAATGGTAACGGAACTTAAAAATATTCTATTTATCCTAATTGTATAAGGTTCCAAATGTTAACACATACCATTTAGATTAGTAAAACTATTTTGTAATAACCAGGGACTTCCTGTAGGCTAGTGGTAGGAAATAAAGGCTTGTCGCATTATGGTTGTGGGTTCGATTCCTGCAGCTTTGTCCGACGCGACGGCTTATGCCCCACCCTGCAGGTTGTCCTTTTTCTAAAACTATAGTATCATAATATTCCAAAAATAATCTTCATAAATTTTTTTTGACCTTAAACAATACTATCCAAAGATCAACTTAATCCAATCCAACCTTTATAGTTATCCAAAATACCTATGTCCAGACTTTATCTAAAAGGTCTCTTAATTCCAAAGTCAATTGTAACATCAGATTCCCCAAACAAAGTAAAGTTTCTCTTATTGTCACATACTAAAAATATAATTACCTTCATCATATTAAAACCTTACTAAAATCAACAAGTACTGCAATACAATCCTTATATATATCACATTATTCTAATCACCAGAATATAATCCATGAGTCCAAAAGCACCAATACATTAGTTATTCTGCTTCAACTGTAGTAACAGCATAAGATTGTCCTTGATCCCTTGGCCTTTTCTGAGGTAAGTTTCCCTGACGCTTAGGACATTCATTTGCATAATGACCCATTTCTCTACAATTGTAGCATTCAACTTTGATAGCCTCTTTCTTTCCCTTGCAATCACGAGCCTGGTGACCCTTTTCTCCACATTTATAACAAACTCCCATTCCTTTTAGGAAAGTACCAGGGTGATTCTTCCCACAATTATCACATAATGGAAAATCCTTCTTTCCCTTTTTCCTTTTATCAATCTCTTGTTCCACCGTTCTCTTCTTCTCTTGCTTTACTTTGTTGTCATAAGACTTAGAGAATTCCTTTTCTGTCTTGATAGCACACAAGACAATATCTTCGTATGATGAGAAGGATTGTGATACTAAAGCTCGACAGAGAAATGGTTTTAACCCATCAAAGAAACGATCAATCTTACTCCTTGGATTACGTATATAATCAGCAGCATGCCTCGCTAACCTTGTAAAGTTAGCCTCATACTTTGCGACATTCTCATCCTCCTTCTGCCTCAAACTCATAAATTGCCTTTCCATATCTGCTCGATGGTCACGAGGAAAATATTTTTCTAAAAACAGATCTTTGAACTCCCTCCATTCCATATTCGATACGTCATCATCTTCCTTTGTGTTTTGAATCAGCGACCACCACTGATCGGAATCTCCAGTGAGGCGGTAAACTGCCATGACAACCTTCTCCCTTTCGCTACTCCCCAAGGCATGGAATATTTTCTCTAAGGAGTTTATCCATTGCTCAGCTACTAACGGATTTGTACCCCCATTGAAGGTTGGTGGTTGTTGCCTCATGAAACGGTCTAGCATTGATCCTCCACGTTGCGGATCAGGGTGCTCCATACGAGTAAGGTTATTATTCATAACCTGAGTAAGTTGTCCCAGTACGGTGAGAATCTGATCAGCACCAGTTGTATCTCCAGATCCACAATAATTATCTTGAGCAGGAGGGAAATCCCTACACGGAGTTCGTGCATTGATACGGTTTCCATTCCTTCCACTAGGCGCCATTTCTAAACAATGGCATAAACTAGATTAGTTTATGAATCAAAATACATAATTCCATACTTGTTAAACACTTTACATAAATTGAACTATTTATGGATATAATCCATAATCATAAAAAGAAACGTTTTCTTTGAGGAAGTATGTACTCATAACCCTTCATAGTGGTTTGTAAATAAAATGAGAATTATCCTAAGCATATCCCCCGGGAGTGTCGTAACCAAGAGTGCAGCAAGGCCCGTTGTCGTGCACCAGTTCCCGTTCGAGTTTAGCTCAAAGCGGTGTTTTCGGGTTTTACCCCTAGGTACATCTGTGCCAGAGCCGCCTATACCTGGTCGTATCCAGGCAGGGATGTATTGCTCGGAAAACTCATAACATCTCTATAATACCAAAATTCTAGGAAGTTCTTCTATACTAATCCTCAAAGTCTATCTTTGGGCTATGTGCTATAATTAGAGTTTATCTAAATCTAGCTTCCAAGGTTAGTACTAAACTGCCTCTGATACCAACTGTAACGCCCCGACCCCAGCTACCCAGAGCCGGTGCATCACTTCGTAACATTGGCATGATCACAAAAGATCAAGTCTCGAAAGACCGATTAGTTTAGTAGCCTTGGAAACACTAGATACATTCATAAATGTTTCATTACATCACAAAGTGAAAAACTATAATAACATAGTCTCCATAGTCTACACTTCAATCCTCTTCGGACTATCCCTGTAGGTCATTCATAAAATACTTCTTCACATCCTGGAAAATATTAAAACATTGAAAGGGGTGAGCTCAGATGCTCAGTAAGGATAACAATATTGCGGAAGCTTTCATAAATAAACATTAACATTTAAGGCAATGTATAACTAAAACAAAAGCCTTTTAAACATGAACTTCAACATAATATGGAAAAAGTAAAATGAGATAATGCCAATTACTTATTCACATGGATATTCTACTGGTCGAATAATCACATGCAATATCAATAACCACTTTCATAATGATGGAATGTATAATGCCAGACATTCTAAAACATTTTGTCAAGGCCTCGGCCAAGACGTCTAAAATGATTAAGGCCTCGGCCAAAACCATAAATCAAATTGGGAAAGGGCCTCGGCCAATTCCACGTCTAGTTGTCTCATGAGACCTACCGATGCATCGAGGAGCTATAGCGGGCTCCACCCGTCACTTATTAAGTCCAATACATTCCTCATATGAATAGGTTTAAACATATCATAAACCATAACATAATCGTATCACATAAAACATGCATAAATGAAACATAACATTTCCACATTTAAATCACAAGATATCAATACAACACATTGATAAAAACTCTTTCAAAACCATTTTCAATACCAAAATAAAAGAAAGTTAAAACTTTGTATTTATTTTTCATTAAAAAATGGATGGCTTGTAGAGGAAGCCGAAACTCAAATAATGGTCATGGCGGCGGAGAAGTATTTTTCGCCGCATAAGTACGGAAAGAAAAACATTCCCTTTTGTCGTTTCGCAAAACGCTTTGTATAAAAAAGATTCATTTTGAATAAACGTAAAAGTCAAAGGGGTTTATACACCGTATAAAAGAAAGTTGTGTATAAAACCAAATATGCCTCAATGAATGGAGATTGAGACGAAGTCCATTAAAAGATCATTTTTAAATAAAATATATCTATTATGTGTATTCACTATATGTACAGATAAAGAAATTATAAATACAATATACGACATAATAACATCATGACATAATTTGAAAGTAGGATATTAACCCAAAGAATGGAAATTGGGTTAAGAAGTTCCCTTACCTTGTGTCCGACTTGACTCAACCGTTCTTTAACCTCCTGAATAATAAACTAGAGTTAATATCTACCTTATTAAGAACCATTTTAAATTTCATTATCCTTTTTATATCACTTATTACAATGTTATGAACATTATGTAATTATTTAAGTTAATAACGGTTGTTTTGTCGATCTTTGTTACTTGAGTCAACAATAAAATTATTATAATTACAAGTTGTTTATGTGGTAGAATATCCATTATATCCAGAATTATATTCATGATTTAGATGTCATATATATCATATATATCCAGTATATACATTCATTTATAATATTACGTAACATTTAGAGGTAAGAAATGAAATGCACCGTTCATGGAGACGGTAAGCCGTACGTACGCATGAACGCTACTTTCATTTCTATTTCGTATTTAATGGAATGAAATCATAATGATATAAATGTATAATATAATTCCAGTATAATATAGTGTATAATACCATTTACTCCATCCTTTATACATCCCACATATGGCATTAACGATTCAAATCACTTTGAGGGGGCGGTAGTCCGCACTTCCTAAAATGAAATTATCGCGTTTTACCCATAATGGAAATCATAAAGTATGACATAAATGAGAAATACAGAAGCATAAGTAAAACATAAACATATTATATATCATATATAAAAACAGTGACATCTTAATGGCCACCTTTGAAGGTGTTATATGAGTGTTGAACAATCATCGTTTCGTGAGGCAGAAATTCACCATCCACAGAAACCGTATGTTCTTTAACCATTAGATGTAGGTGTGTGTAAGTGTAGCTCAAATACTTCTTATAACAACATCCTAGTATATTGAGGATACTGTTGTTTTTATAAAAGAAATGAATAAAAAGAGTTTAGGGGGTTGGAGAAGAAAAAATAAAACAAAACAACATTAGAGAAGACATTACCTCAAAATCGGGTAACTCTTTTTGATTTGAGCCAAAGGCTTCCTTGGGAAGAGTTCTTCCCAAAGTGAGGCTTCTAGGAGTAAGAGGGGGAAGTTGGGAGAGTATTTGGGCAGAGGTTGGCCGAGCCAAATGGCTTGAAAGTGTAAATGAGGTGGAAGAGGTGGGGGCCTTTTATAAGAGGAGAGGAGGGACTCTTTTGGAAGGATTGAAATATTACATTATTACACAATTCTTTTCGGATTCTAAAGGTCCCACACTTATATAATTAGAGGCTAAGGTGATAAGGGTTCGAAATCTCCTCATACAATTGGCTTTGGACAAGTGTAAGCCTTGGATTTTTCATTATCTTCCCATTTTATTTAAATCGTTAAATAATGAGGTCATCGCTGCATCATCATGATGTCATAAATAATTTAATTTATTTAATGTCTAAAAATTATAAAACAAATACTATGATGTAGGAAATCTTTTTATCTTTCTAATGAATATTTATAATCAAAATTTGGACTTGTGTAACCCCACTTAAAAACTGTTTTAGTAAAACAACTCATGTTTGTGTCAAATTAATTTTAACATTAAATAAATATATATTAATGTCATTTTCCAACTAAAGTGGCTCCATGGGGTCCCCAAGTTGACCCATGGGTTGTCTTGTTCGGCCATGACTCATCCAATAGGAGTAGGACAAGTGTCATGGTCATCTCATATTATTATAACATTATTTGTACCTTAAACTACACTAATTACCTCTAATCGCGATTAAGAACTTAAAAGTTACTATTCACCAAAAAATTATTTTAATCTCATTGAACCACATTTTACTTATTAATGACAACCATGTATGTCAGATTTTTGAAAATCAAATCACAGAAGTGGTAATATTTCATTTAAACGAAAAATTAGTTATTTAACTACCACTTAGTGGTTTCACTATTCATCAAAAATTGAAGTTTTTCAGAATAAGGCCAAAATTTCACCCTAAGCTATAATTGATATTCCGAATTCAAAAATGATGTATATTTTACAAAATTCCAAACATATAAGTTGAATTAATTAATTTTATAATTAATTCCCGCTGTTACAACAAATAGCGTGTTTTTAAGAAACAATTTATATCAAAAGATTGGCAATTGTTTATGTCCAATTTCAATGTTAAATTAATTCTAATGACCACCATTGGATAAAATGGTAAAAATATATTCTAATTATACTTTAAACCCACTCAATAGTATAACTTATTACTATAAATTATTTTGATTAAAAAAGTTGTTTTGAGTATTTTTCACTATTCATAAATATTGGAAGTTCTCAGAAAATTACAAAAAATTCAACTTTGGATAATTTCGATATTACGAATACAAAAATGAAGTCCATTTTGAAATATAAAATTTCTATAAATTTAAAAAGTGGTTATTACTATTCATAACGGCTACTTTGATTAGTTGCAGTGTGTTAGAACTCGATGTTGCGTACAATGCAAGCTATTACATTATTGAATGAGAAGCGTATCATGGAAGCTCGGGGTGTTACATAAAAATACCACTACCAGTAACATACAAAAAATATAGTATCTATACACACTTTATAACACTTAAAACGCACAACAAAACATTTTGATTTAAAAAAACAACTTCTCAAAATATCACATTTTTTTACACACAAAACACCTTGAAATCTCCACTTTTCACTCTATGTGCACACTTATAAGTCACAAAAACAAAAACTTCAGTCCAATACCATTCAATGAAACCAAAAAATCTGTTATAGGGCTACCCCATATAAACCAAGAGGTGATATCTTTGTAAAACCTCCATTTTCACACAAACATGGCACTTAAATTTCATATGATTCACAAACACCATTAAAACAAATTTTCATAGAATAAAAAAAGGAGATAAACATTAAAAGAATTATTTTAATCCTTATTAAATTTCAATAAAATAAAATAATTAGTTATAGGGAAGCCCCAAATTAACCAATAAAATATTTTGATGAAAAATCTCCAATTTAACATAAAAATGGCATGTAAACATCATTTTCATTAAAAATACAACTAAAACCAATTTTTCTCCAATAATAAAATGAGATAAACATGAAAATATTATAAACACATCAAGATAAGTCTTAAAGATTTTATACACATGGAATAACCTTCCACCATTGTTAAATCAATTGAATCTTTAGGCGAAAATCCAACTGCACCACTGCCGCTCGACAAGGGACCTGCATCAAGCCTACAACCAACATAATAGACCAAAAAACCAAGTATCAAACCCTATGTTCTAAACCTTACCTTCTATAAATATTTAACCTCAATTATTGGGGAATAAACCCTTAATAATGGAGAGAAATAAAAGATATAAGCACTTGAAGAGAATTTGAAGTTTCCCTATCAAAAACCAATTCAAAAATGAGTTCCAATGGAGGATTGGGGAGCTTGGGAGGCATCCATGGATGAAATGGTAGAAGTGGAGAAAAAAGGGAGAGCTTTAATAAATCCTAGGAGTGAAAAAATGGAATTTTAAAATTATTTTTAATGAGCTGGACACCCTGCATAGTTTGGCTATACGATTTACTGAACTGTGCGGCCTAACCGTGCGGTCTGTTTTGACCACCGAAAAAGATTCCATTATCTTCCAATTTTAGGGGGTATAAGGGGGAAACCAAGGGAGAAAGAGATTCCAATGATAGGGTTAAATAATACCCAAAATAAAACCACCTTTTCACCCCAAGAATCATCCAACTCAATTGTATAAATCACCCCAACAATATACCCCGCAAGAGGGGCCACTAGGAGTGTCACAAATTTGTTTCCAAAAAACCTCATCTAAATTCCTTCTATTTAAGAAGAGACAAGTCCAAAAACCATAAAATACTTCCAAGACTAGGTTCATAGATCATTAACACAACAGGAACCAAAATTTCATTCCCAAAACACCCAGAAACTAAGAGAAATCCAAGAACCCAAAGAGGATTTGAAACAAGGCATGGAATTAGAAATATGAGTGTGGAAAATAATATCACTTTTTAAGACATTTCTTCAACCCAAAATTTTCAAATCCTTCAAAAGTTTTATTTAAAAATTGTGTGCCTTGTATTTCAAAAATATATATTAAATTATTTTTTTAAACCCATTCTTCTAAAATAAATTTTCTTAGAGTCTAAAATTTGAAATATGACATGCAAAGTAAAAAAAATGAAAAACATAATTTTCAATCAATCTATTTTATAGAGTTGTAAAATGTCCCATGTTTGTTTAAAAACATTATTAACTAGTATAATACACTACAAAAATGTCTTTCATAACATATATGAATGATCACAAGAACTCATGTTAACATAAATAGTGGTGTTGTGGACCAAAAAATCAATGGAACTTACCCACCATACCATGATATTGTCCTTTTTAGGTGGCATTGACTCACCCACACATTTTTAAAATGTGTTATAATATAAAATGTATTTATGGAGGGAAAGAGTTTTCCCTCATTTATATGTCTGATGTTATCACACATGTCATCCATAAAAAATCAGTCACAAAAATCCCAACCAGTAAGGTTGTAGTCAAACATTTCTATCACTTCCTTTATAAATATATTTATACATGGGAGGAAATAACATATACATTAATTTTAAGACTTCTAAAATGACCATTTTAATTTATTACTAACATTAAGTCACTAAATTTTTTAAGGGATGTGAGGTATTACATCAACATAATCACACCACAGTATAAAAAACGTCATCTCACCATAACCACAACACTTTTCAACCACCACATTTCACCACCATTGGACAACACATCCATTATATTCAACTCAATAACCAATGAAAACATCTATAAGACACATCACATGACCAAATCACCAAGCCACCTTAAACAATGCAAGTATCTTCCCTTTTTACATAACTAATTTCTCCATATCATCATCCACACTTCCAAACCAACGATCGCCACTATCATCGGACATTGAATCCAAAAGCACACAAATCAATGAATTTATTTTCCCATGTTAAGATATTATCCTCTTTGGGTGGAACAAACTCACATGCACAGTTTCAATCGCATCAATATGTAATGTTTCTTGATTAAGGATAAATTATTCCCTCTTAATATTCTTGTGGTTTTTAATCACACATCACACAAGGAAATAAAATAAGAATAACTACACATAACACATACACATTCCATCATCCACAATTATTTAGGATCTTATATTAATTTACCTCATCATTTGGCATGGGTACTATAACATTATTTAAATTTATATATTTAAAACTGGTTCATTGACCACATATAAATTATTTGACTTTTAATATATTGTGACTTTAATCAATCAGTCGCATTAAGGTTCTCATAATGCACAATAATCATAGTGCATGCAAGGTTTACATCAACCATTATTTTTAGCAAGATATATCATTACATAAATTCAAAAATAGCATTGAATCCACAAAATAAATTCATATTTTCAAATTCATTTGAAAATTTTTATATGATACTTTATTGTGTTCAATTAAAATAAAAAATTACCTAAACAACATGCTATTATAATACTAAAACTAAAATGTTTTCTAATAGAAAAATTGAAACTAGACATGTTTTATTAAAATGTTTCATTCTATATCATTATTGAACCAAACCTTATTTAACGATTTCATGAATTACTAAAACATGATTATATAAAACAATAAGGATAATATGTTTCTATGTACATATTTAAATAAAATTTAATAAACATGTCACATGCCCAAGTCTCACATATGAGAATTCACCTAGTTACATCAAAAATATTTTCAACATTAGTCATGCTTCCCATGAAAAACTACTCATGACTTGAGGAAAGGTTAATTTAAAATTATTATTAGTCGTAAAAAGATAAATTTAATCATTTTAACAGTTTTATGTCCCAATAGTCTAACACAAGTTATTATTATCATTTTTTAAAATTTAGAGATAAATTACACATTAAACTGCTCCCTAACACATGCTTACAACATATGATTATATTAACATTGTGTAAATAAAATTATTCCAAGAATGAGGATCAAGTTATTTATTTCATTATTCTCCAAATTCAAATTAATTATAATTAATTAAGATGGTAATTTTGCATAATTTTAGAGTTTAAATATTAAAACCACGTTTTATAATTGTTTCATAATAGATGCTCATTAGAAATTATAAATGGAATGAAACGTAAGAAATATTAACTCCCAAAGAAACTAGAATAATTCTAAGAATGTTTTAAAAATAATTTATTTTATCGTGACATTGTGAAATATAATTCAATGTAACATTATTTATAAGTTTTTATAAAATTAAACAATTGATCACAAAAAATATACTAAACATGCTTCTCTAACAATTTCAAAAATTAGGAAAAATAGATAGAATATTACATTTTTTATGGAAGTAAATGAAAGTATATTAATTATAATAATTCTATAATAAGAATGTAAATAACTCATCCAAACGTCAAGAAGGTTTCAAAAAAATATCCTAAGATAGTTAGCCATCATTTGACTCTTTCCCATTAGTTTATAAAAATAATTAAACAGACAATAAAAATTTAATGGAAACAATATATTAGAAAAAATTTATAGAGACCCACATAATATTTTAGGATTTATTTAAATTATTTTAACTTCTCAATGTAACCCATTTAAAATAAGAGCGCAAGTCATAATTATACATTTACCTTTCCTACATCTCTACCCTGCCAGATGTGTCACCTCACATGGACATTCCGTAGGCTCAAATTCCATGCATCGGGTCACAGTGGGCTCTAAAATCGCATGTCCTAACCAATCTTCCCTGGCCTATGTCACTAACCAAGATAAACTTATGTCATTTCCTTTCAAACCCATAAACTCCTCATAGTTCCTAAATCCAAACTCTAAAATTCGTCTTATATCTCAACAATCACCCCCAATACCTCTCTATCATAAATCCCTCCCAATAAGGATACCGTAATGAATGGAGATTAATAATGAACCCTTGAGTCCCACCTCTATTAGGAACTAGTTTGGAAACTAGTACTAAGGGTATAAAAATCAAACAATATAGGATGAATTTCCCTATAAAAGAAAACAATAATGAGGGTTAAAATAAATCAACCTCAAAAAACTCCATGTCATAATATAAACAAAGCCTAAAGTCATCCCACAGTGCATGTTTAAATAAAACATTAATAGATAAAAGTCTCTAAAAATACCAAAATATTAAAAGAAAAGGCATCGATAGAGTAACAACTGCAAAGGTCTAAACTAGAAATTTCTAGTGTGGTCTGCAAAGTCCTAATAGAATACTGAAATCAGTTTTATATATGTAGGTTGAGTATATAGTTATACTCAGTAGGAAAACAAAATTACCCTATGCCCATGTAGAAAGGTAATACAAATTCACCCATGAAAAAAACAGAACCAAACAATACCTATACAGGTCAACTAACCAAACCCCAAACTCATCAAGGCTCGCCCACTAAATAATACATCCATGTATAAAAATATAATTTAAGTACATTGATGATAGGTTATTTGCACTACTGTCCAACTAGGACGCTGCTCTCACATCCTAATGAAAAATGTCTTAACACTCCCACCCCTTCCAAATATATTGTATCACATCACATCACTTCCCACCCATAGAAATGTGGGCTATCACATCGCATCACATTACATTACCAAGGTAGTAGGGTATTGTGGATGTGAAGTACATCAACTTCATTCCCTCCACCTACCACACACAACCCCCACCCTAATCTATCTCACCACATTTATCTCAAAAACACATGATCCATCACATCACATCTCAAGAGTGTCAATTTTGACTTCTATCCATCATAGAATATGGATGTTGTTCTCATATCCTAGAAGAGTGATAGGGGAAGCAAGGGTATCTAACCATACATCCTCCCACCAGGATGTTGGAAAAATTACCCCTCACAATACTATGCGAGTGTCGGCACATAGTGCTCAATGAGTGTAGGGTGTGTATAGAAAATCGTAAGAATATAAACTGTTTATATATTTAGTTTCAAAGAAAAAAATCCCATCCAATGGGTTTATAAATGTTCCAACCATTTCATATAATTATCACTTTTTATGCAACCTCTAAAATGAAGACACCATATTAACATAACACAAGACACTAACCACAATTTATTTCAAATAATCCATTTTTGATATTTGACATTTACCAACAAATTTCATTACTTAATCCGATTTTTTTATCCAACCCATTGTTTCACATATAATCACCAACCGCTTAAACCAAATGTCTCAATTAAATTCATTCTATCATTACCCATTTAAACCCATGCCATATGAAAACACATCTTCACATCCACCACAACGACACCACACCAAAACTGCAAAAAACCACACAATGCACAACCACTTTTCACATTTTCATATTTAGCAAGAGAATTAATTCGAATTAATTATTATAATGGTATTATCTCACAAACCATAACCCTTGTGAGGAAACTATTTTACCCACTAGAAATAAGTGGTCATCCAATTTTCTTTCATTTTGTGAAAAAACATCACACAATTATGTTTTCATAACCTATCATATATTGCGCAAAAAATACACCAACATCAATATTATTCAATGGCGAATATGAAACGTTCAATTCAAAATATAAATAAATCAAATATTGTAAAATCATGTGATTAAAAAAGTCTTCCCCTTCAATTTCAATTAAATCATTTTATTATACTTATTTATTCAAATTCAATCATCACCCCAGATATGAAAAAAAATCATAACCCCACCCACATGATGCAACTAAATTAGAAATGAATTATTCCATACATAAATTTTTATTTCCATCAATTTCGAGGAATAATGTTTTCGAGGGCCAGCGTGAACCAATAATCATATGATTCTTGACCTTCAGTAATTTTAATGTTAAAAATATATTTAAATAAATATAAAAAATTTAATGCAACTCATGTAAAGAAAAATATTTACGTAACTTATAATAATAAATTTTAATCCAACAAAACTGATGTCACATCAATCTAATTAGTATTTAGGGAGATATGGTAGAAAGAGACTGAATATATATATGGTATTTATTTACAAAATTTTTAATTATCAAAATAAATTTTTCATTTAAATCTTGAATTTCATTTTCTCATTTAATTCTCTTAGTTATTTCCAAATATATTACATAATTTATTATTTGATATAATTGTTTCAATTTTTCTCAATTTTTTAAAAAAATTTAAACCACATGTTTATTTTATAAAAACTCACACGCCCCACTCTATTTTTATTATTATTTCATTTTTTTCATTTAATTATTAATCTCATTTAATTTATAAAAACAATTAATTTAACACAATTTGGATCTTAAAAAAATAATTATTATTATTTTAATCCACAATTATTACATTCTATCTCCATTTTCATATTTGTATCTTATTTAATTAATTAAAACAATTCCCCCACTTTAATTCCATTAAACTCGCATTTTCTCCCTTATTTTTTTTATTTTTCCCTTATTCAATATCATTTTTCAATTTCTATTTACTTTATTATTTAATATATTTTTTTACTTACCTTTTTCTTCTTCTCTCTCTAATTAATTCTAATCCCACTCTTTATTTTTTTCCTTTCTACAATTTCCTCTATTTTTTTATTTTTGATTTTTTTTTATCTTCAACGTTTTTTAAAGAGATGTTTATTTCACTTCCAAATGTCATATATATATATATATACTATCATATATAAAAAATAAATAATATATATATATAATGAATTTAACAATATATATATATACAACAATGTGATATATAAATAATTTTTAAAATACATGAATATATATTTATATATATATATAATAAATTTCACAACCCAAATTTTTTTGCAACATTTATTATTAACAAAACTTAAGAAAATATGAATTTAAAAACACATATATTACATGGAATATGATGTGTGAAAAAATAAACATGAGCAGTGTTTGAATATTCTAAAACCCCATACATGGGGTCTTTATTTTTATGAATAATATATTTAAATTTTTTTTTCAAAAAATACCTTTAAATATTTAATAAATAAATTCTTAACAAAAGTAACAACATTTATAAGATAGATTTGGTGTTTTTCACTATTTTTTTCTTTTTTTATAGATTCTATCTCCCACTAATTTATTCACACATTATTCTCCCTTTAAATGATAACGCCAACAGAAATGAGCTATTAATGATTGTCACACTAAAATTGCAATCAATATCTCTTCTATATAATTCAAATAATTAATTTTATCATTATTACACCAGAAATGTTTCATTTATAATTATTATTATTAATATCATTTAACTACTACGTCTTTTATTACCCCAAATACAAATATATATAACATTAAAAACAAATATATAACATTCCAATATATATATATATATATATTCCCACACACATAGATATTTATTTATATACATATATAGTAACTCTTATTATTCATATAATATCATAATATATATATATATATATATTAATGTAATATATATTCATACACACATGCTGATATACATATACCTATGTGAATATAAATTTGTCACATTTTGTAACATAAATAATTTTTGAAACGTTTAATTATAACATAAAGCATATAGATATACATATTTACCCACATGTATAATATATTGTACAATATTTAACATACCCTACATAATTAAAATTTAAAAAAAATATTTAAATTTATTTATAGTAAACAGTTTTCAATTAATGATATCATCCTAAATTAAATCATTTTAAAAACTTCCAAAATAACATTCAAATTTAAAAATAAATATTAATAAATTAACAAACACATTTTAAATATCTTTTAAAATTATCCAAAAAT
Source organism: Viscum album (assembly GCA_963277665.1). Lineage (NCBI taxonomy): Eukaryota > Viridiplantae > Streptophyta > Magnoliopsida > Santalales > Viscaceae > Viscum > Viscum album. Next base: position 278,283,634 of record OY728123.1, on the reverse strand, counting down.
ACATGAACCACATAATCTCTAAGAAACTCTATAGAATAACAAAGTAAGGTTCAGGAATTTTTTGTACCTCTATGTCATATTTTAAAAAAACAACTACATTAAGGTATAAAGTATGTTCAAAATTATTCAATCATATAATAATAAACATATAATGTAACACATTTTAAAAAGATTATAATGTTATTTTTTTGTCTTATTATAATGTAATTGTTAAAATATGGAAAAGTAGATTTTAGAGAAAATAAGTTGTGTTTGGTAATTCTAAATTTTAGATTAATTTTCATATGTACACGAATATGGGTATATGTTATATAATGTGATATCAAATGATTTACAATATATTTAAAATTTATATTTATAGTAGATGTGTTTCTTTCATTGGTTTATTGGGATTATTTTTCTTGAGTAAAATGTCTTGTAAGGTTTTATAAAAATGAATGTTCATTATTTTTTATTGTTCTTAAACAAAACAACTTTTATATTCAAATATTCAGGGAATATTTATTCTGTTTTCAAAGAGTTTTATCAATTGATATTTCAAAACTCTTTTCCAAATTAAGAACTAATATCTTTTCTTGGTGAGTGAGTATTTCTAAAAGGGTGTTTTATGGTTATTGGGAATTGAAATTATATTATTTCAAACATAATTTCTCATTTCTGAGTTGTTAGGTTTCAATGAAAATTTTTGGGTTATGGTTTAATTTTTATCGAGATGTTTTGATTTTAATGTTGATTTCCATGCTATATAGAGATATTTTTGGACTTGGGTAATTTTTATTATTAGTTATAACTTGAAAAATGTTTATTTTGGATTGGTTTCAATATAATTGATGGGTATAGATTGGTATAATCATCCAATGGATATAAAATTTGTAATTAATGTTTCATTTATGTAAAATATTCCATAATAATAATATTGGAAAGTGGTTTTATTTCTTTTCTTTTAAATTATGAAAATGGAATGTGGAGTTACCGAATGTGGTTTTAATTTTCGAAGATTTATGGAATTTGTCTATAGAAATGAGTGAAAATTTTGAGATAGAAAATTGAGACGACTTTTATAAGATAAAATATAGATCTAATAGGTATGTTTTAGATTTTGAAGTGCTATTGGAGAGTTTAGGGTGGAAATTTCAAAAAAAAATGCATCAACTGAGAATTTTTAGCAAATTAATGGTTTTATAATAAATGTGAATGGTTTATTTTTAGAATACCATGCACCCCATTCCGATAGAAAATGGAAATATTGGTAAATTTTTCAACATAACTACACATTGTAAACCATGTTACAAAACATCTCTCGTAGTTAAATCAGGGTTAGATAATCATACATAGTAATTGTGCATTGGGGTAAGTGTCTAAATACTATTTTTATATACCTCCTTTCAATGTAGAAACACTCAAATGATTTTTTAAGGTCCATTGAAAACATATACTTTATAAGGGATGTTGAAAATAAGAAATATAACTTCAAACAACTACATCATTTGATCTTGTTTTTAATTTGGGATCTTTAAACTATAAATTTGAATCTAAAGAAGATCACAGGACCTATGATATATAATTAGATCACATATTCGTTTATAGTAATTGGTTTATAATCTTATAAAAGTCCTTTAAAGTTAGAATTCTAAATTTTACATGTTTGATGGAAATGTTGGAGAATGGAAAATATGCCTTTGTGTTTGGTTTTGTTATTTTATTATTTTAAAATGGGTTTACACATTACCCTTGAGATTTATAAATGAAATTCTATTTTCCAATTGTTTTTTATTTTATAAAGTGGTGAATTTATCAAAATTAATGTGAATTGTTTTTGGAAAAAAAAGACTTTTAAATTTTATAATTTTATAGTTTCTGAAATAGAAATAGTGTCAAATGATGGACTAATTGAAATGGGATGATGGGTATATCATAATTTTTAATACTAGAAAGTAAAATCATGGAATTGTAATAGTGACAGTGTTAATTTTAGAAAAAATGCATTTCACATGAAGAAAGAGATAAATTTGTTATTTTGTAGATGTTTTCAAATAAAATATATTTTCTTTTTCAAAATATGAACTTTTCTTCCAATTGTATGTTTTAGGGGGATCTCCAAGGGAGGAAAAATTATGGTTAGTATAATTGTGACTCACTAATTTTTTTTATTTTGGAATATATATTTATTAAAATGTTATTGAGAGATGAAATTATTAAATTTTTTGAAATTTCAGGGTTATTTTTTATTTCTTAAAGTTTTAAGAAAATAATGAACTTTTAGAATTTTCATTAATTAGGTTGTGAACAATTATTGTATCATTTGGTGAATCGTTCATAGTAGCTATGAGCTTCTATAATTTGACCTAAAACATTATTTGTTATATATTGACCTTCTCGGACACTTTTTAATTGATTTATGGAGTATTATAATAATTTTTTTGAATATTTATCATTTTTTAAAAGTTTTTGTAATGAGTTTTAACTAATTAATTTTTATCATTATAATAATATATATGTGTTTAGGATATGTCAGCTATTTTATAGACTTATCATTATTTATTAAAATTATAAGGGATATGTTAATGAATTTAAATTAATAGTATTTTGGTTTTTATTAATAAAAGATGATATCTAAATATGTGTGTTATAAAAAAACTTTATTATTGGATAAATATAGGGAAGTAGTTTTTTTTATCATTGTAATATTATTTTCACTATCAGATAATATTTCAAAAAATGTGGATGATCCCCTGTTATCCTCCTCATTTTTTCAAACTCGCATGTGATGGTGAGAGGGAACCCTCTATTATAACTTGTCCTTCTTCTATAATGATCTTTTATATTCAGGTGCCCATATCCAGGTTAATGTTTTTCTCTTTAATAATATCAATTTTTCTTCATCCATTTATTCCTCTTACCTTTTTCAAAATATTGGTTTTTTTTTAAATTGTGTTTTTATTTTTCAATGATAATACCCTGATTCATGTAGGTTTTATGACATGGGAAGGATTTCAGTATCCTTCTTAACACTAATTTATCCACTTTCATGAAAAGGAATCATCATTGTAATAATTTATAAGTAGCTGTTTCTAAATAATTATTTTTGTTTGACATTATCATTATTATTATAGCTTATAATTTATTTCCATAACAATTTAGTACTAATATAAAATATTGTTTATGAAAATATAAATTTTCACAAATGAAATTTTTTATTTTTAGTTTTATATAAATGTGATTTCAACGGTATTAAAAGATTCATATATAAAGATACATTCCATGAACACTTGGTTTTTTCCCAATTTTCCTTAAGATATTTTTTGGTCTAAATAAAATTATAGAGTGTTAGCTTTGAAAACTATATTCTATAATAAAACGGTATTTGATGAATTTTTATGAGTATTTTTTTCATTCAAGTGAATTAATAAGTAATAGTTGAGGGACCTTTTACTTTTATAAAAGGGATTTTCCTAAATTTAGAATATGATTTGATTAATAAATGCATGTTTTCTTGGTGTATATTGTTATTTATTACATTATTCTCTCTCTATTATGACCATTTTATAGTTTATTTGATTATTATATTTTATCATATTGTTACTTACAATGGGGATTTGATATATGTTTTCTTATTGTAGTATGTTTGGGTGGTCAATTCATAGCTTCTTTATATGGGAAATTGATTGGTTTATTTGTGTTTTTGATTTACTAGGATTTTATGGGATACTTGGGTATATTTATATGAAATAGAGGATGAACACTATCTATGATTTTTCTCTGTATAGTTTCCCCAAGTTATGATTTCACCCTGACTATTGGGGTATCCACCTAGTGATTCCATTTATATTATGTTGAGATTTACGTTATTTGGATCACATCATATTCTAGTATACGGGTTTTCATTGTAATGTATTTAATTATTTCTATAGGTGGAAGGTTGTTTTCCCTTGTTTTACTTTACTTTATGATGTGATTTACATTATGTTGTGAATTTTTTTATATTATATTTTTTTGAGACTCTTATGGATTATTGATCACTTTCATCATATTTATGCTCTTTTTTAATGTAAAATTAATTTTAAATGGAAAAAATAAATAATTTGATTGGTTTTCCATATTATATGGAAAAAATATTTTATAATTTTATTTAAATATATAATTTTTAGTTAACTTATAAAATGAATTATATAGATTCTTGGTGGTGTCCTAGTGTAATTTATCTCACACCTTACATACACACCTTATTCTGTAAGTATTCATATTCTTCTAGATTTTATATCAGGTGTATAAAGTATTATTTATTTATCATTGGTCATAAACCACTAACTCAGTGATGAGACTATGGAGGTGGTGGAATTCTAATTTATCATGTCCCATATATAGATACTGATGTCTTGTGTTTTGTGTTTGTTTTTTCATGTGTATTATATTTGTACACCTTGTATATAAGTTTAAATTTTCTAGATATCTCAGTTATTGTTTGATATTGGTGTTATTGGTTTTTCCCTATTATTTCATTTATTATTTATTAGATAATAAATGTTAAATTGTTCCCATATTTTTATAACTTATACCCTTGGATATTTTTCCACATTATGGTGATCAAAAATAAGAATTTTATAAGTACTATGTTTTTTCATATATAGAGTCTAAGTATTCATGACGGTATGTTATGACCTCATTGATTATTCTTAATATGATTGATAATTATCTAGTTATACTACCTTTAAGTCTTTTACATATGATATATTTAGTATATAATTCCTTAAAATTGATACATATAACAAATTTCCCATTAATAATAGGATCTTTTGAAGTTATAGATGATACGATATAGTATTTAGGATATCATGAACCTAAAATAGGTTGATGTACTAAGGATAAACATCAAATTATTCCTAAATGTCATTAAATGAATGATTTTACTCCAAACTAAATTAATAAAAACCCTTTATTATTAACATGTATAAATTATGTCATATTTTTTGTTACTATATTATGTCATTTAATTGTTTAAATAAACTCTAACATTTCTAGAACAATATCCAATCCTAAAAACCTTCACACATAAACTTTATCTGACAGTCCCATAAGGCGTTGTTAGTTCCATACTGTGTTATAGAAAAATAAAATTTATAAAACTAAAACAATACTAACTGAAAATGTAGTATCTGGTAAGTCCAAATGTTGAACCCACATGGATGATCCGTATATTCTAAATTAATTAGGAAATAGAAATTGAAACTATTTGATTTGTTTAGAATGAAATAAACAATAACTGTAATGGTTGGGTTGAAATTTAGTAGGGGATACATGCCAAGTTTAGTTATTTTTAAGTTCGTGTTCTAAGGATTCAATTGATATGCATTTATTTAGTTTTGGGGTCGCAATTTTTTTAGTAGGGATCCTTGGTCTTAGTATTCTTCCAGAATCTTATGATAACACTTTTTGAATGGTCATCTACTATGTTTAATCACAAAACTAGTTTTCCCAAAACCTTATTTAAAAATAATTAGCCTATGTTTCATAATGTTCATACACAAAATAGATTAATTCATTGATGCAATACAATTAAACTCCTCAAATTTAACACAATGGTCATAAAATATGAAAGGGAGATGAATTGGAATTGATAAAACAAGTTTGCAACAATCTAAAACATGAATAAAATAATGAAAATAATCCCAAAGCACACTTCCCCCTACATATCACATCACATGGCACTATGGAACTACTCACTCATAGTGGAGTTGACCAGCTGGGATACCTGAGCAAGAATGGTGGCAAAGCGAGACCTTGGATCATCACTTCATCTTCTAAAGGCCTTCTCTTGGTGCTTTTTTGCGTCATCTGCCTCTCAATGATATTGAAGGGTTGTCCAGACTAGTATTTATAGGATTTTCCTGTCGAAATCCCCAACCCAAGATGCTTTATTTTCTTATGTGCATCACTACATACAGGACATGTACTTGTGTTACACAATGTGTACCTTAAATCCACTTTTTCCTACATCATGTTTAATCTTTTAAAATATTGTACATTGGTTTGACTGACGTCACATCGTGTAATGATTGTACATGACATGTACTTAATGTACACAGTGTGTTCTATCATCATAACTTTCCCAGGGCAGATCTACATAAAATTAAATGGTCATGATGTGTACTAAAGGTACATGACGTGTAATAAATTTTTTCTTCCATTTCCATTTCCTCTTTATCTATAAAAATCTGGTGTCACGCCTCTTCTCTTCGCTCGTGCCACAAAGGGTCATTAGCCTCAGTTTTAATCCACTTTTCATTTCTTTTCCAAATATCAGTCAATTCCTTCCATAAAACATAAAATAAGTAAAATCATCCCAAAAATGATAAGATTAATCATTTTAATAAAAAATTATTTATATTAATACATTCAAAAATATATTCATGAGATACACGTATCATTATGCTAGAATTTCATAATTATGCATATTTTTCTATATAGACCCTCATATAGTCACATTTCATTGCTAGAGTATAAAATAGTTTTTATATTGGAACTAAACCATTTGACGATGTAGATATCAGAAACTCATGAAATCAATTGATAAATATATCAATATATCTTTTAAATATTGAATGGACATCTGAGATTGGCCATCAGTTTGAAGATGATAAGTAGTGTTATTGTTTAGTTATATATTCAATGTATATATAAGGATTCTCCAAAACGTTATGGTAAACCTTGGATCTCGATTAGATATAATTGAAAGTGGAACTCCATGTTTAATTAACACTTTCCTTATATATATCTTGGAATAATGATTTATTTTGAAACCATATAAAATATAAATTAATTGATCTAAATTTATATGTTTATTGATCACAACCCACCTGTAATTGTTTATTTAAGGGTTCTTGGAATGTCCTATTATAAAATCTATAATAATTTTATCTAATTTTCTTATGGGTATAGGTAATGGTTTCTATAGCCACTTATGTTTCTTATTTTTAGCCTTAACATGGAAGAATACCCAACATAATGATGTATTATCTAAAATATCCCTCATATTTTTCCCTCTTAAAGTGATACATGATATTTATATACATTTGTGCTTATTGGGTGTATAGAGAATGATGAGATGTGTGCATCATCCAAATTATCCTTCTTGAGTTATGGAATATATGGGACATATATTCATGTTCCAAATTTAAAAAATCTATCATTATCTTGGTTAAAATTCAGAATATTTCCAACATTTTTTTGTAACTCTATATCAACCATTTGTTCTTCCATGATAATCACATGGATATATATTTTAAAAAACATTTGTGAAAGTTATGATTCTATCATTTACCATATGGTTTCTATGACCATGTGGTATATATCCATGAGTATTGGGTCTCTATTAATACTCATCATGTATAATGTAATATTTAACTACATACTAAAATAATTAGATACCATAGTTGTCTCCAAAATCTTATAATATATTTAGAATTTATAATCCTTCATCAACTATAACCATATTCTTTATATGATCTCCATCTCCTTCAATGTGAATAGAAAAATTGAACTTTTCTAACCAGTATATATATCATACTTCTCAGTATATAGATAATTCCCCAAATCATAAATAAAAATATTACCAATAAAACATCTAGAAAATATTCTAGGTATGTTATATTATTTAGCTTTAATTAATATGAGGCACAAGCTACCACAATGTTATTTTTCTTATGAATACAATCAGATCCCTTTATTAATGCATCACTGTATATGAACAACCTTATTCAATTACATGGTAATACGTGTATTTGTGAAGTGCCAAATATATTCTTAAGATTTATCAATATTTCATCACATTTTTATATCTATTAAAAAATAACTCAGTTATAATTGAGCTGGGTTAGTTAACTTTTAAATTGAGACAAATTTCTCACAAAGGGTCAATAGTATCTAGCTGATCTAAGAAAACTATTGATCTATATTATAGTTTTTCTCTTGGGAAATCATTCATTTAACAATATTTTTATAGTGAATAATATATATACTCTGTATTACTTTTACATGACTAAAGAATGATATGTTATGCAGGAGAAATTCATACATTCAAAATTTGGTATACAGTTTATACTTTCTTATGGTCTTCAACACAATCCTAAAACTCATTTATTATTTATCTTTTTTTTATATATGTGTGTTTTAGAGACCCGTAAAAGGTATTTAAAGGTTATATATAAATATATTTTTGAGGTTTATAAGTATTTGAGTTGAAATTTGGTTAATTATTTGGTCTTGTGGGCTTTCAAGAATCATCACACAATCATTGAGGTTGGGTATAATTCCTAGAAGGGAGAATGAAAGGGGTTAGAGGTGGTGGATCACTTTTCTCAGTTACATGGTACCATATATTAAGACCATGAATATGGATGGTTTTTATAGTAGGGGTCTCAATATGGTCATTTCATAGTCACCAAAGACTATTAAATTGGATCATGCACACACTTATACCCTCCTATAAAAATTTCAATTTTAGATAAATTATAGAGATTTCACTCTTATTTTCCCCTCTCAATCACCTATGTAAAACTATAAAGAAATTTTTGGGGTTCCTCATCCATTAGATCTCATATAATTTTATTTTTGGAGTATTTTGTCAACGGATATAACGAAATTTCCATTATATCCTCTTAAGTCATTTCATTTTTCTCTCAATTTCCCAAAAGTAAAAAACCATTACCAAGTGGGGTTTTGGGTGTAAATGGTACGTAAATTTTGGAGATTTTCTTATAGTAATTTTAGGTACCTAATTATAGCATGGATATTGGATTTGGTGGTATGATATTAATTTTCCACAAGATTTGAGATAGGTTTATTTTCATGTATGCCAAGTTCAATGATATATTATAGAATTGGTGTGATTTTTTTACTCAAGTTATATGAATTAAATGTTAGACTATTTGAATGTTTTCGGATTGTGAAAATCAATGTTTTTGTTGGGTATTAGTTTTATAAGACATGAAATGGGGATTTTTTGAGTTCATTTTTTTTTGGAAATGGTATTTTCTATTTTTAATTACATAAATACTGAATTGTTGTATTTTGTTCCCTAGTGTGATGATTTAGTTTTTATTTTCTATGTTGAATTAATTTTTCTATGTTGGGATATATTTTATTTTTTATTTTAAATAATTGATATTGGATGGGTCATTAGATTATTGTTTGAGGGATTATGTGTGATTCATAATATACTCTCACTAGGGTGTGGGGACTTAGCCGATAATGATATGGTCTTGGGGAAACAATTACATTGGTGTGGGACCATATTGCTAACAATAATGTGAGGTATAGGGTATTTGATACTCTCTTATGTAGGTGATACTCAGTATTATTTGTTTACTCATGGAATAGGTTTCCCTTAGGTTTGGATATTGGTTTGGGTGTGTGAGATGGATTTAGGTATGATGGTTATACTCTTTTATTGGTTGTGATATCCAACAAAATTATTTACTATTGATCATTACATTGGTTATTATGGTTAATGATACATCTTATTTTTATAAAATTCCTAGTGTTGGGGAGTGATTTATAAATATCATATCAGATTTAGGATTTTCCACATGTTAGGGTATGTGCGGAGCATTGGGGATATCATATTGGGTTTAGTACACAACCCCTATTCACTCACTCTAGTGGATAGGTAGATTTTATTCAATATGAAATAAGTAAGGGAATATAATAATTCATTACTAGTCTTGGTGCATATCAATGTCTTCAGAGCTACAATGGAGGAATATTTATGACTATATAGATAAATTATAGAGTTTTTGGGTAGTCTTGGTTGAATTGGTGGGTATCTATTTTGAAAGTATCCTTTTGTGGTCTGATGGACCATGACTTTTGATATGTACATACACTTTTATTTTTTTAGAATGATAAATTTTTTATTTTGCGGAAATTTTTTATAATAAATCTTATGATCCTGGTTTTTTATGATTTCACAGTGTTTTGTTTTTCCTACAGGTTTGAAATGTCCATGTTATAGACACATCATGAGAAATTTTTAGAAACGGCTAGCATGGGGAGGGTTTTTATTATGTGTTTAATCCACCCCCAAATCATATTATTAGTATCCTTGACATTTATTACTAGACTTTGGTGATATAAGGGAATAACATAAGCCCTAAAAATTCTCAGACATGGTCTGGGTGAGGTTTGTGGTGTACAAGATAAGTCAAGATAATAGAAATTTTATCAATTTTTTTCTTGTGGGTGGTTAGTGTGAAGATAAGTTGACTTAGTACCAATGAAATGGTTATATAAAAACATATATAACCTTTATATAATAATCCATGATATTAAAATATTTTTGGGTAGTACAAGTGGTTGGGGAACCACTTATAGATGGATTTGACCCTTAGGGTATGTTATCTATATTCATAGAAAATGATTGGTCTTCATAAATCACGTGGGTATTCATGGATAGTAAATGAAACATGGTTTCAAAGTTTAGGGAAAATTATGGTTTTTCATTTTGAAATAATTCTGAAAAATTATTTTTTGATAATATTTATTTTAAAAGTATGTTTTGAAGTTATTTTCCCTATCAAAAACTCTGATTTCTTATTTATTATGGTTATTTCCCAAATAGAATCTATAGTGTTAGAGTACCCTTTTGATGGGATGATGAAATTATTCTATATATTTTCATTGTTTATGCATGTTTATTTTTTCTTAATGATATTTCATTATGCATTGTAAAAATATTCCTCTGTTGATTCCTCTAAGGAATCTGGGTGAGGAAGCCATCAAAAATGTTGTCCCTAATGATATACCATTAGATTAATGGACTTTAAGTGATTTGGAATGGGAAAACCAAATTATTTATTTTTTTAGTTCCACTTTATCAAGATAGGGAAGAACAGTCATTGTAATTTCATATTCAAAACCCACCAATCATTACAAGGGATGTTGGCTTCTAAGAAGTAGCATAATGGATAAATGGGATCAATAAAATCTTTTCCTTATTAGATAATCTTAAACGTGATAAGGATTAATTAATATTATATATGTTTAAAGGTCTTAAAGATGAGTTGTGGGAGTTTGTAGAGAAAGATGATCTAAATGATGGGTTGGCATGGGGAGGATTTGAGAAGATATTTAACAAACACTTGTACCATCATATATATCAAAAATATTAAAGGATTAGGTATTTTATATGAAGTACAAAAATGAATATTTTGGAGTATTAAATTATCTCTCCAAATCTATTTTTTGAAATACCAAAATTTCCAATTTGAGGATAAGTGACAATCCTATAAAAATGAAAATCCAAATTAAACCATAAAAACATCAAAAATCATCATATCTCAGGACAATGTAATGATATTGATATGTCTATGATAGAACTCTTATGTCAATATTGGGGTATAAATATATTTTTAAATCCATAATTTTTGAAATTATTGACATGAATTCATCGTATTCATCATAATATAGAAACTTTGCCTCAATTTATGAATAAACATGTTCATCCTTCAGGACACTCCAAGCATTAACCTCATTGAAGAAGCCCCAAAAAACCCTCATATTGTGATTTATCTTTAATACTATGATATAGTGTTATCCAATGATATGAATTATTTTCTTCACTAATTCACATTAATCTCTCAAATATTTACCAAAATTATTATAGATAAATTTTGTCCATTCAAAAAAAAGCGAGGGATGGAAATACCTACATGGGATCCGGCTTTTATACCTCTAGATACTTCCTTTGGAGAGGAGTCTATGAGATTAATCAAAATATAATTCACCTATTTTAGGATTATTTTAGATGTTTTTTTATAAACCACCTCAACAAATGAGGCCTTGTATAGGATCCTTAGCGTATATATCTAAAAAATCAGTTTCCCTAGTAATTATGTATTCATAGGTTTGGGGATATTAGTTTATCCATGTTCCATCTAGTTTTCTTCCTTTTAAAAAAGGAATAGTATCTTGAATAAAAACCACAATTATATCATATTTTATCAACTGAACCTAAATGAAAAGATATCCCCAACCTTTTCCTAAATATATAACAAATCATGGTAGTTAGCATTTGTTCTTATGTCAACATCATATGAAATATTTGATTCCAAATATTCTTGTTCAGATTATAATCCTATTTCCTATATTTTATTTATTATTCACCTATAACCTACTCATTTTCATCTGTAATTATACTTTTTCATGGAGACCTTCTCTAAGACATCAAAACAACTTTGGTTATCAATGATAAATATAACAGACTTTTTTAGAATTATATGGATTCACTGTCTCTCCAAAATCTAGACATTCACTCACACTTAAAATGATTTGAATCACATTTCCTTAAGTAGTATATACATTAGGTATATATTGGAGAATTTCTAAATAAGAACACGATATTGAAAACATCATAGATATTTTATGATCAATAACCTAACTAGATAGTTTTATAATTTCATATTGTGAGAGTCTATTTTTATTAGTAGAAAATATTATCATAAATTACTTATAGGTATCTTTTACCTTAGCCGCCTCCTTATTTCTATTGACTAAGATATATTTGAAGAGACCTTTGAAATTAATACATCTTCTAAAGTTACAACACAAAACAAGATGATAAGATCAAATAATAGTTATAGGGAAACCATTAAAAATTGGTAAAAGCTTAAATATGTCCTTATATTCATCATTATTATTGTAGAAAAAATTCTGTCAACATCTCATTCCTAGTGAGTAGAATTATGATCTATGAACATGGTATACACTAGATTATTTTTTAGGATATCCAATATCAAAGACTCAATACACTCTGGATCTTCTTTAAGATATACTATTTCTTGGGGGGACTCCCTCTAAACACTATAACCACACTGATAAGCCTATTTTCGATGTCCCGTCTGATTACATGATGATAATAAGTCAACACAAGATTCAAAATTTATATCATTCATACACCAGATCTCATTTTCAATCATATCCAAGAAAAAAAACCAAAGGTTTAATGAAATCAATGTCCACATTGATATAATGGGATATAGGGTGTTATAGGGATCAGGATTGATCTTCAAAACTCAAAAACTATCCACTTAACATTATAATCCTATTTAGGATTGAAGGATTCTAAAAACTAAGTGTAATATCATAGAGAGAAACCCAAACATCCATAGACGAGGTATCAAACTTCATGTGGAAGCCATATGACTATTTGAATGGGTAGAATTAAAACTAATTGAATTAGTTAGAGGAATTAGAAAAAGATAAAACTAAATAGTCTTTGTCGATAAAGTAGATTATAAGGTTTTGAGGGTCAAGAGGCTAGATGATGGGATTCTTTTAGAATCAAAAAAAATAATATACTATCTATTCTAAAGTATAATTAATGGATATATATCAGAACATTTTATCCACCAAAGATTTTTTGTGAAGTTATGTGGAATTTTTGGATTCTAGATTATAAATGATAAGCCTTGGGATTCCATAATCAATTAAGGGAACTTTAAGGATTAGAGAAATATTAGGGAAGTATAATAAATGGGATGGATCTATAAAAGGTATGAAATCTCAAGGGTGATGTAGTAGAGGATATGTGGGAGGTCCCCCTCCCCCTGGTGGGATAGGGGAAGTCCTTATGACCATCACCCCCTAATCTATAGGAGACGATGTGGTCAATATGAAGAGGTAAGAGTCACATAAAAATTTATTATGAATCTCAAATCATGACATTGGCTTGGTTTTCATCAGATATATGTGTTAAAGGATTGATTCAGGATTATGATTTTACATATTCTTGAGAGTATAAATATTTACACATTATTTTTATGTCAAGATGGTGAAAAATGTATTGGTGGGATAATGTTACATTTTGATAAATCCTCAATAGGAATGGTGATCACTTGGTTGAGTGAGAGTGCAGGATCGAGCGATGGTCAAAATTAATGATGAGATTATTTTTTGGGTAGGTCAGGAGTGTAATGTGGTCAGGATACATCTATTTTTCATTTCTGGGAGAGAGGGATACACCTGTGATATTTTTTCAGTTTTGTTTATTAGACCACGTGATGGAAATATGAATATGGGGGATCAAAATTATTTCAGGTTCTAGAAGTTCAGACACATCAAATATTAGTACAGGAACCCACTTAATGCTTCTATGGTTGAGGGATAAAAATAAGAATAAGTATCTCAATCCTTAGTGGGATGGTTTCAATAATTTTTCGAGATCAATTTTTTTAAAATATGATGATTAATTCCTTAATGACCCAGAGATATCAATAGTAAAAATGGGGGTTTTAAAACCATGGGATTTTATTAAATAGTTATCTATAAATTAATTTTATTTAATTGATTGTTTTCTTTATATGAAACACTAAGATTATAAATTACATGATATACTATTAAGATTTAATGTGAATGTTATGTACTATACATTATATTGGCATGTATGAATATGAATAACTAAGTTATGAAAAATTTATGGTTTACTCAATTATAAAATGAATTTATTAGTGATAAATTAATTATAAAATGAATTTATTAGTGATAAATTAATTATAAATGAAAATAAAAATATCATTTAAAAGTAAAAGTGATGTTTTTTGAAAAACTAATTTTATACATGAAATATAATTTTTTCATAATAAATTTGATTAATCAATATTAGAGAATGATTTTAAGGAAATAAATATATTATATATTCAATAAAAATTTTCAACATTCATCTAACATTTTTACTAATCATGGAATAAATATAAATCCATTCTCTGTACTTAAAAACATTTTTTAAAATACTGTTTTTTTTACACATTTCCCTTTTATTTTTTCATTATGAATAGTAACCTAGATAAACATTTTTCACCTCATTAAGGTTAAAATGGATATAATAGGGTTAAAAAATGAGATAAGGTCTAATAATCAACCAGAAACTTTTCTTTATCCTATTCTAAGTGTGGATTTTATCCATTTCTATCAAAGTCTCAAGTATATGGGCACTCGTTTCCATTTTACATTGATTGTTACCTTTATATTAATTTAAGGAAAGAATAAATCCAAAATGTTACTCTACTGAATTTAATATTTCAAAAATTTATATATTAAGATAAAAATAAGATAATATCAGTTATAATAGTTTATTTTAAATATAAATTAATTTTTTATTGTGGATATTTATTTCCAATTTTTAGTTAATTAATAATTACCTTCAATTCTTTTGCAGCGCTGATATAGTATTTATTTTATTTATAGAAAAATAAAATAAATAATTTTAAATATATTAATGTAATAAAATATGGATGAATTATTATGTATTGAAAATTTTATAGATAAATATAAAATATTAAGAATTTTTGAAAGGTTCAGATTTTAATTTCATTACATTCATGTTTTCTTTAAAGGAAAGATAAATGAATTGTGTTAAAATGATATTAATGATATTTTATATTAAATAAAATTTCATTAAATTATTTAAAAATCATAAAAATACTTAAATAGAACATAAAAGGTGAGAACTTGTTTAAAATGTGTTTTCTTGTCCATTTATGATATAAGTATTACCTTATAATTAAAATTATAACCCTTTAATATTTTAATTCATTACCATAACTATGATTAAATTTGGTTAACTAAATCGATAAACAAAAAATTAGGATTATAATGATAAAAACCGAACTAAATTTAACTAGTTTATGATATTTCAACCTTATATTATTTTTTATTTGAATTTCCTTCCATTTGGAAGCATTTCAATTTAGAATAACTTAGTTGTATTTTAATCTTTTTTATAATTCCTAGTGTGTCCTTTCCCTTCATTATAAATGTGAACCCCTTCTCACTTTTCCTCACTCCACTTTGATCCATATATATCAACCAAAACCATCTTAAATCCCTCAAAAAAACAATTCTACACATTATAGAGGTTATGGTCTTTCCAAAAGACCGACCCTATCATCCTTGAGAGGTTATCTAAAGGAGATCTTCCGAAGAATAGGTAATTTCCTTAACCAATCACTCTCTTTTTAATTCTTCTTTTACCACCTCTAAATATTTGGTATTTATCCTAAAAATAATAACATTAGTATCAGAAATATATGAAAATATTATTATTATTATTATGTAAATACCATTATTCTACCTCTTTTTCATCAAATAAAAAACAATAATGTTGCTTGTTTGTATGTGTCCAATACCATATCCACAATGTGATGTGATTAATTTTTCCTTTATTCTTTACATGGATGGTAATAATAATAGATTTAATAAATATATATGAAACATATTGTCACGACCCGTCCTCGGGACCCATTTCATGACTACCCCAAGCCCGCCTTCCATAGGCCAGGGGCTGGTGACTAGCACCAAGGCGTAAATCCCGACAAAAAGGGGAAGGCATTGCTTTTATAAAGTAAACAACACCACAGAGTAAGTCAGCAGCAGTAAACACTAAGTAATCACAAGTACAAGTAAGTGCGGAAAAGAAGAGGGCCAGAATAAAAACCCAAACTGAAAGTAAAATACAACTGGAAAGGAAGTACAACGACAGAAAAGTAAGCAGCAACGCCGAGATGTCCACTGGAAATCCCACCTAAAGGGTGGGTACAAATAGCCTCCTCAGCTCCTCAGGTCCTGTCGTCTGCCCCGTGTATGTCCCACCCAGTGGTCCACCTCCAGGTACCGACTCGTCGTAAATCCACCTCCGGGCACCGACTCGTCGTGAGTTCCTCCTCCGGGAACCGTCCAGCTCTACAAGTCTCAACCTCGATCAGTGATGTTCATCGTCTGCAACCAACACAATGTTGTGCGGGAGAAGCCCGTGCAAGGGTGAGTATACGATACTCAGTAGGGACCTTGAGACCCCCGAAGGTCTCCCAAAATCCAAAAAGGATAAACCACAAAGGAAAGATACAATCACGAAGTAACATCCAACACTACTTAGGTATATGCCCATACATATACCTAAGTCATCAATTCCAGTTCGGCTCCATCATCCGAGCCCAAGTTCGATCACGTCTACATAGGATAGTACAACCCAATCCACACAGGAAAGCACAACACAATCCACATAGGAAAGCAAGTCAATCATATCAAAGATATTAATTGAAGTCAAGACTCAGCTCACACAGGTACACTTCTTCGGTGATAGAGATGATCAGATAATAACCACTGATTCATCTAAGCTGGGACCCACGTAGCATACCAAACCGGCCAAGCTGCCGAACCCACATAGTATTTCAGTGCAGTCTTCATCGCCGTCGAACCCACATAGGATTACAGTGCGGTCTTCATCGCTGCCGAACCCACATAGGATTTCAGTGCAGTCTTCATCGCCATCGAACCCACATAGGATTTCATTATGGTCTTCATCGTTGCCGAACCCACATAGGATTTTAGTGCAGTCTTCATCGTCGTCGAACCCACATAGGATTTCAGTGCGGTCTTCATCGTTGTCGAACCCACATAGGATTTCAGTGTCGTCTTCATCGCTGTCGAACCCACATAGGATTTCAGTACGGTCTTCATCACTGCCGAACCCACATAGGATTTCAGTGTGGTCTTAATCGTTGTCGAACCCACATAGGATTTTAGTGCGTTCTTCATCGTTGCTGAACCCACATAGGATTTCAGTGTGGTCTTAATCGCTGTCGAACCCACATAGGATTTCAGTGCCGTCTTCATCGCCATCGCAGCCAGCTCCAGGGTTCCCGCACACAGCACGCTCATTCTGGGAGGGTCCGCTCCACGATCCAAGGGGGTCGATACATCACCTGACACGTAGTCCGGAGTTGATGTATCTCAAAATTCCATCTCGACAAGAGGAACTCAACGTGACAGACGGCACGTCAATCGGACGCCCGGTCTGAGAGTTATTGGCTTTTTCATCCCGGGGGCCCAGTTGGTTTTTAAGTCAAAACCAACCTGACTACACTCCAACTACGTCCAAACCTCGATCAGAGTAATAAAAAAGGTCCGTCTCACTAAAAGTAATCCAAAAAAGTCGATGGCACGTCAATCGGACGTCCGGAGCTCAAGTTATAAGTGTTTCCGCTCCGAGGGCCCGGTTGGTTTCCTGTTCGAACCAACCCATCCATACCCAAAGTTCTCTGAAACCTTGAGTGTAATATACCAAAACGACTGCCTCGATCCACGTATCGCATTTCAACTGACGGTGCGTCGATTGGAGGTCTGTAGACCATGATATGGGAAAAATACTGGAAGTGGTCTGAAAATGGGGGGTCTGGGCCCAGACCGACCCGGTCCAACCCCCCCCCCCCCTGGGTTGGCCTGAACCGGGTCGACCCGAACCGGGTCCGGGTCCGGACCATTAGGGCGCGGCCCAGCCCAGGGCGGCTCGGTGCTGGCCGAGTGGGGTCGGTTCGGCGCCGGCCGAGCGGCCGCTCAAAGGGGGCGCTGCCCCCTTGATTGGAGTCGCGGCCCCCGCGTGGGGTGCCGCTCCTTGCCAGCGGACGCGGCCCGGCGCCACGTCGCCCACAGTCCCACGCGGCCGCGAGACCAGCCGCCTGCCGACGTGGCTTCAGTCGTGGTGGCGCGCTGGGCGCCGCCGCCTCCAGCCGCCAGCGCCGCCGTGCCGGCGTGGCACGCCGGCGGGGTCTTCCGCGGACCACCGGACGTGCTCTAGTGGTCCGTTTTGCATGTCGTCTTCTCCAGTGTTCCTCCCGGAACCGGCTCTTCACTGCGAAGACCTCAAAACGCCTTTGCGGCCTGTTTCGTCATCGCCCGTTGATCCGCACACCAATAACAAAGAAACGGTGGGTTCGGACTTATTCGTTGGTCCTCACCCACCGCGTTAGCAGTTCAAACGACTTCCGAAAATTAAACACATGTCGAGGATATAATTCACATATATTTAATTAAACCAAAACCCCCTACCTTAAAGAAGTTTTCGAGCGAGGATCGTTGCGGGAAAAGATGTCGCGGAAGAGGATCGTCGGCGTCGCGGAGAATAGAATCATCGGCGCCGCGGTATACGGCGTCGCGGTGAAGAGGATCGTTGGCGTCATGGTACACGGTGTCGCGGAGAAGAGGATCATCGATCTCCGAGGAACTTGCGCTCTTCGTCGTCTTCCGTCGGAGGCCGGCGTTCTTCGTCGTTCTTCGCATTCTTCAATGAGGAAGAACGTTCTTCAGAGCGCAAGAGTCTCCTCCCCTTTGATCCACCCAATGAATCTGCCAACAATAAAATAATACCTTGTCTTATTTTATTCACACACACACACACACCAACTTTAATTCGAAAATCAAATTGAATTCATGAATTAATTAACGTGTGTTGTCTCATTTAAAGAGTCGTTTTATTGGCGTGTAATTAAAAGTGGGGAGTTGCAAAATTAAATGCTAGAGGGGGGATTCAATGGGGTGTTGAGGAAATTGAAGGAGGTGGGGGCTCGTGTGGTCCCCACCCCAACTTCCAAGCATCTTCATTTTCCACACACTTAACCCACCGGTAAAGAAATAAAAATAAATTTTAAAACAATTGTATTTTTATTCCTCATATTTTTTTAACATATCCTCCCGAGCAACCACAACTCTAGGAAAGGTCTTCATAAGCAATTATCGCCACTAGAATTCCATCGTTGCCCTCGGAATTCGATTCCGAGCACCAGTTCAAAAGTTAGGAAAACCATCTCGTTCGTTCACTGAACGTACCTGAGCTAAACTTCGGGAATTGATTCTGGGCACACCGGGCCTCGGAATCAGGTTCCGTCAAAAACTATGAACTCGTAAAAACCTAAAGAAAATGAAGAAAAAAATTCCCTTGAATTTTACGGGTCTTTACATTACTCCCACCTCAGGGATTTATGTCCCCGTAAAGCTACATCACAAACTAGGGGAACAAAAGGGTACTATGCACACATCTGAACCTCCCGCTCCCACGTGCTCTCTTGGAGGTTCTCATGCTACCATCTGATGTGCACTAGAGGAATCGACCGTCCATGTAGGACCCACTCCTGTCGATCCTCAATCTCCACCGGTACCTCCGCAAAATTCATCCCGTCATCGATGTTCAGCTCCCCATGGTCAATGATATGCGTCGGGTCATGCACGTATCTCCTCAACTGAGATACGTGGAAAAAAACGTCGTGCACCTGGTGCAACTGAGGTGGATGGTTCAAGCGGTAAACCACCTCTCCTACCCTATTGAGGACCTAGAAGGGTCTGATGAAGCGTGGAGATAACTTTCCGGCTTGGCCAAAACTCCTTAATCCACGTCGAGGTGAGACCCGTAAGAAAACGTGGTCGCAATCCTCAAACTCTAGTGGTCTCCGCCTCCTGGATGTCCTGAACCTTCTCTGGTCCTACAAGAGCTTCTAAGATTTCTTCTTTAGCGATAAGAGAAATCTGGTCTCATCCCATGGATGAACCACGTTCTTCACCTAATACAGTCAATCCCGACATGGATGATAATAATCCATACCAATGATGACGTCGTAAGGCCTCGACGCTACTACCAAGAGATCCGACCGTTACTCTCACCTCCAAGGGTTGAGTCACACTGTCGGCATCAGTGTGTGGTAACTGGGTCTCCTCTAGTAGGTATCTCAAAAGTGAGGGTCAAGTCAACAGTTTTTTTTAAACCGGAACCTCTTAGTAACAACAAAAAGAGAGGACGAGAAAGTAAATGCCACAAGGAAAGGTGTCTTTTATTACTGCAGCTCAAGTACAAAGATACAAAGCATCTACAAACAAACATCAAAAAAGCTAGAAGCAACATGAACAAAAGTCTCCATGTCTGGATCTAGTCCTGCTCCTGTCCATCAGCTCCCGGAGCTCCATGATCATAGGGCTCAGCTGCATGAAGTTGATCTCTTCCCTTTCAACCCATTCCATGTGGTCGGGGTGGTCTCCCATGTGGTGGTGGTGGTAGGGCCTCAAAGCGTCATCCACCACCCGCTTCTCGGCTAGCTCCTCTGCCTCGCCCGCCTACTCCCTGTGGACCGCCATGGTCGAACCTCTGCCTGAGAGGTCCCTCTACTGCCTGCTGCTCATCTGCAGGACGAGTCGGGCATTCTCGAGCCATGTGACATTGCCCCCCGCATGCGTAGCATTTCCTGCTCCTCGAGTAGTTGGCTCTCCTTCGTGTTCCCCGCACAACCGAATCTTCACCCTAAGATTTCTCATCTGATGGTCTGGCCCGTTTGGACCTCTGCGTCACCTGTCTACTGCCAGCTACAGAAGACTCCGCTACGGGTCGTCCTGCGGAGGGTCCTGCCGCTGGTGCCTGCTCGGCGAGGAAACTCTCCACTAGAAGGGATCTCTCCAACACCTCTGCCTACGTCGGAATGTTGAGGGAGATCATTGAAGCCCTAATCTCAAGCCTCAGTCCCTCCTCGAAGGTTCGGGCCCAGAATAACGGGTCCCGTACCATATCTGTAGAGTAGCGCGAGAGATCATTACACCTCACCGAGTACTGGGCCACGGTCATTCTACCCTACCACAGCTGTAGTAGCTCATGGATGCGCACCGCACGGAGGGTGGCTGGGACAAACGCCAAGCAGAAAATGCTCTCAAAGTCCGCCCAGAGGAGAGATGCATCATCGCGCATCTGGAGCATCAATCTCCACCATCTGTCTGCTGCCGCAAGCAGGACTCTCGATGCGAGGATCACCATGAGGTCAGCTGGTGTCCCCACTAACCTAAAAACTCGCACTACCGCCTCCAGCCAATCCTCGGCTTCTTGAGAGTCTGTTTCCCTGTGGAACCTGGGCGGTCTCTAATGCTAAAACCCATGCAGCACACTAAGGCGACGTGCGCGGCTGGGGCTGGTAGCATCGGTGGCTCGGTGGGTAGTGGTACCGCCGGTGCCTCCGCTGAGAAAGGGCCCTGCACCGAGGCCTCATCGCTCGGTGGGCTATCATCTCGCTCAAAGATCGGAACCCTAGCTAGCTGCCGTTGTGGGTCCATCCTGAAAAGAAACAGGTGCGCCAAGGTCAAAATAGTATACCTGGTGAGCTGATAAAAAGTAATCAAAAAATAAAACTCTTGAAACACACATTCAATCAATGTTTTCATGCATTGATTCAGAAATCAGAAGTCAGGGTCCTAGTGTACGGATACGTCGGCCGTCACACCAACACTGGACTCCCTGGACTGATAACCACACTCAATACCCTTAACACTATTGCTTCACATAGAAGAAGATCAGAGTCCAGAGTTTTGCGGTAGAACTGAACTCCTCTGATACCAATTTGTCACGACCCGTCCTCAGGACCCGTGTCATGACTACCCCAAGCCCGCCTTCCATAGGCCAGGGGCTGGCGACTAGCACCAAGGCGTAAATCCCGACAAAAAGGAGAAGGCATTGCCTTTATAAAGTAAACAACACCACAGAGTAATTCAGCAGCAGTAAACACTAAGTAATCACAAGTACAAATAAGTGCGTAAAAGAAGTGGCCCAGAATACAAACCCAAACTAAAAGTAAAATACAACTGGAAAGGTAGAACAGTGACTGAAAAGTAAGCAGCAATGCTGAGCCGTCCACTGGAAATCCCACCTTAAGGGTGGGTACAGATAGCCTACTCAGCTCCTCGGGTCCTACCGTCTGCCCCGTGTACGACCCGCCCAGTGGTCCACCTCCAGGTACCGACTCGTCATAAATCCACCTCCGGGCACCGACTCGTCGTGAGTTCCTCCTCCGGGAACCGTCCATCTCTACAAGCCTCAACCTCGATCAGTGATGTCCGTCGTCTGCAACCAACACAACGTAGTGCAGGTGAAGCCCGTGCAGGGGTGAGTATACGATACTCAGTAGGGACCCCGAGACCCCCGAAGGTCTCCCAGAATCCAAAAAAGATAAACCACAAAGGAAAAACCACAAAGGAAAGATACAATCACGAAGTAACATCCAACACTACTTAGGTATATGCCCATACATATACCTAAGTCATCAATTCCAGTTCATCTCCATCATCCGAGCCCAAGTTTGATCACGTCTACATAGGATATTAAAACCCAATCCACACAGGAATGCACAACCCAATCCACATAGGAAAGCAAGTCAATCATATCGAAGATATTAATTGAAGTCAAGACTCAGCTCACACAGGTATACTTCTTCGGTGATAGAGATGATCAGATAATAGCCACTGATTCATCTAAGCTAGGAACCATGTAGGATACCAAACCAGCCAAGCTGCCGAACCCACATAGGATTTCAGTGCATTCTTCATCGTCGTCGAACCCACATAGGATTTCAGTACGGTCTTCATCGCTGCCGAACCCACAGATGATTTCAGTGCAGTCTTCATCGTCGTCGAACCCACATAGGATTTCATTACGGTCTTCATCGCTGCCAAACCCACATAGGATTTCAATGCAGTCTTCATCGTCGTCGAACCCACATAGGATTTTAGTGTGGTCTTCATTGCTGCCGAACCCACATAGGATTTCAGTACGGTCTTCATCATCGTCGAACCCACATAAGATTTCAGTCGGGTCTTTATCGCTGCCGAACCCACATAGGATTTTAGTGCCATCTTCATCGCCGTCGAACCCACATAAGATTTCAGTGCGGTCTTCATCGTTGCCGAACCCACATAGGATTTTAGTGCGGTCTTCATCGCTTCCGAACCCACATAGGATTTCAGTGTCGTCTTCATCATCGTCGCAGCCATCTCTAGGGTTCTCGCACACAACACGCTCGTTCCTGGAGGGTCCACTCCACGATCCAAGGGATTCGATACATCAACTGACACGTAGTCCAGAGTTGATGTATCTCAAAGTTCCGTCTTGACTAGAGGACTCAACGTGACAGACGGCACGTCAATCGGACGCTCGGTCTGAGAGTTATTGGCTTTTTCATCCCAGGTGCCCGGTTGGTTTTTAAGTCAAAACCAACCCGACCGCACTCCAACTGCATCCAAACCACGATCGGAGTAAGCCAAAAGTTCTGTCTCACTAATATGAATCCAACAAAGTCAACGGCACGTCAATCGGATGTCCGGAGCTCAAGTTATAAGCATTTTCGCTCCGAGGACCCGGTTGGTTTCGTGTTTGAACCAACCCGGACATACCCAAAGTTCTCTTAAACCTTAAGTGTAAGATACCTAAACGACCGTCTCGATCCAAGGATCGCATCGCAACTGACGGTGCGTCGATCGGAGGTCTGTAGCCCAAGATATGGGAAAAAGACCGGAAGTAGTCTGAAAATGGGGGGTCTGGGCCCGGACCGACCCAGCCCAACCCCCCCCCCCCCCCCCCTCGGGTCGGCCCGAACCGGGTCCGGGTCCGGCCCATTAGGGCGCGGCCCGGCCCGGTGCAGCCGGTCCGGCCCAGGGCGGCTCGACGCTGGCTGAACGGCCGCGTAAAGGGGGCGCTGCCCCCTTGATTGGATCTGCGGCCCCCGCGGGGGGGCCGCTCCTTGCCAGCGGATGCGGCCCAGCGCTACGTCACCCACGGTCCCGCGCAACCGCGGGACCAGCTGCCTGCCACCGCGGCTTCAGCCGTGGAAGCCCTTCCCAGTGGTGTGCCAGGCGTCGCCGCCTCCTAGCGGCCGTCCAGTGCCTGCGGGGTCTTCCGCGGACCACCGGACGTGCTCCGGTGGTCTGTTTTGTCTGCCGTCTTCGTCAGCGGTCCTCCTGGGACCGGCTCTTCACTGCGAAGACCTCAAAACACCTTTGCGGCCTACTTCGTCGTCAACCGTCGATCTGCACACCAAGAACAAAGATACGATGGGTTCGGACTTGTTCGTTGGTCCGCACCCACCGTGTTAGCAGTTCAAACAACTTCCGACAATTAAACACACATCGAGGATATAATTCACATAGATTTAATTAAACCAAAACCCCCTACCTTGAAGAAGTTTTAGAGCGAGGATCGTCGCGGGAAAAGATGTCGTGGAAGAGGATTGTCGGCGTCGCGGAGAAGAGAATCGTCGGCGTCGCGGTAGACGGCATCGTGGAGAAGAGGATCATGGGAGTCGCGGTACATGGTGTCGCGGAGAAGAGGATCTTCGATCTCCGAGGAACTTGCACTCTTCATCTTCTTCCGTCAGAGGTCGGAGTTATTCATCATTCTTCATGTTCTTCAACGCAGAAGAATGTTCTTTAGAGCGCAAGAGTCTCCTCCCCTTTGATCCACCCAATGAATCTGCCAACAATAAAAAAAGACCTTGTCTTATTTTATTCACACACACACACACACACTCCAACTTTAATTCGAAAATCAAATTGAATTCATGAATTAATTAACGTGCGTTGTCTCATTTAATGAGTCATTTTATTGGCGTGTAATTAAAAGTGGGGAGTTGCAAAATTAAATGCTAGAGGGGGGTTTCAATGTGGTGTTGAGGAAATTGAAGGAGGTGGGGGCTCATGCGGGCCCCACCCCAACTTCCTAGCATCTTCCTTTTCCACACACTTAACCCACCAGTAAATAAATAAAAATAAATTGTAAAACAATTTTATTTTTATTCCTCACATTTTTTTAACATCTCCTCCCGAGAAAACGAAAATCCAGGAAAGGTATTCAAAAGCAATTACCGGCGCTGCGATTCCATCGGTGCCCTCAGAATTCGATTCTGAGCACCGGTTCAAAATTTAGGAAAACCCGCTCGTTCGTTCACTGAACGTACCTGAGTGAAACTTCGAAAATTGATTCCGGGAACACCGGGCCTCAGAATCAGGTGCCGTCAGAAACTGCGCACTCATAAAAACCCATAGAAAATTAAGAAAAAAATTCCCTTGAATTTTACGATTCTTTACACATATTATTAATAATTATTATATAAATGTGATTTATTATTTACTTTTCTTACATTTCGCTCATCAAAAAGTGAAAACATTGCTTATGTGTACATACAGCCAACTATATCCATGAATTGTGTGATTTATTTCTCTATTTTTAACTTTTATGGATGATTATATATATATATATATATAATTTATATATAAGATATTTATATCACTACTAACATTCTACAGATTATGGAACAATGAAAAAAGTAAAAGGACCAAGACTAGTGAACCAAAACATACCTGAAAATTGAAGTAGTTATCACCTGGAATAGTGATTTTAATAGAGAATTGTTTAAAAAAATGTGATGAAAAGATAGAGATATATCATAAATGGTATGATATATATAAATATATTTATAATAAATTTATATTCATTATATAGTTTGTTTGAACACATACAAAGAAAGTCGAACATGAGGTAAGGGTTTATTTCATAATCTCATCATTATTCAGGAATATTTATGTTTATTCCTACACATGGGTCATTATTTGGTCATTATATATTGAAACCATTATATATTATTCTCCTCTATTAATTTTTGTAAAATAAAAATTTTCATTTAATTGTCTTGTCTTTAATTAGTGATGATAACAAAATAATATTTGTAAGGAAAAAAGACATTTTTTTTACTCATTTGGGAATATTTTTCATCAAAATCCATATTTACCTTAAATTTATTTAATGAATATTTATATTATTATCCAATTATTTATTAAATAAATTTTTACGGATGTTTTAATTTTGGAGAAAATGGTTTAAAATTAATCTCCTTTTCATTTTCTAAATGAGTTTGTTTTAATATTTGACTGAAAATGTGAAAGGAAACGTTATTATAACATACATGGAATGAACAAAATTTCTCACTATCATGACCCCAAATTCCTTGAATCATAATTTAAGTGTTTGAAATGTTTATTTAAAAGAAAATTGTTTCCATAATATTTTGAAATTTTAAATTCTAAATAAGTGATTTAAAAATGAAAAGGAAGCTTTCCTCAAGAAATTTTCAATAATATTTTTAATGTATGTTCACTTATGCCAAAATAATTTGATTAATATTATAATTTAATGATGATATAATAAAATTAAACTATCTATAATATTTTTCTAGATGTTTTATGATATGTTTTACTATGTAAATTATTATCATTCTGTATGTTAGTTCAACAAATACTGGCAGTTATTGATTTTAATTCATGTTCACTAAGTTATATTGTTTATTCATATGATGAATACATTGATCATATTATGTTATATGTGGAGAATATATTTATATATACCCTCAATTCATTGGTGTGTATCTTGAGGAAAAAATGGTTAGGTATTTGGTTAAGCCTTACCTATTTATTTAGAGGTCTTGGAAGGATGCCTTGATGGTAATATTAAGATATCTAAAATTATGCATTACATCATTATAAAATTAGTTATTGATGTCCAAATTATTATTTTAATAGTTTTTATATAATTTTATAAATATAAAACTCATGTGATTATTTATATGGAATAATTTAATAATCGTATATCATTACCATATTATTCATTCCATATTTATTACATGATAGATTATATTATAACAATAGCCTTAATGATCTTCTAATATCACCCATTTCATATATTTAATTTCTCAAAGATTATAGGATGTTTATAATGATTCATATATAGGGATATTTTAGAGGGAATAAAGATATTGTCAAATAAAATACTCTATTGTATTTCATTTTTTCAAAAGTAATATGAGATACAAGTATACATCTAGTTTTCTAAGACTACTAAGCTATTTATTCCTTTGGTATGTGATCACTTAAATATAGTACCAATATAATAAATTAACTATTGTATATAGTCAATATGGTTTGCGATATTTATAGTTGGTATTAGAGATATTTTAGTAGAAACCATGGGAACTAGATTTAGGAAAATATATACAAGGTAAAAAATCCTATAAATGACTTTGAGGATATGTATATGAATAGGATAACATCCTAAAGTATTTTTAAGGTATATATTAGGTGTTATTCCTATAAATCCATCCCTCTTTGTATTCTACATGTGTATGTGGTCATAGAATAAATTCATCTAGGTGAAATAACCCTAAAAAGAGATGTTCAAGTATATCTCGACCATCATTCTAATCCACAATGAGTGTTCCCTTACTACGTACCTGTTTTGACATTATTAGGGGATATACTTGGGTTTAACAAAATTTTATTAATAAATCATTATTATGGATTTGAACAGATGATGATTATATATAAACAATGTTAATCCAAAGGTGTCATTGATTAAAAAAAGGTTTCAATATTTATACATCCTATAAATTTTTTTCCTAATTATATAATTGATCAATATGATTAATGATGGTTGATAGTAAGGAAAAAAAATTCATTTAGTATAGAATTTAAGTTGGAATGATGAAGTTGGTATGTCAATAGGTATGATTAAATATTGAAGTAAACTATTTGAGATTAGTTATATGAATTACTTTATATTAGAAAAACTCTCAAAGATTTCTAATTCATAAACTCAATGATTGGATTTTTGATTTTGATGTGAAAAATATTAATGGTGTGATAACTAGATCTCATGTCTATACCACTTCTCCAATAGCATTTTATGGGAATTTTATTCTTGTAAATGTTTTTATTCTTTCTCTTATTGAATTTGATGTAATTTTGGGTATGGATTGGCTCCCTCAATATAGATCCCATATCAATTTTCATGGAAGGGAAGTTGTATTTGATATTCTGATTAAACCATCAATTTTATTTGAGTTTGAGGATGAACATGAAAACCCAATGGAAATTACATCCATCATATGGGTTTTTCTACTTATTTGTGAGTGATGTTTATATCAAATGGATAGAGAGGAAATCAACATGGAAAATGTTCCTACTATTTTGGATTATTATTATGTATTTCTAAAACACTTTGTTGGAAATCCCATGAATCATGGAGTTTGTTTTTTAAAAGAATACATACCTAGTGTGTCTCCTATTTTAAAGACACCATATAGAATGGACTTGATTATATTGATAAAATTTAAGAAGGTCAAGGAGAATCTATATAAGGGGTTCAGTAATAAAAGTGATTTATATGAGTAAACCTATTCTTTTTTTATAATAAATATGGGTCAATGTGTATTTTCATTGATTAATAGGATCATAACATGGTATTTATTAAGAACAAGTATCAACTTCCCCATATTGATGATTTTTTTGATCAATTAAGAGGAGCTCTATATTTTTATAGGATTGATCACTAATATAGATTTCATCATATAAGGATAAATAAGGAGGATATACCCAATATTACTTTCCATATGAGTTATGGTGAATTTTAATTTTATATAATATTATTTTTACTTACCAATGCTCTGGATATCCTCGTAGATTTTTCAAATAAAACTTTAATTGATTTCCTTGACCAGTTTTTGGTTGTCTTTATGTATGATGTTTTTTAA
Organism: Viscum album; assembly: GCA_963277665.1. Taxonomy (NCBI): domain Eukaryota; kingdom Viridiplantae; phylum Streptophyta; class Magnoliopsida; order Santalales; family Viscaceae; genus Viscum; species Viscum album. The sequence continues at coordinate 278,254,433 of OY728123.1, read as the reverse complement.
TTATTCATAGAGTGAGTAAGAGTATTAAAAACATTTGAGAATTCATTAGAGTTCCTTTAGGAAGGATAAGTTGTTTCCAAAATTTAGTACTATGAATTTTGGCTTCAGAATGTTTATTTTTTAGGTTGAATAATATCTTGCGAGGGTATATGGTTGGATCTATCAATGATATAATTCATTAGAAATGGCCTAGAATAACTAGAGTAACTGAAATCTATAGTGTTATTGGGATGTTTGGATATAATTGAAGCTTTGTTAGATATTTCTCAAGACAAACTAATCTACTCAACAATTTTTCTTGGAAATAAATTAAGTCATTATAGAATGATGAATGTTAAGAGAGTTCAAATAACTAAAGAGAAGATTGGTCAGCATGCCTATACATAAACTACCTTGGAGTGGATGATATTTTTTGATCTATAGTTACTCATCAAAGAAGGTGATAGGATTCATCCTCTTACAGAATGGCATGGTGATAGTATATTCCTTTCACCAATTAAACATTGATTAGAAAATTACTTAACTCGTGATTTGGAGTTGCAAATGGTAATTTTTTCAGTGAATATATGGATGCATTGTTTTTTTTGAGTATGGTGTGATATAGATACTAGTAACAAATTCATGAAGTATATATTGACAAATAATGAGTTGAATATGAACCAAACAAGATGGTTGGTGTTGAAAAAATATTATTATTGGTTAATAAATTACCACCCTAGGAAGAAAACCAATATGGATGATGTTCTATGTTAGAAATACCATTGTAGTTTTTCAGTGATCAGGACTGAGTGAGATAAAATATTAATGTATTTTCAAATGATATATCTTAAAATCTGAGAAAATTAAAAGGATCTTCTCTTGGATAGATGAATATTCAACCATCCATTTCTGAGAGGATTGAGAATTCGCAAATGGAAGATGACAAATTATAGAAGAATGTGAGGAATGTTACTGAGTTCAACCATGATCATGATAGAATTATAAAGTTTATGAACTATGTATATGTCTCATAAATACCAAACATAATAGATTTATTAGATAACTCTCAGAGTTCATCATTTTCTATTATTCTTGGAAGTTTGAATATGTAATGAAATATGAATGATTATTTCTAGTGGGATACTAAAAAAATGGGTATTTTAGTGTATTTATCTTGGTTCCAAGTCTGTCCAAAATTTATGGTTGTGAAACTAACTTATAAAGGTATATTACAACCATTACCCACACTAGAATGAAATGGGAAAACATCACCATATATTACTTCATCGGACTCCCAAAAACATTATTATTCCATATTTCTATTTTGGTTTTATTATATCACCTTACAAAGACATAACACTACAATACTATCAAATAATATTTATCTCTTAATCACATTTCTAGAATATAAATTAATAAAGTGGTAAGGATTCATTGAGTACCTCATTATACTATATCTAATTGGGATCTATGGTTTACCTAATAGTTATGGAAAATTCTTCACCAAGATCTGGATAATATGTTGAGTTTCGGTTCTTCTTATCATCCTTAAATAAATGGTTATCCTAATGGTACTATTCAAATTATTGATGAAATTTTGAGATATTTCATTATGGATTTCAAAGGATCTTAGGATCAAAACCTTCATTTGGTGGAATTTTATTACAACAATTTCTTTCACTCAATAGTTCAAATAGATACTTATAAAATCACATATGGAAAGAAGTATAGAACTAAAACATGCTGGAATGTAGTTGGGGAAATAAATTTATTGGGGCACGATCTAGTTGAGGAAATATATAATGATTATAGAGTTATTTAATAGAAACAAATTTCATCTCAGAGTAAAAAAAACCATTATGCCGATAATTTTTAATGAGTTATAGAGTTTTAAGTTGGTGATAAGTTATTTTTGTGAATTTTTCCATCGAAGAATGTAGTGAGATTTAAAGATATGTAATAATTGATCCTTATATATTTTATTCCCTTTTATATTCATTGTCATATTGAAATGGTAGATATTATCTTATAACATTCACTAAATATCAATCAAGTTCATGATGTGTTTTGTGTATCTATCGTGGGGAAGTAAAAACTTGATCCTCCACATGAACTAAACTCAAAGTTCATATTACTAGTACAAGATCTCCCTTATAAGAAGAAACCGATGGAAATTATGAATCATATAGAAAATGTGATACGGAACAAGCCCACCCACTAAATAAGTGTTTTGTAATGAAACCATCCATTTAAGGAAGCTATGGAATCCTAAGGATGTGATGAAGTAGAAGTATCCTTAATTATTTATAACAGAGTGATAGAATTTTTAGGTATAAAATCATTTCAAGTGGGGTATAATGAAACCCCATGACATTTTTTGATATATTTCTCTATAAATATATTTTATTTATTTGATATCTTTCCTGACACCCTACAACATGATGAAACGAATTGCGATATATTATTATTATTTAATGTGATAGTTATTTCATAGTAGTTGAATGGGCTATGAATAATACAAACTAGGTTATGAAAAAATTATACTTTACACATGTATAAAATTAATTCATTGGTTACCAAGTAATAAGAAATGAAAATAAAAAACATTATAAAGTAATGGATATATTTTTCTAAAAAACTATTTTTATACACACAATGTGTTTTTAACTTAATAAATTAAATTATTACATATTAGTAAAATATTTTAATGAAATTTATATTTTATATATTAAATATAAAATTTCAACATTCCTATAGAGTTTTTACTATGAATGGGATAAGAATAAATCAATTTTATTCTTAAAACACATTTTTCTAAAATTTTATTTTGTTGTGTTTTAGGAATTTTTATTAAATTTTATTTCTACTACATATAAAGATTGAGCCTTGAAAATTGATAAAATATTAAAAATTAGGAGTTATTAATTTTTAAATAGGTATCCTTTATTTTTTTCCCATTATGCATAGTAATCTTGATAAATATTTGTCATCTCAATAAGGGTAAAATTGGAAAAGTAAGGTTAAACCCATGAGATAAGGTATCAAAAAAAACAAAAAAAAAACAAACCTTTATTTTATTGGATGGGTGTAGTTAGGTTATTTAAATCCATTTCTCTAATATATTAACACTAGGTTTCATTTTTATTTTAGCATGAAATTTATATAAATTTAAGGAAATAATAAATAAAAAATGCCACTCCCTTGAATTTAATGTCTCTAAATTTTTTACATAATGATAAAAATTGGATAATTTTAGATATAAATGATTATTTGGAAGGTAAAATATGTTTTTATTATGGAAATTTATTTAAAAAAATGTTATTAAAAAATTATCTTAAATATTTACGTAATACGGATATAGTAATAAATTAATTAATAGAAAACATTAATAAATTTTTTTCACAAAAAATAATGTCATAAAATTCTGGTGAATTATTATGTTCCATGAATTTTATATATAACTATAACTTATTATGAATGTGTTAAATTTTTAGATACAAATTATTTTTTTGTCATGTTGTATTTAATTGAAAATTAAATTCATAATGTAAAAAATAAAATTAACGATATTTTATATAAATAAAATTTTCTTCAATTAATTATGATACATTTTAGTCATGAAAGACGACAAGTAGGATGTAAATTAGTAAAAAAAATTATACCTTGGTAATTTATGATATAATTTTCATCTAATAAGTAATGTTACAACCCATTAATATTAAAAAAGGTATTACTGTGGTAAATATTAAAATAGGCTAACTAAGGGTTTAAAAAAATATATGGTTTTAAATAACACAAAAACAGGTCTAAATGTCATTAAAAAATTTTATTCCAAACTTATATTATTTTTATGTTAATCATTATCCATTTTAAAGCTTTTTTTAGAATGACTAAATTATATTTTAATTTTTTGGTAACTCCAAGTGTGTTATTTCCCTCCCTTATAAAAGGGAACCATTTCTCTCTTTTCTTTTCACCACTTTATGCCAAATAGATCAAACAAACCCAAAAAAACCCTTACTAACATCCTTATCCATGTTATAGTGGTGAATTTCCTCCCAAAATATTATCCCTAGGTTCTTTATGAGTATATCTAAAGGAGTTCATTCAAAGAAGAGGTGATCGCCTTAACCAATCACTTTCTTTTTACTTTTTATTTTTACTCATATGAATATAAAATATTTATCTGAAAATAATAAATTTATAATCCTATATATAATAAAATTTTAATATGATTATGATATATCCATTATTAAACATCTTTTCCATCAAATAAAAAATGATAACATCACCTGTACATATGTGTGAACTACCCCCTCCATGAAGCGATGTGATTTTTTTCGATTCCATTATACATTTATTAGAATGGGGATATATTTTTTTAAATATATATTATATATATTATATAATTATTATTATTTTAAGGTTAATTGTTTATTACATTTATTTTCTTCTACCCTTCAAAAATTGAAAACAACATTCATGAGTATGTATGACCTACCATCTCCTTGAACTGTGTACTTTATATTTTATCTCTACCTTTTATAGATGATTATAAATACACACACACACACACATATATATATATATAATGAATATATGTGATATTTATGTCATTATTAAAATAATAAATATTATGTAACCATGATCAAATTATATAGACTAGAACTATCAACCAATACATACATGAAAAATGAAGTTGTTATCCATGAAGACAATGAATTTAATATGGAACTATTAATAAAAGTGTAATAAAAGGTTCTATGTAAATAATATATGGTTTGATATATAAGATAATATTTTTGGAATATATTTTTTCTATCAGCATTTATTATAAAGTAAGTTCAAATATATACGCACGAAGTCATACCCTAGGTAACTATTTATTTCAAAATCTCATCATTATTTAGGATTGATTATGTTTAAGTATCCATTGGGGGAATTATTTAAACATTATATATTAAACCCAATATATTTTATTCCCCAATTTTTAATTTTATAAAATAATTTATTTCCTTGATTTTTCCTATCTTTAAGTACTCAAGATACCAAAATACTGTTTTAAAGAAAACTATCTTTGTTTTTCTACCCGATCATGAATGATTTTATTTCATGACCCTATTTCCCTTAAAATATTTTTAATAAAGTTTTCAAATTTATAATATTATTTATTAAATAAATTTTTATCCATGTTTGAAATTTTATAATTTTTTTTAAAACTAATCTTATTTTCATTTTCCTACTTATGTCCTTTGGAATTTTTACCAAAAACATGAAAGGAATATTTTTTTTAAAAAATATACCATGAATGAAATTTATTGATGCCATGACCACCAAATTAATTAAATCTTCCTTTAAATTTTTAAAATGTTCCTCTCAAAGAATATTTTTTCTTTTATATTTGGTAAATTTCTAGATTTTGGAAAATTGATTTCAAAGTGAAAATGGTATTTTCCTTAAGAAGAATTTCATTTATATTTTTAATTTATTTTAATCAATGCTAATATCCTTGGATTAATATTTTATTTTACATAAGATATACTATAGTTACACTATCCATCATATTTCTCTAAATGTATTATCATCAGTTTGACTGGGGAAAGTATCGACATTCTCTATTTTTGTTCATCTAATATGGATAGTTATGGTTTTTAATGGCATATTGATTAGGTTGTATTATTAATTCATGGGACGAATGTATTTGAATCATTATGTTCTATGTGGATACCAGAGTTATATAATACCTAGATAAATCAGTTTCATGACCCATCCTTCCCTGAGCCATGAACCAAGTCATATTGCCCCATGACCCCCCTTTTAATACATTAGTTGCCTTCTAAGCACACCATATGATATTACCCACATAAGTTATAACTATCCAAAATTCCAACATATGCTATTTTAGTTTGTTTTTTCTCACCCACACACACCCTGGGAAGCTTCATAGAAGTTCATCCATCCTGATCACTACTCTAAGGTAAGAACACTTAACCATGGAATTCTAATCAAGAAGGCTTCCAAAAATAATAGTTCACCATATTGACATGTTAAGTAACATTTATCCTTTTTTATTTCTCACTTTTCTAGGGGTGTTTAATTATCCACCCCTTCAAAGAATAATTACCTAATTATAGACCTTGATTCCCAATTCCAAGATGTTCCCCTGCACTTTTTTCTTGGAATTGGCTTTGATACCATTTGTCATGACCCAAACTTCCTTGGTCCATGAACCTAGTAATCTAACCCCATGAGTTTCTTATAATACCTTGGTTTCCTTCTGAGCACAACATAATATATTACGCACCATGTCCACTTATCATACTAATGATTATCCCCACAATCCAACACATGTTCTTTTATTGTGTTTTTCCTCACTCAAACACACCCAAGAAAACATCCCATAAGGTCACCCATCCAGATCACTACTCAAGTCCATTCATACTTACATATGTAGTTATAATCACGTAGTCTTTCAAAAAGAAATGTACACCTTTTTAACATGGTTAGTATCATTTAGCCTTTTAATTTCTCAATTTTATATGGGTTTTACAGTTGTTATGTCACATTTGACAAAATATGTAGGGTATTTGGATAAGGTCTTACCCATTTATGTAAATGTTTTGTAATTAAACCTCGATGTTAAGTATAATATGTATCTAATTATTCATTTAATCATTATGAAATTAGTTATTTATATCCATGTTATTATTTTTATAGGTATGATATCCATGGGTAACTTCCAAGCTTATGTGATTTTTTATATGAAACTATTTGATTATCATTTATTCCTACCACATTATTCATGTCTTATTCTATATTAGATTTCATTGTGTGCCTACCCTTACTAAGCATCATATATCACCCTCTTATTATTTTTTCTTCCACCATGTTTCTAGAAAGTGTATTATGATTTATTCCTACCATGTTTCTTGATTCTACTCTCATGTCTGTGTTATTTTATAATGTTGTTTCACGTTAATTTATTTTGATGTGAGTAATATAATAGTTGGTATTATAATTATAGATGATTCCTCATATCATAAACATTTAGAAACCTTTATGGGAGAACTATAGTCAAGGAAAAGCTTCCATAATAAACTATTATTGTATGAAATAAGAAAATCACATGATAATTCAAAATAATAAATATTTTTTAGATATCTTAATGGATATATATTGTCTATATTTTCAAAATTCTTAGTTAATTTCTATGGCCTAATGTTGTTGTTTTCCACTATTGATTAATAAATTCATACATTCAATGGTGAATTGGGTGTGAATTCTAGTGTTTATAGTCTATTGATAGTCATTGTTGGTACTTTTGTGTGCCAGTTGTAAGAAATGTTGTTAGGGGTAATGGAAGTCTACATTTAAGTAATATTTTTCAAAGATAGTTAATTGTTATCTAAAAATGTTCTCATATTTCTTTTTTTTATTACCTGTGATTAATAATATAGTGTTTTTAATTTATTTGTTTTCTAGTATGTTTTATATCTCTCTTCCTTTGTATAGGATGGAACCGGATAAGCTAAGGGAGCTCAAAGTGAAAATGAAATATTTAGATAATAATAGTTTTTAGATTGAGTATCTCTCCATTGGAAACTCTAATATACTTTTTGATAAATGTGAATGGAACATCGGGGTGATGTGTCAATTATAAGAATTTCAAAAAGGTTACCATCAAGAAATAAAATAACCTTACTCAAATAGATGATTTATTTGATCAACTTAAGGGAGCATGATGGTTTTTAAGATTTATTTGATGTTAAGAAATAATCACACTATAGTAATGAACTAACAAATACCAAATATAAATTTACAAATTAGGTATATGAGTATTTGGTTATGCCATTTTTACTTACTATCACTCTAACTATTTTTATGTATTTGATTAATCATATATTTAATTTGTATCATGACTCCATAATTATGGTATTTATTGATAACATGCCAATTTATTCCTAATCGATGGCCTATCATGAGAGATATTTGGGTACATTTTTGGACATTTGACTCTATGAAAAATTATTGAAACATGTGTTTCAGATATAAAAAGAGAAATTCTATAGAAATTTTGTTTCATCAATGGGTGTATTGGTTGATCCTAAGAATATCAAGGTAGTGGTATCATGGAAGGCACCCAAAAATTGATTTTAGGTGTGTGGTTTTCTAGGTAAAATGATTTTAATGGAATCTTATTCAATAATTATCATACATAGCCACACTGATAATTATAACGATTAATAAATTTGTAACTTTTCTTTAGAAACCATAATATAAAATTTCCATTGGAGAGTTTAATCCTATGTTGAAAATGGAACCAATCATGGTATTTCTAGTACCAGGTGATGAGTATTTATTTTTTTGTGATTCCTTGAGTATCAAAATCATGTGTGTGTTGGAATACGGTAATTATTTGGTTGATAATGGTTCAATCTAGGTGAGTTTACATGAAAGGAATTACCCAATTCATGACCAAAATCTTGTAGTGGTTGTGTATTCATTAAAAACAAAACATCACTACCACATTGTTAAAAAGGTTATGGTTTACTCTATTTTTTCAAATAAACCACATAAGGTACACTAATAGTGGGGGGAAATTATATTAAAAAAATTAAATACACTTCCAACACCCATAGGTATTATGTTTATCATAAATACACTCTTCTAATCAAGTTAAAATTAACAAAGTGTACTTATAAAAGTTTTAGAAAATTGACACATTCATAAATTCAATAACATATAATGATGTTAATGAACACAATTGAATAAGAGAATGAAACAAAATCATGGATTTTCACACAATAATTCTAAAAATAATTAAATGGATATTATAAAACCCACTTGCTTAATCCTTATTTTGTAACAACATTTATAGGACTGAATTTAGGTATCCCAGATATAATCCTATAAAAAAAGTCAATCTTTATATCCTAAAAATATCAAAAGCTAAACCCAATGGAATTTTATTTATACTCATATCCATATAATAACTCAATATAGATGATTAAATGTTGTATCATCCTATCCCCAAAAGCCTCTGACTCAAATTCAATTATAGGTTTCATATATCAAAATCTCTATCTTCCTTACCAAAATACCCCAATCTCGATGATCATAAAATCAATGATTATCATGATAACTGATATCTTTATTGGTAACCCCTCAATCTATATTATAACTTCTCTAAGAAAATAGGAAATAAATTTTACACTTACCATAATCATTGTCAAAGAATCAAGTTATTTAGCGATGTTAAAAAGGAAATACACTTTTAAAAGCATCAAATAAACATCTCTTCCTATTCTCTATAAAGTTATGACGCCATTTATAAACTTAATTATAAATAACTCTGATATTATAATTCTTCTTTATTTGGAATTAGTTGAAACTGAATTAGAAGACTCGTCAATATTGTATTATAAACTTATTATATTTATTCATCTTCTTATGGAGTTATTGTTACACCGCATTAATTATCATACATATGATGAATTTCATTTATCACGTGACTTTAGATCAATGAATTTTCATAATTATTACTATGTTCTCTAGAATTTCACTTATTAAAAATGTTGTTCTATAAAAAAATACTAAAACAATATTCAAGTTAAATCAAATTCATCTAAAGTGTATTATTATTTTCAAAACAAAGGAAGCATGGGATTCATTGACTCAACAATCTCCCCATTTTTTATAAAAAACATTTGGGAAAAAATGAAAAGGACACTAAATTTTATAATATAACACCCACTATGTTCTGACAGATTAAATTTCGTCCCTTTGACATGGAACATTAAAAAATAAACTAGTTAGAAAAAAATAAGTAATTTAAACAAATCTCCCCATTTTTATGATCTAGTAAAAAATTGTAAAATTTTCAATTTCTCATCCATTGTTTTTTTTTAAACAGATCTTGAAGAATTTCCACCACTTCAATAAAATATGTTTTCAAAAAATATATTGATTTTTTTTAATTTTATTCCCTATTTTGTCAACATTCCACCCCCCTTACTTTGCGATTTTTAGAAATAAGAAGGGAAAATTAACTCAAAAAATAGAACATTACCAGTTTGAATGAATATTTATCCCCCTTAATTTATCAATAAATTAATTAGAATAAAAATTTTAAATCAAATTAGCAGTATATAGAGTTTGATAAATTGAATGTCCTAAGAGTTATCTTCTAATAAATACATGATCATCATCATTCAAGTATAGTTTAATGAAAAATGTTCAACTTGAAAGTTGTTATCTTCCATGGAATATTTTATTCCTAGTAATATATAAAATAAAATTAACTTTTTCATTTAGTAATTATTTCATAGGGACAGTAAAAACATTAAAAATATTTCATGTTGTATTTATAAAATTATGTTGGAATTGAAACATTACTTACATTAGATTAAAATATGATAAAATTAATATTACTAAACGTTGAAAGAAATTTCCACCCACATAGTTGATGAGTTTTTAATTATCATTAGATATTTTAAAAAAGAATTAATTTGGAGATAAATTTTTTTGGGTCAATCCAAAATTATATTTTATCTATTCAGATATATCATAATTTAATGGTTATATAAAAATATCAGTATTTTTAAAGTTTTGAAAAATTCAATAATAATATCTCGTATTTTTATGTGATCCAATAAGAAAAAAGTTTTTATATATATTTTCATTAAATGTGAGTTATATGATGGTTTATTTTTCAAATAAATAGAATTATATTATCCCAAATTATTGTAGTTTGAGTGAAATTCAAACCAAAATCCATGACTGTGGGTTTCATCCACATCACATATGCACAACAGCTTCTAGTTTCTACATATTCAGATTTAGCAGTGTAGAGTACTACTGAGTGTAGTTTCTTAGTAGAACAAAAAATATATCTTTTTATATAAAATTACATGTTCCAAAGGAACTAAATGAATCTAACCTTCAACAGCAAAAGTTTTTACCTGAATAACTTTTATGTAAAAAATAATTTCTAGAAGAATAAAACAAATGAATATTTGAGGATAATTTAAGGTAAAAAATATATTTTTACTTATTTAAGATTGTAACAGCCCAAGCTCCCATATTACACTTCCTTTTTAAATAATTCAATAGTGTGTGATGTATGTAACACCGAGTCCACGAGCACCACGACCTATCAAACATTCCATTTAAAAATAGGTTATTAATAGTATTAGCCAATTTGAATTTCATATATCCCATATAATTTTAATATTCATATTTTGTGTTACTTATACATTATATAAGGACAAATTCAATTTTTCAGATAAAAAAAGTATTTTTCAAAAAATGTAGTTTTTCGCCTTTTAATGGAGATCCATTTTTGAATCCAATATTTGACACTTTTATATATTCAATTTAAAAAAATCGTATTTATAATCGTGATATAAAAATTTATTTTGGATAAATTTTTGGTACTTTTCTGAAAACTTTCATATTTTGATGCATAGTAAAAAATACTGAATTTTAATTGAAAACAACTTTTTTAATATAAATAATTTATAGTGTTAAATTATAACTTTGGGGGGTTATAAATTATAATTAGATTATATTTTTATAATTTAGTATTATTTAGGTCATTTTATGTAATTTCACATTTAAATTAGACATAAACACATGTCAATCTTTTGATAGTTTTTACTTCGTAAAAATATGCTCTATTGTTTTAACAATGGGAATTAATTTTTATTTAATTTCTCCTAATTATGTGTTTTTTATTTTGAAAATTTATTCCATATATTTAATTATAAGGTCTAAATTTTTTAAATACATACCTTTTATTTTTGGCATTATGAACAGTAACTTTAGTAATAATTTTTTTATTACCATTGTTAAAGGGTAATCAGGTAAATAAGGGTACAAAATAATATTATAATAATATTAAACAACCATAGAACTTGTCCTAATACTTTTTGATGATATATGTTTTACCATGGTAATTCTAAGATTATTTTAAGACTCCATGGGACCACTTGGGTGTGATATGATATGTTACAATAATTAATTTAAAGTAAAGATAATTATAACATAATCATGTATCTTTTACTAAAACAATTTTAATATAGGGTAATATGATAGATATATTTGAATTTAAATACTCATTATAAATCTAAAAATATTTAATAGATCATGGTACTTTATTTATAATTTTTATACATTGGATAAATATATTTATTTAGGACAAAATTATGATACAGTGTTTACCTTTTTAATGACTGATTAAAATAAATGAATTTATAGACATTAAAATAAATTTAATTTTAACATTTTGATGCCATAAAAGAATTTTATGGAAGACATTTATATACTAGGTATAGTTTAATGCCTTTTTTGAAGGAATAAAGTTGTTGTGACTTTAACAAAAATGAATTACTAAATAGTTTCAAAATTGACATAAATGGGTTTTTAAAACAAATACTATTTTATTAAATGATATAAAAATCCTAAAAATATAATATTTGTCCAAATTACTTATATAATGTAAAAAATTTCATTAATTATCCAATTTAGGTTCTATTTTCATTTTATGGTATATAAATTAACCCTATATTATAAAAATACAGGAAGACACGGTAAATGTTAAACTATTTAACTAAGGGTTAATCTTTCAGGAACTATTCTTGTCAAAAAATAATTTTATGAGAGGATTTAGACCCATCATAATATTATACTTGAAATAAATTTCTTTTTATCTATTTTAAACTTAAAATAAATTTATAATAAATTAATATTTCAATCTTTTCCTAAAGTTCCCCTCACCTCTCTAATTAAAAGGCACTTCTCCTTCTCTTTAATTAACACATCCAAAGCCCTTTGTTTCTACCAAAACCTGCCTATTTCCTCTCCCAAAATCCCTCATATCATTCTACGGGCTACACTTTGGGCCGAAATGCATCCTAAAGAGTCATTTTGTGCAAATCAAAAAGAGACACCTGAAAAGAGGTATTTGTTTTATCACCTCTTTCAAAGTTCTTTTCTTCTTCTACCTCCTCTTTCTCCATTGTTTCCATAATAAAATAGTACCTCTAGTACCTTACACATTATGATATGTTATTATAATTATGTGATAACCATATTTCTTATTTTATCCATCCTACGAAAAACAATATCACCATTTGTGCATACGTACGGCTTATCATCTCCACGTCGTGGTGTAAATTGTTTTTCAGGTACACTATTTATATGGGTATAAAGATGAATATAATATTAGTAAATAATAAATATAACATGATATTTATTCTTTAAAATTCATATTCCATCTAATTATATACCATTTTATAATTAAATAAATGATATTTTCGCTCGTGCGTACGTACGGATTATCATCTCCAGGACGCGATGAGACTCATCTTCCATGTTCACCAACCAAGAATGATTATGTGAATAAATATTATTAATAAGTGTTAAATATATAACATAATAATTCTACTATGATGATATATATATATATATATATTTCATTCACTTACTTCCATTCAACACCATAAGAAAATGGAAACAACATTCATGCATACGTACGACCTACACTCTCTATGAATGGTGTGTTCCATTATATTTATATATTTATAATATATATTTATATACCGAATATATATGATATATAAATAATATTTTTAATTATTTAATTAATTAAATTATGATATAATTAATATGATCAAAAATTAAAATTCAAAACATGTATGATAAAGGAAACGACTATTACCTGAAACGTTACTTTAACTTGGAAATTATTAATAAGCAGGTAATATGAAGTCATAAAATAATAATAATATGATATCTTAAATATTATTATGATTGTGATATAAGTTAATAATATTTTCAAAAACATTATATAATATTTTCATACATGTATGGAGAGTATCGGACGTAAGGTAAGGGTTAATTCCTCAATCTCATTATTATTCATGATTATTTATGTGTAAGTATTTACTTGGACATATTTATCATACATGTATATGTTTCACAAAAAGGTTTTAAAAAGGGATATTTTAAGGTTTTATTGAAGGGACACTTTAACTATATCATCATTTTAAATGTTTTAAAGATTTATTTATTTAATTAATGTCCATGTTTTTTAAAATGGTTTTAATGATTTATTTTTATGGACATGATTTTTTTAAAATGTTAATTCATTTATAATGTTTCAAAGTGGTATGGGAAACTTTGATTAAAAAATCTATTTTAAATGACTTCTTTTATAAATTGTGAGACTTTAAAATGATTTCATGAAAAAGGGCTATTTCTCTCAAATAGTTTTACTGGTCATTTTAAACTATGTCAACATCCTTTACAGGATATTATTCATGATTGAGGTTGATTTATTATAATACAATCTTCTATATTGTATTGAATGATTTATGATATGTTTGACTATGGATGTGTTATTTTTATACCATTCATTGTTTATAGTTAAGTTATTGACATTATGTATGCTAATTTTAATGCGAATGATTATTTTATGTTTCACCCTTTTCATATGAAGAATGAATTGGACTTAGTAAGTGACGGTTGGGGCCCACTATAGCCCCTCAATACCTAAGTAGGTCTCATGAGAAAAAATAGTGTTGTGGCACAAGTCCTTGACGGAATATTTTTTAACTTTCTTGGAATAAGTCCTTGATGTAGTGGTTATGATGTCCTCCATTATGCATTCCCTCGTTATGAGATTATTTATTGATTTTATGTGTGATTATTTGACTTTTAGAATATCCATTTTATAGTTTATATGTTAATGTTTGATTTATTATTATCATATTATGTTGAATATAATGTTTTAAAAGGATTTTGAATCAATTTTGTACCTTGCATTAAAGGTTTATGATTATTTATTATAGCTTCTGCTATATTGTTTATCCTTACGGGGCATCTGATATCACCCCTTTCTTATGTTTTATTTTCACAGGATGCCAAGAAATGTTTTATAATTGATATATAGGGTTAAGACAGGGAAATAATGGCGTTCTAAAATAATTATCTATTCTATGTTTTTTTAGAAATTTTAATGTAAAATTAATGTATGTAATCTATTTTCCAAGAATGCTAAACTGATGGGTCCTTTGAGACAGGATTACCTGTATCATGCCAATGTATTAAAATAATGCACTGAATTTGACCTTATGGGGTCAGTGTGTTATAGTTGGTATCAAATAAAGTTTAGTAATAACCTTGTAAATAGATTTAGAAAAAATATATTAGGGATCATAACCCTAAAAAATACTTTGAGGATAAGAATAAAAGAACCCCCCCAGAATTTTGGTAATGATCATGGATAGCCTTGGATTAAATCAAAGATGTTATAGATTGAAAGAACCTTCCTGTGTCGTGACTACCCCAAGCCCACCTTCCATAGGCCAGGGGCTGGCGACTAGCGCCAAAGGCATAAGTCCCGATAACTGGGAAGGCATTGCCTTTATAAAAGTAAAGAAACACCACAGAGTACAAGCGGAAGTAATACACTAAGTACAAAATAAAGAGCTGAAAAGTAAGTGGTCCAGAATACAAACCCAACTAAAAGTACAGCTACAACTGAATGAAAGTACAACAGAAAAGACAAACAGCTGGAAGAATAGAAGCATCTCCTAGGTTGTCCTCCTCAGATCCTACCTGAAGGGTAGGTACAGATAGCGCAGCTCCTGGGTCATCCACCACGGATCCTACCTGAAGGGTAGGTACAATTAGCCTCCACAATGCTCTCTCCTGCCAACCTCCTCTGAGTATCATCTCGTCGTGAAGTCCACCTCCGGATACTGACTCATCGTGAGGCCCACCTCCGGGTACCGTCCAGTCCTCGAACACTCGGCCTCTATCAGCGCTGCCTATCGTCTACAACCAACACAATGAGGTGCGGGCATAGCCCGTGCAGGGGTGAGTATAATGATACTCAGTAGGGACCCCAAGTCCCTCAAGGTCTCACTAAATCCAACAAAAATAACCACAAATAAATATCTCAACAGATAACCTCTACATAGGTATATGCCCATACATATACCTAAGTTATCAAGTAAACCATCTCAATCATGAGGAAACACAAAGGTTATGAAATCAATGGATAACCACTACCTAGGTATATGCCCATACATATACCTAAGTTATCAAGTGACCCATCTCAATCATGAGGTAAACACAAAGGTTATAGACTCAGCTCAAACCAGGATTTTCATTATCGAAACCGTAACTGTTGAAGAGCCCCATCTCTGATGAGTACAGTGATCCTATCAAGACTCTGAGGTAATGCTCACTAACCTAAGACTGCTGAGTTACTCCTCCTGTCGAGTACCGCGGGTCAGCCACCCAAACACAGTAGTGCTTCCCGCCGGGGTCTGCCACCCAAACACAATAGTGCACCCCCCCCCCCCCCTAATAGCCTGCAGAGGTACTCCTTCTGTTGAGTACCGTGGGTCTGCTGCCTGCTACCAGGTGCTCCGTCTGCCGTGGGTTTGTACCCAAACATATTAGTGCTCCATCCACTGGGATAGTCGACTCACTCCAAGTTGAGTCGGTCAATCAGTCGTTAAGTCTCAACCAGCTACACGGTCTTTGTACTCCGTACGCTCGTCTCTGGGAGGGTCCGCTCCACGAGCTACAGGTCGATACTCCAAGTATCACAAAGTCCCAATAAGAAGTATCTCAAAGGACCACATCTTCATAGGGGTCTCAACGTAACAGACGACGCGTCAATCGGACGCCCAGTCTGTGAGTTATTAGCCTTTTCGTCCCAAGGGCCCGGTTGGTTTCATGTGCGATCCAACCTGGCCGTATCAAAACTGTACCCCGAACTCTCATAGGGTATACTCATAGGGGTCGTTTCTCAACGTGATCACCAACGCCGCTGACGGTTAGTCAAACGGACATCTGGTCTGAAAGTTGTCGGCTTTTCCGTTCTAGGGGCCCGGTTGGATTTCAGGTTCAATCCAACCCGGACACTATCCAACTATGCCTAAACCTCAGGTGAAGTATTCCAAAAGTTCCATCTCATCAAGAGGAATTCAACAAAGTCGACGACACGTCTATCGGACGTCCGGAGCTCAAGTTATAAGTGTTTCCACTCCGAGGGCCCGGTTGGTTTCGGGTTCAAACCAACTTGGTTGTACCCAAAGTTCTTCAAAACCTTGAGTGTAATATACCAAACGACTATCTCGATCTAAGGATCTCATCGCAACTAACGGTGCGTCGATCAGAGGTCCATAGCCCATGTTATGGGCATTTGAACGGAAACTGCCCGGAAATAGGGGGTTCGGGCCCGGTCCGACCCGACCCGATACCCCCCCGGGTCGGCCCGAACTGGGTCCGGTTCCAGCCCATTAGGGTGCGGCCCGACCCAGTGGGCGTGGCCCGGCCCCGTCGGCACGGCCCGGCCTGGCCTGGCACGCTCAGGCGGCCCGCGCGGCCAGCTCGGTCGGTGCCGAGCTGAGCGAACAGGGGGGGGGCGCTGCCCCCCTGTTTGTGTAACCGCGGCCCCACGTGAGAGGGCCGCTCCTTTGGCCAGCCAGGGGTTTCGACCCCCGGCCTTCCTAACACATTTCATAAGAGGAAGATGAATGTTTATAAATTTTCAAATTTTAAGAAGCATACAGGAAAGAAGATTTGGCTTCCGACATGTCAAGAGGAAGGGAAGAAGAAGCTTCAATAATACCTCAAATAGAGGGTATGATGTTATCTCTGTGGGAAAAAGGATCTTATAGGGACCAATAGTTATGGATTTCAATTTCTCATCTGTGGATATCATGGTAATTACCCAACTCAATTCTCAAACATAAGAATATACCTCTAAACCAAGGAAGTACCTATTATATGGAAACCATTAAATTGGAAGGATTGAAGTATTTATGTATTTGGATCCAAGAATTATGAATAGTGAATTATATAAGGAGTATTTAGTCTATGTTTTTTGCTAAGTAATTTCAAAAATATATTGAATAGTTATATTAGACAATAAAATTTATTTTAGGGTAAGATTATATTTTGAGAACATATGATTAAGATAAAGATAACCCTTGATATATTCCTTATGTTAAGATAATGATGTTTGGATAAAGATATGTTGGATTATAATAAGTAAATTGGATGATGATAGTTTCTTGAGAACTAATTATGGATTTGTCGACATTATGGTTTTGCTATCATGGATAAAGTATACAACTTTTGGGACATAAGGAATAATTCACTAGGTTTTGGAATAAGGAGACATGGATGTTTTCAATAAGGATATATAATAACACTGGTTGTTACCATGACTCAATAGAATACATTATGATGGTTTTCACATGTTTAGAATGTGACAACCAAGAACTTCCCTATGAGATATAAGAGATAAATGCCAATCTGATTTGGTTCACCTCTTTCTAAAGTTATAGATTTTTAGTTTTTTGAAGGATTGTAAGGTTATCTATTTATGGATAGTATATGTTATACTCTAGTTGAAATTTGTATGATTAATGAATTATCTCACTATATGTGGACTTATGAATATGTTATAACTTGTGCTAACATTTTTTTGATAGATGGAATGACCTATAATTCTATTTAGGGATTGCATGATCTTCCAAAACTTAAAAAAAGACAAATTCAACTTCATTTACAGGAATAAGATATAAAATGGAAATTATTAAAGTCATGAACAATGCCTAGATTATATTGAATTCAACTAAGAATTTATTCTCATATTCTTCAACTATAGGGAAAGGATTTTTAAAACCAAAAATATTTTCCTAGTAATTTCTTTTGTGATGAATTAAATGGTTCCTTATATCAACGTAGATTTATAGTTTTTTATTGTTAACATTATCCTAATAATATTTTCTATCACTCTCCATTAGAGCATGATGGTTATTTTTCTCTTTCATATCCATGTTTTTTTACATGTAACCCTAGTATGTATTATTTCTAGTAACCTTCATACATACCTATCTTTATTTTAAAATAGAGGCCTCATTAATCCATTTTTCGATGTGGGATTTCAACTCAGATATTTTGAAATGTCAATCCCCATGTTTTGAATCCCATTTCTAACTTTAGAGGACACATTTTATAGGGGTGGATAATGTAACACCCCAATCTTCCATGATACACGTCCTTTTTAAAAAATCAAATAGTGTGTGATGTACACAACACTGAGCTCAAGTGCCCCATAACTTATCAAACAAGTCTTTTAAAAAGATTTTATGAATATTATTAACCACATTTTTATTTTTATATATCCCATATAATTTTAACATTCATCTTTTGTGTTACTTAGACATAATATAAGGACAAATTCAATTTTTCAGATAAAAGAAGTATTTTTCAAAAAATGTTGTTTTTCACCTTTTAATGGTGATCCCTTTTTAAATACAATATTTGACACATTTATATATTAAATTTTATGAAATTAAATTCTTCTTTAGAATAAGTACATAAAAATTTATTTTGGATAAATTTTTCATACTTTTCTCGTAACATTCACACATTGATGAATAGTGAAAAATGCTAAATTTTAATTGAAAACAACTTTTTTAATAGAAATAATTTATAGTGTTAAATTATATATTTTTGTCGTTTTAAAGTATAATTATATTATATTTTTATCATTTCATATAATTTAGGTCATTCAAAGTAATTTCACATTTAAATTGGACATAAACACATGTCAATCTTTTGATAGTTTTTACTTCTTAAAAACCTGCTCTCTTGTTTTGACAACAGGAATTAATTTTAAAATAATTTCTACCGATTAAGTGTTTTTAATTTTTTAAAATGGATTCCATATTTGTAATCATAAGGCCCATATTTTCTAAATCGGTACCTTTTTTGACATTATGAATAGTAGCTTCAGTAATTATTTTTATTTACCATGGTTAAAGGGTAAATCAGGTAAATAAGGGTTCAAAATAATATTATAATAATATTAAACTACCCCAACACATGCCCTAATCCTATTGTATAAGTTATTTACAACCATGGTAATCTTTATGAAGATTTTAGGACCTCATGGGACCACTTGGGCATGATAATGACAAGTTGTAAGAATTTATTTAAAGTAAAGATAATTATAAAATAAACATGTATTTTTTACTAAAACAATTTTAATTTATGGTTATATGATAAATATATTTGACTATAAATAGTAATTAGAAATCTAACAAAATTTTATAAATAATCATATTTTTTTATAATTTTTATAAATTAGATAAATATATTTATTTATGACACAATGATGATACTGGGATTACCTTATTAATGAATGATTCAAATAAGTGAATTTATAAATATTAAATTAAATGAAATTTTAAAATTTTGATGTCATACACTAATTTATTGGATTAAATTGACATATTTGGGATGAGTTATTGTCTTAGGTTTTAAGGAATTAAGTTTTTATGACTTTAAATAAATCAATTACTAAAAAGTGTCAAAATTGACATAAATGAGTTTTTAAAACAAATACTATTTTATTAAATGATATAAAAATCCTAAAAATATAATATTAGTCCAACTAAATTATAAAATGATAAAAATTTCATTAATTATCCACTTTAGTTTCTATTTTCATTTTATAGTAACTAAATTAACCCTATAGTATAAAAATAAAAGAAGACATGGTAAGTATTAAACTGTTTAACTCATGGTTAACCCCAAATGGTAAGGTTAATTTCATGAACTAAACTTATATAAATATACTTTTTGAGATTATTTATACCCATACACATCTTAGACTCAAAATAAATTACTTTGGTGGTATTATAAACCAAAAATAAATTTATTGTAAAATAATATTTCAAACTTTTCCCATAGTGCCTCTCACCTCTCTTATAAAAGGGAACTTCTCCTTCTCTTTAATTCACACCTCAAAAGTAATTTGGCTTGGTGAAAACCTACCCATTTCCTCTATAAAAATCCCTCATATCATTATATATTCTAAAATTTGGGAGTAAATCCATCCTAAGCAGTCCTTTTGTGAAAATCCAAAGGAGACACCCGAAAAGAGATAGTTTTTTTAGCACCTCTTTCAATGTTCTTTTCATCTTGTAACTCCTCTTTATCTGTTGTTTCTGAAATAAAATAATAAATCCAGTACCTTACACATTTTTATATGTTATTATAATTATGGGACAACCATATTCTTTTTCTTACCCATCCTACAAAAAACAATTTCATCATGTGTGTGTACGTATGACTTATCGTCTCCACGTCGTGGTGTAAATTGTTTTTCATGTACACTTTATTTCAATGGGTATAACAATGAATATAATGGATTTAAATAATACATATAACATTATATTAATTATATAAAAGTTATATTTCATCCAATTCCATACCATTTGACAATTAAAGAAATGATATCGTCGGTCATGTGTACATACGACTTAACGTATCCATGACTCGATGAGACTCATCTTCCATGTTCACCATCCAAGAATGATTATAAGAATAAATATTTTTAATAAGTATGAAATATATGAAATAAAAATGATATTGTAATGAAATATATATACACATATATTTAATTCACTTACTTCCATTCAATACGATAAGAAAATGGAAATAGCGTTCATGCATATGTACGGCCTACCGTCTTCATAAACAGTGTGTTCTATTTTATTTATCTATATATTTTATATATCTATATACATAATATTTATGATATATAAATAATATTTTAAATTCTATAATTATTTCAATTATAATCTAAGTAATACGGTCAAAAAGAAAAAGTCAAAACACGTTTGATAAAGAAAGCGATTATTACCCGAAAATTTTCTTTAACTTGGAAATTATTAACAAGCATTTAATATAGAGTCAAAAAAAATCATAGTATTATATAATAAAAATAATTATGATTCTTATATAAGTAATAATATTTTTTAAAACATTATAAAGGATTTTGGGACATGTATAGAGTGTATCGGACCTAAGGTAAGGGACAATTCCTCAATCTCATTATTATCTGAGATTGTTTATGTGTAAGTATTTACTGGGAAATATTTATCATCCATGTCCATGTTTCATAAAAATGATTTCAAAATGAATATTTTATGGTTTTATGGAAGGGTAAATTTAACTAGATCATCATTTTAAATGTTTTAATGATTTATCTATTTAGTTAATGTCCATGTTTTTTGAAAAAAATTAAGGATTAATTTATATTGATGTGATTGTTTTAAATGTTAATTAATTTAAAATGTTTCAAAGTGGTATGGGACACATTGATTCAAAAATATATTTCAAATGAATTCTTTTATAAATTTTGTGACTTTTAAATTATTTCATGAAAAGGGGGTATCTCTTTCAGAATTTTATGGGTCATTTTCAACTATGTCAACATCCTTTTTTGGATGTTATTCATGATTAAGGTTGATTTATTATAATAAAATATTACATATTGTATTTATTGAGTTATGATATGTTTGACTATGGATTTAATATTTTTATACAATTCCTATTTTATGGTTAAAGTATTGACATTTCTTATGATAGTTTTAATATGAATGATTAGGTTATATTTCACCCTTTTCATATGAGGGATGAATTGGACTTAGTAAGTGATAGGTGGGGACCTATATAGCCCCTCAATTTATTGGTAGGTATCATGATACAAACTAGTGTCTTGGTATAAGGCCTTGATAGAATATCAGTGAATGGTCTTGGCATAAGGACTTGACATAGTGGTAATGATGTCTGGTATTATGATTTCCCTCATTATAATATTAGCTATTAATTTTACATGTGATTATTCGACTACTAGAATAACCATGTGCATTTTTATATAGTAATGTTTGATTTATTCTTTCTATATTATTATAAAGATAATGTTTTAAAACGAATGTGTTTTAATTTTTTACCTTTCCTTAAAATTTTATAATTATTTATGATAGCTTCCACTATATTATTTATCCTTTCTGAGCATCTGAGCTCACCCATTTCGTATGTTTTATTATTCGAGGATTCCAAGAAATGTTTCATGATTGATATTCAGGGTTAATCTAGGGTAATAATGGAATTATAGAAGGACTATCTATGTTGTGTTTTATATTAGAGATTGTAATGTAAAATAGATGTATGTAATCTGTTTTATAAGACTACTAAACTAATCGGTCATTCGGGACATAATTCCTTGTATCATGCCAATGTATAAAAATAATACACTAACTCTGGGCTTCTCAGGTCGGAGAATTACAAAGATATGATTACTTCAGATCCTATTAGAATATAGCACACAAATATACTAAGAATATTTTTTATTTCTAACTACCCATTAGATAAAGAAAACTTCATATCATACTTATATAATTATATTATCAAGATGTTTCTAATATTAATTAAAAAATGCTTGATATAAATTTATATCAAATTAATTATACATGAAAATTTTCAAAAACCAAAATTTTTGATTAAATATTTATTATATTTGTTTTGATTAAAATGTTTCCTTCTCCTATTTGAGTGACTTGGAAACAAAGGAAAAAAGTTATGTTCATCCATTATTCTCGTCTTGAACTCACTTTTCATGTGTTCTAAAAAAACCATAGGAATAATATTTTTGAGTTGAACTAAAAATAATTTGATCTATATAAATTTAAATAATTAATTTTTTTAAACATTTTTTATAAAAATTTTATTGGTAGTGTTTCCCTTAAATAAATTATTTTGAAATAAAAATTAGGTAAGTCTAACATACCAATCTCTTGGTATTGTATATGTCTATAGAGTTATTTGGTATGTTTGGATAAATTTTCTATAAACATAACCACATAAAAATCATGGGGTTATTCGACATAAAATTCTTCCAAAAAAAATATTTTTATGAAATAATGTTTCTCATCTATTTGAAATGAAGTGAGATTTCGATATTCTACAAAGGATAATATGATCTGGATAGATTAAATTATACTTACCAGTGAAAACATATAACCATAGTCTCTTACTTATTCTTTGGAGTAACATGTAGCAAAAATTATATTCTTTTTCCTTACTATGTCTCCATTTTCATCCAACTTTTTTCTATAGAAAGAAATTATAGTAATAATCAAAAGTTTTTAGGATGCTCAACTAATTTCCAAACATGATTACCTTTAAAAAATTGTCTTTTTTTATTAACCTCATCAAAATTTAATTACCCAAGTAATCATATATAATTTTAGATTTGAATTATTAAGGGAATATATGATTCTCACATTTACTAATTAATGTACTTCTAGTTTAAACCATATATTTTACATCTCTAATGATATTACTGGAGATATGAATCCTCGATATCAATTGGTACCTAGGTGGTCTGGAAAGTTGATTATAAACTATTAAATGTATATACTCTATTGAGATATTTTATGAATATTTAAAATACATTAGATATATTTCTATATGGATTACTTCTGATGGATTTGAATCAACATCTTGTAAACATATCGAATTATTTTCAAAAACCATAACCAGATGATTAAATTTTTTAAATTAAAAAAGATCATTTTCAATAAATATTATATTAATAGTTCATTTAAAAATGTTTAACTGGTTATTAAAAAATCTACAATACTTTATATTCTTATAATAAAAAATAAAAATCATTCATTAGCCTCCAGATCACATTTTTGAAGTTGATATTTAGTATTTAGGTTTAATACAGTACATATAAAGACTCTTCTATATGAAAGTTTTGGATTTCTTCTTTCCCACCGGTCATAAAGAGTTTATTATGAAATGGAAAAGGTAAAACATGATTTTTAGTATAAAATTAGAATTATTTTCCTCAACCCAAAATATTCTAGCAACATAACACTCATAAAAAAATCTTAAGTAATTCCTTGAATAATTATATTTATTCACTCAATTACAAGATTATTTTGTTTTGTACTAGGTGCTAAAAAATATGATATATATCATTCCGACTATAGGATGGTTTAAAATAAAATTTTAGAATCTCACCACAATGATCCGCCAAGGTAGTAATCAATTGTATGTGTTTATCATTTGTAATATAATTGTTGGTTTTTTTTTGAAATTGTGATGTGTTTTGAATTTTCATGTGAGAAAATAAACCCATGTAAATATTTCGTAGTCATAAACCAAGATATATATATATAGTGTTTTCCTTAAAAATCCTACTTTTGTATGACCAAATAAATATATGTTAACTAACTTTAAAGAACCAAAAATAGAGAAATAAATTTTATTTAAAAAACAATACTTATGTTTCTTATTAAACTGATATGTATCATGGAATCTAGTATATTTAATCATAAGTTCTAGTAGTTCAACAAAATGTCTAATAATATAATAATTATATAAAGTTTTAAAGTAACTTTGTCCCAAAAATCTATCCCATAACCAATATTGATCTTTAGTGGATGTTAAATATGGTAAATTATAATGTCTTGAGTCTTTTAAGTCATGTGTGTATGCATTCTCAAACTTTTATGAAGATAGAATGAAAGTGTATTCTAAATATTGAACAACAAAAATTCATTCCTAAAGTTCCTAAGGTAACCCTAATATGATACTTGAATAATTATAATAAGGATTTAATTATGTCTAAGTACATAAAAATAAATTGAAATTAAAAAAATAAAATAAAAAGAAAAAAACAAACATTCTAATGAATTCACCCTATGTGTTTTCCTAAAAAGTGGCATGCCCTCCATTTAATGTTTTTAGATTCTAGAAGTTAGAAACTTTTCGACCCATATATTAATAACAACCACTATCCATGTAAAAACTATCCTAGATAAACATACTCAATATATTGTCATGAAAAAAATAAAATTATCTTCTTGGTAACCAAATATGATTGGGTCCAGTTATGTTTGAAAATAAAATTTTAGGAAACCATATTCATATGAATCTTTATTTTAAACAATTACAAGTAAATTATTAACAAAATATTTATAAAAAATACTCAAATCAATTTAAAGAATCATATATATACATGTGACCTCCCCATTGACATTTACTGAAGAGGGGTTCACTTTTAGGTACAATGTTAGCTGATCATAAATTTTATTAATCAGTAGTATTTCTTATCTAGTTAGAATATATAGAAGGTATTAGTCATTTAGACATAATATAAAAGTTATTTTACCGTGTTAATATTATAAAATAGTTTCATTAAATAACTGAATTCATATTTATGTTTAAAATTAAATTATGGTATTTTAAAATTGAATTAAAAGTAATGATATAATCTAATTTCATGGATTATTGAAATATTAAGAAGCTAATTTTTAAAATATTTTTTTATATTTATTAATATTTTCGTCAATAAAACCATAATTAATATAAAAAAATAATTTATTTTTCTATAAGTATTAAATACCTATATTTTTCTTCAAAATTACGCATATATACCTTATCATTGAATTAAATTACTTTTACATCATCTGATGAATTAAATTTTTAGTCATATAATGAGGTTAAAAAATAATCATCAGAAGTATGAATAAATCTATAATCTTGATTTAATTTTTAAAAATAATTTTTAGTTACCTTTTCCATGAATACGTTTTTACCCTTTATAATATTTGATTGAAAATAATGATCTTTTTACTGTCACATCCACTACCATCTATTCAACTGTCAAAGGAAGTATCACATTAACTATCACTCCAAGTTTCCAAATATTTCAAAAACGTTTTACCTCTAATCATAGAGTACTTATTGATTTATGTTCTTATATCTTAAATCTCAAAAATATATATTATAATATGAAATTACTTCTTAAATTAATAAAAAATGACATCTGAATATTCCTTTATTGTCCTGTTAATTAATTCAATATTTTTAGTGGGTATAGTAAAAATAATTATTTTCTAAATTTATATTAATTCTTATAGAATATTTAGACATCTCATTATCACCATAATATTAACTAATATGATCTTAATTATTATATTTCTCCTTTGAAGCATAATATTTAGAAATACTAGTGTGTGAATTAAAAGAAATGAAATTAAAATGTCAAGAAGTAGGCATAAGTTACACTCCATTATTCATTTTTTCTTTTTCATAATCTTTCTTCATAATTTTTTCTAATTTAAATAATATACTAATCAAGTCATCAAGACATTTGATATGCATATTTTTACTATCATAGATAGTTTTTCTCTTTGATTCCTACATCATTGGAAAGATATAAAATAAATTTCAACGATATGACCATCTATTAATTATTTCTCCCCAGAATATTATAAATAATTTTTGATAGTCATAAAATTCGGATGAATTTAATTCACTATTACACCAATCAAGAACTAAAAATCCTAATAGTATCATCATTACATTTCTCTTCAAGTATCTAACACCTTATAAGTTCTAAAATCTATAACTTCAAACTTCGCAGAAATTATGTTTGTTGTATCATAATAAGATATATTACAATAGATATGTCTATTTATAGAAAAAAATGATTTATAATGACTTTGACCCTAGTATCCCAAAAAATTGGTTACTTTATTATTTTGTCATTAGATACAGGTAACTGGATCCCAATGGACTGAATAGTTTAGTAATGATGGTAAACTAAATAAAAAATTGAAATTCACATTATATTTTAAAAGCATAAAATACACAATTTTTTTTATATTAGAACACCATTATTCCCATTAGTATGTCTTTGTATATCAATCACAAAACCCTTCTTGATATCGTAAAAAAATAAAACATAATAAAGGGGTGAGCTCATATTCTCGGCAATGGTATGTGTATAGAAAAATATATCATAAATAAATAATCATAATAAATAAGTAAAGGTAAATTACTAATCCTATAATTAGAGAACACATAATTTAATACATCATAATCATACTATCAATACCTTGCACAATACAATTTAAAAATATGGGTAAAACCCCGTTTAATTATTCCAACTAATCTGTCTCATTGGACCTACCAATGAATCAAGGGGATAACTAATCTTGGTTTTAATCCATAACTTAATAATTCCAATGTATTTCTTATATGATATGGTTTAAACATAATAAACATTAACAATCTTATTGAAAACTGACATACAAAATGTTAATACTTATGCTAACAAATAATCATAAACCATCTTGAGTAAAACGGTGAATAGTAACAAAATATTAAATCCCCAGTCAAAATTATGATAAACCATCCTAAAAAATAATAAGGATGGTTTCATTACAGAATATCTGCAATGGAGAATATGTATAGTAAATGTTTTTTCCTTATGAACGTAAATTCTATGAAAATATCCTTAATATATTTTTTGGGAAAATAGAATTTTACATTGAAAATCACCTTTCGAAACTTAAAGATCACAAATAATTTTGAAAATAACCTTAGAAACATGTAAAATAATTTTTAAAACATTTAATGGTCCTAATTAATGTAAATTTAGTAAATTATATATATGTTAAAAAATATTCCTTTCGCAATGTTGTAAAAATGATAAAAAAAATACATCATTCCAAAAATGTAAATAATACTCCTTTGAAAAAATTTGGTAAAAAATAAATAATGGTAAAAAATTTATTTTATTAATCATATGGATAATGTTAAAAAAATTAAAACATTTTTAGAAAACATTGTTTTGGGGGAATAAATATTTTTTACTGAATGGATAAATAAAGTCTTCTTTTCTTAAAAATGTTTTCTCATTCATTTTAAGCCCAACAGAGTATGAAAATGGTAATATTACATGAAATATTAATTAATTTATATAGATTATATAATTATTTTTTTAATATTTAATTACAAAACAATTTCCCCAAGTTAATATTAATCATAAAAAATCCTGAATAATGATGAAATTGTGAAAGAAACACTTACCACTTTGATAACTTTTAAATTATAATCCTTGTGAATGAAATAAGATAAAATTAAAAATTAAATAAAATTATGATTAATATATTAATCATATAATATGTCAAAATTTTCATAATATACAATACCAAATAGAATAATTTTTTCATATGGCGTATGTCTAATAAAAGTAAAATTAAGATGAGAAACCCTTACCTCAAGTCCAATTTCCTTTGTATGTGTCTGAACGACCATTATAATAAATATTTATTTATTAAAAATATATTATATAACCATAATCCAATATTTAATACCATATATTATTTAATTATTTTCAATTATCACCCATTTATTAAAACTTCTCTATTTAAATCACTTATTCTGGTGATAATTGCTTCATTTTTCAAGTTTTTTTTCGTTTAGTAATTTATGTTATTTTACTTTGATCATGGTTACATCATATATATAATTATAAACATGATATAAATATAATATAAATTAATTATATATGAATTTATATTAATCTATCAAATTTAGATAGAGAAACTGGATTTCACCGTTCATAAAGACGGTAGGTCGCACGTACGAATGAACATTATTTCCAATTTTCTCAATGAATGTAATTAAAGAAATGTAAATAATATATCACCGTTTAAAAATTCATTATGATATATTAAAATGACATATATTAATAAAATTTATCCTCGTAACCTTCCATGTAATGAGATAGTGAAAAACGAGTCACATCGCTTCATTAGGTAGTTGTCTATCATAAACAAGAGTTTCATTATTGTATCCTCCACAGAATGGGAAATAATAAGTTATATAGAATATAATAATTAAATATAAATAATTTTTTTACAAAAATAATATATATTCATTTCATCTGTCCTTATTACCTTCTATGTAAAATGGAATTGTGGAAAATATCACATCGGTTCGTGAGGTGGTAGTCCGACGTAGACACGACTAACATTATTCTTATCCAATAGGTTATAAGGTAAGATTTTAGATGTAATTTTATAAAAAAATAAGTATATTAGTGTCAAAAATATCATATAAATATATTAAATACATCATTATATCCAACCATGAGAGGTGTTGATGGAAAATTAATTACATCGGTTCATGAGGTGCTAGTCTGTCACGCACACAATCGAAGGCTTTATTTCCCAATTCATAGAAGAGGAGATAGATAAATGTCATGAAATTAACATAATAACATATAAGAATATTTAATATAATTATATTTCTATATAATCATTTTTAAATTATATTTCATGGAGGTTGATGAAGAAACAAAATAAAAATACTCATTTAATAACTTTACCTCTTCATCCTGAAACTTCATTAGGTTTATAAATAAATACTTATTAAGAGAATTTTATAGTCAAATATGGCCCATAGTAATGTGTTTAGGGATTTAAGGAAGATATTTTGGAAGTTCCTTGTAAAATCAATGGGCTTTGGAAGTGATCATATGAGAGGAGAGTTGGTTTCCTTCTATAAGTGTGTTAGAGGACACATTTGGAATTTTTTAAAAGAAAAAATGATACCCACATTATTATCAATACAAAAGCCTCAAAATGGTTTATTCTTGAAATAGGGAAAAAACAAGGTCAAATTAAATATATCTAATATTACTTGGAAAATTTTTCTATAATTTTAACCCTTATCTTTTAGTTTATCCCCCAGTAAACTTGTTATAATCCTAACTATGATAAATAATTTTTAACATTTTATTATTCATTATGAACAATGTTTAGATTATATTATTATATAAAATTAATTTTTCAAATTAAAAATATGGAATATATTTGTTAAAATTAAATTCCCATACGTGGTAGAGTTCAATTTGAAATTAATCTCATAGATACATCGAAAAAATAGTTTTTCCAATGAAAAACATTCCAATGTTTAAAAAAATCATTTCAAAATTCTATATTATATTGACTAGAATGACCTAGAATTGTTATAATTTAAAATAATTTTACAAATTTTACCCTAAAATAAATTTAAAATATAATTTAACTATGTAAATACTTTGAACAAAAAAAGAGTTTTAAATAAAAAAATTTATTTTCTCTATTCATCAAGAAAAATAATCTTTTCAAAAAATTCACCAAAATTCACCCAAAGATAATTTTTATGATTATATTTCCAAAATTAATCTTATGTTTTGAACACATTTTTATAAAATTGGAAAATGTTAATTTCATATTATGTGCACAAAATGTGACTAAACCGCCTTTTAGAAAATTATAGTTTTTTAGAAAACATGTATTTTTCATTCAAATGGTTCTTATTTTATTTATATTCAATAGAAAACTATTAAATTTATTTTATTCATGTGTAAATGATATATTTTTTACATTTAATTAGTATTATTAATACCCTCTAACTTAACAGCTAGGTTATAATTGTCATGTTTTAAATAATAATATTTTAATAGAGTATCACATTTTATTTAACCAGGGTGTTGTGTATGATGCAAGCTATCGATGAGGCATAATTTATTTAAAAATAAATATATCATAAATTCGTGAGGTGTTACATTATCTTATAATATTGGGGTTTTGTTTCATATACTCCATCTAACGTGATGTTCCTCATTTAAAATCTTAGGGTGTTACATTCTACCCCCTTAAATAAATTGTTTCCTAACAATTTAATCCTTATCTTAGTAATAAAGGGGTTGAAATTTTAAAATACCTTCATTGAAAATACTCATTTTCAAAATTGTTGATAATACTTCCTCTTGATAATAGAGAATGTTTAGTATAAAAGTCATATTTAATAACACATTAATGTTTTTCCAAGTTAGAAAACATTAGTGGGAAGTAAATATATGGATATATAATAAAAGAGTAAATTATTATGGATAGTAGTAGAGATCGTGAATAATAATAAAGTTAATTATCTAGAAAATTTAATGATGAAAAATCCATAAATCTACAATGATTTAAAAGATCATTTGACCTCTCATAAAGTTATTATGGTAAAATTTCTATTTCATGATCTTTTTCCTACATTTTAGGAATTATATTTCCATTTAGACAAAGAAAATAAGGAAATATATACTTACTTTAAAATTATAATTTCATAATTTAATCAATTTTGACCACAATATCGTCTTTTCCTAAAAATAATGTGTTTTCAATATGGATTTTTCATTCTTGAAGAACTAAAATTAACTTTCATTACATGAAAATTCATTCCTCGTGTCTCTATATATTTAAAATATATCCAATAACACCCAGAGATCAAATTTATCCATACTATAAATAGTTAACCCAGAGGTTTATCCAAATTATGTCTCACCAAACTCAAAATCTATAAATTTAGAAGGATGTTTCTAAATTTTTAGAATAAACTTCACATTAGATTCCCAAAAAAATTAATGTATCTCTTAATGTTACATAAAAAATATAATAATACCTTGATCACCTTAAAACCATTATAAAAACATGAATGCTTCCAAAAATTATTTTACTTCTTATTCCTTAAATAAAATTTCAAATTATCAAATTTATACCATGTTTCCAAAAATTTAGTATACTCAAGAAAGGATAACATAAAGAATCAAATAAATCCCCAATTTTAGGTTCACTAATATAATCCTATAAACATCTATTTAACATTATTATCTCAACATTAGGATTATATTAATGGTTATCCTTCCTCAATCATGTGCTTTAGAAAAGATCAACTTTCCAATATAACAATTTTCTTGATCATCAGTACTATTTAAAATATGACTTCAAATCCTTATAGAAGAAATACTATAGTAAAATAGTTATATGTTTTATTATTCTTGTAATTAAAATATCATCGATAAAATAATTCTTCATCATAATTCTTGAATCAAAATACACAATGACTTTAATCATTACACATTGGTCATAGTAATTGCATAACCATGACCTCAATCCCTTAGATTCTTCAAGATTATATACCAACAATGCTTGGGAAAATCATTTTCATTTTTCCCAATCTTCCTATTATTAAATAATTGCACATTAGAAGCTTATTTTATTCCCATTATATCATTTTCAAGGTGGACTTTATATCCACACTTGTAGAAAACCCTAATTCTTGTTAAACTCATACAAAGTTGTTTCTTTCCAAAATTATCACATGGGAAATTATTCATTCCCCTTTTCGATTTATCTATGATTTTATCTTCTATAATTTCTAATCATTCTTCCCTTATAATCTATAATACTGGGAGAATTATATCTCTATCTTGATATGAAATGATATTATGTCCTTGTATGATGTGAAAGTTTAGGAGACTAGTTCCCTTCAAATAATTGTCTTAATCCCTTCAAATAAACACTCAAAATTTATCTTAAGATTATTTATGTATTTTTCTACATACCTTAATAATCGTGAAAATTTATTTACATAATTAGAAACATTTTCATCTTCCTTTTCTCTTAGACTCAAGAATTTTCTCTGTATATCTTCTCATTTCTTACAAGGAAAATACATTTCAAATAAGTGTAATTTTAAATCCTCACATTTTATGTTCATTATTTATTCTTCATCTGTATTGTTTTGAATCAATGACCACTATTAATCTGTATATTTTTAGAGACAATATACCTTCACGACAACTTTCCCCCTTTCATTACTTCCCAAAAAATGAAATATCTTCTCTAAGGAACTTTCTCATTTCTTAACTACAAATATATTTGTAATCCCATTAAATGATGACATTTTTTAATGTATAAAGTGATCTAAAATTTTTAAATTTTGAGGTGGATTATCAGGTTTCTCCTTATATGAAAGGTTTTTGTTCCTAACCTAGTTCATCTACCCCAATATGGTTAAAATTTGATCAACTCCAGCTATATATCTTGCCCAAAACATCATTATCTTTCCTAGGAGTTCAAACCCTACATGGTGTATCTAGATTGATATGATTTCCATTCCTTATAATAAGTTCCATTTTTAAACAATGGAATACCCAAGATAATATATTATCATTATGAAACATAATCTATAATCGTAGAACTAGTGAAAAACATCAAAAAGTGGAAAAACTATGCATGCATAATATAATAATCATAAATAATGTTTCTTTTGGAAATTTTTCAAATCATAAAAACATTTTCAAATCAATCACAATGGTTTGTAAGGAAAATGTGAATTAATCCAACCATATCCCCTAGGGGTGTCAAAATAGGTATTTAATAAGACATGTTTTCATGTACTGGGTAGCACTAAAGTTATGCCTAACATTTTTTTTGGATTAATTATCCCTAGAACCATTTTTGTTATAACAACATCTATTTTTTGTATCCAAATAAAAATGTATTTATAGTATAACCACATAACATATTCCTTTCCAAAACATTATGACATTATCCAATACATGAATTATCCATGAATTAAGTCATAGGGTCCTATTATCTAATATATTTTTTCCTAAATCTAGTTCCCATAGATTCTATTAATATTGATCTAACATCAACGGGAGAGACCCCAACCCAAGTAGCCCAGAGTAGATGGTTACATCATTAAATTGGAACTTGATATAAGAAATTACAACCCAAAGGACCTAATAGTTTATAGTCTTGATAAATAATATACATATTTAAGATTCTCATAAAATATTAAAAACATAAAATAAAAAACTGTTTTCTTTAATAATTCCCTTATTTCCCTTCAAATATCCCAACATATAAATCACAAAACACTTTTTGGTATCCTTGGGAAATGAAAACATAAGAAAGGGGTTAGCTCAGATGTCACATCCATGTCTTCATTTACATGAATTTATATATATTATTTCAATCCCATTATTTCCATTGAGTTTCATGGGGTTTTCCAATGAAAATGGAGGATTTGGGATTCATAGAAGGTGGCACACATTTAGTGCACGGTGAATGGAGAATGTGTGCCCTACCCAGGAGACCGTGTGTCCAAGTCCCATTTTTGGATAGTGGATAACACAAGGTTAGAAAAATGTTAGTAATCTATTCGGGCTAACCACGAATCCCATCCCTCGTATATAGTTAGGGGAGCATAGTTCCTGCATGGTATGGAAAATCATAAAGGAAAACCGTGAATCTTGTCCCTGTAATTGAAAATTATAAAATTTCCCTTCTATCCTCTCAATATTTAACCCTAAATCACCACATTCCACCCCATACACAATTTTCATCCAGTTGAGATCCCTCTAAACTTCCTTAGACCTCTTGGGAACCTTTCCTTGGGTGATTTTAAGGTGGGAAGTTCAAGGAATCTTTAAGTAAGTGGTTTATCTCTTGATTATTACCTCTTTTCATGGTTCTTCTCCCAAAATTATTTAGTTCCAAATTTCTAGTGGAATGTTTGAACTAGAGAGGTTTTTTTATGTGTTTTTGGGTGAGATATTGATAATTATTATTGCATTATTCCTTTATATGTTCTTGTGGTGTTGTGGTTGTGGTTGTTCAAAAGATTCTAGAAGTTTCCAAGCATGAGGTAGGGGTTTCAATGATCTATCATTTTTATATGATTTTGATATGATTTTTAGTCATTGTAAATGTGTTTTATGAATTACTTGTTTGATGAGAAATATGTTCTGGAATGTTTTTGTCATGAATATCTGATGAAAATGGTATTTTCAATGGAAACTAGTTATTATTTGTATCTTCATCATTGTGGTTCTTCATGGAATTGTTTTTATGATTTTTTGAATGGTTAAAAATGTGTTTTCAAGGGTAATTGAGGTTCAAATGTGTTGAAAGTGTGTTTTTAAAGAAAATGGATTACTTTGGAATGTTGTATTTTGTTATGCATTCTTAAATGCGATTTTTGAATTATGTAAATGATATAAATAATGTTGTCAAATGAACTTTTTTTATGTGTGGATTTTAATGAGGATTTTCCCATGTGAATGGTTGGAATAATTGTGTTCTTTTATTATGATGTTTCCAAATGGGACTTGTGAATTATGAATGTGGTGGGAAATGTGTTTTGAAATTTTTTTGGTGTCTATAAAATGGATTTTGATTATGGTTATAGAAGATGGTGGTTTTTATGTTTTTTTAGAAATAGGTGATTTCCTTTCATTCTTTTGTGTCTTTCATGTGTTTGTAAAATCTATGGTTATGTGATGTGTTAAATGGAATTTGATAACAAAGGAAATCCTGGGTATCTGGGTGGGTAAACAAGAACTAGTACACTAGTGTTTTTGAACTACAAAGGCTCGGATTCATCTAATGGATTGAGACTAGTTGACTGGAAAGAGGGAAGTCCCAGATTAATATACCAGGATCAATGTTTGCAACAAAAACTAAACATATGATATGATAGGATGCCACTAGGACCTAGGTATGGTCCTTCCTATTGGCTTGTTCACAAGAATGTGTTAGAATTAACTTATTATATGGACACCACTAATCATGTGGGATGGATCCCTCCAAGTGGTTCATGCACGAGAAAACTATTATTATTTGAGTTGGATTATATTGATCATTGAGGCATGAGGTTCTTAGTGACTCACTTTTTCTAGATACCTTTATGGATTTACCCATGGTTCTCTCTTCTGATGTGATGTTGTAATGTGGTTTCAACCATCGGTATGCACTTGAACATGGGTATGATGTGGATTTTAATGCATGTTTATTATCGGGAACATTTATTTTCTAAAATTTTTCATTTTAAAGTGTTCTTATGAAATAGTTTCCTTTAAGATGTAGCTTGTAATTCTTTTCAAAGTTGTTATTAAAATATGAATGTTTATTTTTCTCTTAATGTGAAAGCACATAATCTTTTCTTTGGGTGGTGTCCTACTGGGATTTTCATCACACCTTATATACACCTTTGGGTGTATATAGACTTTCTTATGTATGACTAAGGTAAAGGAAATAAGTTTCATAGTGATTGTGGATATGATTAATAGAGTTCGACTTATTGCAGGTGATAGTGCGGGTACCGTAAGGGTGATGCCTCTCATGTCACATAAAGGCTTTAGGGATGTTTTCTGGTCTCCATTACTTTTTAGTATTTTGCTTTTTATTTAATATTGTCAAAACATTATTATAATAATTATGTACCATGTTTGGTAATGTTATTCATTGTGTATTTTTGTTCTATTTTATAAATTATTATGGTCATATTCATGGGTGAAATCATTTCCAATGTTTATTTATGATACCCAAGAACAAGTTCCATCCTATGGGGATGGGGAACACCCCTCAGGCCATGCCATGAATCAGTTCGTGTGTTGGGTAAGATGGAATCTGGGCTTTGTTCATAAAAAAAATGGTTTTAGAGGAGGTTACACTCTTTTTGGTCATGATATTTGGGATGAGTCTAGATAGATTGGAGATAGGATTATTAGGTTTTGATGTTTTAGTTGTGATTACGGTGTCTGGCCAGCACACCTAGTGACAAGAGTCGAGTCACCATGGGTTTTAGGGATTAATTTTTCATTTTCTTCCATGTGATATTTATAGGCTGCAGACTATATATAGAAACATGGTGGGTGTGGTTTGGTTTAGTTATGTATTGATTTTATGAAGTTTTTGAGATTTATGGTTGGTGCTATAAAATTTAAAGAATATGAATAGATGGTTATGATAATGGTTTTCTTTTGATTGTTGCATGTTGTAGTGAAATGGCTCCTCAAAGAGTTCATTTGAAACCATGGGAAGAGGCAAGAGAGAGTTATCATTCTCCGGTTGACCAGAGAATAATGGAGTTAGTGATTTAGGTTGTCCACGATTTGAGACAAGTATTAATCTCTGGTCTTGGTCAGGTTAGGGAATCTGAACCAAGTCATATAAATGAAAAAAGCTCCGGTGTTCCTCAAGATCAATCCCCCTCATTCTGGGACAATGTGGAACCTCATGAAGTGGAAGAGTTTCTTGATAATTTATAAATAATGTTTGAATTTATTAGTACTTCTGAGGATATTAGTGTTAAATTTTCTTCATTTTTGTTGGAAGCTTCCAGTCAGATATAGTGGGACTCAGTGGTGCAAGAATGTAAGCATGATCATATAGGTTGGAGAGATTTCAAGATCATATTCAATGGGAAATATTTTCCCAGAGTTTTGTATTATGCCAGGTCCCAGTAATTAATGTATATTACCTAAGGATACCAAATAGTGATGGAGTATTCCAACCTCTTCATAGAGCTGGTATGGTACACACCCAAGATCATTTCCAGTGAGCATATAAAAGATATGATGTTTGATAGTTGGTTAAGGAATAAAGTTTCTTCTCAGGTATTTATGTTTAAGATGAATACCAATTTTGAGGTGGTTGATCATGCTTGTATGGGGGATCTTTACCATAAGGGAATGTATGGATCCTTTGGGGTTCTGTTAGTAGTAGGTAGAGGTAGTTCCTATGAGAAAAAAAGGAAGTGGGAGGAGCATGAGAAGTGGGTGGTGGTGGTTTAGGACATCCTTCTTGGTTGTCTTCATCCAAGGCTTTAGGTATACGGTTAGTGGTCTACCAACAGTGTTACATAATCGATTGGTTTGTTCATCACCACCTAGACCATGCCATTAATGCAAAGATATGGGGAAATTACTGTAGTTTTTCATGGTGCTGACTCCATATTAGAGTGGTGATGAATCTGTGGCTTCCATGGGGGTTTTAGCTATGCTAGAACCATCCAAGACAGTGGGATCCTTGTTTGTTGGTCTTGGAAGCAAGGATATAGCTTCTTTGGGTATAGTCAGTTCAAGGCAGTGCTAGAGGTTAGTGGTCATTCTTGAGCTGAGGCTGAGATGAGGAATCTTCATGCAGTGGAAAGAGCGCTAGTGGAATATGATACAGGTCCTATGATGGTTCTAGGTAAAAATTTTATTTTATAATCATTATCTATTTTTCTATTTTATACTAGTGCATATGTGTCATTCATTTATTCCAGTCTTTTAGATGTGTTAATTTTTTCAACTGAGCTTATGTATTATGTGATGGAGTAGGTAACGACACTTGCTAAGAAGTGAGAGAAGGGTCTCAGGTTTCCTCCTTGTGTAGTCATAGTTTCAAAGGTTGAGATAGGGTGTGATTTTATTGTTTTAGAAATGGGCCTCTTTGACATAATCCTCGGTATGGATTGGATGGTGCGTTTTTAAGTGCACATCGATTCCTACTGACAGTGATAGTGTTTTGTGGAACTTGATGGTAGTACCTAGATTCTTCATGGAGAATAGGATCCTCATTCAGGTTGTGTTGTACCTCTACATTCAAATTTGGGTAACCTTTTTTATCAATTCTCATTGCTCAAGTTAAAGGATATTGGTTGTATTTCAAGAGATATATTACATTA
Organism: Viscum album; assembly: GCA_963277665.1. NCBI lineage: Eukaryota > Viridiplantae > Streptophyta > Magnoliopsida > Santalales > Viscaceae > Viscum > Viscum album. Next base: position 278,215,424 of record OY728123.1, on the reverse strand, counting down.
TATTGTGGATGAGTTCACAGAGGGTTTTCTAGAGTATTTCACAGGTTTGCCTATGAAGATGGATGTGGATTTTTCTATTGATTTAGCACCAAGAATGTAGATGATATCTCTTTCCTTAGGCCGTATAGTCCCCACCGTGTTGAGGTAACTAAAGGTACAACTGGAGGATTTGGAATCCAAAGGATTCATTCACCCAAGCATATCTCCTTGGGCTTCACTAGTTCTATTTGAGAGAAAGGCCAATGGATATCTCTAGTTATGTATTGATTACCAGAAGCTAAATACAGTGACCATCAAGAAAAAGTATCCCTTTCCCTATATTAATGACTTGTTTGATCAGTTAAAGTGGGTGAGGGGATTTTCTAAGATTTATTTTTGTTCTGAGTATCATCAAGTAAATTTTAGAGAGTTGGATGTTCTGAAAACATATTTCTAAAGTAGTTATGGCCATTTAGAGTACTTGGTCAAGCCTTTTGGTTGAATAACACTCGAGTGGTCTTTATGTCACCTATGAATACGGTGTTTCATTATTACCTTGACTCATTTTTAATGGTATTCATGGAAGATGTCTTGGTTTATTATGGATCTTAGGAGGGGAAAGATTGGAATTATAGGATTGTTTTGGTAACTCTTTGGGATCACTACACCTATGTTAAGTTTTCATAGATCAACTTCTAGATCATGGAGGTGAATTTTCTGAGTCACATGATCTCGGGGTGAGGAGTTTTAGTGGACCATGATAAAATCAGTGTAGTGATGTCATGGGAGAAGCCAAAGAATGTTTTTGAGATTAGAAATTTTTTGATACAAGAAGTGTATTACCACTGATTCATTCAATATTTTTCTCATATTGCTTCATATATGACTGATCATACCTGAAAAGGGGTAAATATTGAATAGAACCCATAATTTAAAAAATCCATTGAAGAGGTAAACTAGAAGTTGACTAAATCCCATGTTTTGATTTTGTCAAAACCCGTCCCCCGGGCCTCATGTCATGACTACCCTAAGTCCACCTTCCATAGGCCAGGGGTTGGCGACTAGCGCCGAAAGGAATACCCCTAAAATGGGAAGGCATTGCCTTTTAACCTGTACAAACTCACAGAGTATAATTCAACAAGAGGCAACCACACAGACTAGAACGCAACAAAAGCAACTGTGAAGTAAACTACTATAGTAAAGAGTGTTAACAATAAAGGTGGGCCAGAATACAAGACCAAATGGAAATAGTAAAATTACAACTGATAAAGTAAAAAATAGTTGAAAAGTGAAAGGCAGCTCTTAGATTATCCACCACAGGTCCTACCTGAAGGGTAGGCACAGCTCACGATCTATAGTCCCTACGTCACGTCACATTAAAATGGTCCAAATCCAAGTACCGCACAGTCCTAGCTCCCTCAGCCTCGATCAACGTTGTATGCCGTTTTCACCAGACACAACAAGGTGCGGTCGAAGCCCGTTTAGGGGTGAGTATGATGATACTCAGTAGGGACCTCAAGACCCCTGTAGTTCTTCTAAAGTTCTACAAAGGATAAACCACAAAGCATGAAGCAAAAGTACACAACACAATTCATCTCACACTAGGTATCACTTTATTTCAAGAGTATAAGGTTTATAAAATCATCAAACTCCTTGGTTGCTGGAGAACTCCTCCTCTACCAAGTACAGATGGCCTTTTGGGTCACACAGAGCCACTTCCCACTAACCTTGAACTGTTGTGGTACCCATCCCTGATGGGTACCGTGGGCATGTTGGGTCACACAGAGCTCTATCACTCCTTGGTCAAACTGAGGTACTCCTCCTGTCAAGTACCATGGGTCTTCTAGGTCACATAGATCCGCTCCCCACTATGGGCATGCTGGGTCACACAGCGCTGCTTCCCACTAGGCCAATCATCAAGAAGTCTTCAGCTCTCAGTCAACCGTAGGGTTCCATATGTAGTCTACTTGGGAGAACATCTCCTTAAGCCACTCACTGCACCTTGATATCCATATAATTCACCACAATGTATGCCAAAATATTTGTCTCCTCAAAAGATTCCCAAATCTTCCAACGACTCGTCAATCGAATGCATGGTTTACGAGGTACGGGTGTTTTAGGGCTGAGGGCCCAGTTGGATTCGTATTTGATCCAACCCGGCTGTGCCCAAAAAATTTTCCGAAACTCAAGTGGAGAATCCCAAAAGGCTACCTCTCCCTTAGGATCCTGACTCCATAGACGGTTTGTCAAACGAGCGTCTGGTTTAGAAATTAGGGCATGTTTTGAGTGACAAGTCAGTACTGGGTCTGGATTCGGTCTATCATGGTCAGACCGGCCTGACCCGGTTCAACATGGGCTGATCCGGTTTGACCTGGGTCGACCCAGCCTGACTTGGGTCAGACCTGAATCAGGTCAAGCCGGCCCATTGTGCCTAGCCCGATCCGGCTGGCCAGCAGGATAACCCACTAGTCTGCGGGTCGGCCGGTTGGGCGGCGGGTCGGTCCGCTGGACCGACCCAATGGTGCCACCCTCCTGGATACGTGGGCCGCTAGGGACACCTGGACGCGATGTGTTTGGGTAGGGATGACATGGCATAGGGACATGTCTGTCACGACCCGTCCTCGGGGCCCGTTCCATGGCTACCCCAAGCCTGCCTTCCTTAGGCCAGGGGCTGGCGACTAGCATCAAAGGCGTAAATCCCGATAAAAGGGAAGGCATTGCCTTTATAAAGTAAACAAACACCACAGAGTATGCAAGCTGAAGTAACACTAAGTAAACTGAGTACAAAAGTAAGTGCTGGAAAGTAAATGGGCGAGAATACAAACCCAACAGAAAGTAAAGTACAACTAAAAAGAAAGTACAGTAACTGAAAAGTAAGGCAGCGAGTCTGAGTCGTCCTCTATAAATCCCACCTGAAGGGTGGGTATAGATAGTCTCCTCTGCTCCTCGGCTACGGCTTTCTGCTCCGTGTACGTCCCGTCCAGTGATCCACCTCCAGGTACCGTCCAGCTCCATGAGATCCCACCTTGATCAGCGTTGTCCGTCGTCTGCATCCAACACAACGTAGTGCATGCATAGCCCGTGCAGGGGTGAGTATACGCTACTCGGTAGGGACCCCAAGACCCCCGAAGGTCTCCTAGAATCTATGAAGGATAATCCATAAAAGAAAGATACAATCATGAAGTAACAACCAACTCTACTTAGGTATATGCCCATACATATACCTAAGTCATCTATTCCAGCTCAGCTTCAGCATACGAGCCCAAAAAACAAACCAGTCCACACAAGAAAACATAACCCATTCCACATAGGAATTCACAACCCAATCCACACAAGAAAGCACAAAAATCATATCGATGATAATGATTGTATGTTAAGACTCATCTCACATAGGTATACACTTCGTAAGACGATAGAGATGATCAGATGTAGCCATTGATTCATCTAAGCTGTCGGACCCACACAGGATACAAGACCAGCTAAGCTGTCAGACCCACAAAGGATACAAGACCAGCTACTCTGTCGGACCCACATAGGATACAAGTACAGAGTCAAATACTGTCGGACCCACATAGGATACAAGAATAGTAGTCAGATACTGTCAGACCCACATAGGATACAAGAACAGTAGTCATCACCATCGAACCCACAGAGAATTCCAGTACAGTCGTCGTCGATGCCGAAGCCACAGAGGATCCAAGTACAGTTGTCATCATCGTCGTAGTCACAGCCAGCTCTAGGGTTCCCGCACACAGCACGCTCGATTCCAGGAGGGTCCGCTCCACGATCCAAGGGGGTCGATACATAAACTATCACGAAGTCCAGATTTTATGTATCACAAAGTTCCACCTCATCGAAAGGAACTCAACGCGACAGACGGCGCGTCATTCGGACGCCCGGTCTGAGAGTTATTGGCTTATTCGTCCCAGGGGCCCGATTGGTTTTTAAGATAAAACCAACCCGAACGTACTTCAGCTACGTCCAAACCTCGAGCGGAGTAAGAAAAAATAACCTTCTCACTAAGATGAATCTAACAAAGTCGACGGAACGTCAATCGGACGTCCGGAGCTCAAGTTATAAGCGTTTCCGCTCCGAGGACCCGGTTGGTTTTGTGTTCGAACCAACCCGGCCGTACCCAAAGTTCTATGAAACCTTGAGTGTAATATAACGAAACGACCGTATCCATCCAAGTATCACTACGCAACTGAAGGTGCATCTATAGTATGTTTGTAGCCCAAGTTATGGGCGTTTGAATGGATCTATCTGGAAACAGGGGGTTTGGGCCCTGTCTGACCCAGCCAAATACCCCTGGGGTCGGACCGAACCGGGTCGACCCGACCCGGGTCTGGGTCCGGACCGGTTGGGTGCGGCCCGGCCCAGCTGGCGCGGCCCAGCCCGGCCTGGCATGGGGGTCTGGCCTGGCGCAGGCGTCCCGGCCCGGCGCGGGCGGCCGGCCCGGCACGGGCGTCCTGGCCTGCGTGGCCGGCGACTCAGCCTTCGGCCGAGCGGGATACGGGGGGGCGCTGCCCCCCTTTATTGAGAAATGGCGGCCCCTCTTGGGGGGACCTCCCTTGCCACCTGTCGAGGGTTACAACCCACGGACATTCGATGTCAGCCGGCCGTAATGGTCGGTCGGTGAACCGCCGCGGGATGCCCCGCGGTTCCCGCCTTCCGATGCGTCGGCGGATGGCGGAGTCCGGCCGCCCTCTATTGCACCACCGCAGCCTTAGGCCACAGCCCATGTCCGACCAGCATGGCGCGACGGCACCGTGGCCCGCTCTTGGTCACGGCTTCCTTCGGCTTCACCGGTGCGGCGCGACAATCGGAGGCTCAGTCTGAGAGTTATTGGTTTATTCGTCCTATGGGCCCAGTTGGTTTTTAAGCTAAAACTAACCCTAACATACTCCAGCTGCGTCCAAACCTCGAGCGGAGTAAGTCAAAAGAACTGTATCACTAAGAGGAATCCAACAAAGTCGACGGCACGTCAATCGGACGTCCGGAACTCAAGTTATAAGCGTTTCCGCTCCGAGGGCCCGGTTGGTTTCATGTTTGAACCAACCCGGTTGTACCCAAAGTTCTCCGAAAACTTGAGTTTAATATACCGAAACGACCGTCTCGATCCAAGGATCGCTACTCAACTGACGGTACATCGATCGGAGGTATGTATCCTAAATTATGGGCGTTTGAACGGATCTATCCGGAAACAGGGGGTTTGGGCCCGGTTCGACCCGGCCCAATACCCTCTGGGTCGGCCCGAACTGGGTTGACCCGACCCAGGTCCGGGTCCGGACCGGTTGGGTGTGGCCCGGCCCAGCTGCCGCAGCCCGGCCCAGCCGGAGCGGCCCAGCCCGGCGCGGGGGTCCGGCCCGGCGCGGGGGTCCGGCCTGGCCCGGGGGTCCGGCCCAGCGCGGGCGGCCTGACCCGGCCCGCGTGGCCGGCGGCTTGGCCTTCGGCCGACCGGGATGCAGGGGGGCGCTTCCCCCCTTTATTGAAAAACGGAGGCCCCTATTGGGGGGGGCCGCACTTGCCACCTGTCGGGGGTTACGACCCCCGGACTTCCGAAGTCAGTCGGCCGATGAACCACCGTGGGACCCCCCGCGGGTCCCACCTTCCAATGCGCTGGCCGCCGGCGAAGTCTGGCCACCCTCCTTTGCACCGCCGCGGCCTTAGGTCGCGGCCCCTATCCGACCGGCACGGCGCGCCGGCACCGCGCCCCTCTGCCGCGGCTCACTCTTGGTCGCGGCTTCCTTCGATATCACCAGCGCGGCGCGACAGCGCCGCCCTCCTTCGCCGTGGCCCGCTCCGGTCGCGGTTTCCTCGTTCCCGTGTGGTGTTGTTGCACTGCGCCACCTCCGTTCCAAACCACGGCGGTGATCAACATAAAAAGGGGAGGAGATTCGTCCGTGTTTGTGCGGTCCGACCTCCTCCTGTAATATTGATAACAAGCGGCCAAAAGAAATTTAACGATGAATGTAAAATCAATCTCAAATGTAAAAACATCCCCTACCTCGAAGGAGTTCGTGGAAAATGGCGTCGCGGGGTGAGGCTCTGTATACATTGATGGAGATCATCCGAGGAGGAAGCGGCATCTCCCTTTCTTTGACATAGAGAGATTATGGAACGGCGTGTCGGTGTTCTTCGCGTTCTTAAAGGAGGAAGATGAAGTTCTTCAAAGTTTAGAACTCTCCCTCTCTCAATTCTCCACACAACAAAACAACCCCTCAAAATAAAATAAACTACCCCTTATTTTATTTTTACTTTGCCAAACCTTTCAAAATTCAAAAGTTGAATTCATTTCATTAATTAAATCTAGAGTTTTCAAAATTAAATTGAGTGTTAAGTTGGCATCATAAATGAGGAAGAGGAGTTAGGGGAATTTGAAGGGGTGGGGCTCGTGTGGGCCCCACCTCACTAAAATCCTATCAAGAGGAGTAAGAATTTTAGTGGGCCCCACCCCAACTCCCACACATTGGGTTTAACCACTTATAAGTGAAATAAAATTTGTAACACAGATTTATTTCTCCTTATACTTAATCCATAATTTTTAACAACTCTTCCCGAGCAAACACAACTCCAGTAAAGGTCTTCTTAAGAAATTATCGGTGCTTCGGTTTAATCGGTGTCGTCGGATTTCGATTCCGAGCACCGATTCAAAAGTTAGAAAAACTCGCTCGTTCGTTCACTGAACGTACCCGAGCTAAACTTCTGAAATTGATTCCGGGCACACCGGGCCTCGGAATCAGACTCCGTCAGAAACTGCATACTCATAAAATCCCAAATAATTTAATAAAAAAATTTCCTTGAAATTTTCAGATCATTATATTACTCTCACCTCAGGGCTTTACGTCCCCTTAAAGATACAACACAAACTAGGGAAACAAATGAGGGTACTGAGCACGCATCTGAGCCTCCCGCTCCCATGTTCTCTCCTGAAGGTTCTCGTGCTGCCACCTGATGTGCACTAGAGGTATCGAACGTCCACATAGGACCTGCTCCTATCGATCCTTGATCTCCACCGGGACCACCACAAAAGTCACCCCGTCATCAATATCCAGCTCCCCATGGTCGATGATATGTGTCGGGTCGTGCACATATCTCCTCAGCTGAGATACGTAGAAGACGCGGTGCACTCGGTGCAACTGAGGTGGTAGAGCCAGGCGATAAGACACCTAACCTATCCTACTGAGAACCTAGAATGGTCTGATGAAGCGCGGAGATAACTTGCCGCCCTGGCCAAATCTCCATAATCCACGTCGAGGTGAGACCCGTAAGAAAACGTGGTTTCCATCCTAGAACTCTAGTGGTCTCCGCCTCCTATCAGCATAAGACTTCTGTTGGCTCTGAGCTATCCTCATCTGCTCCTGGATGACCTGAACCTTCTCTGTCATGGCCTGGACCATCTCTGGTTCCACAAGTGCTGACACCCCAGGGTCTGTCCAGCACAGAGGTGATCTGCAAGGTCGGTCGTACAATGCCTCGTATGGTGCCATCCCGATGGTGGAGTGGTACCTGTTGTTGTACGCAATCTCCACTAAAGGTAAGTGATCCTCCCAGCTGCGACCAAAGTTGAGGACACATGCACGGAGCATGTCCTTGAGAGTCGGAATGGTCCTCTCTGTCTGACCATCTGTCTGAGGGTGAAAAGTAGTGCTCATGCATAGCTGCGTCCCGAATGCCTCCTGCAACCCCTTCCAAAGCCGGGAAGTAAAACGAGCATCTCGATCAGAGACAATAGATGATGGCACACCATGAAGCCGTAAAATCTCCTTAACGTAGAGGCGTCCCAAGCTCTCCACTGAGCCCTCCTCTCTGATGGGTAAGAAGTGGGCCAACTTGGTGAGTCGGTTGATAATCACCCAAATGGAGTCCTGACCTCTAGAAGTATGTGGAAGTCCAGTCACGAAATCCAAAGATATCTCATCCCACTTCCACTCCGGGACCTCCAAGGGTTGTACCAAGCCTGCCGGTACCTGGTGCCCCTCCTTCACCTGCTGGTAAGTGAGGCATTGAGAAAAGAACTATGCCACAGCCTTCTTCATACCCGGCCACCAGTGCTATCATCTAAGATCCTGGTACATCTTTGCTACCCCTGGATGTACCGCCAAAGGGGAAGTGTGAAAATCTATCATCACCTCCTCCTTTAAAGCAGCTAGTACCATAGTACGTCCTTTGAAAAGGATGATGTGCTCTCCTCCTACAGAAAATCCATCAGGTGCATGTCCTGTGGAAATCTATGCACGCCGCATCCCACAGTCAACGTCCCCTCACTGTGCCTCTCTAACCCGCTGAAGAAGTGGAGGTGTGACTATGAGTGAATAAAGGAAGGTTGCCCCGTCTCTATCCACAAAGGATATCTTCAAAGCAGCTAACTACTATGTTGCCTCTCCATGAAGCTGAATACCCATCCTCCTTATGAGAGCATCAGCTACTATGTTCCCCTTTCCAGGAGTATAGACTATCACAAAGTCATAGTCCTGGAGGAACTCGATCCATCGTCGCTATCTCAGGTTCAGTTTCTTCTGTGAGAAGATGTACCTAAGACTCTGGTGGTCATAGTAGACTATAAAGTGCTCGCCCATCAGATAGTGCCACCACATCTTCAGGGCAAAGACCACTGCTACTAACTCCAGGTCATGGGTAGCATAGTTCTGCTCATGTTGCCTCAACTGTCATGATCCATAGGAGATCACTTCCCTCTCCTACATCAGGAAACACCCGAGTCCGGTCCCTGATGCATCGCAGTAAACTACGTACCCTACTCCCTCCTCCGGTAGCCTCATGATGGGTGCACTGTTCAATCTCTGTCTCAGCTCCTGGAAGCTCTGTTGACATCTTTATGACTACACAAAGGGTTTCCCCTTCTTTGTCAAAGCTGAAAGCGGTGCTGCAACTCTGGAGAAGTCTGGAACAAGTCTCCAATAGTACCCAGCCAGACCTAGGAAACTTCGCACCTCTGTCACGCTCCTGGGTGGCTCCCAAGCTAGCACTGCCTCGATCTTCGCAGGATCCACTGCAACTCCCGCATCAGAGATGACGTGCCCCAAGAAGTGGACCTCACATATACAGAACTGACACGTCGAGAGCTTACCATAAAGTTGGTGCTCTTGGAGTGTGTCTAGTACAACCCGCAAGTGGTAGGCATGCTCCTCCTCAGTAGTCGAGTGAATAAATATGGCATCGATGAATACTACGACAAATCGATCAAGGTAAGGCTGGAAGATCCTGTTTGTGAGACTCAGGAACACTGCTGGAGCATTGGTTACTCTGAAAGGCATAACCAAAAACTCATAGTGTCTATACCGACACCTGAAGGTCGTCTTCTGCACATCCTCATCTTGAACTCTAAGCTGATGATAGCCTGACCTGAGGTTTATCTTTGAGAACCATCATGCTCCCTTGAGCTGATCGAAGAGATCGTCGATCCTCGGAAGTGGATACTTGTTATTCACGGTCACCTGGTTCAGGCGATGGTAATCGACACACAGTCGCAAGCTCCCATCCGCTTTCTTGGTGAACAATATCGGGGAAGCCCAGGGTGAAACACTGGGCCGGATGAATCCCTTGCCCTGCAAGTCCTCCAGCTATACCCATAGCTCTCGAAGCTCAGCGGGATCCATTCGATATGCTGGAGTAGATATCGGGGTTTTCCTGGGGTACAGGTCAATGTAGAAGTCTACCTCTCTGCGAGGAGGTAGTCCTGGAATGTCGTCAGGAAAAACGTCCGCATACTGATCCACCACAATAGGAAAACTCAGACTCCGCACGTCAACTTCTCCTAGGATGAGGCTAGCCAACTGATGAGTGATCGGTTGTCCTCTCCTCTACGTGAGTCTGTCCTGTGCTGCAAAGGATCCCTTCTTGCCGGTGAAGGTAAACCTACTCCCATCAGTGCGGACACACCGCACCTTGCGCCTAATACAGTCGATCTGAGCATGGACTGTAGATAACCAATCCATTCCCAAGATGACGTCGTAAGGCCTCGACGCCGCTACAACAAGATCCTAGCCGAAGCTCTCGCCTCCTAGAGTAAGCTCACACTGCCAGAACCAGTGTGTAATCGTCGATTCTGCTCCCGTAGGAGTCTCTAGCCATAAGGATCGATCCAACGGCTCCGTCGGAATCTCCAATCTCCGAACAAGGGCATCGGTAATGAAAGAATGACTCACTCCTGTGTCTATAAGAACTGCAGCAAGGGTTGAGTAGACACATATAGTACCTCGAATCATCTCTGGTGCGCCGTGTACGTCCCGTCCAGTGATCCACCTCCAGGTACCATCCAACTCCACGAGCTCCCACATCGATCAGCGTTGTTCGTTATCTGCATCCAACACAATGTAGTGCGGGCATAGCCCGTGCATGGGTGATTATACGCTACTAAGTAGGGACCCCGAGACCCCTGAAGGACTCCCAGAATCCACGAAGGATTATCCACAAAGAACAGACACAATCACGAAGTAACAACCAACTCTACTTAGGTATATTCCCATACATATACCTAAGTCATCTATTCCATCTCGGCTCCAGCATACGATCCCAAAAAACAACCCAATCCACACAGGAAAACATAACCCATTCCACATAGGAATTCACAACCCAATCCACACAGGAAATCACAACAATCATATCAAAGATAATGATTGTAAGTTAAGAATCAGCTCACAGAATTATACACTTCTTAAGACGATAGAGATGATCAGATGTAGCCACTGATTCATCTATTCTGTCGGACCCACATAGGATACAAGACCAGCTAAGCTGTCGGACCCACAAAGGATACAAGACCAGCTACTCTGCCGGACCCACATAGGATACAAGTACAGAGTCAAATACTCCTGGACGCACATAGGATACAAGAACAGTAGTCAAATACTGCAGGACCCACATAGGATACAAGAACAGTAGTCATCGTCGTCGAACCCACGGAGAATTCCAGTACGGTCTTCGTCGCTGTTGAACCCACGGAGGATCCAAGTACATTCATCATCGTCGTCGCAGTCGCAGCCAGCTCTAGGGTTCCCGTACACAGCACGCTCGATTCCAGGAGGGTCCGCTCCACGATCCAAGGAGGTCGATACATCAACTTTCACGAAGTCCAGAGTTGATGTACCACAAAGTTCCACCTCGTCGAAAGGAACTCAATGCGACAGACGGCACATCAATCGGAGGCCCGGTCTGAGAGTTATTGGCTTATTCGTCCTAGGGGTCCGGTTGGTTTTTAAGATAAAACCAACTCGATCGTACTCCAACTGCGTCCAAACCTCAATCGGAGTAAGTCAAAAATAACTTTATCACTAAGAGGAATCCAAAAAATTCGACGGCACGTCAATCGAACGTCCGGAGCTCAAGTTATAAGCGTTTCCGCTCCGAGGTTCCTGTTGGTTTCATGTTCGAACCAACCCGGCTATACCCAAAGTTCTCTGAAACCTTTATTTTAATATAAAGAAATGACCTTCTTGATCCACGGATCTCTACGCAACTGACGGTGTGTCGATCGGAGGTCTGTAGCCCAAGTTATGGGCGTTTGAACGGATCTACCTGGAAATAGGGGGTTTGGCCCCGGTCTGACCCGGCCCAATACCCCATGGGTCAGCCCAAACCGGGTTGACCCGACCCAGGTCCAGGTCCGGCCTGGTTGGGTGCGGCCCGGCCCAGCTGCCGCGGCCCGGCCCGACGCGGGGGTCCGGCCCGGCGCGGGGGTCCGGCTCAGCGCGGGCGGCCCGGCCCGGCGCGGGCGGTCGGGCCCGGCCCGCGTGGCCGGAGGCTTGGCCTTCGGCCGAGCGGGATGCGGGGGGTGTTTCCCCCCTTGATTGATAAATAGAGGCCCCTCTTGGGGGGCCCTCCCTTGCCACCTGTCGGGGGTTATGACCCCCGGACTTCCGAAGTTGGCCGGCCGTAATGGCCGGACGGTGAACCGCCGTGGGGCCCCCCATGGGTCCCGCCTTCTGATGTGCCGGTGGCCGGTGGACTGCAGCCACCCTCCTTTGCACCACCGCAGCCTTAGGCCGTGGCCCCTGTCCGACCGGCACGGCGCAACGGCTCCGCGCCCCTCCGTCGCAGCCTGCTCTTTGTCGCGGCTTCCTTCGACTTCACTGGCACGGCGCGACAGCCCCGTGCTCCTTCATCGCGGCCTGCTCCGGCCACGGTTCCCTCATTCCTGTATGATTTCGTTGCACCGCGCCGCCTCCTTTCCAAACCACGACGGTGATCAACATAAAAAGCGGTGGAGGTTCAGCCGTGTTTGTGTGGTCCGACCTCCTCCCGTTATATTGATAACAGGCAGCCAAAAGAAATTTAATGATGAATGTCAAATCAATCTCGAATGTAAAAACAACCCCTACCTCGAAGGAGTTCGTGGAAAACGGTGTCTCGGGTTGAGGCTCCATATGCGTTTATGGATATCATCTGAGGAGGAAGTGGCGTCTCCCTTTCTTTGACGTGGAGAGAAGATGGAATGGCGTGTCGGTGTTCTTCGCGTTCTTCAATGAGGAAGATGAAGTTATTCAAAATGTAGAACTCTCCCTCTCTCAATTCTCTACACAACAGAACAACCCCTCAAAATAAAATAAGATACCCCTTATTTTATTTTTAATTTTCCAAACCTTTCAAAATTCAAAAGTTGAATTCATTTCATTAATTAAATCTAGAGTTGTCAAAATTAAATGGACTGTTAAGTTGGCATCACAAATGTGGAAGAGGAGTTAGGGGAATTTGAAGGGGTGGGGCTCGTGTGGGCCCCACCTCACTAAAATCTTATCAAGAGGAGTTATAATTTTAGTGGGTCCCACCCCAACTCCCACACATGGGGTTTAACCACTTATAAGTGAAATAATATTTGTAACACAATTTTATTTCTCCTTATACTTAATCCACAATTTTTAACAACTCTTCCCGAGCAAACGCAACTCCAGTAAAGGTATTCTTAAGAAATTATCGGAGCTGCGGTTTCATCGGTGCCCTCAGATTTTGATTCCGAGCACCGGTTCAAAAGTTAGAAAAACCCGCTCGTCTGTTCACTGAACGTACCCAAGCTAAACTTTAGAAATTGATTCCAGGTACACCGGGCCTCGGAATCAGGCGTCGTCAAAAACTGCGTACTCGTAAAATCCCAAAGAATTTAAGAAAAACAATTCCTTGAAATTTACTGATCTTTACAATGTCAGTGGGTCAAACCCTCAGGGGTTGACCCGACGCAGTGCCACGTAGTGTCGCGGGTCCTCCACGCCACGACCGACGGGCCACAGTTCCTCCATGCCGCGGTCGACGGGTCACGGGTCCTCTACACCATAGCCGATGGTCCGGCTTGACAAGAGTCAGGTTGGACCCAAGTTAGGAGAATTTAACCCAGGTTGAACTGGATCGGCCCATGCTGAACCGGTTCACGTCGGTCTGACCATGGCAAACCAGACCTGAACCTAGTACCGACTGGTTACACAAAACATGCCCTAACTTCTAAACCGGATGCTCGTTTGACAAAATGTTTGCGGTGTTTGGATTAATAGGGCAAGGAGGTCCTTTTGGTATGCTCCACCTGAGTTTTCAAGAAAGTTTGGGGCATGGTTGGGTTGGATCGAATACGAATCCAATCGGGACCTCGGCACTAAAACGCATGTATCTTGCAAATATTGCATCCAATTGATGAGGTGTTTGCATCTTTGGGTATCTCTTGAGGAGACTGATTTTTTGGAAAACTTTGGGGTGAATTATGTGGATATTAAGATGCAGCGAGTGGCATGAGGAGCGGTTATCCCAAGAAGACTACGTATGGAACCCTGCGGTTGGATGAGACATGATGAATTCATGATGATTAGCCCAGTGGAAAATAGCTCTGTGTGACCCAGCATGACCATAGTGGGGAGCAGATCTGTGTGACTCCGAAGACCTATGGTACTCGAGAGGAGGAGTACCTCAGTTCGGCCAAGTTGGGAAGTGGCTCTATGTGACCCGACATGCCCACGGTGGAAAGCGGCTCTCTGTGACCTGGCATGCCCATGGTACCCATCAGGGATGGGAACCACAACAGTTCAAGGTTAGTGGTAAGTAGCTCTATGTGACCTTGTAGGTCCAATGTACTCAATAAAGGGGGAGTTCTCCAGTATCTGAGGATTTCAATGATGTGATAACCCTTCTACCCTTGACCTAAGTGATACCTCGTGTGAGAAGATTTGTGTTGTGTGCTTTTGCTTCATGCTTTGTGGTTTATCCTTTGTAGAACTCTAGGAGACCTACGGGGGTCTCAGGGTCCCTACTAAGTATCTTCATACTCATGCCTACATGGGATTCACCCAAACCTTGTTGTGTATGGTGCAGACAACGTACAGCATTGATCGAGGTTGGGGGAGCTAGGACTGGGCGGTGCTTGGATCTGGACCTTTTTGACATGACGTGATGTAGGGACTATAGATTGTGATTTGTGCCTTCCCTTCAAGTATGACCTGTGGTGGATGATCCAAGATCTACCTTTCACATTTCAATTGTTTTGTACTTTTTAGTTTTACTTGTACTGTTTCCAATTAGGCTTCTATTCTGGCCCCCCTTTATTTTCTGTACTCTTTTCTATTGTAGTTTACTTCACAGTGTCTTTTGTTTCATTCTAGTTTGTGTAGTTGCCTCTTATTGCATTCTAATTTGTGATTTTATACAAGTTAAAAGGCAATGCCTTCCCATTTTAGGGATAATTCTTTCAGCGCTAGTCGCCAGCCCATGGCCTTTGAAAGGCGGGCATGGGGTAGTCACAACACGAGTCATGGGGGACGGGTCATGACAGATTTTTCCAGAATCTATAAAAGGTTATTTGGTTTGTTGTGATTCCTCAGGTATGAGTATTGGGTGTGTTTGGATATAGTAAGATCATGTAATGGTGTATAGATCATTACAACTATAAAAATATGAGAAGAAGTATCTAAACTATGACAAAGATTTAGTAGCGGTGATGCATTCCCTAAAAATGTGGTATTATTATCTTTTATGGTAAAAGTTTTTAGTTTATTCTGATCATAATAGTTTGTCTTATATTTTCAACCAAAAATATTTTAACATGAGGTAGAACCATTGGGTTGTGTACCTTCATGGGTTTGAATTTGATATAGTCTATACCTCATGAATGGGTAATGATGCGGCAGATCCCTTAAGAGGAAATGCATCATTCTAGGAGTTGAAGATGTCCAGTGATGAGTGTAATTTGAAGGGGCTCTTTGATCAGATAAACCTAGAGAAAAAGGAGTACAATGGAGGAGCGATCTATGCCAGCCTGCAGTTGACACCTTCCCTTATGGAATTTATTCAATAAGAGTATCTTAATGATGATTTGTGCCTTTATTTTATGCAATTTCATTATAGTGGGGAGACACCTAGTGAGTGGTCATTGTCTTCTGATGGAGTTTTGTTCTTCAATGGTCTCTTCATGGGGTTGTTATCATTAAGGAAGGTGGTGTTACAGGATAGCCACCAATATCAGTTGGTCTTTCATATTAGTGCTTCCAAGATGTATTATGATGTATGCAGGTAGTTCTGGTTTCCATGTATGAGGCGATATGCAGATGATTTCATATTTTGGTGTTATATGTTTTAGTAGGTCAATATAGAACACCAAATACCCTCTGTTTTACTTCAAATGCCACCTATTACTGTCTGGAAGTGGGAAGAGATTTCTATGGACTAAATTGTGGGGTTATCTCATCCACCCTAGTTGATTTAAGAGATTTGGGTTGTTATTGACAATTTTGCCACGTCATCTCGCATTATTCTAATCAAATACTCGGGCAAGGTGGATTAGATAGGTCGTTTGTATGTTCAGGATCATTTGATGCATCATGGTTTGAAATAATCTATCATTTCTAACAGGTATCCCCATTTTACCTCTTGTTTTTTGGAAGGCCTTCAAAAGGTAATGGGTTCTCCTGTCAAATTTAGCATGACATTCCATCCTCAAATGGATGGTTACATAGAACTAGAGAATCCGATTTTGGAATACATTCACATGGAATGTGTATTGGATATTTTTGGTTCTTGGGATAACCATTTATGATTGGTTGACTTCCCATATAACAATATCTACCAATACTTGATTTGGATGGCTCCTTTTGTGGAGATTTATAGCTGGTCCTTTCAGTCTCTATTATGTTGGGATGAGGTGGGTGAGACCTCATTGATGGGATCGAGCCTTGTATAGGAGAAATTTTTTAATTTCAAGTTGATCATGAAATTTTTTTGGATTTGTCATAGTTATTAAAAGTTTTATATCAATTATAGGCTTCGTGATTTAGAATTTTCTTTGGGTGAATGGGTGTTCCTAAAAGTGTCACCTCACTTGGGTCATCATAATTTGGGTAAGCAGGGGAAGCATACACCATGGTATGTTGGGTCTTTTGAGAATACTAAGAGAGTCATTATAGTGGATTATCAGTTGTATTTTCCTTCACATTTGACATCAATTAATAATTTATTCCATGTCACATAGTTGAAAATGTATAACCAGGATTTGTCCCATGAGTTGATATAGGAGGAGTTAAAGTTTGATCCCGATTTATCTGTGTTTGAGTGCCCAAAGTAGATTGTGGATTCTAAGTAGAGAGTGATTCATGGTAAGACTATTCTGCTAGTCTGAGTTATTTAGAATCATTGTTGTGATGAGCATGAGACGTGGGAGTTTATGTCTTGGGTTGAAAATGAGTACTTATTTTTGTTTCCTGGTCAGGCTTTGGAGTGAATTTCTTGGGGAGGAAATATTTCATGGTGGGGAGAATTTTCACATATATGTTTCCATTTTTAGGTATTTATCTAGTTTATTTTGATCCCAGTACATCCTTATAGTTTTTTTCGGTGTTATCAATGAAAAATGGAGGATTTGGTGTTCATATTTGGAGGTGTATAGTGGGTTCATGATTAAGGGAAACGGTGTTCCCTGCCTAGGAAATCGTGCAGCGATGGGCCATTTTTGGACCGTGGCTAAAGCATGGTAAGTGAAATATTTTTAAACTAAGCGCACTAATAGTGCATACTATCCCCCTTGGATAGTGAGGGGTGCACAGTTTCTGCATAGTTTGGAAAAACGTGCAGGAAAACTGTGTGACTTGTCTAAGTCATTAAAAATTGAAAAATTCTATTATTATTCTCTCAAGATTTGACCCTAAATTACCTCATTCAACCCCATATATGATTTTCAGCCCTTATAGATCCACAAAAGCTTCATTAGACATCTTTTTAGCCATTCCACATGTGATTTTGGTGTGGGAACTTCAAGGAATATTTACGTAATTGGTTTCTCTCTTGATTCTTCCCTCTATATTATATTTCAAATTTCCAAAAGATTGTTTGACCTAGATAGAGTTTTTCCTTATTTTTAGGTGGAGATATTGATGATTATTGTGGGATTATTCCATTATATGGTTTTATGGTGGTGCGTTTTTGGTTTTGCACAAATTTTATGAATTTTTCATGTGTTAGGTAGGTGGTTTCATGCTCTAAAATTTTTAGATTATTTTGTATGCTTGTTTGTCTCTATAAATTTGTTCTATAAATTACATTTGTGCTATGAAATATGTTCTGTAAATTGTTTTGCATGAAATATGTGATGAAAAATTTATTTTCAATGGAAAATGGTAATTATTCTTAAATTATTCTTTGTGGTTCTTCTTGGAAATGTTTTTATGAGTTTATGAAAGTTTCAAAATGTGTTTTCAAAGGCACATGAGGTGAAAATGTATTGAAAGTGGTATTTAAAAGGAATATTAAATGTGATTTGAGAATTATTTAAATGATGTTAATCATGTTTTAAAATGAACATGGTTTAAGTGTGGATTTGAAGGGGGCTCGGCCCATGGAAAATGTTGGATTAATTGTGTGATTTTCTTTTGATGTTTCCAAATGGGTTTCTTGAATTATGCAAGTCATGTAAAATTGTTTTTTGGAATTTTTGTGTGTGTGTAAAATGGAAATTTATTTTTGTTATATAAAATAGTGGTTTCCATTTGTTTCATTGGAGAGCGATGATTTCCTTGTGTTCTTTTGTGTCTTGGAATATATTTTAAAATTCATCGTTATTTGATACGTAAAATATAATTTTACCATGAAAGTAATATTAGTTATCTAAGTTGGTAAACTAAAACTAGTATGCCAGTGTTTCAGAATTGTAAATTTCTAGATTCTTTTAATGGATTCAAACTACTTGAGTTTGAAATGGAAATGACTAGATTTACTTCAAAGGATCTACACTTGAAATACTAACTAAACATAGGATGTGATCAGACACCACTATGCCCTTGGCATGGTCCCTCCTAGTAGCTCATACACGAGAACATGTTGTAATTGGTTTATTATCTGGAGACATTAATTCTATGTGATGAATCAATCCTAGTGGTTTGTTAATGGGAAATTTATGGGTAGTTGAGTTGGAGGATATTGATCAGCGAGGTACGAGGTTCTTAGTGACTCACTAGTGTTAGCTAACTTTTGGGATTTACCCATGGTGTAATCTTGTGACATGATGTTGTGATGTGGTGAAAACTTTTAGTATATGGTGGACCTTGGATATGATGTTTCTTTTAAAGAAAGTTTATTATTTGGAAATTTTCTGTTGTAAATGTTTTCTTTCGAAAGTGTTTTTCTGAAATTTTTTCTATAGGATGTATATCGTAATCATTTTCAAAGTAGTTATGAATATATGAATGTCGATTTTTTACTTAATGTTAAATAAAGTAATATTTTATTTGGTTGGTGTCATACTGGTCTTTGGCTCACATCCTACATACACCTATTAGTGTATATATACTTTTTTATATATGACTAACAGAAAGGAAATATGTGTCTTAGTGATGGTGTATCTGGTTTCTAGAGTTATTCTTGTTATATTTGACGGTGGTGGAGACTTTAGGGGGATTACCCTCATGTCACATATAGGATTTTATGATTTTTTATGGTCTCCTTTTTATTTTATTTTTTCAGTTTTTATAGAATTTCATAAAACCTTGATTCTAAAAATTGTGTACAATGTTTGGTTATGTTATCGTTTATGGATTTTTATTCTATTTGTTGAATGATTATGGTTATATTCACTGGTTAAATAATTCCCAAATTATATTAATGAAACTTAGGACCTAGTTTCATACCCATGGGTATTGGTAAATACCCTTGGGCCATACCATTAATCGGGTCGGGTGTCTGGTTGGATGGAATCCCAACTTCATTCATGACATCATATGATCGGTAAGGGTACGCATAAATTGTAATGAATCATGAATAAAAATCCTAATAAACATGGAATGGTAAATAACATATACATATTCTATTTAAACAATAATTTGATCAAAATATAGAAGAAATAAAATATTATTAAATAAATATATATAAATAATCTCATGATATTAAAAATTATCCATGGATATTCTGACTAACTGAATAATCACATGTAAATCAATAACTGATATCATAATTATTCAATGCATAATTTTAAACATCCTAAACATATTGTCTAAATCTTTCACAGCACTATTTATAACAATGGGTAAAACCATTTTAATTTAGAAAATTGATTTGTCTCATGAGGCCAGTTGATGCATCGAGGGGTTATGTAATTATGGGCCCCACCCATAACTTAATAATTCCTATTCATTCCAAATATTAAATGGGTGAAGCAAAATTAATATAAATATTCATATTGTAAAACTAACATACAAAATTTCAATACTTACCCAATCAATAATCTTAAAAATCTAGAGAAATACAGTGAATGGTAAAAAAATAATACATCCCAATCAAAAATTATCATAAACCAACCAGATAAATAATAAGGTTTGTGTCGTTAAAATATATACCTAATGGGGTATAAGTAGAATAAGGTTTTTTTAATTGATTAATAGAAATTATATTAAAATATCCTTAAAAAATTCTTTATGAAAATACCCTTTTGACTTTGAAATTACATTTTAAAACATAAATTTTAGAAAAAAATTTAAAAGTAATTTTCTTTTAAAATAAACTTGGAAACTTTTAAAATAATATTTAAAACATATATTAGTTATAATGATGGCAAATTCAAAATATGTTGTTTGAGTTAAAAACATTCCATTTACACTAGTGTAAAAAGGGTAAAAAGTACATCTTTTAGAAAATAAAAAAAGATTATTTTCAAACAATTTTTAAAAAATAAAATATTGGTAAAAAATTATTTAATAAATCAATTTTATAATGCCACAAAAAAATTTTAAAACATATTTAGAAAACTTGGTTTTGGAAGAAAAATGATTTTCGACTGAAGAGTGAAATAAATTCATATTTTCTTAGAAATATTTTCTCAATAATTTCAAGTTTCAATGAGAGGGGAATTTTATTAAAACATGAATGGTTCATTAATAAAAAGAAGATAATTAAATATATTGGTTTTAAGGTATAAATAAAAAATAATTCCACTAAGGGAAACTTAAACATTAACAATCCTGAATAATGATGAGATTGTGAAATAATACCTTACAACTTTGGTAACATTTGAATCATACGCCCCATGAAATAAATAAATTCAAATGAAACTTTAAATACCATGAATATAAATATATTAATGATATAAAATATCAAAAGGGGAAATATATACACCATACCAAGTAATAATTGGTGAATATGGTGTGTGTCTCGCAGAAGTAAAAGTGGGACGATAAACTCTTACCGTAGGTTCCACTTTCTTAATATGTGTTTGAACCACATGTTTAATAAAAATAGATTTATTTGAAATATTTTATACAACCATAATAATATATCTTATAGCATATATGACTTATATATATTCTTTTATCACTCATTTATTAATAATTACCTGAAAAAATAATTTTTTTGGTGAAAATTTATTCATTCATCATGTATGTTTTGGTTTAGTAATTTTGGTCCTTCTAAGTTGATCGTAGTTATATAATCTCCAGAGTATTAAAAAATATTTAAATAATATATATATTCATAATATATGTATATATCTAAATCTATAAAAGTTATAGATACAAAATGGATTACACAATTCATGGAGATGGTAGGTCATACATATACATGAATGTTGTTTAAATTTTTCTCATGAGATGGAATGAAAAGAAAATAAATAATATATAAACTTTTCCATAATAATTTTGATATATAATATATTACATATATTAATTAAATTTATACATATTACCTTCCATGTAGAATGTTTATTAAAAATGACTCGCATTGCATTGTGAGGCGGTAGAACCCTTCTTATACACATAATATATATTTCATATCTCCATAACCTGGTAAAAGAAAACATAAAAAGGGTGTACTCATATGCTCAGTAATGGTAAATAGGGTATATATAAAAGCACAATCATGTGCATAATGGTATGAGGGCATGAGGATAACATTTTAGAACCATACCCTACATATAAAAGATCATAATCATGAGTCATGGAATACATATTGGTAGTTCATAATACATTAATCATAAAGGAAATAAAAAACATGACCCATGATAGCAAAACATTGGTATTATCCAAAGAATTGTAGAAAATACATGATCATATAAAATGATTCCCATATTTGTCAAGGTTCCCTTACAATGCTATATTAGTGGAATGGGTTCACTCTCTAAACCATCTTAGTATTCATGGTTCACTCCCAAGAACATCTTAATAGACAAATTCTTTTACAGAACTCGGTTTACTCCACATTTCAACCATGTATATCTCATGATATATAAATTATTACCCATTTAATTAGAGGGAGATATAGGTCCCACCCATCTCAAAATAAAATCAGACAAATGTTTTCCAGAATATTATAAAAAATTAGTATATCATAACCCCTTAACTGAAATAGATATTATAAAAATTTCATCATATCGTAACATATGAAAAATAGATAGGTTTCCTAATCACTTCATCGTAGTGTAACTTGTAAAAAGAAGCGGGTTTTATAATAATATAACCTGGGGAAGAGAAATGGGTTTCATAAACATAATTGCATAAAAAATAAACCATTTATATAATAAATATTAATATTATCTTTAGAGCATATCCCCATTAAGGCATGTGAGACACTAATAGATATCATCGTAGATAGAAAATAATTTTGAATTATCATTTAAAAATTTTCTCAAGGAAAATATCAATTCCACTTTGGAAAAATATAAAAAAAATTAAAAACTTTTTCATTGAGAATAATAATGAAAAAAATACTAATTATGATTCAAAGTAATTATTGTTCATGAATTCAGAAAAAAATCATGTCATACATGTAAAGACGAAGGTTCCATTCACATTTATGTGGTAAATTTTTTGAAAAAATAAATGAATATTCCATTCAAAAATAATTAAAAGGTAAAACCTATATAAGAATGTATTTCATAAATTACAATAGAGTAATTAAATATTTTTGAAAACATTTTTATAAAACATTTTTTTGAAGGAAAACTGATTTTTGACAGAAAATTGAAATAAAATTAGAGATTATTAAATACATTTTCTTAATTATCATAAGTACCAAGGAGTGTAAAATGGTAAAATTGATTTAATATATAATTAATTAATATTGTAAAATAAATTACATGATAATTATTGAGGTATATATCATAATATTTCATCAATGAAAGAATAATTATGGACAATCCCAATAAATGATGTGATTATAGAAATAAACTCTTACCACTTGGGTAAACTTTAATAATAATCCCTATGAGAGAATAAAGTTAAATGAATCGAAAAATATCATGAAAATAATTCAATTAATGTCATAAAATGTCATAGAGTTATTATATACACTGCATAAAAACATAAAGGTGAAAAACATAACATGTGTCTCAAAGAAGGCAAATTGAGACCGAATTCCCTTACCTCTTTGGTAAAGTTTTGTCTATAAACCCAATGAAATATATATCTAAAAATTGATATTTAAATCCTAATAATTCCCATTATAATAATAATAAAATACATCCATGGGAAGTATAAACCCAACATAAAAGAAATAGGTTGTGAATATGGCTTGTGTCTTATAGAAAATTTAAGTGAGATGAAAATCTCTTACTACTTGAGTAACTTTTGAATCATGAGATACATGAAATAACAATATAAATTAAAACCTATAATATAATTAAATAATAAAATTCCTGATATAAAATTCTATAGGGTAGTATATAAACCACACAAAAATAAATGAGTTTTGAATATGGCATAAGTCTTTGAGAACTATAAGTGAGACTAGAAATCGCTTTACCTTAAGTTGTGAGTTCTGTTTTAAACATTAAATACTCCTTTATAATAAATATAATTATATAATTTATATATTTTAAAACCAACTTCATTTATATCATACCATATATGAATTTTTTATGCCCTTTTATTTCCTGTTTGTTAATAATACCATGTTAAAGTTATGTTTTGGGTGATAACCACTTCAGTTTTCTTATATGTTTTGATTTGTTTTATTTCTGGTCCTCTTAATTTTATCATGATTTCATTTTACAAAGAATAATAAATATGATATTAATATAAAAAATAATCATTATATATATTTTTTTATAATAATATATAAAATATTGAAAGAGGAAATCAAATACACCGTTCATAGAGATGGTATGTTATACGCACGCATGAACATTGTCTCCATTTTCTTGTCAGATTGATAGAATGAAATGTAAATGAGAAATTATCGTTCTAGAATAATTTTAATCTAGTATATATCATATATTTTTATCAAATATGTCCTTAATACATTCCATTAAATCATTAAATAATCACATCACTTCATGAGGTGGTAGTTAATCATACACATGTACGATGTTATCATATTCCCACAAAATGGAAAGCATAAAGATATGTGTGTTATAAAAATTATAGAATAATAATAAAATCTTAAAAATCATAAATTGAAATTAAAATCATAATTTCCATAATTGTTACAACCCTTGATGGGTGTTAATAGAAAAATAAAGGACATCGATTCGTGAGGGGTAATATATCATACAAATGAATACTGATTTTGTAACCCATTTGATGTAAGTGTGTGTAGATATAGGTTGTATCATTAACATAAAAACTATGATTATATTTATGATATATATTTAATTATATATATTCATTATATAAAAATAATTAAAGGGGTTTGATGAATAAATAAAACAAAAACGTTCATTGATGAATGTTACTTCTTCTATGGGTATCTCCTTTTGGTTTGTAGAAAATGACACCCTTGGGAAGAATTATACCAAATGTGATGCTTATGTGATGACTTTAGGGAAGGTGATGTGTGAATAGAGGGGTATATTGGGTTTCCTTTTATAATAAAGGTGATTAAAAAACTTGTAAATTTTTTAAAGAGCGATTTCCCCCATGTTTATTTCATGTAATGTGGCTCCAATAATGGAAAAAATTTATCAATGAATGGGTAAGGTATAAATATATCCATAAATGGGTTTTTGACAATTTTATCTGTCATTTTTCTCTGTAGGATTTAATTTTAGTCCCTTGGTAAACTTTTTTTTCTCCTAATCATCATGATTAATTTTAACTTATTCCACTAATAAATTTGGTCAAAATTAAATTTTTTCTTATTAGACATTATAAATTATGATATTTCCAAATATTTAATCCATTTTTTCCAAATTCAATTCATTAAATTAATATAAATTAATTTAAAATTAATATCACATACGGGATGAAACAATGAGTTTTTTGAATAAAAATGTTCAAAAGTTTGAAATCTATTCATATCCAATTTCAATGTGAACCTTTTTACAAGGAAATAAATTGTATTAATGGATCTATAGTTGATATAATTATACATTAATACCAATTTGATATAGATTATTCTATATAAATAAATTATAAGACAACACATTTTTCAATAAAAAATCTGTATTTTTCACTATTTATCCAAAAATAAAATATTTCATAAAAATCCAAAAAAAATAAACATAAGATATTTTTCACAATATGAATTAAAAATGAATTTTATTTTAAAAAATTCAATTTCTAAGATTTTCAAAAATTTAATTTATTATTTTTTATATGAAATAAAAAGAATATTTATTAGAAAATATTCTTTTCAAAACATATAAAAACTTTTCCAAAAATTATATATTTCAGTA
This sequence comes from Viscum album, assembly GCA_963277665.1. Lineage (NCBI taxonomy): Eukaryota > Viridiplantae > Streptophyta > Magnoliopsida > Santalales > Viscaceae > Viscum > Viscum album. The sequence continues at coordinate 278,190,370 of OY728123.1, read as the reverse complement.
ACAAAATGTTTTATTTATTTGGAAAAATTTTAAATAATATTTAGAAATTTGTTATTACTATTCATATTACAATGTTAAATAGCTTAATTATAATTGTCTTGTTTAAATAATTTTAATAATAAAATTTCATATCATAGAAACTCATTGTTGTGTGTAATGTAAGTTAAGTTGGTGGTGTGTGTAGTGAATGATTAACTTGATGTTGTGTGTAAAACAATAATAACTATTTTTATCATTCAACGTATTCCATCAATGAAATTTAATTTATTCGAGAAGAAAAGGTTCATAAAAACATGACATGTTACATTATACCCTCCTTAAAATGAATTTCAACCTCAAAATTAATCTCTATGAGACAAAAAATGAAGAAATTTTTTCCTCATAATATCCACAAGTTCCCACATATCATCCTTTAACTGGTGGTTTAACCATAAAATATTGAATAGGTGAGTGGTCTTGTTTTTTAGAACTTTCTCAGTATAATCCAGAATCTCTATCAGATGTTCCTCATAAGAAATATCTTTCTCCAGTGGTATACCTTTGAGTCATGTACTTATGATGGGTTAGGTATTTACTTCATTGGGAGACATACATTGAACACATCATGGACTTGAGAAAGGATTGGTGGAGGCACCAAGTGATATGATATATTCTCGATACATTAAAAAATTTAAAAGGGATCAATATACCTAGGGTTTAGTTTCTACTTCTTATTGAATCTCATAAGATTAATACATAGAAAAATAATTATAATCACATTTCCAAAAACATTAATTTCTTGATCACTTTGGTGATTATAAGCATAACTTTGCTATAGACTTTCATCTTCCTCAATATGATACTAAATGGAACTTAAAATCTAAACCATTTCTTCATATATATTGGGTCACAATATCTTTATTTCTCCAACTTAATTCTAGCACATTGGATATCCACATTTATTTCCATATATGGCTTAATAAGGAGCCATATAAATGCTTGATTAAAATTTATTATTGTATGTAAAATCAACTAGAGGATGGTGTTGATCCCAACCACCTTTGACATCCAATGAACAAGATATCAATATATCCTCTAGGTTTTTAATTTCTTTTTTAGAATAATCATAAATATTATTATGATAATTAGTTATTAAACTCAATTTAATATCAATTGATAATGAAATTCTCACTTCAAGTATGAGTTAAACCATGGATCCCAATCAGTTACAATGGAATTTGGTGTTCTATGAAACATTATCTATTACTTAATTTATATCCCAGAGATTTTATCTAGTGATAAGAATTCTAGAAGAGAGATAATGTGTATTAACTCAGTAATATAATCAATTAAATCCAATAAATTTTTATTCCCTATATAAATTATGGGGATTCCTACAAAAAAATCCAAGGTGTTTTTTTAACATTTCCATTCTGCTATAGGTAATGGTTGTAACAACCCCTTAGATTTTTTTCTTTCATCCTTAACTTACTGGAATATAAATCACCAAGATACAAACTTAGAGATATATCTCTTTATTTAATCCCCTCATATGTGTTCATTCAATTCTATATATATCATCATACTTCTGGGATTAATGGAGAATAAATAAATATAAGATTCCTCTAATATCTCCTTCTTCAAGTATGGTATATAAGGAACACATACACTATTCTTAAACATTATCATCCTATTATGATCAAGGTTAAAATCAATAACATTTCTGACCTTATTTTATAGCTCTACATCTTCTGTCTTCACCTATTTAATCTTCACATGGATATTTGGTTAAACATTATATTGAACAAGATAAGATCTTTCCCCTTCCTTTATGATTTCCAGATCCATCAATTGAAAATACAGAAATGTTGGACCTTTTTTATCCTCATAATAGATAATTTATCATTATCCATTCGACTCAAAGCATCAATCACTTTGTTCTTTTTTCCACAGTGGTAATATGTTGAGCAGTCATAATCCTTTATGAACTCTAACCATATTCTCTATTACATGTTTAACATATTATTTCTAAATATGTACTTTAAACATTCTTTATTGGTATATATGTCCCAGTTTTATCCATAAATACAATTCCACCATATCTTTATTGAAAAAAGTACCACAACTCACTCCAAATCATGAGATTGGAAAGTTTTCTCATGAATCATCGATTTTCATGATTCATAGGCTATAACCATGTAATTTTTTCATGAGAACCCATATCCATACCTTATTATATTCATTACTATATATTTCATAACCATATCCACTATAGTGTAATGTAAGCACAAGGGTGTTGAATAACCTTCTCTTTAGTTCCATGAAATTTTCCTCACATTCATCTGTCCATGGCAACTTTTCTCCCTTCTAAGGATATGTGGTCTGATGATTATATAGTCATGAGAAATTATCCCCAAACTATTGATAATATCTATCTAAACCAATAAAACTAAAGATCTCAGTCACCAATGTTGGTCTGGGAAAATATTCAATAACATTCATCTTTTATGGATCCACATATATACCCTCCCTTGAGATTATGTAACCCAAAATTGAAACCACTTGTAGTCAAAATTCACACATTTTAAATTTTGTATACATTTTTTCCTTATTTAGGCTCATTAGTATAATTAATATATGATATTCATGATCTAAATTTCTCTTTTAATATATAATAATATCATCTATAAATACTAACACAAACTGATCAAGGTAATCTATAGACTCTATTCATTAAATCCCTAAAAATATTTGGGGAATAAGTAAGACTAGAAATAATAACTTTACATTCAAAGTGTTTATACCTTGTACAGAATTTCATATTGGGTATATCCTCTTTATTAACCTATAATTGATTATATCAAGAATTATGGTCAATCAGAGAAAAGTATTGATCTCCATATAACTGATAAAACATGTCATCAATATGAATAATATGATATTTATTCTTGATCATTATCTTATTGAAATCCTGGTAGTAAATGAATATTTCCATTTATCCATATTTCTTTTTGAAAAAAAGAACAACTGCACCCAATGTTGACACACTTGTCTGAATGAATCCCTCAACAAAGATTTCTTGGAATTTATTTTTCAATTCTTATAACTCAATTGGGCTTATTCAAGAGGGTGTCATTGAAATTGTTGTAGAACCATGTATGAGTTCTATTGAAAACTCAACTTCATGTTTTAATGGTATGCTAGTCAACTATTATTTAAAAAATCAACAAATCCCCAAAAATATATATATACCAATGATTTTGATTATATCCCAAACCATTTGAGATAAACACCCCTTCTGAATTGCAATTAAGACCTATACCATGGATGTAATATGAACTATAAGATCACATTAATCATCACATTGATAGATGATCATAGGTTGGTTTATAATATTAAGTGTTTCATCCTTTCCTTGACAATTGATGTGTTATTTTGGCATAGAAATCCTATAAATTCCTAGAATGACATCAAATTCAACTAGAGGAAGAATGAAAAGATTCCAAAGAAGAACGTTCCCACAAACATCATCCAAAGTGGAATAATAAACATGATATGAGATCATCATAAAATTGGGTTTTAAAACTTCTAATTATACATCTAGTAATTTGGAAGGCATCTTGATACCCTTATTAAATTCATATATGTGAAATAATGGTTAAATATATAGTCAAATAAGTCATTATTATTTCTAGAGTGGATAGTAAGTGTACCTTTCACCACATCATTACCATTACCCTCATCAGAAATGGAAATCTCATGATATATCCCCCTTTTCTCAAATTAATAGGTTACTAACATTGATCATCATTAATAGCCCTTGAGTTCGGGAATTGGTTAGGATAATTTCCATTCAACTTACACTTGAATAAATGAAGTGTGGTAGGTACATTCTATGTAGATTTATCTAAATTGGTATTATTTTCAAACATCATCCTATCACTTCAGCCTTTAAATGGTTAACATTTATCCTACTAACACTTAAAGCATTTTCTGTATCCCTTAAGACAATTTACACCATGATTATTCCCACAATATCACTATAAAGGAAAGCACATCTTCTTCTCTCCATGTTTTCTAGATTTTCCTTTGAAATTCATCTTACTATTCTTATCAAACCCATGAGACTAATGTGTAATTCCAACCTCTATTTATACATTAATGGCACATTTGACAAATTATTCTTAACTTATGAAGTCTCTTATGGCTAAATTCATTTGGAGACTTTGATATATGCTACTGAATAATCGATCAACCTTACTTTCACATTGAATGATAATTCTAGAATCATACCTCACAAGTCTTGTAAAATTAGTCATGTAGGTACCAACGGATTTGAAAACCCTTTTATTTAACTCATGTAACTCCTCCATATTCATTTGAAGAAAATTAGGAAATTACTTATTGAAAAATAAGTTCTTCAACTCATCCCAATCCCTGGGGACAATTTTATATTTCTACCCCGTATTCTTCATTAGAGTCCACCATTGGTTTTTTACACCTTCTAAATGATAAACAGCTAGAATATCTTTCTCATGTTCCAAACATTAGAGAATATAAATATCTTTTCATTGGTATTGATTCATTTCTCATCCATTAGTGGATTAAAAGATCCACTAAAATAATGTGGATGATTCATCATAAAGGACTCAAAAAAATGATGTTCCCTTATTTTCTCATTTAGGAGTTCCACATGATTCATATATTGAGAATTTTTTCTATGTATTGAAATATTCATTTTAATTATATATCCAATATCATTCAGTCTCTCAAGAGGAAAATCATTTCATTTTCCATCATACTTATCATTAAAACAATTATTTAGGGTTTCATTCATTAATTAAATCCAAATTGAGTATTATAATATACACTAATCATAGCGGGGAACAAAATAATCATGAAAAATAAATTATAGTATTTATAAATTATGACACATTCTTTAATATATGACACCTTAGGTTCATCCTGTGTCATTCAAAATCATCATATTTTTAAATCCTTCTTTATTCTTTGTAAATAGTTCTTTAATTCCCAAAAAATATCCCACAAGAGTGTCAAAATAGGTGTGTAGCAAGTCCAATTTTCATGAAACAATTCTTAATTTTGTCTAACACAACACAGTGTTTTGGGGTTGTTACCCCTATGTCTATTTGTGAAAAATACATATCCACTTTAAGTATCTAAACAAGGATGTAATTCTTTGGAAACCACTCTCTTTATCCTTTAAAAAAATTACATGACATTTTTATACTATTTAAGACTGATCCTTTGACATATCCTTAGACATTCCCTTTGGGATATCACTTAGGTTTTTCTCATCCTAGTTTCTAAAGGTTAACTAAACCTTTTCTATGATTCCAACTATAGTGACCCTAACTTCTCATACACAGACATTATACAATTTTTTTGGAATATTTAATACATTACACAAACATGTTCTCAAATACTATATTATATTATTTCCTTTGGAAATATGTAAACATAAACACTGGTACATTAGTGAACTACATCATATCCTACTAAATTATTCGAAATTAGAACCCTTAATAGAAACATAATACATAGTTCATATCTTCATAACCTGGGGAAAGGAAACATATAAAAGGGTGAGCTCATATGCTCATTAAGGGTAAATAATAAAAATATGTAAGAATAAGCATGATCCTAAGGGTGTGATAGCATGAGAATAACATTTAAAAACCATACCTTTCATATAAAATATAATAATAATGAGTCATAGATTAAATATTTTACATTTATAAGACATGAATTATAAGGGGGACAATGAACATGATCCATGGGAGCATAAATTGGAATAAAAATGGAATTATGGAAAACACATAAACATAAAAAATGATTTAAACAGTAGTCAAGGATCTCTAGAAAGAAAACTATAGTGAAATTAGTTCACTCCCCAAACCATATTAGTAGTCAAGGTTCACTCCCAAGACCATCTTAGTGGAAAAATTCCTTTATCGAACTGGGTTCACCCCCTATTACCTGAATGTCCCAAAGGCCTTCATTTTTTATTGATTTTTGATAACCCTCCTTTCAAGGGATGACAGGGAACCCTTAAAAGGCCCGTAGGCTCAAATATTACATGGCCTGTAGGCTTAGAAGATTACATGACCCGAAGGTCTTAGGGAATTCAACCAGACTGTCTACAAGGAACTGTCCCTCCCCAGAATCTGCATCTTGATAGTAGCTCTCCACCTTTGCATAACCGTCTGGATAGGCTTCCCGTGCAAGCACAGGCTGGTACCGATGGCATAGCCATACCCTCTCATTCTAAAAATCCATTTGGCTCTGCTCTGGTGAGTGCACCTACTCTGAATCCTCTACTAGGGCTGCTCCTTTTTTGTAGTGTGTTTGGGGTCAGGCATTCATGTGGCCCGAAGGCCTTGGGGTTTCCCTAAGGCCTTAAGGTGGTCCGAAGGCCTTAAGGTGGCCCTAAGGCCTTTAGAATCAACTGTCTTGAAGGCCTTGGGTGGCCCTAAAGCCTTGCAGGACCCAAGGACCAAACTAGTGGCCCGGAGGCCCATGTATGTCTCATGAGATATAAATATTTACCCAGTGCATTAGATAGAGATATAAGTATCATCCATCTCTTAATTAAATCATAAAAATGTGTTCGAAAAAATCATAAACATTCATCATATCATAACCTATGAAATGAAATTTATATCATAAACATTTCATTATATTATAACCTATGGAAAAGAGATAAGTTTCATAATCATTTCATCGTAGCATAATGAGTGGAAAGAAGTAGGTTTTATGTACATATAACCTTTAGAAGAGAAACCAGTTTCTTAAACATCATTCCATATAAACTTGATCCATTAAGAGATAGAATATGAATGGTATCCATTCATTATATCCCCAGTAATTCATGAGTAACACCAATATATTTTATCTGAAATGGAAAATAATTTTTAATGGTTATTTAAAACATTTATTGAAAAAAATATACAATCTTCCTTGAAAAAATATATTAGAAAATCTTGAAAACCTTTTTATTTAAAAATAAATTATAAAAAATACTATGAAATATTTGAATAAATGATTTTTCATGACTTCATAAAATTTTATTATTGTCGTACATGAAATAACAATATTTCCTTTAACATTTTTTATAATATCCAAACCAACGTTATTTTGGAACATGACATGAATATTCCATTAAACACATTTTTTTAAATATTAAAACATGAATATGAATTTAGTTTTTAAAAAATAATATAGTCATAAAATATATTGGAAAAAAAATTATAAAACATAGTTTTGAAGGAAAATAGATTTCTAACTGAAAAGAGAAATAAAGTCATATTTTATTAAAATCAATTTTTTATTATATTAAATAACAAAGAGTGTAAATTGATAACAATACTTGAATATATAATAAATTACTAAATTAGAATAAAATTCATCAGAATTATTTATATATTGATTATAATGTTTTATCAATAGATGCATAATCATAAACAATCCTAATAAACGATGAGATTGTAGCGATAAATTATTAAACTTTGGTATCATTGAATCATAATATAAGGGAGAGAATAACATTACATGAATCATAAAATATCATCAAAATAATTATATTTATGATATAAATTGTCAAAGGGGGTGTACATTCACCATGTAAAAGTATAAGGGATCATAATATAACATGGGTCTCAAAGAATGAAAATTGAGACAAAATTCCCTTACTAATTTGGTAACATTTAAACCATAAAACCCATAAAATATATATAAATAAATGGATATGTAATTGAAAATAATTCCCATTATTATAATAATAAAATACATCTATGGGAATTATATGCACCATATTCAAGAAATAAGTGGTGAACATCGCTTGTGTCTCATAGAAAATAAAAGTGAGATGGGAATCCTTTACTACTTGAGTATCATTTGAATCCTAAGATCCATGAAATAATAAAATCAATTGGAAACTTTAATACCATTAAATAAATTAAATTCATGATATAACATGTCAGAATTTATTTTATACACCATATAAAAGAAACAAGTGATGAATATGGCATAAGTCTCGAAGAAATATAAATGAGACTAGAAATTCCCTTATCTTAAGTATTGACATGAATTTTACTCCTTAAATTATCCTTTATATTAAATATAATTTCATTATATATCTATTATAGAACCAAATTAATTTATATCACATTGTATATTAATTTATTATAACCTTTTATTACCTGTTTACAAATAATCCCATGTTAAAGTTATGTTTTGAGTAATAGTCACTTCATTTTTTATATATGTTTTGATTTGTTATATTTTTATTCCTATTACATTAATCATGATATAATTATCTAAAAATTATAACAATGATATAATTATTATATTTATTTGGCATATACATATGTGTGTATTTATAATAATCTACAAAATATTGAAATAAGAAATGAAATACACCATTCATAGAGGTAGTAGATCGTACGTACGCATGAATGTTGATTCCATTTTCATTTAATATTGAAATAAATAAAATTATATTACATATTTTCATTAAATATTTATTCTAATTTCATATATATAATATGTTTTTATTAAACTCATCCTTAATACATTCTTTGTAAACTTTGAATTAGTCAAATTTCTTCGTGAGGGGGTAATCCTCCATACACATGAACAATATTATCGTATTCCCAAAAAATGTAATGCATGAAGTTATGTGTAATATAAAAATTAAAGAATAATAATAAAATAATAAAAATTATTAATATTGAATACAAACCTAATTTTAATCATTATTCTTCACCTTTATGGGTAGTAATGGAAAAAAAACAAATGACATCGGTTCGCAAGGCGGTAGTCTGTCGTTCACAAAAAAAAGATTTTGTATCCCATTTTATAGAAGTGTGTGTGTTTTTAGGTCATAAAATAAACATAAATATATATATTTATTATAATGTGGTTTTTATGTATCAATGATATATAAATAATTAATATGGTTTTAGGAAGAAAAAATCAAAAATGTTTGTTGACGAATGTTACCTCTTATTTGGGTATCTCATTTTTTTGTAACAAAGGACTCCCTTGGTTGGTTTTATGCCTAATTTGAAGATTCTAGGATGAGAGGGGTGAATTTGGGATATTATTTATATAGGTAGTTTCTAATCCAAATGGATTTATATTTGTGAATAGAGGTTGATATGGGCAGCCATTTATATGGGTTGTGAGTGGAAAATGTAACGACCCGAACATTCATGAATAAATTTTTCTTTCTTTTATTTAATTAAATATCTTATGGATATAGAAAATACATGAACTTTATTTATCCAATTATATTTAAATGACTGTTAAGTATCATTACCTTTTATAATATAGTCGTTGAACAGTGATAACATGTCTTGTATAAATATAGGGTTTTAACCAATCCTTTTGACATAGACAAAAGAAGTGAGGGCCTCGATCAATAGGATCATTCCATTTGAAGCCCATTTATCATATATTTCAAGTGATATATCATTTATAGGATTTTACCTAAACTAATCCTAATGCTTAATCCAACAACTTAAGCATGAGTGAAACCATTTATAGAAGAAGTTCAAGCTCATCGAGATCATGGCCCAAACCATGTTCACCGAATAGCCCCAAGAAAGCCCCACCATTACATACCATACTCTTAGGAAATATACTAGTGTAATAAATGTATATCTAACAATACCCTCACATTATGATTGTGTGAATTATTTTTGTATATAATAAAGAATATACCATCATTTTATTATTCTTACTTTGTAAATGGTTTTTAAACAACAAATAATATTTTTAGTTAATATTTAAATTCAATTAAGAAATATAATTTGATGAATTAATTAATTTTTGAAATAAATAATATTTTAATAAAATATTATTACTAAATTTCATTTTATTAAATATAAATGATTGCATAATTTTTATGAATACAATTGTAATATTTATTAAGGTTTCAAAACTATTTTTGTCAAAACCCATGAATTTTCAATAAATATATGTTTTTATTTTAAAAGTGAAAATTTAAATATTTAGAAAATTATTTAGATAAAATGAATATTATTTTTGTAATCAATAATTCTAAATTATCCAATGGTGAATTTTTCATAATTTTCTGATACAATCAAGTTTTTAGTTAAAATTTAAATACCTTATAAATATATAATGTGTTTTATGACATCATAATGACCCAATAGTGATGTAAAAAAATAATATAAAACAGATATTCGGTTAATATATGTTTTAAATTTAAAATAATATGATTTTTTATTTGTTTTATTAATTTTAAAATTCCTTAGTGGGCCCTCCAAAATTGATAAAATATTTTACAATTTTAAAATGATTTCCTTGAGAGTGTGACTCACCTCCACATAATCAAGCCTAATATTTTAATATGTTAATACATTGGACTTATAAAATAAATTTTTCCACTCCACACTAGAAAACCCCATGGGAAAAACCATATGAAGGTTTGTGGTTTTGAATATTTAATTATATAAATTCTAAAACCTATGTTTGTGAAATATTAAAGAATTCCCCTCTCATTTCCTATATAAGCCCACCCAATATCCCACTTATATTAACTCAAAATCCTTGTATCACATCCCTAATATACCATAAATTCTCTATAATCCTCCCAATTCACCCCAATCTCTCAAGAATCCCCTCCTCAAGCTCTTGAATTTACACACTCAAGTAAGGGATTTCTTCTTTTATCACTTGGGTCAAGTCTCTTTATGTTGTTATTTGATTTTATATTCAATTAAAAATGTTGGGGTATAATTTATCACCTAACCCTTACTTATTTTATTATGTTAAAATGATTATATACCTATTTTCTCTCATTAATCCCTCCCATGCACACCTGTTACCATGCCAAAATTTCATAAGAGTTATTCCATTTCTCCAATTTCTTCAAATTTATTTATTATGTTTCACCTTCTATTTGAAAATTACATTTGTTAGGACGTGTATCTATATGGCCCCCATACTGTATTTTTCATTTACATATGATGAGATACCCCTCGCTCTCTCATCAACCATTTTTATGAATTTTTATGTCACGTCGTTATGCTGCCGAAATTGCACTGTGATTTTCCAAGCCAAAATCATTGTGTAGTGAATACCATACCCATTTAATTATCAAGTTTATTCTATTTTATGCACATATATAAATTTAATGGTACATAAATGTATTTATTACACCTTAATTTATCATGTAAAAACTTATGATGTTGAATTATTCAATTTTATATGATCCATTTGGAACACTTATGCATGAAATGAAATGATTATAAAGGGTGCACCCGGATAGCACTCCAATGCATTGGGTAATGTTTAGTATCATGATAATCCAAGTGAAATGAGGTTTTAATCATGTTAATTCAAGTTGAGTATTTAGTCATGTTAATTCAAGTGAAATTAGGGTTTAATCATGTTAATCAATGTGCAACGAGCATTGGCTCATGCTAACATTGTGTTTTATGACATTACCACATATCGATGTTATGATAATCATGCTATATCATTTCTTTATGTTCATGTTTCTCTTATTCTCCATTGATATGTCTATTTCCTAACATGTATTGTATTCTTCATGTTATGTCTTTTTTACTCCCTTATTTGGCATTATAGCTCACCCTTTTCTTATGTATATCCTCAGGTTATCCAATGTAGTAATAAGTATAAAGGAATGATTTGGTCAGGTAATTGAAATTTTCAATAAAGATGTTTTATTTTATGTTTTAAGTTGTTATGTAATTTTTCTAATTTCCCATGACACTAGACCTCTCGATCCACAGAGTTTTCTTAAGTGAATTTTTATGAAATAAATCTTGTTTAAGCATGTAATAAAGAGCAGGGTTGTTGTAGTTGGTATCATAGGATAGGTTTTTTTTATTTTTGGGATTAGGATTGGAAAACCCTATTGAAATCCTTAGAGATAATATTAATTATAATAAAAACATACCTAAATTTTAGTGAGTATAGAGTAAGTGTTTTATCAACAAAATACATCCATGTATGGATAAAAACAAGTAGAGGTGGCATTGGCACAAATGTATCTAGGGGAAAAACCTAAAAGCACCGCTTTGAGCTAGAATCGAATAAGAAAAGGTGCACAACAACTGTCCTTGTTTCACTCTTGGTTTGACACTCCCAGGGGATTTTCTTTGTTAAATTAATAAGCTTAGTATGAACCATTATTAGGGGAATAAAAAAATTCCCCTAACAATATATGTTTGGAAGTAGATCATGGATAACTTAGACTGAAGACTATAAATTCATATGTTAAGGAAATAAATGTAATTCATAAGCTATCCCTTTTTGTCATTGGATTCCCTTTTATGTGTTACCCCTAAAATTCCTTTAATTCCATCCAATGACCAGCAATAGGAGGACTCAGGCTAAAAACTGATGTGAAGATCAATGTGATGATTGTTCTAATGAGTTGCCCAATCTGATGGTAGTAGGAAACGCAAACCTTGTCATGATACTCTCTCATTTAACTCAAGTTTTGAATAGAAACGTGGTTCAAGAGGAATGTTCAACCCCCCCCCCCCCCCCGAATAAAGAACAAGATGCAATCGAGAGCTTCATGAGACAAATCCATCCTACATTTAATGGATCATATGATCCCTCAATTGTCGAATAATGGATCAACTCCATTGAGAAGATCATCTCCATAATTCATTGCTCTGAGAAAGAGAAGTTTCTTCTGGTTTCTTATCGTATGGAGGGTGAAGCTGATCAATGGAAGAAATTGATCTAAAATACAAATCCTGAGGAAGAGAGCGAGGCATTGGAAAATAAGTATTTCCAGAAAAAAAAATTCAATAAATATTTTCATCGCACCCTCCAACTTAAGATGGAAAGGTAATTCCTTACTCTCAAGCAAAAAGATGGCGAATTTATCAGAGCGTGCAAGGAAAACATCACAAGGATTGTACGATACACCTCCAGGTTTTTCGTTACCCCCTGAATATAAGTTTGACCATTTCTTTCCTAGGATAAACCCTAGCCTACGGAAATCCCTAGTGATCTATTACTTCAATAGCTATGAGGAAATTTTCTAATGTGCCCTCAAAGTCAAAATAGAGATCTGTGAATCTTAGGGGAATCATGGGGATAATAATAGGAAAGTGGAATTTAATTCTGGTGGTCTGATGGACAAATCCAATGGTGCTAAAAAATTATAGCACCCCACTTGCCAAAAGTGGAGAAAGAAGCACCTAGGAAATTACCTGATGGGGGTGAAGAAATTCTTTAGGTGTGGAAGATAAGGGCACCTGTCCATTAATTGTCGGAAAAAAACCTACAGTTATCACAGAGGAGAGGAATGCTCAATTCAACCCTAAATAAATTTTTCATTGCTTCAACTGCAAAGAACAAGGGCACTTTGAAAACTAGTTCCCTAAGCCAAGGGTTTTCAGAGGCAACCAACAACCTCCAAGGCAATAAGGGAGATATTTTTCCATCACTACCACTAAAAAAAATACTGACAATTAATTGGTGATAGGTATTCTAGTTATCCATTCAAGAATTGATAATTTAATTTTTCATTCTGTTTCTACGCATTCTTTTATATCCCAAAAGTTTAGTAGAATAATCCAAACACCACCAAAAATCATGGATGTAGTGATGTCAGTGAGAACATAAAATGGGGAAATTGATTTATCCCATGAATATAACTCCTCCCCTATCACAATTTGTGGATTAAACTTCCTAGATAACCTATTCATACACCCTCTGGTGGAATTTTATGTAATTATTGTAATGCATTGGCTTTCCCTATATATAGAAAAAATAAATTTTCATGGGAGGGAAATCACTCTCCATATGGTGAATCAACCCCTGGTTTTGCAAAAGTGAAAGGAGGGCGATGAATCTTCTATAAAACCATCATCTCAAGAGTCGATATTATATCCCTATTAGCATGCGTATCTTTCTCAGATGATTGATTCTAAGGAAGAAACCATCCTTGAAGACATTCCTATTGTGAGGGAATTCACTAAAGTGTTTCCTAAGGAGTTTCCTGGTCTTCCTCCTAGAAGAGATGTGGAATTCAAGATTGATTTTATAGCTAGGGAATTTCCAATATCCAAGACTTCATATATAATGGTTTTTTTGGAGCATGATGAGCTAAATAAATAACTATAGAAGAATCTAGATAAAGGGTTTATATGCCCATGTGTTTCACCATGGAGTGCATGAGTCCTCTTCATCAAGAAGAAGGATGGGTCTATGTGCCTTTTCATTAATTATCATGACCTCAACAATATCATGATAAACAACAAGTATCCTCTGCCACGAATTGATGACTTGTTTGATAAGCTATGTGAAGCATAATACTTATCCAAGGTGGATCGGTGGTCAGGATATTACCAAGTAAGGGTGAATAAGGAGGATATCCCCAAGATTAATTTTCATACAAGGTATGGGCACTATGAATTCATAGTAATTACTTTTGGACTCACTAATTCTCTAATAACTTTCATGGACATGATGAATAGAGTTTTTAGATATTACCTTGAAAAATTTGTTGTAGTATTTATAGATGATATTCTAGTATAATCAAAAACCAAGGAGGAGAATGAGGAGAATATAAGCACTATACTAGAGACCTTGCGAAAGGAGAATCTCTTTAAAATGTACATCAAGTGTGAGTTATGGTTGAAGGAAGTATCATTATTGGGTCATATAATCATAGGAAATGGGATATCTATGGATCCATCTAAGACAAATGAAATTGAGGGATGGTCGAGCCCAACATCTATAATGGATATCCATAGCTTCCTTGGGTTAGCTAGATATTATCACCGATTTGAGAGAAATTTCTCATGATTTTCAAACCCTCATACCAAGCTAAATTGGAAGGGATTCAAGTTTTCTTGGAGTGATGAATTCAAATATAGATTTAAGGAGTTGAAAAGGAGGATTATAATTGTTCCCATGATCACAATACCCACAATTGGATAACTTTTTGTGGTATTCAGTGATGCATCAAAGGAGGTCACAGGCTATGTGTTGGAAAAAAATGACAAAGTCATTGCCTATGCTTCCAGCAAATTGAAATTTCATGAGAAAAGTTATCCAAAAAATGATCTGGAGTTGAATTTTGTAATCTTTTCTTTAAAATTTTGGTGGCATTATCTCTTTGAGGAGAAGTGCGAAATATATACAGATCACAAAATCCTCAAGTATATATTCACATAGAAAGATTTGAACATGTGCCAACGAAGATGGTTAGAGATGATCAAATACTATGACTGCTCAATTCACTACAATTTGGGGAAAGAAAATAAAGTGGCAGATGCTCTATGTAGAAAGTACACAGTGATACTATCATTGATGAGAATTGAAAAGGATCCAATCTTCTTAGATTTGATGAATATGGAAATGGGAATCATAAAGAAGGGAACATCAAAAATCCTTTCAAAAATAATTTCTCAACCTTATGTTTTGGAAAGGTTAAAGGATGCTCAAAAGGAAGATGTGGGAATTTAGAAGAAAGTAGAAACTGTTAGAAAAGGGTAATCCTCAGAGTTCAGTGTTAATGAAGAGGGAATTATGATATTTGGGTTAAGACTTTGTGTTTTATCAAATATGTAGTTAAATAAATAACTTTTGGATGATTGACATGGTTCAAATTTATCCATTCCCCTAGGAAACACAAATATGTACCGAGATCTCTGAGAGCATTATTGGTGGGATAACATGAATAACAAGATCGCTGAGTATACATCAAAGTGTCTGATATGTCAGTAATTGAATTCTAAGAGGCAGAAGTCTAAGGGGATGATTCAACCATTACCCATACCAATATGGAAATGGGAGAACATCGTCATGGACTTTGTCACCAGACATTTGAAGACATCCAAAGGAAACAATGCTATTTGGGTTTTTGTGGATCATCTTATAAAGACTACACACTTTATTGAAATTTTCAAGGATTTATTATTGGATCATCTGGAATGGATATACATTAGATAAGTGGTATGGTTGCATAGATTACCACTATTGATTGTATCCGATAAATGCCCAAGATTTGAATTTTTTTTTGAAGAGTCTCCAATACGCTCTAAATATTGAGCTGAACTTCAGTACGGCTTATCATCCTCAAAATGATGGTCAATCTGAGTAGACTATCCAAACACTTGAGTATATGTTGAGAGAATTCTCAATGGAATTAAAAGGATGATGGGATAAACATCTTCCTCTAGTTGAGTTCTCTTATAATAATAGCTTCCACTCAAGCATCCAAATGGCTCATTCTAAATCCCTTTTATGGGAAAAGGTGCAGAACACCAGAATGTTGGGATGAAGTTGGGGAGAGAAAAATCCTAGGTCCAGAAATGGTCGAAGAAATGGTGGAGAAGATTAATACCATCTAGTAGCACATTAAAGCTGATCAAAATCGGCAAAATTACTATGTAGATAATGGTCGACGAGGCCTAGATTTTGATGTTGGGGACATGGTATTCCTTTGCATATCACCTTGGAATAGTGTTATGATATTTGGTAAAAAGGGAAATCTTAGTCCAAGGTAGATTATCCCTTTTGAGATCCTTGATCGCATTGGAGCAGTGTCCTATCGACTAGCACTCCTACCGAACATGTCTCAAATACCTGAAGTATTCCATGTATCACTCTTGAGGAAGTACATACCTAACGCATCGCATGTACTCAATCCATAGGTGGTGTCATTGGAGAATGAACTCTCCTATGAAGAGAAGTCGGTGAAGATCTTGGATCGTAGGGAAAAAATTTACAAAATAAGACAATGCCCCTTGTCAAAGGATTGTGGAGAAACCGTAAGTTTGAAGAAGCAACATGGGGACCAGGGGAAGTGATGAAGCAGAGTTACCAATATCTTTTTTAGTGTAGGAAAAATAAATTTTAGGGGTGAAATTTATAACGGTGGGAAGGTTGTGACGACCCGAACAATCATGAATAAAATTACCTATCTTTTATTTAATTAAATGCCTTATGGATATATAAAATACATGTACTGTTTTATCCAATTGGATTTAAATGACCATTAAGTATTATTACCTTTGATAATATAGCAGTTGAATAGTGATTATTTGTCTAGTATAAATATTGGGTTTTAACTAATCCTTTTGACATAGACAAAGGAAGTGATGGCCTCGACCAACAAGATCATTCCCTTTGAAGCCCATTTATCATATATTTCAAGGGATATAGCATTTTTGGGATTTTTCTTAGACCAATCCCAAGAAAAGATCCAACAACTTAAGCATGAGAGAAATTGTTTATGGGAGAATTTCAAGCTCATCAAGATCCTGGCCCAAACAATGTTCACCGAATATCCCCAAGAAAGCCCCACCATCGCATACCATACTCTTAGGGAATATACTGGTGTAATAAAAGGATATGTAACAAGACCCTGGAATTATGATTCTGTGAATTATTTTTTTATAGAATAAATAATATACCATAATTTTATTATTGTTACTTTGTAAATGGTTTTTAAAGAATAAATAGTATTTTTTGTTAACATTTAAATTAAATTAAGAAATTTATTTTCATGAATTAATACGTTTTTGAATTAAATAATATTTTAATAAAAGATAATTACTAAATTACTTTTTATTAAATATAAATGATCTTATAATTTTTATGAATACAATTGTAATATTTATTGTGGTTTTAAAACTATATTGGTTAAAACCCATGAATTTTCAACAAATGTCAGGTTTTATTTTAAAGGTAAAAAATCACATATTTAGAAAATTATTTATATAAAATGAATTTTTTTTGTAATCAGGATGTCAAAATTATCCAATGGTGAATTTTTCATTATTCTCTATGACAATCGAATTTTTTGGTAAAAATTAAATACCTTATAAATATATAATGTGTTTTATGACGTCATAATGACCTAATAGTGATTTAATAAAATATTATAAAAGTTATATTCATACAATATATGTTTTACCTTTAAAATAATGTGATTTTAGATTTGTTTGATTAATTTTACAATGCCTTATTGGACCCTCCAAGACTTATAAAATATTTTAACATTTTAAAATGATTTCCTTGAGAGTGTGATTCACCTCCACATAAGAAAGCCTAATATTTTAATATTTTTGGCCATTGGACATATAAAATAATTTTTCATGTTCCACATTTTCAAAAAAAACATGGGAAACCATCAGAATGTTTGTAATTTTGAATATTTAATTATATAGATTCTGAAATCTATATTTGTGAAATATTAAAGAATTCCCCTCTCATTTACTATATAAACTCACCCACGCTCCCACTTATCATAACTCATAATCCTTTTAGAACATCCCTACTCTTCCCTACTATCTCTATAATCCTCCCAAGCTTCCCCAATCTCTCAAGAATCCCCTCCTCAATCTCTTCAGGTCACACACTCAAGTAAGGGATTTCTTCGTTTCTCGTTTTTGTCCAAGTCTATTTATATTGTTATTCCCTTTTATATTCAATTAAAAATATTGGGGTATGATTTATAACCTCACTCATACTTAAATCCTTATGTTTTAATGATAATATACCTCTTTATCTCTCATTAACCCCTCCCATGTACACCTGTTACCATGCTTATATTTCATAAGAGTTATTTCATTTCTCCTCTTTCTTCAATTTTCTTTGTTATGTTATGCCATCTATTTCCAAATTACATGTGTTTAGACATGTATCTATATGACCCTATTACTTTACATTTCATGTAAATATTATGATATACCCCTTTCTCTCTCATCAACCATTTTTATGAAGTTTTGTTTTACGTCGTTAGGCTTCCAAAATTGCACCGCGGGTTTCCAAGGCAAAATCAATGTGTAGTGAATTCCATACCCATTTCTCTATCAAGGGTATTCACCTTTATTCATATATACATATTTAATGGTACTTACATGTCTGTATTACACATTAATTTATCATGGAATAACTTATAATATTGAATGATTTCATGTTATATGATCTATGTGGCACACTTATGCATGAAATGAAATGTTTATAAAGGGTTTGCCCTGATAGCATTCCAATGCATTGGGTAATGTTTAGTGTCATGATATGCCATGTGCAATGAGGGTTTACTCATGCTAATTAAATTTAAATTAGGTTTTAATCATGATAATTCAAGTGAAATGAGGGTTTAATCTTGCTAATTGAAGTAAAATGACGATTTACTCATGCTAATCCATGTGCAATGAGCCTTCGCTCATGCTAACATCATGTTGTATATCATTAACACATTTCTGTGTTATGATAATCATGCTATATCAAGCCTTTATGTTCATGTTTCTCCTATGCTCCATTTATATTTCTATTTTCTAACATGTATTTTATTCTACATGTTATACCTTGTTTACTCCCATACTGGGCTTTATAGCTCACCCTTTTATTATGTATGTCCTCAGGTTATCCCTTGTGGTGTTAAGTGCGAAGGAATGAGTTGGTCATGTAAACAATGTTTTCAATAAAGACGTTGTATTTATTTTTTAATCTGTTATATAATGTTCCTAATTTCACAGGACACTAGTCCTATCAATCTTCGGAGTTGTTTTCAGTGAAAGTTTATGTAATAAATCGTGTTTAAGAGTGTAATAAAGAGCAGGGTTGTTATAGAAAACATGTAAATTTTTGAAAAAGAGAATTACACCCATTTCATTTACATGTAAATTAACTCTAAAAATGGGATGAATTAGACACATGAAGTTATAGGGTTGAAATATAGTAATAAAATTGGTTTTCTGCACGTTTATAATTCATTTTCCCCTTATATACAAATTTTAGTCCACTGGTAACTTATTTTTCTATTAATCACCATGATTAAATTTAACTTTTTTAAGTACTTAATTTGAAAAAAAAATGTGTTTCATATATTATAAATTATAAATTATTATTATTATAAATATGGAATCCATTTTTCAAAATTAAATTTCAATAAGTTTTAAAAATAAATTTAAAATTAATCCCACAGATGGACGAAACAATGGGGTTTTAAAGTGAAAATGTTAAAAAGTTTGAAATGTTTTTATGTCCAATTTGAATAGTAAATCGATTAAAATGACCTAAATTGTATTAATAGGATTATAATTGATATAATTCGAAATTAAATCCAATTATAAATAAAATTTAAGTATATAAATAAATTAGTTGAAATGTATGTTTTCAATTAAAATTCGGTATTTTTCACTATTTATCCAAAAATGAAATATTTCAGAAATAACCCAAACATTTACCCTAAGATATTTATTAACATTATAAATTCAAACAAAATAAATTAAATTTCTATAAGTGTAAAAAATTTATTTTATTGTTATTCACAAAAGGTCATAAAAACCAGTTTTTTTCAGAAAATAGTATTTTCAAAACATATAAATACTTTGTCAAAAATTATATATTTTAATATAAAAATGATTAATTTATATAAAAACATTATAAATCATATTTATAAAGTATTTATTACTATTAATATTAATATTTATAATGTCTAGGTAATAACTATATTGTTAAAATATTTATAATAGTAAAATCTTTCTTTATAGAAAGCCAATGTTGTGTCTTACACAAGTTAAGGCGGTGTTGCATTTAGCTCAATCATAACTTGGTGTTTTCAAAAATTAAATCTTAACATTGTGTTGTGTAAAATTAAATCTATCAAAAACAATTAATTTATTTGGAAAAAATTTCATAAAAACTCATAGTGTTATAATAGCTCCAGTATTATCACAACATATTTTATTTTGAGAGATACATAGACCAGTATCTATGAGAGTTTGTTTTATATATAGATATTTTTCAAAATAACTTCTAATAGATAAAAATTATGATTTTAAAGTGGATACTATTAGTAATTGTTGTGTATTTATACACTTTGAAACTAAATCCTCCCCTAAAATTTGACATGTTCCAATAGTACTTTTTATATCCATCATAAAACCTTAAAAGTTCGTAGAAAATTAACATTTAAGTAAACATATATTTTTATAAGAATAAAAAACCAAAATTAAAAGGTTCCTTTTTGGTAATGGAAAAAGGGGTTTACCAATTTATTATTTGATTCCATTAGAATATCTTAGAATCTTCTATATAAACATATTGGTAACATTAGTTTTTCTAGAATATCTATTAGATTAATCAAACATTTTTTCAAACATCAATAAAGTTTTTGATCAACAGATATCTCAGATTCTTTAAGATATATTTTGATAGAAGTTACCATCAGATAAATTATACTTGAATAAATATTAAAACAAAAAATATTGAGTAAGTCTCTATTATATTTATGTTGAGTTAAAATATTTCCTTCCAATTTGTCACTGAATTTTAAAATAATGTAAAAAAAGGTTAAGTTCTCCCATCATGATCATATTGATTTCATATTTTAAAAATTCCAAAAAAAATATTTGGAGAGATATTTTTATGTTAAACCAAAAAAATTGTAATTTTCATCAATATGAACAATGATAAATTCATTAAAAAACTATTTTTATAAAAGTATTATGATAAAAATTTCTAGTAACAAAATTATTTTGACATAAAAAAATTTATAATTATATCTTATTAATATATATCCCCAACGGTTTCAATTAAGTTACCCTTTATTTATATATTTTAATTATTTAATGTTTATAGGTGTTGTTTTTTAGGGTTTGGAAGACTCTTTAAATGTTTTATGGGATTTTATGGAGGTGAATGGTTTGCAAACAGTTAGTACAACCCATGAAACTCTATAAGAAACCATGGAAAGAAAGACCGAGGCTACTAGGTAGGAACACTATTATGCACACAATTTAGCCAAACTATGTGAATATGCAGGTGTAACCATGAAAATTTTAACATATAAGAAAACATGGTTGGAACACATGTTTCCTAACCATTTTATCCAATCATGAAAAGGGGGTTTTTAGGTAGTGGATAGTAAACCGTTTGCACACAGTTTTCCTAAATGTTCCCTTAAACTATGCATAGTTCAAAAATTAGATCCTTAAATTGTGGATATCACTCCTTATTACCTAAAACTACTTTTTTTCTTCATTGATGACCCTAACTTATTTTTCACTCCTCTAAATGGATGTGGCAACTCTCCCCTTCCATCTGGGAGTGATCTGTTATAAAATATTGGTGTGATTATAGTCAGATTACTTGGTAAGTATCTGTTCCAGGTGGTTTTCTTAGATCCATTCTTCTTAACTCTCTTAGATTCACAAATATATTCCATTGGGGATATTTATATATATATATATATATATATTACATTTTATTCATTTAATGTTGATATATGGCTGCGTTGATGTTAGGGAATAAGATATAAGGTGGCTTTTGGATTTTTAACCCAGTTTTAATGAAGAATTTGCATCGTTTTTCACTTCTATCATAGTTTCTATGGTAAGTGTCTCCAATATCGACTCCAATTATTTTAACATGAAGGATTGTTTTTAAATTTTTTAAATTACATTATTTTTATTTTGAAATTATTGTTTTATTCTTGATAAAAACCTTCTTTACTAATATTTTGTGAAATTGTGGAATTGTTGTGAAAAGTGTTTTATTGAATGATTTTAAAATTGGTTTTTTTGATTCATTTAAGGAAAAAGGTTTTGTGGAAGAATTTTCAATAAAAAATTGTTTTATTGAAATGGATTGACATAATATTTTTATCATGGTTTTGGCATAATTGGTCTGTGTGTGTTCATTTTCATTGACGTGGCCCTATGGAAGGGGTGTTTTCCAATAGATAATTGGTATGTGGTTACCTTGTGACAACTTGTTAGATCAATGAGAGACCTCTCATGGGCATAAAACTATCATATATGAATGTACATGTGGATATTTGGATATCTTGAATAGAATGGATATGTGAAAATAGAACATTGATAAATGGATTTAAAGAGTTGTTTGGTTTCCTTCCATAGAAATGGATTTGATTTGAGAAAACTATTTTGTTATGGAAATTTTTTTATACTCTGATAAAAAAATGTTTAAAATTGTTTTATATAGATAGTTTTATATAAATTTTCTAACATGTTCTATCCTAGTGATACGATTTGGGAATTCATCAGGGGAAAACCTACTCAGTTTTATTTCTCACCCCCTGCTTGGGAATATTTGTGAATTTTAATATATTGTTTATTTAAACATTGGTTAATTAAAAGTATCACATTTATTTAGTTATTATTCATGATAGTTTTTCATGGATTTTGGATTTGGATCTTAGAACATTTTGGGAGCTGTGGAGTCAGGGGTCTTGGAGTCTCTGAGTTTTTTTTGTTTTATCTTTTCCTTTCTTTTTTTCATGTTTAGTTTCTACATGGTAATTTGATATGGTTAATGGTTGTAGTTCATCTCTATTATTAGTTGTTAAACTTTGAGATTTATAAGTATTTATCATGCATCATATAGTGGTTATTTGGTTATGGTATTCTTGGTGAAGTTTTTTAAATTATCAAATGGAAAATTTTCCCTTAATTATATTGAATCCCTTGGAATTGTTTTCTACCTTTGGTATCTTAGAGATGTCGCTTATGTTCATGTAACATTATACCACCTTATAAAGAAAATTAGGATGGGCATGATGACACAAATGGTAACAGTTTTGGCTATCCCATATTCCATTTTAGACAATGGGTATTGGTTTTTTGGTCTTGGAGTTAAAAATAATTATGATTTAGTCCTAGAGTCAGGATGGTAGCAAGGAGTATGATTGTTGGAAATTTGAAATGTATAGGATAACAAGTCATATAAAACCTATTTTTGTTGGAATTCATGTGACCTGAGATGTTGGTAGTTAAGTTTTTGGAGAAACTTATATTAGTTTTTATCTCATTGTCATAGGGTTAGACAATGAGAATAGCATGACATGAATTGATAGAAATAATTTCCCACTATGAGTGAATATTTCATCATTGTTGATTATTTATTATTTGGTGGAAAAATGTTAATTTTTGAAAAGTTTTGAAAAAAAAATTCAAAAGTGAGATTTTGAAAAATGTGTGATAAGGATATTTTATAATTTGTTTTATTTTCAAAATGATGGTGGACTTTTCAAAATTGGATTGAAAAATGGAAAGTGTTTATTTTTATAAAGAATTTTTTTAATCATTATGATGTGGTAAATATGAAATTTTTAAGACTCCAATTTCTATAGAGTGATACATAAGGTTTTTTTTGTGGTTATATAAAATGGAACTCATTAGGCATCATACAAACTAACCAGAAGAGGATGTGGAGAATTTGGATGCACTTGATACAAAGGTAAACCAACTACTGGTTCATCATATTTTCCAAGATTTTTAAGCCATGGATTGAGGGAATTGAAGGGATAAACCAAGGTAAGTTGATCATTTTTTTCAGTTCTATAATAATAATCCACCCAACTTTCATGGTGATTCAAAACTCAAAAAGGAAAAGGTGTGGATAAATAAGATAAATCAAATCACTAATTTCCTTAGCACACCAGCAGAGAAAAATTTCAAGTTGGGAACGTATATTTAGGAGTATATTGTATGTTAATGGCATGATTTAGATGTTCAGGATAAATTAGACCAAATAATTACATGAGATGATTTTAAATAATTTCTCAACAAACAATTCTATCCTAGCATATTTAAAATTTATAGAGAAATATGATTTTTTAGTTAAAAGTATTTAATCCTCTTACTGAAAGATTATGCTGATAAATTAATGAATTTAGAAAAAAAATTCACCTATATATCTTGATAGTTTATCCTTGAAGTCATGCATTTTTTAATTAGGATTCTCTTAATGATTTTCATGTTAAATATAATGGATTATATAGAGATGGTCAATAGTGTGATTGTGGAATAAAGGGACATCAAAAAACTATGGGTGGAGGGGTAATGTTTATACCTATGGGAAACAATGGGATCACTAATACTGGTAATGAGAAGAAAAGTGGAACCTATTTCCAAGGTTGTAGCATTACTCATAAACATATGTCTAGATCAGTGAATCTTTCTCTAAGACCCATCAGTAAAGATGGATGTTTTCAATGTGGTTTGTTTGAGAAAATGATGCAAGACTTTATAGAACCGCCTAGAGAATGCCAAAATTTCAATCAAATGGAAAATTTGTACAATTATTGTCAGAGTGCTCCAATGTTCGGTGTTAGGGACACATCTCATGTTTCACAGACATCATATACTTTGATTTTATGAGGGAAACAGAATACCTCTCTTCATAAAAAATTGAACTAGACATGGTGATTCTATAAATACCCTGACTCCTTAGGTATTGAAATCTAAATAGGGAAATAAAGAACCAAGTATAGTGAGTAAGAAGTTATATGGAGCTGAGAAAGTGATTGTGGGTGATCAATCAGGACCATCGACTATGAGAGGTATGATTATTATTAATTATACCCCTATCCAAGCCTTGTTTGATATGATTTCATCCTATTAATTTATTTCTTCTTGTGATGTTGATCTTTTATGATTAAATGTTGAGATAATTCCTTCAATTTAAAAACATAAAACCCCTCTTTTTCATAAAGACTATTTATCATTTAGGTGTATAGTATGTTCTATAAATGTTGATACATATTATTATATATAGGATTTATCTATGCATTATATGGACATCTATGACATAATATTGGGTATGGATTGGTTGACTATGTTCAAATATCACATCGATTATTATTCCCAAATGGTTTGTTTTATGACTGATGATGGCATCATGCATTTCTTAAAAGGAGATCAGAATGTAAAGGTAGGGTAAAAGATCTTTTTAGAACCATTAGTTGGAACAATACCATACCAGTTGGTAGAAATAACTTTTTCGTTGATGGAAGAGATCAATAATAGTATTTTTATAGTGTTTTTTGAGCAATTTCTGTATGTTTTCCTAAAAATATCTTAGTGATTACACCCAAAATATATGTGGAGATTAGTATTTCTCTCCTTCTAGGGACTTATCAAATTTCCCTTTAGTATTATTGGATGGAACTAACAGATTTAAGGTAATTCCAAGTGAATTTGGAAGAGCTATAGAGTAAAGGATTCATTCATCCTAGAATGTATCTATGGGAAGCAGTAATGTTTTTTGTCAAAAAGGTGAATAGAAATCTTTTTTTGTGTGTGGATTATTATAATCTTAACCAAGTTATGATAAATTATTGGTATCCAATTCCATGAATCTATGATATATATGATCAATTGAGAGGATCTTAATGGTTCTCTAAGATTGAATTACACTCAGGATATCACCAATTACAATTTTTGAAAGATGATATTCGAAAATTATCTTTTAGGAGTAGATATGGCCATTTATAGTATGTGGTTATGCCTTTTGGTCTTAAAAATTATCCATTAGTATCTATGTAATTAATTAATCATGTATTTCAAATATATTTGGATTCTATTATGGTGTTGTTTGTGGATGACATATTTTTGTATTCAGGGACAAGGTTTGAGCATGAGCAACACTTGGAGATAGTGTTGGGTTTATTTTGGGATCATCATTTGTATGAAAATTTATCAAAGTTTGGTTTTTAGATACAAGAGGTATGTTTTCTTGTCCATGTAATCGTGGAAAGTGGTGTTTATGTGGATTTAGAAATGACAGAAATTACTATCTCTTGGAAACTTCCAAAGAATATCTTTGAGATAAGCAATTTCATTATTCTGATTGGTTATTAGCGATGATTTATTTTTGATTTTTCATGACTATCTTCACCTTTGAAAACTTTGGAAAGGAAAATGTTCCATTCTAATTGAATAAGTAATGTCAAAATTATTTTCAATAATCTAAAGTTCATCTTACATCAGCACTAATCTTGATTTTTCTAGACTCAGGACAAGCATATGTTGTGTATTTTGATACATTAGGATCTCAATGGGGATGTGTAGGAAGATCATGTTCTTCCTTATGGCTCATGAAATTTATGGTTTCAAGAGAATAACTACACAACACACAATTTTTAGTTAGATATTTTATTCCATGCTTTGAATACATGGATTCATTACATCTTTGGTGAGAAATTAATAGTGTTTACAAATCATAAGAGCATGAAAAATATTTTCTCACAGAGATATTTGAATATGAGATAAAGAATATAGATGGAGTATCTCCAAATGTTTGACTATGACTTGATTTATACACCAGGTAAAGGTAATTTGGTGGTAGATGCATTAACTAGAAATTCATATGGATAGTTGGACAAATAGGCTTAAAATCAATGTAATTTTATGTTGGTGATAGATGACATGTAATTAAATTGGCAAGACGGATGTATTGTTATATTTTTCCTTCATGTTTCTTTTATTATGGGTATGGTTGTGATTGTTAAAGAGGCATATTAATCTGATAAAAAATTTATTGTGATGAGGTAAAAACTCAATGTTGGGGATACCATTTAGGTATGGAGGCTGGATGGGAGTTCACTTTTATGGTTCTGAAATTATATAGTCAAACCTATGGATTTTATCGAATAAATTCTCCATTCTTAACACCATTTGAAATGGGATGTTCATATTGGAATATAGAAGATGTATTAGGAACTCAAAGAAATTTTTGTGTCAGTTCAAATGAAAAGGAATGTGGCGGAGTTTTTTTTAAGATGCTTATCATGATAAAAAAAGTTAATGTAGAGCACTGGTGACTAGTAGGTATGTTATCATTTTTACCTATCCCTCTTTGGAAATGGGAGCAAATATCCAAGGATTTTGTAATAGGTCTCCCAAGAATGGTTCAGAAGGATAATGCAATTTGGGTGATAGTGTATAGGTTTAAAAAGATTTCACATTTCACCCATATTCATTAATCCCATATAGTGTAGGACTTATCTAAAATATATATCCAAGAATGATAAAGGGGAATGGCATGCTAGTTTTAATTGTATCAGACCAATATCTAAGGTTTATGTATCATTTCTAGAAATACATTTAGTAATCCTTTATGAGTTAGTTTACCATGAGTATGTAATATCATGCTCA
This sequence comes from Viscum album, assembly GCA_963277665.1. Lineage (NCBI taxonomy): Eukaryota > Viridiplantae > Streptophyta > Magnoliopsida > Santalales > Viscaceae > Viscum > Viscum album. The sequence continues at coordinate 278,162,432 of OY728123.1, read as the reverse complement.
GGTAGATGAACTATATGAAAGGTTGATACAAATGTTTGAATACATGCTTTAGGTTTGTGTAATAGATTATTCTCATCTTTATTGGATGGAAATAGGTGAGACATCCTAGTTGGACTGATCCTTGTCCAATATACAATAGATAAGATTCAGTTGATTAGGAATAGGGTGGAGATGACTCAAAGTCATCATAAATTGTATGTTGATCATCATAAATGGACATTTTCATTCAAGGTGAGTTATATTGTGTTCTTGAGAGTCTCTTCATGGATTGGGCATCTTCATTTTGGTAACCATGTTAAGTTATCTATTTGATACATAGTACCTTTTTAGATACTTTTACGGGATGGTGATGTGGTATATAGGTTGTATTTCCCACAAAGATTCCTTGAAATGAACAATTTGTTTCATGTATCTCAGTTGAAAATGTATTAGCATGATCATAACCATGTGATTTTATGGGATCACATTGACCAAGAGTTAGATGCTTAATTGGTTCATGTTATAGTGTTGATTATGGTTACACAAGAAAAATTAATCCATGGTAAAAGCATCATTCTAATGTGGGTTTTGTGTAAATGTAGTCATATTTAGGATAAAAAATGTGAATGGGTGAAAGAAATGGTCAATAAATGGCATAAACTCTTTTCGGACAGTAGTGGTTTTCTACATTCCAGAGACAGAATAACCAATGCTGGGGAGAATGTAACACTTTTTATTTAAAGTAATTAACCCTTTACTATGTAATTTATGTATGTAAAGATTTAGAGTGAATATTGGGAGTGTTTGGAGGACTCTTTAAATGTTTTGGTGATTTTATGAAGGTTCACAATTTGATAATTATTAATAGAAATCATGAAACTCCTACTGGAAACCATGAAAAGTAAGAAATAGGCTACTATGTAGAAGCATGGTTAGGCTCACAGGTTTTCAAAACCATTTTTCCACCCCATAGTAATCATGAAAATTGGAACATAGGGAAAAACACAGTAGGTGAATAGTTTGTCTAACCATGTAGTCCAAACATGTAGTCTAAACATGTAATTCGTGTTTTGATGTTTTGGATAGTGCACGGTTTGCCTAACCATGCACCTAAACCATGAAGTTTTAAAAATTTAGATCCTTAAATTGTGGATCTCACCCATTATTACAACTAAACCACTCTATTTTACTCTTTTACAACACTAATTTTATTTTCGTTCCTACTAAAGTATGTGGATAATCACCCCTTTTATATGCCATTAATTCGGTGCTAAATCATGGTGCGTTGAGGGCTGGAATGCTTGGTAAGTGTCTATAAATGGTGGTTTTTTCATAGATATATTCTTATTTCTTCTCTTGGATTCATAGATATCATATATTGGGGAAATATCTATGATATTTGATATCAATCATGATGATATATGGATTTTAACATCAGATAACAAGATCCAAGGTGGGTTTTTGGAGTTTTAACCTAGTTTTGTTGAAAATTCATTTCATTCTTCATTTCTGCCTTATTTTTTGAGTTAGGTGGATTGACTATCATCTCCTATTATTAAAACATGAACTATTGGTTTCAAATTTTTTTAATTTACTGAATTTAACTGTGAAAATATTGTGAATATATTGGTATAAACCTTCTTTGGTGAGGGGTTTTGAAATTTTGGAATTATTGTGCAAAGTGATTTTTTGAATTATTTTAAAATGTTGATTTAAAAAAATTGGTTTAATTTACGGAAAAATGTTTTTTGGGTAGGTTTCCAACAAAAAAATTTGTTTTATTGGAATGGTTTGGCATAATTGTTTTATATTTTTTCAGAATAATTGGTTAGTGTGTGTTCATTTTCATTAACGTGACCCTATGGAAGGGTTCTGTTCCATTAGGGAACTAGTATATGGTTACCCTGTGATGACTTGGTAAATTTAGAAGAGACCAATCCAAAGTATTGACCTATAAATTTTTCATGAAAGTTTTGATATGTGGATATATAGAATGTAATAGGTATTCCAAAATGGAACTTTGCGAAATGGTTTTAAATATTCATTTGGTTGGTTTCCTTAGAAATGGATTTGGATTGGGAAAACTATTTTATTATGGAAATTGTTTTATATTTTGATAAAAAAATGTTTTAAATTATTTTATCTAAATGGTTTTATATAAATGTACTATTATTTATATCCAAGTTGGGGTAGTTGGTAATTTATTTGGTGAAATCCTGTGGAGTTTCATTAATCACCACAGGCTTGGGAACATTGGTGTGTTTATAGATATTGTTTATTAATAAATTGGTTAAGGAAAAGTATCACATTTATTTAGTGTTTATACATGATACTTAGGAATGTATTCTGGTCTTGTATCTTATATCCTTTTGGGTGTTATGAATTTGTTGACATTAGAGTCTTTGAGTTTTTGTTTGTTTTTTTATTCTGCTTTGTTTTCAAATTCTAGTTTTGTTTTTAATATGTACTTTGATATGGTTCACAGTTGTAGTTTGGTTTGATTATCAATTGTTATAATATGAGTTATATTAATTTTTATCATACATCATTTATTTTATATTTGGTTATGGTTTACATGGTTGGGTTGTTTTATTTCTCCAAGGTAAAGTCATCCCCCCATTGTAATGAATCCCTTGGTATTTATTTCCAGCCTCTGGTGTCATGGGGATGTATCCTAAGGTAAATTAATATTCCATATCCTTCTCAATCCAATGAGGTGTTTTGTGATTTTAAATAATATATTTGGGTCTTTTTAAGTCTTTAGAGTACTTTGGTATCTTGGAATTCAAATTCCAAAAGCTTCACATCTTTAATATTTGGGGTTTTTATCATAATATCCCACCAAAACAAATATGTTTACTAAGGAACATTTCACATTCATTTGATATATATTAAAATTTAGATGTTATATGTAGGATAGTAAGATCCAGATAGATTCAATCCCAGCTGATAGTGAAAAAATATCATTATATTTTATGCCTTCTTCATGACAATTACCTTTAGTAGCAAATCATTCCTTATTCATTACTATAGTTTCAATTTCACTACACTTGTTTATAAAAAAATTTAATCCCATCAATGTAAGTTATTTTGGACACTCATATAAAGTTAAAACATGAACATGTTTAATTGATTTATCTCTTCTAAAAAAATTTAATCCAATTTTCATCACCCAAAGTATCATATAACATTTTAGATTCAAATTGAGATAGGAAAGAATTATACACATGTATATTTCTTATAAAACATTTGGTTTTGAATAGTTTTCTTACATATCCAAATATATTATCAGTGGTATGACTCTTTAATATCGATTGGTTCTTAGGTATAGTGTTAATTTGATCCACAACTATTGATTGTATATCTTCCGTTGAAATATATTTTGACATTTAAAATCTATTTGATTTATTTCTAGATGGATTACTATAATGGTTGTGAATAAAATTTTAGTAAATATACATATGTATTTTCAAAAACATTATCCATTGGATAAAAGTCTAGATATTTTACAAAAAAAATTGATTTCATCAAATTTTATAGGAAGTGTTTCTTCACAAGTGTTTTACCATTTAATAAAAAATTAGAAGCCTCACAATTTATAGAAAAACAAAGAAAAATTCATATATTTTTATAAAGGATAAAATTTATGAAGTTTATCATTAGTATTATGAATAAATATAATATATCTAAATACTATAAATGATGAATTTGTTTTTTATTTATTTTGGTTCAAAACTCATAATGATTTTTAAGAGAGATAGATGAAGTAAAACTTGATTTATAGTATAGAAAGTAGTACCCACAACCTCATCCCAAAAATGTATAATAATTAAATAATCCCTTATAAATGTTAGATTAATTAATTAAATAAATTAATTCACTATTAAACAACAATGTTTTTGTGGTGTCCTTATTAATAAAAATTTATTAGTAATACCTTTATTAATGTGAATTCTTTCAAAACATGAGATTAAAAATCTAACACTATGACCACACTGAAAAGTAATCAATGGTATGTTTTTCTCATTTCAATAACAAGTAAAAAAAATTAAATTATAAGTCATTTATATTTTTATCTGATAATATAATCCCATTTAAATCCACTGTAATCATTAACCATTACATAATTATAGTGTTTTCTCTCTAATACTACCAGTTTCCTTAGGATAAAATAAATTCATCTTCACTAACTATAAATAATTAGAAGTTGATACTTTACATTTAAATTTAAAACTAGGCTTATATTTTATACCAAATTGATAAGGATCACATACTCTAGTAGAATAAAAAATAATTTTTGGTATTTCTCTAACATTTCCTTTCCAAGAAAGTTTAGTTATACTCTGAAAGTTAGAGTGTCCAAACCATCTATTCCAAAACCGAGATAAATCATCAGTTTCATATAAACAAGGTAAATACATATGTCTTAATTATTCTAAGTTAAGTGTGGATAAATTCTCAACCCAAATGGTATACATAATGAAATTAAATTTGGAATATTGGGAATTTCATTTTTAATTCCTACATTTCACTAGGTAACCCTTATCACATAGTTGAATAATGATGAAAAGTTTGTTCTTATGTTCAGGGGTTCAAAAAACATTTTAAATTAATGTTTTTTCATGTAAATAAAATCACTTATTATAATGATTTCATGTTGGGTGTTGTCTCTAAAATTGACTTTTCCTCTATTTAAGATTTTTATATTTTAGATGTTGGACCTGTCTCTAGTCATATATTTACAAAAATTTTATTCCACTTACCATTTATTATAGAAGTTATTACTCATCCATGAGAACAATATAGCAACGTTCTTGGTTCCCTGACATTCTTAAGTCCAGTAATGTTAGAAAAGAAAATTTTAAGAACTTATGTTTACTTAACTCTTTAATGTTGAATGACTGTTTATTCTCTTGAAAAAAACCATTATGAAAACTTAATGATTGAACTCCGTTTAAAGAATAATATTTCTCTCTATGAATTCACCTCTCATATTTTGGGAAAAGTATGGTAATTTTATTTCAAAGTATTTTGATCTTAAATGTGTTCCAGTAGAGATAAATCACATTCCATTAGACATTCTATATGTTCTTGGTTGTTCGTACATCTTATCATAGTTTCTTAAATAGAAGTAAAAGTAGACCGAAGTTTATTTAAAATACGAATTTATATTTATGTTTAAAAAAATAATTAGTATTTTCACATTGAACTATAATAATACTAAAAATATAATTCCAAGAAATTTTTATAAACACTAGAAGTTAATTTTAAAATTATATTTTATATTTAAAAATATTTTCCTTTACATAATCATAATTAATTCTCAATTTTTTATTTTCCTTCTTATATATGGATTACATACTTATCCATTTTATAAAATGTAGGAATACCTTCTTCATTTTCCAATGAATTTTAATAATCATTATTAGAATTATAATTAAATTTATAACCAAGAGTTAATTTTTTCAGTGATTTCATAGTTACCTTTTCCATGATTCAATTTTCATCCTTTAGAGTATTTGAATAAAAACCAATAATATTTTAACTATCAATTACACTATATTTTTATGAACTATTAGAAGTTCTATCAACTTCACTTTCATTCAAGGATTCCAATTATTTCATACTCTATTTACCTCTACTATTAGAGTTTTTGTTGGATTTATGTTTTTTCTTCTTTAATCTAAAAATATATATTTAAATATGACTTTTCTTCTTACATTCTTAAAAAAATTATATTTTAAGATCCCTTCTTGTTTGGTCTATTATTTTGGTCATTTGATGTGTATATTGAAAATTATTATTTCCAACCACTCTATTCATTCTACTAACAAGTTGGGTAAGTTCACTCTCATTGACATCTAAAATAATCTAACATAAATTATATCATTTCTTTTTTGAAACCTAAGATTTAGAAACATTTTCACATTAAATCAGTGTACACAAATTCCACTCAATTATTCACTATATATTGTTTATAATATCTCATAGACCTATTTTTATATTGCATTAAAGTAAAAATCAAGTCATTAAGACTTAGGTTAGTAAAATGGTTATTATCATCAATATCTTACCTTTACAATTCCCACTCCTTTGTAAAAATATCAATAAAATTAGTAATATTATAATATTTCATTAATTATCTCTTGCTCAAAGATTTCAAATTATTTATTATAATAAAAAAACACTGATCCATTTGATTCATTGTTTCACCGGGAAATAAATACAAATCCATATAATTTACTCTTTATATATCTTTTTAAATTTCAAACACCTTATAAGCTCTAAAATATGTAACCAATGACCTATTATAAATTCCATTAATCATATAATAAGAATATATGTGAAAATATTTATTCTTGGTGATTGAAAACAACTAATTATTTTTTACTTTATGATTTTCTTGATATTCCAACTTTACATTATGGGAAAAATGAACAACCTCTTTATAAAAAACATCATAAACTCTCGAGACCATGATAAAATAATTAGAACTATTATTAATGATAAATTACTTCATAATATCACAAAAATATTCATATTACTCTCCATCTATAATTTCCTATCTTTTTTGAGTGGGCTGAAAATCCTCAACCTTTTTAGATTTTTCTGTTGGGTGGTCGAAGCAACCTTTCCCATGATATTTGGGACCAAATTCCAAGATTTTGATTGACCCAAGGCCTTGTTTTTATATGATTATAAAGTATCATAAATTTCAAGGTTTTTGGAAAGGTTAAGGTGTGTCGGACCTCGAAAACGCCATTTAGGGAAAGTGAAAATAGAAGCAGATATTTTTTGGAAAACCTAGTAGCCTTGCGGGAGTAACCATGTGTCCCTCTAGTTTCACTGCACATGTTTTATCAAACCGTACATTTGTGGGGAAAGGAAGTGTGAGACATTTTCATTTTTTAACAGATGGATTTAAAAAATTCTTGGCATGGTTTGGAAAAATGTGAGTCTATAATGTGAGTGTGTGTTTCTTAGGCAGACATAATTGAACGGTTGCTGCACTATTAGATAAACTGTGTATCAAAATCGGTCATCCCATTAAAAATAGAGCATTTTCAATTATGTCGTTCAATATATTTATTTTTTTCATCTTTATTTCTACTTCACCCTCAAACACAGAAGGGGGGCTCCATTTCCCTTTATCTTAGGATTTGTGGGATCTTCAGCATCTAGACTCTAATCCCTAATCAATTTATGGATATAGATTCATCTTGATAAGTCATTCAATCCTATACCCTCATTTCATCTAATATATCTCCATATAGGGAACTATTTTTTTGTGATATCTTTTGACATATTTTCATTAAATTCATCTAAAAGGTTATTTTCATCTAATTTGGATTGAGTTAGAGGTCGATATCTGATGAGTGATCACCTACGAACCTAAGGTAGGTGGTTCATAATTTTATCATTGGTTTTAAGAATGTCATGGGGTGTTTTATATATGCACCATGTGGTTAGTCTGATAGAGACCCCTAATAATTTAATGATTTTTTTAAAATGGTTCAGTACATGATATGAGATGCCTATGTGCATGCATTTTCATCACTACAAATGGTTAAGCTGGTTAAGAGGCATAAAAAACATGGCAAGGAAAGTTATGGTGTGTGATTTAGATTTAATTTAATAGTTTATATTGATGCGATTGGTTCTAGGGAAACATGATTGCAATGGTTCGAGGATTATGGTGATGATGATAACCTGGACTGAAGAGATATAGTTCATCAGGTTGAGAGTGGTCCAAGACACATGGGGTAATATCGATCACAAGGATGAGGTAACATGGTTTTCAAATTGAGTTGACAAGGTGTTCATGATGGGTTCATGGACCTTAGGACTTGGGGTATTGTTGAACATTATGATTTAGTGACATGATCATAGGGGAACAAGGTGATTAATGATTTTTCTTAGGTTATTTGGTGATTTCTTCTCACTATTAAGGGGGGCCCCATTGATTATGTATTATAGGGTATGGTGTTTAACATCATATTTTTTAGGGGGTTCTCACTGTATAAATATATTTGTATAGTGATGTACTGTTAGTTGATGGTGTTGAGACCATCGATTTGGGGTTGAGGCTCACTTTGGTAATTTAGAATGATGATCAATGATTTTGGAAGGATAAATATTTTCATGACTTGATATGTTGTAAGTTTATCCAATTGTTATTATTTTTATTGAAGGATATATATCACTTGGCCTTAGGATATTGAGCATCAAGCGGATGGTGATTTTATGAACTAAGGTCTGAGGGACTAGGTACTTGATTGGTCGTGTTGTTTTGACATCGGTGACTTGATTGACAGCATGAGGTGTCGATGACATATTTTTAGGTGGAACATGTTTGTTCACATGGTATGGATTTTAATCAGAGGGTTACTTGGGTGATAATACACAGATCCTAACTAGTAAAACTATATATATAAAGACTTTTTCATATATATATATATATATATATATATTTCTAGGGGTAAATTTTTGACTTATTCTAATGAGGGGGGAAAGTATGTAGATTGATTCCTTGTGGTTTTCGATCACAAGGGAAGCGGGTTACAAAATAAATCATGTTGTTAACTATTTTATTTATATTTATCATACACCTATACAATTATAGATGTATGATAGACACACATTGTTAGTGTCCTAGTGAGATTTATTCACACACCCTACATGGCCCCTTAGGATGCATGTAGAATTTGTATCTCATAGTCAAGTTAAGGATTCAAGCTTTGGAACTAGACCTTAATGATCATTGACGTAAATATTTTCATGGGATGTATGGTATATGGAACATGGTGGTTCCATTGCATAGGTTGGATTATCCTTTTAGAGTTTTTAATATTCATTATATATGTATATGTGTACTAATATGGTCATCCATATGTGACCTTTCATTTCTATTATTTGTATGGCCTGTTATGGCCTGCATCATCTACAAATGGTATGTTCTAGTATGATTCCTTTGGTATTGTTTAATATTGGACACATTATGTTTCATACTTATTCCTTTGAGTTTATTCATTATGCTTCAGCAAGTTTAATTTTTCATCCACTAAGTATGGTCTTTTTATGCTGTGTTATATACATATAGTCCATTATTAGTATCAGCACCTGCGGATATTGTCTCCCCACTATCACCTCTCAGACTCTCACTACAAGTTGGTATCCTTTTGAATATGAGGAGTTGCACCTAAGTCCTTCTGTCCAACTAGCCTAGAGTAATTTTTAGGTGGAAAATCGGGTTGAGGTGATACAAATGGTATTAGAGGGGATTCATGTTAGTGTTATTTCACATCATCAAAAGGCCTAGATAATAAATGGTAAACATTTTCATCTGGTTACAAATGGTATTAAATTCTTTCCTTTCCTTTTGGTCTTACTATTTTCATTATGTTTGATTAGAGACTAGGATGTTGTTGGAACCGGGTATAGATCTCATGTTTGGGTGCCTTCATCCCCATGTGAGGGGGTCAAACAAATTTTCTCAGTGTGTGAATGTGATGTTTTCCTGTGTGTTTTTATAGTTGAATTTACTTCCACCTTGGGTGGTTCACTTGAGTGTGATGTTATTGGATTCAATGGCTCAACCCTTAGCCTAGTATGTCATGGGAGTATTTTTAGTGCATCATGATTAGAAATTAACCTCATATGATTTATTCTCTTTTTATATTTTCATTCAGAACATGGAATGTGCTATGAGGGGTTGGGCTGTTTATAGTGTCAAAAAAGAATCAAAATTTTGTTTTATTACTTATCATCTTTTTGTGGAAGTGAACTCATCCAACCCATGCATGTAGTTTTAATGAGAGTTGTATGTGATTATATATGAATTTTTTATATAGGCCTCACTAAGGTTATGAAGGGACTATGATAGGTGTTACTTATTTAAAGTGTCAAAAAATAATCTAAAAAGTCTTTTCTTATATCGACTCTTCAGTGGCATTATGCCCAGCTACATCCGATTATATGTGATGATTTTCCTATTTTCATGATGGAATGGGGCCATGAGTATAGATAATATGTGATTCCTAAACCTATTACAGGTAGTAAAGGGTTCATGAGGCCAGAATACATGATACATTCCCCTGATATAGGTAGGTGTGGTGTTATGAGGACAGATATCGGGAGAGGGGTTATGGTAGGGGAGTGTATGGGTGGTGATCTTCAATACCTATTACATCTTTCCTTATCTATGTCATTTAATATATAATATTATTGCTATTTTAAAATCATTATTAGTATTTATTTGGATTCCTCCTAGATGGATTCTAGTGGAGCATGGGGAGGGAGGTGATATGGTTTCACATGATTGTGCTTTGGATGAGTTCCCTAATGGTCAAGATGAGGCGACAGAGGGTTGGTATAATCATAAAACACAGGTAAAGGCTTTGGTATAGGTAAAAAATTCATGTAAGATGGAAAATTTTGGGCCATGTCTAGATGAGTGACTGAGGGATAGTGTGGTTCGAGATTTATATAGTTTCGACATAGGAGCTCAGGGAGATGAGGAATCCATAGAATAATTGAATCATGATTTCCAGTCTCAACACCCTCTTCTATTTCAAGGAGAGTTTGGATGGTAAGTAATTAAGAGTGGGATAGATTTTTTCTATACTATCATTGACCAACATGATACACCCCTAGGACAAAGAGTGAATTTGAAAAATTATATGATCAGAGGACTGGAAAAGCACCGGTGGGACATACAAGTCCAAGAGGGAAGACATGAGGGACTGGATTAGAAGGATTTCAAATCCATGTTCTTTCATAACATCTATTCAGAGACACTTACTGTATACCAATCCATCAAGTTCATGAATCTTCAATAGGGGGATACTTATATCATGGACTATGTATCCAATTTCACAAACCTATATCATTCTTCACCTACTATGGTGGGTGATGCAATTGTTCAAGTAAGGTGGTTTGAGGATTGATTGTGTAATTCCACCAATGTGTGGGTAAACATATTCAGGTTGAAGTCCTTTTTAGATCTAGTAAACCAGGTAATAATATATGATAAAAAATTTATGAATTTTTATTTTCAATATGGGTGATGGGGTCATGTGATTTTGGCAGTGATGCTTCATGTTGCAGGAAGTGGGGTCGTAAGGAATCATAGTAGGGAAATTGGGAGAGAGATTCTGGAAGACCACTGAGAAGTGGGTGTTCAAAATTGTACTTCCAGTGTGGGAATCCAAACCATGTTTAGACGCATTTTTAATAGGTAACAATGGTGTTTCAAACATCCATATAGATAGGCCATCAAGAGAGGTTCTCTTGGATGCCTTGTTTGATTACTGGTATCCATTTAACAGGGTATACCAATGGAAATAAGTTCAGACAAGAAGTAGTAACAAGAGTTGGTAGTTGGTATTCTACTAAATATGGAGGATGTTGAAGAGATAGTGTGATCCGGTAATGGGGTCAATGACTAGTAGCTGGTAAAGCTACAAAGGGAAGATAGTCCTTGGGTAGTTGGGCATCGAATAAGGTGCATGAAGTTGAGCTTCCTTGTTTAGAGGAGGTTGGGGATCTGACTAAAGTTATAGGTATGATGGGGGAAAGACCATATTTATTTTATTTTATCATTTGGATAGATTTTTTGCATGAGGTGCATGAGTATTTCTTTCGACTAACTAGGATTTGGTTAGTATGTTTTAATTGGTTATGATGTGGGATTTATATTTGAGGTACATTATCCCTAAGGCGTACTGTGGGATTCAATGTGATGTGTTTTTTTATATGTGGTGTGTCAGTATTTGTATTATCATGGTAATTAATATGTATATATTATGTGGGTTTATATTGGGAATTTTTTGAGATGCACAATCTTGGGAATCTACTAAGGTGTCAGTTATTATGGGTGTCATGTATAACATGGGTATTTATGAGAATCTGATGAGATGTGGGACATGATTGGTATCAGATGTGATGAAATCACATGTTTAGAACCTGATAATGTGTAGGAATTATGATGGGTCATGGGAGGATTTTTGAGCCCTTGTTTAATTTATGGAAGTATTAGATGTTTGAATTTTGGTCAGGAAGCGACAGGTTAGGTAACTACTAAGGTGGGGATCTCCTTAAAGGGAGGTGACCTATAACTAGCCAGGATAGATCGGGTTGATATAAATGATATGGGTATGTTCTATAGAATCTTTTGGTAAGGCATGATAGCTTAGGGAAGAGATATGTTATGGTGGGGATACTGTAATATCCTGAGTTTTGGAGAGGTTCAAAAATCTTCAACCTATTTGAAATTTTTTATTTAGTGGTTAGACCAACGTTTCCATTCATCTTTAGAACCTATTTATAAGAGTTTGATTGATCTAAGGCATGTTTTAGATAGATTATAAGATCTGGTAAGTTCCTAAGGGTTTTGGATGAGTTTTTGTTCGTATAGGACCTTAGAAACTATATTTTGGGAAAACTTAGACTAAGGTGAACAATTTATAAAAAAAGTGTCCCCTCCCAAGAAAAACCTTGTGGTCCTCCAGTGGAACTGGAAATTTTTTATCAAACCATGCTGGTGGGGGAATACGACTGTGTGAGAACTCTTTATTTTTTAACATTGGGATTTTTCATTGTCTGTGCAAAGCTTGTAAGACCATGCACCTAGTTCATGCATGTGTGGTGGTTAGGAAGAGAGCACTGCATAATTTATACATGTTTATCCAAACCATGCAACCCATAAAAAATTTAAAATTACAATTATTACCCTCCCACTATTTATCGTTTTTCCTCCATCTTTCTGCTTCACCTGCATACACAGTAGGGGAGCCCTCCATTTCCCTTCTACATAAGATTTGAGGGATCTTTTTCTTCTTTACTCTGATCACTAATTTGTTGATGTAAAAAGATTTTTCTAGGTAATATCTTAAATCTTCTATCTTATTTTATTCCTTTATCTCACTATAAAGATCATTAAATCTATGTAATCTATTTTCCCCCTTTTCAAGTAATTCGTCTAAAAATAAATTTTATTATAATTGGGATCAAGTTAGAGTCTGATATTCGATGATTTATCTCTTACTAACCTATGTTTGGTGGTTTCTAGAATTCTCTAAGATTTTTTGGATGTTATGGGGGATGTTCTATATGCTTCGTGTGTATAGTCTGATAGATACCCCAAATTAATTTAATTATTTATTTTGAATTTTTCAATACCTAATATGAGATTCCTATGGGAATGATATAGCTTTATTACAAAAGGATGGGACATGTTGTAGGATTAAACCATCCTGGTCAGGTTAGGATAGGTGTGTGCTTTAAATTAAATTTAATTTCTTATACTCAAGTGATTTGTTCCATGGGAATGTGATAGGAAATGCCTAGGGGATGTGGTGATGTCGACTACTTAGAGAAAGGCGATATAGTTTATTTGGTTAGTCATGGACTAAGACACAAGGTGTGATGTTCATCACCTGGTTGAGACAACATCTTCATCAAATTGAGATGATGAGGACATCAAGATGGGGGTATGGATCATAGCACATGAGATGGTGTTTTCAATCCTTATTTAGCAACATTTTCAAAGGGGGACTATGTTCCAAATGATGTGTCTTAGGTTGTATATTGATTTTTTACTCATTTTTTGTCTTCTAAATCATTTTTGGAGTCATGTTCACATAGATATTATTCGTTAAAGGTGCTTGTTTCCACACATTCAGGGTAGAGGCCCTATTAAATCATATGGATTAGGGTATGGTGTTGACAATCAAATATTTTGGGGGGTTATCACTGTAGAAATACATGTGTATGGTGATGGACCATCAATAGATGGTGTTTATATGATCAGTTGGGGGATAAGTCTTTCCATGATACTTGACGCTGATATGCTATGATTTTGGGAGGACATATATCATTATGCATTAGGATATCATCAGTTAAGCCAAAGATGATTATTATTATAGAAGGATAAATATTGTATTGCCTCAGGACATCGGAATTTGAGAGGATGGTGAATTTCTGAGCCGATGTCTGAGGGATGAGGGACTTGATCAAGCATTTTGTTTGGATTCTATTTACATGATTGATAGCATTAGGTTCTGGTGACATATTTTTATGTGGATCCTGAGGGTTTACATGGTATGAATTTTCCTTAAGGGATTCCTTGGGAACAAATCCATAGATCCTCGCTACTTAAAATGTGTATATATATATACCTATATATTATTATATATATATATATATATATGGCATGTTTCAGACTTATTTCATAAAGGGATAAAGATGGTATATTGTTTCCTCGTGGTTGTCAAGCATAAGGGAAGTGGGTTACTTAATAAATGTGTGTGCTTCCCTATTTTTTTATATTTATCAAACACCTACTTAGTTGAGGATTTAAGATAGAAATACCTTGGTGGTGGCCTAATAAAATTTATTCTCACACCCTAAATAAACCCATCAGGATATGGATAGACTTTATGTCTCTGAGATCAGGTAGGGATTCATGATAGGGAGATGTACCTTAGTTATTGTTGTGATACTTCTTAGCATGGGATGGATGGAATATGGACCATGGTGGTTCTTTTCCACCAGCTAGAGTTTCCATTTTGAGTTTTCATTAATCATTATATATATGTGTGTGTGTGTATTTTTGTGTGTGTGTACTGATATGGTTGGCCATGGGTGACCCTGCATTTCTAATGTTTGAATAACCTATTATGACATGTATATTCTATAAATGGTATGTTTTGGTATTATTCATTTGGGATTGTTTATTATTCTACTATTCTTATTTCATATTGCTTTCACTCAGTTTATTCTTTATTCTTCTAATGGATTTATTTTTCTTATGATGATTATGGTCATTTTCCATTATTTTATATGAATATGGAAAATTATTAGTATCACTGCCTAAGGTTAAATTCTCTCCACTATCACCAATATGACTCTCACTACTAATTGGAAGGCTTTGTCATGTGGAGATATATTCCTAAGGCCTAGTTGCCAACTATCTTGGAGCATGTTTGTGTGGAAACCTGGTTTGAGGTGCTACACCATGAAAAATACATTTTATTCCTTGATTTAAATTCTCAACAGATCCCAAAATAATTCCATCCATAAAAAAAACATGAAAACATTTCTTCTAAAAGTTAGTTTGTGTTAAAAGAAAAACTATGGTAATTTTGAATAAATCAATAGAAAATATTAAAATGATCATTTTATGTAAAAACTTTCTCTCATATGAAATTTTGTCCCAAATAAACTAGAAAAGGTACACAAAAAGGGGGTAAATTTTAGTTAAATAGTATCATAAAATTTTATGATACCCTCAGGTTTTATATTGATTAGAAATATTCTCCTGGGATCAAGTTATAAATTTTAAAATTAAATTTCTAAATTTTTTTATAATTAATACTATAAAAAATTCAACAAATTTTGATTAATTTAATAAAAATAGTGGAAAATGTTTAAATAAAATATAAAGAGTTATGTAAATCAAAATAAACACTCCAAAAAAATTTATAAAAAATTTTATCGTAAACAGTATGGATGTTAATTAACATAAATTTATATATCCCTAATATTATACCCATAGAATTTTTTTCATTCCTATCCTTATAATCCCTTAAATTAAATACATCATAGGGTACTATGTATTCAAATCCCTATAATCCCTCAAAATAGATGATCTGATACACTATATTGTTATCCCTACAAGCCCTAGACTTATAGGTGAGTAGAATATTTCCCACACAGAAAGATTTTTGTTCTCTAATAGAATCCATCGATCTCAATAATTGAAAACTAAAAGATTATAATGGAACTTAGATCTTTATAAGGAAAAACAAACATAATGGTAGAAATTATATAAAACACTCAGAAAGAAAATTTATATTGATATGAGTGATCTCAAGTAAACAAGATATTGAAAAACATGAAAATGTCCAAATAATTTCAAACCACCAAGGAACATATCATATTATTCTCCAAGAAGATATGGATATATTTATAGTATATATTTTAATTGACACCAATGATTAAATTAATATTTCTAAAGGATTAGTTTTAACTACATCAAAATTTATATCATTATCTTCTAATAAACTTAACTTAGCTATTCATTTTCTAATGAAATTATTCCTACACTATTATAGTGATTTTACATCCAATGAATGTAATCTATATTGTAACTACATATGACTGTATTTTTTTTATTAAGTTATCTAGAATTTCATTTATAGAAAAAAAATTATACATAAAAAAATAACTAAAATAATATTAAAGTTAAATAAAATGCATATAAAGTGTATAGTGATTTTCAAAAAAAAGGAAGAATAAAAATCATTGACTCAACATATATGAGTCAGAAGATATTTATGTATACATCAAAGATATATGGATATTTTGTAGAATTATTATCATGATTTGGCATATACACCATGGAAAGGTAATATGTTGGTCGTTTCATTCAGACTGAAGGAACATGGTGATGTGTTTATGGAATTAACGAAGGAATGGAAACTCATGAGTCTCTTTAAAGTTATATGATGGAATATTATTGAATAGGGTGAAAAATTATATTTCCTACAATAGTAGTTAAAATGGCCATGTGAGATAGGTATGTGGAGATATTTTTATGGAAAACAAAGTTTGTTTTATTGATTGATTCCCAAAATAGTGGTGAGCCCCTGAGGAAGGCTCAAAATCACCTAACATGGCTCTTTATGTTCACAAGTGGCTGGTTGTCCATTCCTCTATGATAGAGGAGGATTTGAAATAGTTTCAAAATTTAAATTGAGAAGTTCACCCTTGTAATAACATGATCTGAAAGTAATTAAAATACCACTTTTGATGATCTGATATAAAAAAGGATGTTTCAACCTATGTTATAAAATATCTTATCTATTAAAAAGTAAAGATTGAGTAAAATGGGCCTACGGGGATGTTGCAATCATTCACCATACCAGTTTGGGTGTGGGATCAGATAGTTATATATATTTTTCGTGGCTTTACTGAAGAATATCCGGAACCATGATTCAATTTGGGTGGTAATTGATAGATAATACAAATCAACTCACTTTAAACAAATTCAAGATATGAATATGGTAGGAGTATTGGAAAAGATATATGTTTGGGAGTTGAAAAGGTTTTATAGTTTACTGATATACATTATGTCATATAGGTATCCATGTTTTACTTATATGTTTTTTTTTTGTATTTGAAAATGGTTATGGATACATTATGGATTTCTATTATGGCATATAATCCACTAATGGATCATCAGTTTGAGATAATGATCCACATAATTGATGATATACTTTCAGCATGTGTTATATATTTATGAAGGTCTTGGTAGGATCTTTTACCTTTTGTGTAGTTCTCATAGAATAATAGTCATCAATGTATGATTGGGATAACTCCCATTGAGGTCCTTGGTAGGTGTTTGTGTATTTTTTTCATTATGTTGGGATTAATTGGGAGAATATTCTATAATGGTATCGAGTGGTGTACAAGAAACCACTAAAAAGAGTTGGTTAATTTGGAAGTAGATGGTTCTAGATGAGAGTTGGTAGAAGTCCTATGTTGATCATCACTAAAGATCTTTAGAGTTTTTCATGGATAATTATGTTTTTATAAAGGTTTTTTTAAGGTTGAGCTCGAGATAGATAAATAAAAAAGGCAAGTAGATACCTAGTTATGTGGTCCCTTTTAAGGTGAAGAGGTGTATTAGGGATGTGTAAAATCAATTTGAGTTTCTTTCTTGATATAGAACTATACATGACATATTTCATGTTTCTTAATTATATAAATATGTGCTTGAACCTTCACAAGGTGTCACTAAGGATGAGGGCGAGTTAGATCCATATAAAACCGTTATTCAAAAAGCCTTTTTTTATTATTGACTAAGGAGAGAAGTTTTTTTTGGGTAGAGTTATCTCATAGATATATTCACTTTAGAAACATAGTGCAGTATATTAAGAGACATGGGAGAGGGAGACCTTGATGCATTAATAGTGGATCAACCTATTCACCAAAAATGATGTAATTTAACTTCATAGAGATGGGATTTTCTATGGTGGTGAGTATTATAGGTCCATATTTAATGTACATAAAAGTTATATTTGTTATATTTTGAAGCTAGGGTGGGTTTAATATGAAATTGGGTGAATTTATGTGTTTGTTTTTCCTTTTAAGGTAACAATATGGTCTTTGAGACCATGAAGAATTCTCATATGGGACAATATAGAGGATTATAGGGGATTAAACTATGTACATAGTCACTACATGATTTCCCAAGATCATGTAGTGGGGTCTTATATATGGGTGGTTTTAAGGGAAATGGAATTTTCATAATTATTGCAAGGATTCATCGGACCATGTAGTCAGGCCATACGACCACTTAAAAACTCAACTAAAATTTCCATTTTACCTGATTATAGGTATTTTATTCACATTCCCCCCACTCAGTTCTCTTAACCCATAGGTTTATTTTCAGTGTTCCAATTTTTCTAGATAAAACATCCCTTTTTATTTGTGTATTTTTTGTGCATATATAAGGTAAGACCCTTCAAATCCCTTTTTTTCCTATTTCACTCAATTTCACTCTATGTAAACCCAAATTGGGTATGTTTTAAGTGATTTTCGTTTTTATTGGTTCCTTTAATTTTTGGATTTTGGCTTAAGGGATTATATTATCCTATTAGTATCATGGGTATTAATTTTCATTGCACGGCTCCATATTTTTCTCAAATTTGAGGTGGGGTCTTCTCATGTGTCCCAATTACATTAAGGCCCCATGGATTTAGTGTGGCTTATATTTAGTAACTTTTTTGTGATTAATGTTTTTTACTATTTTAATGGTTTTATTTGGTGGATATAATTTGTTTCGGTATTCAAGTTTTAGGGTAAATATGGAATATTTATTTTCCATGTGTGTGGTTATCTTCCGTAAAAATATGATTTTTAGTGTTAAATTGCTAAGATGTTTAGTTATGGTATTGGATTCCAAGTGTGCTATTTTTTTATTTTATTAGTGGTATTTAATTTCTTGTATTGGGATGTGTTTTATATTTCCTAGTGAAGGTTGATATTGTATTAGTGATTGGATTGTTGTTTGAGGGATTAAGAATCAATCATAGTAAACCAAAACTTTGGCACGGGGACCTTATTGGTAATGTTAAGGTGATGTAATGGAAACTTCTACTTCGGTGCATGGACCTTCTTTTAAATAACATAGTGAAATTTTGGGTATTCATTTCCCTCATGAGTAAGTGATACCCAATATTAGTTGGTCACTCATGGCTTAGGTTTCCCTTATTTTTTTCTATTTTCGTAGTTGTGTGAGTTGTATTTGAAAAAAATAATTATATTTTGTTGTTGGTTATGATAACTTGAAATTTTTTTATTATTTATACTTATATTAGTTATTTTGGTTAAGGATGTTTTTTATGTAGTTTTATTAAATTCCATGAGATAAGGAATGTTTTATAAAACTCATCTCAGCATTATGGTTTTTCACATGTTAATGTGCATGGGGAGAATTAGGGATGACCTATTTTTTCTAGTACTCAACCTCCCCCCCCCATTCTCCCAATCTGTTGGATGGGTAAATTATATAATGTTTGACATAGGTAAGTAAACTAAATCTATATTTACTAATGTTGTTTTATATATATGGCTTGGGGGATTTCAGGTTGGAGGTGATATAATTAAAAATATGACTCACACAGTTTTTAGGGAGCCTTAGTATTAATTTTGGTAGTTTTATTTTGTGGCTCAATAGAACATTACTTTTGAGTTGTACATCCACTAGTATGTTTTTATGGTGGTTAAAATACTTATTTTGGTAAAAAACTTATCATACATCATATAATTGGGTTTATGTTCATTTTGGTTTGTTATCTTTTTCTTATAGGTTTAGTATTCCCAAGTTACAAACACTTCATGAAAAAATTTAAAAAATGTTCATAATTGTGTGGGTGGATGTTATTAGGTTTAACCATCCTCTATTGGTATTATATAGACCCTAGTAATTTATTTCCAGTCTTTGGTGATCTAGGGGATACACATAAATGCTATTAAAACTCTTACTTTATCTGAGTGAGTTTTATTGGAGGTGGGTTAGATTAAGATGTTACATGTGAATATTATTATTAAATGTTATTGTAAATTTATCTTGGTAATATCTAATAACTTTATTCATCATATCCATAATGATAGTTAGGGTATTTATGAGTCTAAAAATTCATAACTATTAATTCGTAGTTTATAGATCTTGTATGGAAGGTTTTCTTAAGTATGTATCCCCTTTTTACACATATTTTATGATTTCTCAATTAAGGATCCAAATTTTGAAAGTGTTGGTCCTTATAAAGTTAATCAAAAAATTATTCAATATGAGATGGAGAATTATTTTTATTAATCATAATCTAACTAGGCTCATAATAATCAATGAAAATATGTGTTGACCCATTCCTCTTAATAAAAAATATGATTGGTGTGGCCCATGGTAAATAACTTGGGTATATAAAATAATTCTTCAAATTCTCTTGTAATTGATTCATCAATTCTATCAATTCAACAAGGTTTATTCTATAAGGACTCTTATATATAATCATAACACCACATACGATTTCAATTAAAAACTCAGCCTCATGATATGGGGAACACTATGAAAATAAATGGGAAAGACATAAATTTATTCCCATACAATTAGAATATTCTCAATGATATGTTTTGTCTAATTATTTTAGACAAATATCACTCATTACTAGGTATTAAGATGTATACAAGGAATGTATTTTTCATAGGAATGCCATAATAATCCTTGCATCAATATATGATCTTAGTATGACTTGAGATATGAAATTAGAGTACCTTATCCTAGAAATTTATATGAATTCTATGTATATAGATCCAATCCATGGCCAATATTACATCAAAATTAATGAAAGGAAGAATAAAAATATTTTCATTAATTATTTTCAAAACATATCAACATGATAAGAGTTATAGACTTGGTTTAAGTTATCACACAACTAGGTGTTTGTATAGATGACTCAATGTATAATCCTTTAGTGATGAATTTATAGTATTAGAAAAAATTTAAGATATGAAGGAGTGTTTATAATTAGGATCTAACAAGATGTTCAAAATTCTTTAATGGATAAAAAGAATTTTTTTCTCCAAATCATTTTCATGATTATGGTTCCAATATTGTACTGAAACCAGAATTATTACCATAAATAATAATAATAATACCCTATAAAATAAGATCAAATAATATTAAGAGTTCTAAGAATAAATATGGAAATTTATTATCCTACGAAACTATATTTTCAACTTATGATACTTATAGATAAAACTATCTAACTTTTAATTCAACCATGATTTCGTTATGATTTTTCCTCTTATCCTTCTTAAATTAATACCCAAAGTTAAATAAACCTCACTATGATACCAACTAATATAATTCATACATAACTTGTATATATATATATATATTAAATTATTTTAATTGATTATACATTGAGATTCATAAATAAATAACACTCCCAGAACCTAAATTTTTTGTGCCTTTAGTTATTTAATACATATAAATCATATTACTTCATACATCATGAAAATGTTCCATAATTTTATCTATATAAGATTCTATTATATACATATCATACCCGATATTCCAATTTATTTCATAAGGAAATATGAAAAAAAGGAAAATGGTGAGCTGAGATACTCATTCAGGGGTAAAACATTTGATATATCAATCAAAGTATCATAGTTGATCATAATGAAGATCCTATGGTAATGGGAAAAATGAAAAAATAATCATAGTATATAATAATGACAAAAGGAAAGAATGAACAGTATAATAATTACTATATAAGATAAAAATGAATCATAGCATAAGTATATGACATGATAAAGAAATGTGGCACATATATAATCATAGGATATCATAAGAATATGTCATGTTTAACCACCAAGACCATCATAACATAGTATATTGGGATAACTATCAATATCCTATAATATAGTACATTAATTTTTTTACCCATGTTCCATAAGAAAATTATCTCATGATATGTAAAGATTTACCCAATGAATTAAAGTTATATATAATAATGGTCTCATCTATCACATAAATATATCCATAATATGTGTTCCACCTAAACATGTAAATAATTATAAATTCTAAAAAATTCATAATATAATTAACCAAGAAAAATAAAAATGATTTATAAAAAAAATTAATATGTAAAAAAATGAATATTATAGATAAATAATGTGTATGATGATAGTAAATTGCATCCCCATAGAAATATAATAAATATTAAATTTTTATATCATAAATAGATATTTTCCTATATGAAACATACTTCAAAGGAATATAAGAAACTATATAGAAATTGAAAAAAAATCATATGTATTTGGATTCCTTCTTATAAAAAGAAATGTATGACTAAACGGTTTAAAAAATAAATAAAAATTAAATAAAAATATTTTCAATATAAATGAATATGAAATTATTCAAATTAATCTATATAATGAGATGTAAGAAAATAGTGAGAGAAAGTGATCGAGTGAGAAACTCCAATGAACTGAGAGAAATGATTTCCTTCCTAACATTATAATAAGGTTATAATAAATAGAATTTTAATATAAGAAATAAAATATATACAGATTGGGATATTTAAAAAATCTATAAAAGAATATAAATAACATGGTCATGGATGATAAATATTCTAACCGAGAAGAGATATGAATAAAATTCTTCTTTACTCATAACTTTCTCGAACACACATTAACTCTTTGTATATAAATAATGAATTCATAATAATATATTTTAAAAAATTACTTATATTTGTTAAATTTTATATTAAAAAAATATATTAATAAATTATATATATATATATATGTTATTAAGACACAATTTATTTTGATTATTGGATTTTAGTTTCTTTAATTGTTCGATGGTTATTTTTATAAGGTGATAATGATCATCATTTATCATATATAAGTCTATCTCCTCCATAATTTTAAAGTAGTTGGAATCATAATTTTTTATGATTTTTAAACACCATTTTCATTTTGTGAATGTCACAAGTATAGTTCAAAAGTAAACTATAAATGATTTTATTCTTTACAATTATTTATTCAACCAAGAGTTATTATTTTAATAATGAGTTTAATATTAATATAACTATTAAATTAACATAAATAAAATATAATTCCTTAATTAAATTCATATATTACCAATATTTATGTTTCAGTAAATATAAATGATGAGAATGTTGAAAATAGTATACCATCATTCATGTAGGTGGTTAAACTGACCAAAATAAGAACATGTCATAATTAAAGAATGAGTAAGTGTATATAGATATATTTTTATAATATAATTTTCATATAATTATAATGATGTGAATTATATGATACTATACTGTTTAATCATATTCATGAAATTTTATATTCAAGAGAGAAATGAAAATGATACCCAAGAAATTATTACTTAAACAAAATAACTTCTTATTTTATCACTTTCGTTCATAATAAATTATTTCGACTTATTCTCGTAACCAAAAGATTAAAAATGTGAAAGATGTATTTATAAGGGGAATGCTTGAAATATAACATATGTGAAACCAAAAAAAATATTGTTTGGAATGGACAGAAAAGTGGTCCATTTGTTGATGAGTTTGAGAGGCATAATTTAAAATACTCATTATTTCATAGTTAAAATGATCATTTGGAGTATGAAAGTGGTCCATTAATTGAAAATGAAAAAGAGAGTTTTGAGTACCTAAATTATTCACATTTATGTTTAATTTTTATAAGTTTACCCAACATTTTTAGTGTGTATATTATTTTAGTTCATTTACAATTTACTGATGTAATTCAAACTTTACCCTAGTAAATTACTCCTTTATAAAAAAAATTCAATTTTCTAGCTACCTAATTTCAATTACCTCATTCCAAATTTGATATCCATTTTATTTAATTCAATCTATAAAAATGATATTATTTAATATGAAACAAAAATACATATTAGATTAAAAAATTTAGATATAATAAAAAAAATTATTAAGTAATGAATAATTATATCATTATTTATTATCATTAATTTATAATTTAATGTATGTTAATTGTTTGTTTTTAATGTTAAATATATGATTTATAATACATTCGTATTTCAGAAAATGGTTATATAAAAATTATAATTATTTCAAAGTCTTCATTGGATATATATATACCAAATAACTATATATATACCCAACAATTATATAATGACTATATTAAGCTTCTTACTTCCTTTATGTAACCTTACATAATTATCTAAAAATTATTCATACTATTTCATAATTTATTTCTAAAAAATGATATCATATTTATATTTTTCTTCCTTTTTTCTATAGTTATACTCAATGGTAGATAGTGAGGAATAATACTTCAAGCTAATAATTATTTTATTTAAAAGTGGTTATATTCCTCTTATAGTATTCATTATTATGTTCTATATATATTTCATGTCTTTTTTTATATTTTAATATTCTAACATAATGTAATAATGAATTATTAATTTTAACATGGTATTTCATGTAAGATAAGTTATTCAATTCTTGAAAATTATTAACATAAATTTAATACAAAAAATATCGGGTGTAAGATTGACTAAGAAATAAAATTCCCAATGGGAATTTTATTAACCTATGATGTAATTAAAAATATAATTTCACCAATTACGCCCATTGTAAAATAATTTTTCAACATAATAGAAAACCCATTAAAATTTTCTTCCATTGATTCAGTAAATATAATTCCATAAAAATAGACCAAATCAATAATTTTTTCATCATAGCTCATTCCACATATATTTTTTAATCAAATCCATTATATTGAAATGCATATTTCTACCATAATATATTTTTTTCATTAGATTTCTATAAGAATCGCATTGTTTTAAACATTTATCTTACCATATTGTTAATGGTTCTAATTCAACATTCTATAATCTTGTGTTTTTTTGTGTTTTATTGTGTTCTTATGGTGGAATATTTATGAGAAGTCATAAGTTTATCGAGATTGTATTTTTGACATTTCATTTTATAAATTTACACAATTATTGAATCTAAAAGTGAGTATTTGTTACCACAAATATTCATAAAACATTATTGATACAAATTTATGAAATATTGTTCCTTTTGTTTCTAATATATCAGAGATAACTGAGCCATTATACTATATTAATTGATGAATAAATTATAATACATGTGACTTAAATTTTTTTTGTGTTGGTTAGACCATGCACACCCTCATGAATTAACTCCATCAAATCCTTGGATTTTTTCTTCGTAGATATTGATGTCTTAATCATGATTTTTCATCATTTTAAAGTATCTAAAGTACTATATGTCACTTTTCATCAAGGGAACATCATTCTAGGCACCATAATTAAACAATGTATCATTAGAGCACTCATTAAAGTAACTAATAAATTGATTCCATAATATGTTTTAATTTTATTTTTAAATTAAGAATTAATTTTTTCATCATTTATTTTTTAATGATTACCAATTATTCGCCATCCCTTCATAATGACAATTCAATCTCATCCAAATATTATTCATATCATTTAAGTAAATTTAATTTCATGATATAGGTAACAAAGTTTACTCACACTCAAGAGATTATGCCACAAACCTTCTATATAGAGTACATTAATTTTCTATTAATCCGTGACAATAATTGTTCGATTCCTGGTTCCCTTGATGATTAGAGCTCCATAATTTCAAAAGTTCATAGTTATTTATTATTTTTCATGATATTTTTTTGAAATTTATTTTCTCATTACATGTGGGATGGGTATGTCACAACTATCACAAGTCTTGATAGTTAATTCAACCATATTCTTCTTCTTAATCTTACTCATCATCATAAATGTTTTTTGATTAGTGTGTAGAGAATTTATAACTTTTTTCTGTATTATAATAAATATTATCATATTCCTTAAAATAGAAAAATTGATTTTTTGTTCAATCTAAATATTTTAGGTTTTACAAATAGGTTGATCACTTCATCTTATTTGTATTTTTCTAGGCCTTACAAATGAATATCATGTTTCCTTATACTAATATTTATCACAAAAATAACAATATATGAGAAAAAAATCTATGATATGTAATATTTTTTAAAACAATCCTTTTTTATTTTATAATCCCTATCATCTTTTATTAACCTTTTAAAGGAACAATAATTCACTGAATGACATAAATTTCTATAAAAATAGAATCTTTTTATATATGAATTTAATTTATTCAATTTTTCTTAATCAGAATTTTTGTACCAAAATATAACTTCAACATGGGTTTCACAAATTTCTTCCTCTCTTGAAGTATTATAGTTAATTTTATATAAATAATTACTCAAACCTTTTTCCCCTTAAATTGTGATAGTTTCTTATATGGGAATTTATTAGTAATTTTTTAAGATCTTTACACAGTATCTTTTTAATTATCTTAGGATACACTCTAAAATTTTAGAACTTTAATTTAATTCATACCTAGTTTCTTTAAACTTATATGATATAAAATAATTATTTGATTTTACATATCCTCATCCTAAAGTTCCTATATATATTTTTTATTCTATTTTATAATGTATAATAAAACATCAATCAATATTAATTATTCCTAAAGTTTTAGTATTATCTAAATCATATTCTATATATTTATAAAATTTTAAAGCTTGAGAGAATTTATCTCCTTTTTAAATCCATTGATCATTTATTATTTTTCAAATAAAATATTTTGGGTATTAAAAAACTAAATTATTATTCATTTCACATTCTATTTATAAATCAATATTTTCCTATGTTATTACAATTTAACCCTTTAGAGAAAATACTTCTTGTTTTTCTCTATTTCATTAATCACTAATATTATCATATTGAAATTTTTTAATTCCACAAACCATATATTCACCTTTATAATATTCCATTTATTCAGTGTATAAATCACTAAAAGAATCATCTTCGTTGGAGAGAAAAGTTATCGCTTCAAATTTACCATTATAAAATTTTATCATATTATAATTTCTATTACACTATCTCTCTGGATCCTCCACATATTCTTATTAAAATAAAAACATTTTTATGAATTTATTATTGGAATATCCAATTTTTTCATATTTAAAACATGAGTTAAACATTTTCCCTTTTATTTTTCATTTAGTTCTTTTCAAATTAGTGTATCGAAATAAAATTACATAATAAACTTCATTAACTATTATATAATCTCTTAAAGTTAGATTTTTTTACATGGTATAAACATTATCTAATCTATATTATTTTACACCAAAGGAAAATTTTCATTTATCCTCATCCTATGTGATATATGTTTTATCTTAACATAATTTAGGGATATGATTTTGAGATAATTTTCTTTAATTATAGAAGCATTTGGATTTAAAAACATGGTAAATATTTAAAGGACCTACATGACTATTTCTATTTCTTAATATACTTGAACTATGCCGATAATTTCACCTAAAATATCAATTACCCAATTAAATAATTTATCAATTGAATCTGGGGGTAACATATATATTAATTCATTTTTTAAAGATCATATTTTCTTTAATTATCTTTTGAATATTCTATGTAGTTATTCAATAATTTCACCAAAATTTCCATTAATGATTCACAAAAAAAATTCATACAATTTATTTAAAAAAATATTTTATAGAGATATCCCTTGACTATTTATCCATTTCAAATAAACAATAAATCTTTTACAATCTTTGTTACATAGATATCCTTTATACTCTATCATTTTTTATCATATACATCATTAAAATATAAAACTTCATGATAAGATACTATAAATAGAGTTAAATATATTTATTATATTGTGTGATGTTTTTTATAACAAATATTGTAATTAATGTTTGATTAAATTAAGAATAAATTGACAGTAAAACCTCACTAAACACCAACATTTATGTATCATATACCAATTTTATAGACAATATGGGAATACACTAAGAGGGGGATAGAATTGGTTTATGTATGTTGATTCCTTTTTCACATAGTTACCTCATGGATTTTTATTATTATGTTTAGTTAAAATATGAATATCTACCAAGTTCATTTTTCCCCTTTCACGTTAAAATAAACACAAAATGTGTAAATTTCACAAATTTTCTTGGTTCACCCCTAATTTGGATAATACATCCATGTAGAAATAATGAATCACTGTCATATTACCAAAATCACTATAATCATCACTATATTATTAAACTATTTAGAGTATACTCATTGTACCACAAGGATAACCTACCTTACTAAGAGATCACTTCTCACAAATTCTTGGATCACCTCTATTATAATGAAAAGCATTCATAACATAAAACAAATATTGACCATTTTTATAGAAAATTAAACAATGTTCTTAATATTATATAGATTTTATTTATTAGATAACTCCTTTTCATTATCATATATATTTTCCCCCTTATAAGAAAATATAAATTAGAAAAAAAAATTTATAAAAGTAATATTCCCACTTTCCAAGGATATATTTCCTACTATATCAAAAAAATATTTGTAATTTTAAAATAAATTTTTCTATTTACTTTGAATCTCTTTTAGTTATTACTTATATTTAATCTATTAATAGTATCATAATACACAGTTAATTTATCTTTAAAATTTATGTCGGTTTATGAATTAAACATTAAAAATCATCTTTACTTAAATGAAATATGAAATAAAATTTTTAATTTAATTCAATAAAAATATTAAATTTTAGTATCTCTCCATGAAATTCTTTTTATCATTCAAAAAAACCCAAAAACATGTTTAAAATCATTAATCCACATAGAAAAAAGATTATATCTCCCAAATATTAAAACTTTGAATTTTTTATCACCATAGTTGATTTATCTATAAAGTGTTCATTTTTTAAAATATATTTCTATAAAATAATATATCAAGAATAATGGAAATAAAACCATTACTCAGTCATGAAGAATGAACTGGTTTCTACAAAGGTTCCAAAACCATGCTAAATGATGTTGTTGTTTTCATTATTCTAAGTATGGTACAAATAGAGAGTATAAAAATATTTCCTTCAAACACCAAGAATCATGTTCATAAAAATGGGTCTACATATGAAATCATAGGGGTTTTTATATATGAAAAATCATTTAAAAATTCTTTTGTAAGACACACTTCAATCAGTCTATTGAACACATCACCACACTATTTTGAACACCAAAAAAATATTTTACTTCCTTCACTAAATAAACTTTACAAAAATATTAATATATCATTACTTTTAATATTTTTTCATCAAATATAACCCAAATAATAAACTTAATTTTGGGAACAACAGTGGATCCCTATAGATATTTGGAGTTATTTAGATCGAAATTTATTACAACCCAACCCTGAAAAGTTCTGAAGCATTTTCACATCACTAAACTATATTAAAAAAAATTCATAGCTTTAAACATTAAAGAGTGTTTTGTTATTTTATTAGAGAGGCCATAAAGGAATAAAAAAATTTAACCCCCTTAATAAAAATAAGACCATTATTTCAAACATAAAATTAGGGTTAGAAATGTCATCTAAATCTCATATATTATGTTGGGGAACCAAAAAACCCTTATTTTAAGAAACAACATCAGTATCCTTCTCTACATAAAGTTTTTCCAGAACCCCAATATTGATATAATACTCATGCATTTCATAGACATGAACCATAGGGGTATCCCCATAAAAAGATTTATTATAGTACCAATGATATTTAAAAATATATTTTATTAATTAAAATAATGATTTAAATAGTTATGGTTTGAAATTTATAGATCTAAATATATGAATAATAATAATAATTTCAACCACTTTACATGGATTTTTATGTTAACAATTTGAGAAACTTCATTACCAATGCATTATAAATCCAAAGTGTAATTTCAATTCCATCACATTGAGTTGCATGAATAAAATATTCAAGTTAAAGGATTCTAGTATCCCACCAAGCTTCAACAATGTTACTAAGAACCCCCTTCAAAATCAATTGAGTAGAAACCAATAAATAAAGAAAATTGGAAATATAATATTAATGAGGTAACTTATAGGCCTCTAGAAAATATATATATGGTTATACAAAGCACAAATATGGTAATTGGAGCATTTAAATTTGTTTTAATACATGTTAAATTGAGTTAAGACCACATTACTCAAGTTGATGAAATCATCCATATATCCAACCATGAATTATTATTGATTGATATTTTTAGTCATGGGAGTAGACTGATTTATGATGAGAATGGTAGTTTAATTAATAATGTCTCATCTTTGATTAAAAAAGTGTTGAAAAATCCAATGGTACCCAAATATTCAATATGAAATGTATGATAATGTAATATCCATTTTCATATTCATTGTTTGATTTACGAAATTAAACAAATGTAACACTGTTATTTATTTATTCTTCTTTGTAAGTTGTAGATGAAAATCTGAAAAGTGTAATTGTATAATATTACAATCAATATAAAATTTATCCATGTGGAATTATTGATTATATATTCATAAAGATGGTATTATTTTATCTACTAATTTTTTTTATTTTGTATAGGATAATGGTGAAAGAAAAATCATGAAACCATTATATTATAAAGTCAATTTTTAAAAATAGAAAAATGAATAATAAATATTGATAAAGATAATTTATTAATTTAATTTAGGATTTAAATAATACATATTGATATTCAAGAAAATATGAAATTCCAAAAATTATATCATAGTTCACTTCATGTAAATTTTATTAAAGATAAGTATATTCATAAAAAAGAAAAATATCAATTTATTTAAATAAATGCACTAAATGATACTTTTTATTGTATGAATTATTTTAAATATGATAAATCTAAAAAAAATTATGAAAGTATTTAAACTTCATTAAAATCTATTAATCTATAATTTTTATCCAATAATTTTAAAGGTATCAAATTGAATGATTTTTAAAATTATTTTTATGTTCACTAAAAAACTATATAGATTTCAATAAATGACATGTAGCACTAGAGCCTATTTTTATTTCTAAAAGGATAGAATATTAATTTTAATAAAATTGTGGGATAAAAATATAATTGATCCTCAATTTAAGATTAAAATGATAAATCTTAAAAATTACCTAAAAAATGTTAGAAGAAATGAATCATAGATAAAAAAATATCATAAACCCACATGTAAACCAACAAAGAAAATGAGTTATCCTTCGCAATTTAAAATTAAAATATCTCAATGTAATCACGATTGGTAAATGTTTCTAAAATTATATATTATGTTTGAGAAATAATATATTATTATTAACAAAGTGGAATCCATTAGGTTATCTATGAATATTTTTACAAATTATTTTGGAATTAAATAATATTTTTTAGCATAATTTATTTTTTCTCGAACATGAATTGAGGTGAAATGTTTTCATGAGTAGAATTTCTTTCTAAAATATTAAATAAATGAACACTAACTACATGACCTTCCATATACTTTTTCTCATCATTATGTTCCTTACCATCACTTTAATTTTACTTTTCCTAATTTCACTTATGGAAATATCATATTTTTATATCATATCTTATGGAAACATCTGGTAAATATCATATTTTATTTTTGGTGGGGGGATAAAATAATTTTTTATATTTCATTTGATAATTTTTATTTGTTAAAAATATTTAAACAAAAAATTAAATAAAATAAAAAGAAAAACATATTTTTGATTTTTATATGTTAATTTCATGTTTTTTTATGTATTTCAAAAAGTGGAGGTGATAGATTAATAAAGATATTATATTAATAATATTTGAAATTAATTTTTATTTTTCATGAATTATAGGGCTTAATTTTAAAATAAAATATTTACTTTAATAGATTATACAATTTTTTATAGACATATGGCATGTGATAAAAACTTTTCGAGTTCTTGAAAATTCATTGATTTGTTTTGGATATTTATCTTATTATTTTTAAATATCTTACTACCTCAATACCATGATTATGTTGACATCCATAACACATGATCATTTATAATAAATCATTTAAAAACTTTTTTAATATCATTATAAATTAAGTTACATTTACCAAACCCCCATATAGGTCCCGATTTATTATGAGTAACCTTGAGTTTGTGTCCCTTTCATGAAAAATATAATAAATCAAGAAATTTGGTATTAATATTTGGTAATCTTGAATGTGTAGTTTTTTATATTTCATAGATACCAATCCCAAAGGGATACTATGCAATGAGTGAAGTATAATTTTATTATTCTAAGAACCTTAATGATCTATTTTTTTATATATTGGGACCAACAATATGAGTATCTTGGATTATTTTGGTTAATTTAGAATTTCATATATTTATTATTATATTCAAAAAAATATTGATATATATATATATATTTAAAAAATAAAATAGTGGAAAAAATAAGAAATACAAAGGGAGATTATAAATAAAAATTATTATTTAGGTGAAAACCCTTATTTTGATTCACATGAACTAAAACATAGTTTCTAAGTGATAACATGGAAGTGATGTTCATAAAAATGTTAAATTTTCATAAATGATACATATGTGTCATAATGTATGTTTTAATACTTTTTTAATTTAATTTAAATCAATAGATACTATAAATAAAGTTAAAATATATAGTGTGTGTGGTTTTCAATATTAAAAAACTCTAAATGTTCCATCTGCATCAAAATTATATTAGTTTTTTTGAGTAAAAAGGGTAAGTGGAAATTAGAAGACAAACTGTATTTTTATTAATATTTTATTGATAATTAAAGATAAAATTTAACTAATTGAATTAAAATGAAAAAATTTAATATTAATTTTAAATTTGATCTTTGTTATTAAAATCTCATTAATATTATATTTCTTACCCTTTCAACAGCATTATAAAATTTAAATATAAATTTTTTATTTGAACTTATTTTGGGTTTGAATTTTTTATCATAATTACAAAATATCTATTTTATATATTTCATGTATATACACAATGGTTGATCATATGTTTTAGTGGATAAATTAGACCTTAAAGTCAAAGAAGTTTTAAGGACCACATTATAGACAATAGTTCACACTTTTGGCCAAATCTGTTTCATATATGATTTTCATTCGACTAATTATTGATATATTCTAGATTATTCCAAATAATTTACATCATTGTTATATAACTATAGATACTTCATGTGGAAGTAATTTCAAAAAAGGTGGTGAATCCAATACCTTATACCTTATTTGGTAAGATTATATGAGGATATGCATCTAACCGATGGTTCTATTCTGAAACACCTTAAATAATAAGGATTTTTTTTTATTTCAGACATGTGAGGGAAATTTCTTGAAAAATAAGAAAAAAATTTCTAAACATAATTTTATCCATGTTACTCTTCCAAAGTTATGAATTCAATAATTTTCATGGAACTTTTAAGTGACATTTCAAATTAGAACTCCCATTACACAATTATGTGAATAGAGGAGTCCTTAATCATGAAAAAATATTGCACCTGTTTAACTTTAAGTGAAAAGTATAGAGGTGGGATATTAGCAAAGAGATAATAATCTAAGAAATCAAAGTAGTTACTCATACAATACTTAATGTAAACAGTTCCTCCTCATGATTTCAAACTTACATATGTGAGTCTGTATAAACATGATAATAAAACATTTTCTAATATAATTTACCTAGGTCCCACATTATGTGTTGAGGTCCCTATAATTTTTTATATAGGGGATATTGATATATTTCTTCCTTCACCTAATTTTTTTTAAAGATAAATAAATTTAATTGGTATTAAAATATTTTTCCAATATTTTTTTTATAAAACATGAATCCATATGTAATCTTAGACCACCACACATTATAAATTTTGTATTTTTTTAATTTTGGTGTAGAATTATATTAACTAGATATTTTAGGAAAAATATAATTATCTTGTCACATCTTTAACCAGTTTTTAATTGAAAATCATAAAAAATATGATGAAATAGTAACAATCTAGTGGTCAAAAAGAAAAATCTTTTTTCTAGATTTTTCTAAAAAGTTACTATAATGGATATAACATAAAAGAAATTTTAAAACTATGTCATAAAGGATTTTGGTGATTTAACAACTTTATTAGTGGAGTTTGAGAAGAGGTGTTACATGTATGGGATCCTTTTCCCAAAACACAGAAAGAAAATAATACTTTTAACATATATGGATATTTAAAATGTTAAATACTTTTATTTTCTCTAAAAAAATTAATTGATTGTTTAGTTATATATATGTATATATAAATATTTACTACATGATAAATAACTATTTATAAAAATTATATACAATCATTTATAAATAAATAATTTTAATAATATATTTTTAAATTAATAATAATAAATATTAACATTGAAATAGTGATATATATTAATAGTAATAAATATTTATTTTTAATATATATTATTTCTTAATAATTTTAGGTAAAATTTTTTAGTAACTTATTCATAAAAATAAATGTATATGTTATAATAAATTAAAATGTATTATCATTTAATAAATAGTAATAATTAATATTAATAATTGGTAATTAATTAATTAATTTTCCTACACATTTTTAAACTTTTAGTTAACAAATTTCAATCATTTTCATTAAAACATTATAAATATAATGTTAAACAAACTATTTAGTTATCAATGGTAAGTATTAATTA
The DNA here is from genome assembly GCA_963277665.1 of Viscum album. NCBI lineage: Eukaryota > Viridiplantae > Streptophyta > Magnoliopsida > Santalales > Viscaceae > Viscum > Viscum album. Next base: position 278,127,735 of record OY728123.1, on the reverse strand, counting down.
TTAATAATAATTATTTTGTATAATTTGGTATTATATAAATAATATTCATTAATTTTTATTTATTAATTATAACTTATTAATAACTAATCACTTATTGTAATTAATTATAAATAATTATTTTGGTATTATAAATAAATATTTTTTTATTAATTATTATTAATTTTTATTAATTTTTATTAATAGATTATTTGTTACTTATAAATTAAATAATTTATATTTATTAATAAAAATTATCTAATAGTTTTTAATTTTCATTTAATATTATTTAATAATTTAATTTCATCGGTACTTTTTACAAATACTTAATAAATATTGTTATTTATTTTCTAAATAATGAATCAATAATGAATACTTTATAATTAATAATTATTATTAAGTAGTTGTGTTTATTTTTTAATTATTACTATTTCTTAATTAACTATGAAATAATTGACAATTTTTTTTAATCATTCACATGTTATAATTAAATTTGATTAAGTTGTTATATGGTGTGTTTATTACTTCAATGCATTTCTTCATGATGGGAAGCTACATTGGTAAAAGCATTGAACCCCTATAAAAAATTATAACTTAAAGTTAATTAAAATAATTATAAAAATAATAATTTTATTTTCCTTAATTCAAAATGTTATTTGTATGGAATATATTTATGAAATTGAATTACATAAATAATGTTTGTAGAATAAATTGAACATTTTTAGTAATATAGATCCTTTAATATAGTATTGAATAATTTAATTGATAAAAAATATAAATTCAATGAATATAATTAATTTTGATCCATGTCATTCTTGTGGTCATATCCCATGGTCCATAGTGCGAATTGGGCTCCCGTATCGAGACTGTAAACCACTTTATCATTGTGGAGAATACAAAACTAGACTAGGATATTCCTCATCTATGATATTCCCAGATGTGTGTTTCTTCTATGTTTGTGATACATCCGAGGTAGGTTTCTTTAGGATGTCAGGATGTGCACCTAATCCATGTCCCACTATATAAGTGGAAGGACCTAAAAACTAATATGGAATCAATGTGGTCTAATATGACCTCAGATCAGCTAAACCCAGTGAAAATGGTAGATATGTTGATATTATTGATATATCTCATGTCATCCAGTACACATCAACAACCACCTAAGGCACTTATTATGGATTTGGTTCATCTTTCTCTAGAGTAGGTAAGGCATCACTTACTGCTCGATATTGTCTATATCAGTATCGTTAAAGCTTGACAATGTTAGAAGCTGCAGGAGGAGTTGTATGATCTTCTTAAGTAGGAACCTCTTCTCCCTCTAGTGGATTCTTGAATATAATGTCATGTATATCACGGAACACTAGTAACATGTCCTTCTGTCACATACATGACATATTTTAAAGGTATTTTTTTATTTAATTTACATTATTGCTTTTTTGGGGGGTTTTCAATGCATTTTTGAAGGAAATGGTGGGTTTCCATAATTTGGGTCAACTCAAGAGCCCATTTCCAGTTTTGACAATAAATTTTGTTTGTTTAATAACTCCCTCGTTTTTCAACATTTTTAACCAATTAAACTTCCAAAATGACCTTAATTTAACTATTAAAACCACCAATGAATTTTGGCCCCCTTAAAAATTCATTTGTATCTTGGATTTGGGTGATCAAGTTAGGTATTGGGCCAACCCGAAAGCCCATTTCCAGTTTTAAAATTGTTTTGTAATTATTTCATAAAATATTCAATTTTTATTCTTTTTCGGTGATTCCACCTCTCACCTTCTCCCACTGTACCTGGCCGCACCCCCAGCTTCGTTTCCCCCTCTTTGAAGATCGCATATGTCGTGAATTAGGGCCTAACTTCTCTGGTTTCTAAAAACGTCAAGTTTTCTCAAGTAAGTGACTATCCTTCTAGTTCTCTCCTTTTCCTTGAGATTTATCTTTTTTTTTCTTGAATCCACTAATGTCCAGAAGATAGGGCTTCGTACCTAGGGTTTAATTTTGGGTTTCATGGTTCAATCCTCTGGTTTTAGGTTTGATATCACTTTCTTTGTGGCGCGGTGGTCGTGCGGTTGAAGTTCCGCACTAGGATTTGCGGTTCTTGAATCTTTTGGTAGGTGATTCCATTGTGTGTGCAATTTTTGGGAATTTGCTTGCTGTGTTGAGGGTGAATTAATGCTTATTTAATTTTAATGTTTCTGTAAAAAAAATTTAGTTTCATTTACAATGCAAATGAATTTTATGTTACAATTTTTGGTGAAATTGAGGGTTTTTCATGCAAGTCTTTTATTGGTTCATTTTGGGATGAACTCTAATTACATAGTTGATTTTGTTGAACTATATTAGGAATTAAAATAATGTTTTAAATATTTATTCTTTTTGTTTGTGGCTGAAAAAGTTTGTTTAAATTGTGTTTGAGAAGCAAATGGGCATTAAGTGCCATGTTGGTGTGAAAATGGTGGTTTTTAAAATATATAATTTCTTGGTTAACATTGGGCTGCCCCATAACTGAATTTTTGGTTTTATTAAATTGTTTTGAACTGAAATTTTGTTTTGATGACTTACAAGTGTTCTCATACTGTGAAAAGTGGATATTTTAAAGAGTTTTGGGTGCAAAACAATGTGATGTTTTGAGAGGTTGTTTTATTGAAGATCAAAATATTTTATTGACTGTTTCAAATGATATAGAATGTGTGTAGCTACTGTACTATTTGTTTGTGACCAGTAGTGATACTTTACATGAAAAAGTATGTGTGTTGTTTGCTGAAATTGTTTGAGCACAAAAAGGGGAATCCCGGGTACTTAGGTGGGCGGATATGTACTAGTACGGCTAGTGGACCGGATGGGTTGTGTCCTTGTTTCACTGAGCAAATGGATAACGACAACACTAACTGAACTATGTGGATGTTATTTGGGGACCACTAGGTTATGGGTTTGTTCCCTACTAGTGGCTCGTGCACGGGAAAGGATTGTGACTTGGATACTTTACACCGAGGTACGAGGTACATAGGGCCCGAGACTATCTAGTTGCCTAGGGGTGTTCCCAATTTTTGTGCTCATTAGAATTGTAGTATTTACCCTTGTTGTGGGATATTTTGGCAGTACTTTACAGTATATCACATGTTTATTTAATGTGTTATCATTCTGAAATTCTTGGATTGAAAACTGTTTCCATTTGAAAGTTGCTTTTCTCGAAATTTTTAACATTGTTTCACCTTGTGTGTTAAAATTGCTAGTTTTGTTCCCATTGTATTGCATCCTCTTTGGAATCATCTGGTGGTATCCTATTGGGCTTAGGCTCACACCCTACTTACGCCCCTTGGGTGTAAGTAGAACTTCTTATGCTTGACTCAGGTAAAGGGAAGGCTAAGGGTGATGGCGCTTCAGGGTGTTAGTCCCCATCGTTGGGGCAGGGTTGTGGAGAAGGCTTGCGGGTGATGACACCCTTGTTGTGTGAAGTGATTGGGGATGTCTTGATGTTGTCATTATTTGTATTTGGACCACTTGTAGTGTCTTTAAACATATGTATTCAGATCTGGTTTTGTTAAGAATGGTTTATCATGGAAATTTCAGATTCTTATTATTGATTGTTTTATTTGTTTTATGCTTTCATACTCGGGTAAATCGTTCCCAAATCATATTGTTTTATACCCGGGCACTTGTGCCAGCCCGTGGGGATAGGGAATGCCCTTCGGGCCTTGTCATGGGCCGGGTTTGGTGCCATTAATGGTGGCGACCAGATCTGGTACGTGAAAAAATGGTATCAGAGGAGGTTAAAGTTTTTGGGTTATATTGCTATTTTGGGATGAGTCGGGATAGACCGGAGCTAGGACTATCAGGGCTCAGGGTTTTGGTTGTGAGTAAGGTGTATGGCCCACACCTCTCATAGAAGACCTTGAGTCACCATAGGATGTTGTAATTTATGAATTGACTTCACTTCCAGGTGATACATGTGGGCTGCAGACCACATGTGGACATCAGGCAGATTTGAAGTAGTTGTTTCTTTTTTTTTTACTGGAATGTGTTTAGTTTATTTATAATCGATGTATTTGATTAAAATTTTCAGAATTTTGGTATTGACTATTGTTTTGTGACTGTTGCATTTTGTAGCAACATGCCTCCCCGCAAAGCTCCCACGCGCCCACAAGAGGATGTTGAAGAGAGTTATCCCACACCGATTGATCAGAGGCTCGTGGAGGCTGTGGTTCGGGCTGTCCAAGATTTGGGACAGGGACCGGCTCCTGCCACTATTCCTATTAGGGCAGAAGATACAGGTCCTAGAAAAGATAAAGCACAAGAGTTTCTGAAAAACAAGCCTCCTACCTTCCGAGGTAGCTCAGAACCCCAGGAAGCAGAAGAATGGCTCGAGAAGATCGAGCGTATGTTTGAGTTCCTAGAAACCCCCGAGGATCTCAGGGTGAAGTGTGCCTCATTTCTATTAGAGGTTCCAAGCCGTAAGTGGTGGGAGTCAGTGCTTCAGGCAGGGAAGAATGAGCAGATGCGCTGGGGTGATTTCAAGGCTGTCTTCAATGAACAGTACTGCCCTGAGGTATTGGCTTATGCAAGGTCTAGAGAGTTCATGGATCTTGTTCAGGGGAATCTATCTGTGATGGAGTATGCCAACTGTTTTGCTGAGTTGGTTTGATATGCTCCAGAAACTGTCTCTAATGAGCAGGCGAAGGCCCAGAGGTTTGAGAAAGGCTTGCGACCAGAGATATACTCCCAGGTGTTCTTGTTTAAGCTGAGGACCTATGCTGAGGTTGTTGATCGAGCGTGCATGGTGGAGATTGATAGGAAAGGCAGGGCTGGTTTCTATGGTTCAGTATCAGCAGTGGGAAGTGGTAGCTCCTCAGAGAAGAAAAGGAAGCGGGAGGATCATGTGAAGAAAGGAGGGGCAGTTCAGGCCACTCTTCCAGGCAGTTTTCTTCTGCTGCTTCTGATGCAAGATCGGTCGTGTGCCACCAATGTGGGAGGCCTGGGCATATCCGACCAGCATTTCCACTTCCTCCGAAGCCTTGTTTCCAGTGTGGAGGTATGGGGCATTTGCAGCGTTTTGTGGTGTGGCACGTCCACTTCCGAGTGGGGTTGGTTCAGTGGCTTCAAAAGGAGTGTCAGCACAGTCTGAGCCATCGAGGACTGGGGGATCTCGATTTGGAAGTCGTGGTGGAAGGGTTGGATCATCTTCTGGGCAGAGCCAGTTCAGGGCACAGCCTTAGGCTAGCGGTCATCCTCAGACAGATACTGGACACCTCCATGTAGTGGATCAGACACCAGTAGGATCAGAGGCGGGACCGTCGACAGTTCGAGGTACCGTTCTGATTGCATCTTCTATTGCTACTGCTCTTTTTGATATTGGTGCCTCTATTTCATTCATTTCTGCCCATTTTGTGGACATTCTGAATTTTCCAACTGAGTTGATGCCTTTCGCGATGGAGTTGGTGACACCGCTGGGAAAGAAGAAGGAGCAGGGCCTTAGGTGCCCCTCATGTGCACTTTCTGTATCAGGGGTCGAGATGGAGTGGGACCATATGGTCTTAGATATAGACCTTTTTGATGTCATACTCGGGATGGATTGGCTAGTTCACTTCCAGGCACACATCGACTGCTACAGAAGGCGTGTGAGTTTCACGGCACCTGACGGGAGTCGTCAGGTTTTTCATGGTGAATGGGATCCTCGGTCAGGTTGCGCAGGGCCTCCACTCCCAGAGTTGGGAAGTATTATCTTCCAGTTATCTTCGCTCATTCTAGAAGATGGTATTTCTTCTAATGGTTCACTACCTCATGTAGTGAATGAGTTTCCAGAGGTATTCCCGGATGATTTTTTGGGTTTGCCCCCAGAGCGGGATGTGGAGTTTTCGATTAATCTGGTGCCGGGAACACAGCCGATATCTCTTCCCTCTTATCGCATGGCCCCCACCGAGTTGAGGGAATTAAAGATGCAGCTGGACGACTTAGAATCCAAAGGATTCATTCGCCCGAGCATCTCTCCTTGGGCCGCTCCTGTGTTGTTCGCAAAAAAGGCTTATGGATCCCTCCGTCTATGCATTGACTACCGGAAGCTGAATAAGGTAACAATTAAAAACAAATACCCTTTGCCCAGAATAGATGATTTGTTTGACCAGTTGAAGGGAGAAAAGTGTTTCTCAAAGATAGACCTGCGTTCAGGGTATCATCAACTCAGGGTGAAGGAGTCAGATATCCCAAAGACAGCCTTTCGGTGCAGGTACGGCCACTTTGAGTATTTGGTCATGCCCTTCGGATTGACCAATGCTCCAGTAGTCTTTATGGCATTCATGAATAGGGTGTTTCATCAGTATCTCGATTCCTTTATTGTGGTGTTCGTGGATGATATTCTGGTATACTCTAGCTCTGAGGAGGAACACGAACATCACTTGAGGATCGTTTTAGGTACATTACGGGATCACCGCCTCTATGCAAAGTTGTCAAAGTGCACCTTCTGGATCAGAGAGGTGATATTTCTGGGGCATGTGATCTCATAGCACAGAGTTTCAGTGGACCCTGAGAAAATTAGTGCGGTTATGTCATGGGAGCAGCCGAAGAATGTGTTTGAGATCAGGAGTTTCCTTGGACTAGCTGGTTACTACAGGCGATTCGTTCGGGATTTCTCTCGGCTTGCATCACCAATGACTGCGCTCACCCGGAAAGGGGTGAAGTTTGTATGGGGTCCAGAATGTCAAGCATCATTCGAGGAGCTGAAGAGACGGTTGACTACCGCCCCTGTGCTGATTTTGCCTGAGGCCGAGAAGGGTTATGTGGTTTATTGTGATGCTTCAGGTATGGGTCTTGGGTGCGTGCTTATGCAGGATGATCACGTGGTGGCTTATGGCTCTCGCCAACTCCGACCACATGAAAAGAACTACCCTACCCATGAATTGGAGTTGGCAGTGGTGATGCATGCTTTGAAGACATGGCGTCACTACCTCTTTGGCGAGAAGTTTGTGGTCTACTCTGATCACAAAAGCTTGGCTTATATCTTCTCGCAGAAGGACCTCAACTTGAGGCAACGTCGCTGGATCGAGTACTTGCAGGGGTTCGACTTTGACATTGTCTATACCCCAGGCAAGGGTAATGTGGTGGCTGACGCTTTGAGCAGAAGAGTTCCAGTGCAGGCTTTGAGGAAGTCTAGTGATGAGTGGACATTGATGGGGCTCTTTTCTCAAATGCATGTGGAGGCTAGGGAACACAGTGGAGGGGCATTCTTGGCGAGTGTCCAGTTGACTCCTTCTCTGTTGGAGTTGATTCAGCGGGAACAACCTAGTGATGAGCTTTGTCAGCGATCTAGGCAGTTTCTTCATGGTGGGGAGACATCCTCTGATTGGTCGTCGTCTCCCGAGGGCATCTTGTGCTTCAAGGGCCGTTCAGTAGTACCGTTATCTCTACGGAAGGCAGTGATACATGATAGCCACCAGTCTCAGTGGGCTGTCCATCCAGGTGCCACTAAGATGTATTATGATGTCCGTCGGCATTTTTGGTGGCCTGGTATGAGACGAGACATAGCAGACTTTGTTTCGAGATGCTACACATGCCAGCAGGTGAAAGCAGAGCACCAAAGGCCCTCCGGTTTGCTCCAGCCATTACCCATTCCTACCTGGAAGTGGGACGAGGTTGCCATGGACTTCATTGTTGGCTTACCTCGTACACCTCGGGGTAAGAATTCCATTTGGGTGGTGATTGATCGTCTGACCAAATCAGCCCACTTCATTCCGATCAGAGATACATCTAAAGTGGATGAGTTGGTCCATTTGTATCTTCAGGAGGTGGTGAGACTCCATGGTGTACCATCAGCTGTTGTCTCGGATAGAGACCCACGCTTCACTTCTCGATTTTGGGAAGGCCTTCAGAAGGACTTGGGCTCTCAGATTAAGATGAGCACGTCGTACCACCCTCAGACGGATGGTCAGACAGAGCGGGCGAATCAGATTTTGGAGGACATGCTTCGTGCATGTGTCTTGGACCTTGGAGGTTCTTGGGATAGCCATTTGGGATTGGTTGAGTTTGCTTATAATAATAGTTACCAATCCTCAATTCGAATGGCCCCTTTTGAGGCGCTCTATGGTCGGCCATGTCGGTCCCCACTATGTTGGGCTGAGGTAGGAGAGACTTCACTATTGGGGCCGAGCCTTGTGCAGGAGACTTCTGAGAAGGTCAAATTGATCAGGAAGCGCTTATTGACAGCTCAGAGTCGTCATAAATCTTATTCTGATCGGAGTCGTCGAGACCTAGAGTTTACTGTGGGTGATAGGGTATTCTTAAAAGTGGCCCCTCGTTTGGGCCATCGTCGATTGGGGAAGCAAGGTAAGTTAATGCCACGGTATGTCGGGCCCTTTGAGATCACCGAGCGTATTGGAAAGGTGGCATACAGGTTGGCCTTACCTTCTCAGCTGACGTCCATCCATGATGTCTTCCACGTCTCTCAATTGAAGAAATACAACCCAGATCCGTCCCATGTGTTGAATTGGGAAGAATTGGAGATAGAGCCTGACTTGTATTTTGTTGAGAGGCCAGTAAAAATTGTGGACTCCCAAGAGAAGATACTTCGAGGGAAGTCTATTCCATTATTTCGGGTTCTATGGCGGCATGGGAATGATACACATGAGACTTGGGAGCGAAAGTCATGGGTCGAGGAAGAGTACTCATTCTTGTTTACCAACCAAGAATCATGTTGACTTTCCGGGGCGGAAAGTCCTTCATGGTGGGGAGAATTGTCACATACATGACATATTTTAAAGGTATTTTTTTATTTAATTTACATTATTGCTTTTTTGGGGGGTTTTCAATGCATTTTTGAAGGAAATGGTGGGTTTCCATAATTTGGGTCAACTCGAGAGCCCATTTCCAGTTTTGACAATAAATTTTGTTTGTTTAATAACTCCCTCGTTTTTCAACATTTTTAACCAATTAAACTTCCAAAATGACCTTAATTTAACTATTAAAACCACCAATGAATTTTGGACCCCTTAAAAATTCATTTGTATCTTGGATTTGGGTGATCAAGTTAGGTATTGGGCCAACCCGAAAGCCCATTTCCAGTTTTAAAATTGTTTTGTAATTATTTAATAAAATATTCAATTTTTATTCTTTTTCGGTGATTCCACCTCTCATATTCTCCCACTGTACCTGGCCGCACCCCCAGCTTCGTTTCCCCCTCTTTGAAGATCGCATATGTCGTGAATTAGGGCCTAACTTCTCTGGTTTCTAAAAACGTCCAGTTTTCTCAAGTAAGTGACTATCCTTCTAGTTCTCTCCTTTTCCTTGAGATTTATCTTTTTTTTTCTTGAATCCCCAAATTTCCAGAAGATAGGGCTTCGTACCTAGGGTTTCATTTTGGGTTTCATGGTTCAATCCTCTGGTTTTAGGTTTGATATCACTTTCTTGTGGCGCGGTGGTCGTGCGGTTGAAGTTCCGCACTAGGATTTGCGGTTCTTGAATCTTTTGGTAGGTGATTCCATTGTGTGTGCAATTTTTGGGAATTTTCTTGCTGTGTTGAGGGTGAATTAATGCTTATTGAATTTTAATGTTTCTGTAAAAATTTGTTTTAGTTTCATTTACAATGCAAATGAATTTTATGTTACAATTTTTGGTGAAATTGAGGGTTTTTCATGCAAGTCTTTTATTGGTTCATTTTGGGATGAACTCTAATTACATAGTTGATTTTGTTGAACTGTATTAGGAATTAAAATAATGTTTTAAATATTTATTCTTTTTGTTTTTGGCTGAAAAAGTTTGTTTAAATTGTGTTTGAGAAGCAAATGGGCATTAAGTGCCATGTTGGGGTGAAAATGGTGGTTTTTAAAATATATAATTTCTTGGTTAACATTGGGCTGCCCCATAACTGAATTTTTGGTTTTATTAAATTGTGTTGAACTGAAATTTTGTTTTGATGACTTACAAGTGTTCTCATACTGTGAAAAGTGGATATTTTAAAGAGTTTTGGGTGCAAAACAATGTGATGTTTTGAGAGGTTGTTTTATTGAAGATCAAAATATTGTATTGACTGTTTCAAATGATATAGAATGTGTGTAGCTACTGTACTATTTGTTTGTGACCAGTAGTGATACTTTACATGAAAAAGTATGTGTGTTGTTTGCTGAAATTGTTTGAGCACAAAAAGGGGAATCCCGGGTACTTAGGTGGGCGGATATGTACTAGTACGGCTAGTGGACCGGATGGGTTGTGTCCCTGTTTCGCTGAGCAAATGGATAACGACAACACTAACTGAACTATGTGGATGTTATTTGGGGACCACTAGGTTATCGTTTTGTTCCCTACTAGTGGCTCGTGCACGGGAAAGGATTGTGACTTGGATACTTTACATCGAGGTACGAGGTACATAGGGCCCGAGACTATCTAGTTGCCTAGGGGTGTTCCCAATTTTTGTGCTCATTAGAATTGTAGTATTTACCCTTGTTGTGGGATCTTTTGGCAGTAATTTACAGTAGCTCACATGTTTATTTAATGTGTTATCATTCTGAAATTCTTGGATTGAAAACTGTTTCCATTTGAAAGTTGCTTTTCTCGAAATTTTTAACATTGTTTCACCTTGTGTGTTAAAATTGCTAGTTTTGTTCCCATTGTATTGCATCCTCTTTGGAATCATCTGGTGGTATCCTATTGGGCTTAGACTCACACCCTACTTACGCCCCTTGGGTGTAAGTAGAACTTCTTATGCTTGACTCAGGTAAAGGGAAGGCTAAGGGTGATGGCGCTTCAGGGTGTTAGTCCCCATCGTTGGGGCAGGGTTGTGGAGAAGGCTTGCGGGTGATGACACCCTTGTTGTGTGAAGTGATTGGGGATGTCTTGATGTTGTCATTATTTGTATTTGGACCACTTGTAGTGTCTTTAAACATATGTATTTAGATCTGGTTTTGTTAAGAATGGTTTAGCATGGAAATTTCAGATTCTTATTATTGATTGTTTTATTTGTTTTATGCTTTCATACTCGGGTAAATCGTTCCCAAATCATATTGTTTTATACCCGGGCACTTGTGTTAGCCCGTGGGGATAGGGAATGCCCTTAGGGCCTTGTCATGGGCTGGGTTTGGTGCCATTAATGGTGGTGACCAGATCTGGTACGTGACACCTTCACTACATCATGTTACACAAATTGACTTAATACATCACGCTCCTCAAGATCATATATGTTGATACTATAATCTTGTTAATTATGCTATACAAATTTCAAAATGAAATTTAAAAAGTTTACACCAATCAAACTATTGTAAAGTTATTGACTTACCCAATCTTGCATCCCTCTACGATTTGGTGTAATATTTAGTATATAATTTGGTATGTAATACGGTGCATACTCAATTTATTGGAACAAAATAGGATTTACCTTATTCTTAAATGATGCACGTATGTCCCAAATGTCAATATATTGTGCATATCTCTATCTATAACTAACATCATGCATCACTATTAGCTTCAACAAATGAAGTGTTGTTGGATTTATTGGTGCTAATGGAATATATTTAATTTGTCCAAACTAATTTATAACCCTATTAGGATAGCACCACTCAATAATATGAATGTGTATATGAGACACTACAGCTCTAGAATCCTCAATTCTAGTAGTGTAATTTGCAGTAATATGGTCAAAGAGAGATAAATTTAGAGTCCATGAAATATAATATAATAGGAGACATTTGATAAAATATTTTGTTACTATTTTTGAAAAAACTATAATATTTTGAAATCATATAATCAAAAGAATAATTTATATACTTACATAAGTGGGTAGAAGGTTATTCAACATTTTATTGTATATGGGAAGGTTTTTTCTTGATGTCCTAACAAAATAGAGTTTATGACTCCACCTTTAATATAAAATAGTGAATGTGAAATTGATATGTAATTAAGTAAAAAAATAACTCATATTATCATAGAAATTTTAAACATGATTGATCATACCCTTTTCCACAATGGTAATCCTATAGTAAATCCATGTGATGCTCAAGAATAGAAATAATAGGAGCCAATGGTGGGATGTTATCCCATTATCACATCTGAATGAGGATGATGAATCCACCAAGATCACTATTATCTAATCAAAAAATAGTGAATAATGATCAATATGTGTATTTAAAGTATGAAAATACCTAAATATATCTTCCATCATGATCAAATTCCTCAAGTAATCCCAAATACATTATTTAGACATCCATTATTGAGTGATTACTATATAATATCCCACTAATGAGTCGAATGATTTATATACATGCACATAACTCATGATATCCATCTCATCAACAACATCAGGTAAATGTGTGAAGTGAATGTCTATCTAGCTCATAAATAAAGTACTACCTTTTGTATTAGTAGAGTCTATATAAATTTATATGGATAACAATAAATATACGAGATTGACTTAGTCTCTATGGGTGGGTCGTATAACTTCATCACTCAATATAGGAAGACCAAGCATAACCTCTACATCCTCTAGAGTGATGGTCATTTCACCCCCATGCATATAGAATGTGCGAGTCTTGGGTCTCTATCTCCAAATGAGGTAAGCAAGGAGGCGATGGTCAAAAAAATGTAAAAATTGATAGGAAGTCACTATAAAAACAAGAACATTGTTAGTATCATATAATAGTATTCAAATGAAAAATTTGATGATATTAGTCTGTGCTACACACCCTGACTCATCAAACCTCATGGAACACTAGAATTCATGTGAAATATGTATATACTTCTCAGTTAATAAAGTATTATCCTCCATAACTATGAATAAAAATGAAAATAATTTTAAAATATAATTTTCATTTTATGGTTAGTGGAATATAAGATATAATAGTTATGTAGATTGTGAAATAAGTACCAAGTATTAAAAAATAAACTTATTTCCCACTTTTATAATCAAATTATCAATATGTAATATATATTTTTAAAATGAAACATATTTTCTTCATATATAATCTCATATGTAATATCATTTAGTTCATAATAATGAATTCACCTTTGGAAGTATGATCTTCCAAATAATTGGGACCATTCCACCTCATAGGGATGAATTTCCTACATTATAAGTATGAATTAAACTTTGTAGGGATAATTTCATCTATATTATTCTTGAAAATTTAGTATCAGCACTTTTCATTAATATTATTCTCATACAAGTAGATCAGTTTTTATTAATATCTCAAATATGACACATGAACACTTTTAGGTCTTATTACTGTTTATAATCCTTATATAATTACTCATTTATATTATGGTTTAATTTCCTTCTTAATCATTAATTATAGAAATCTTACTATATTGTTTGTTAATATTTACTTCTTCTATTATGCTTAAACTTTTTTTATACCTTTCTCTCTTCACCAATTTTTTACTTTAATTTAAGATATGTTTTCCAATGTAACTTTGGTAGTTAACACCTTCTAATGATATATATTATTTTTTCAGAGAGTTAAATAATTATAATATTTAGAATAGTTTCAAAAAAAATTAACTATGTTACAATGAATCCTTTGAGATGTTTTTTGAAAATATCAAATTATATAAATTTAATATATTTACTAACAGGGTGGTTTTTTATTTGGGGTATTTCAATTTTGATGTTTTTTTAAATAATTGGATTCTCAATTTTGTGGCTCTTCTATAATATTTTTTTTTTTCATTCTATGTAATATGAAATATACATATATACACTAAAATTTATCTATTTTTTTGAAAATATAAATATTTTACATAGACACCCAATAGGACAACCGAAGGATAAACATAATTAAAAATTTTGAATACTAAGGTCCTAAAATTATATGCTTGAAATAAATCATCAATGTTGAGAATGAGAACATATTCTAGAATTGTTAGGCCACACTTCCTGTTATGACCTTCTATGTGACATATGTTACATCTCAAACTGTATCCTTGTTCTTGAGGGTAGTCCATTTCATTCTAAATTTTGATGGATTTTTGTCTACCCCATTATCACTACCTACTTATGTAAGGTATCAATGTGGACTAGTGTTCAAGTATTAGTAAATGAAAGAACTCCCTATAGGTATCCATGGACTACTATAACAGTTAATAATGGTATTGATCAACTAAACCGGATCAATATATGGTACTCATGATATCTTCATTATGGAATATTTTGTAATGACATACATTTATGGAAACATCAATGCTTCAATGTTTCCACAGTACCAATTTTTTTAGTCTAATAATAACACCAATACTCGACTATTGTTACCTGTATAGGGATCACTACACTCTAAAACATTAAATAAAATTAGTTCATAGTTGAGAAATCACACTTAAAAAATTTATGATTCATTGATGTTCTTGTTGATCACTCACTAAAAGTGTCATCCATACTACAACCCCTGATGAATCCTATCGACATATTATATTCCTTTTTCTATGAATTAATTGACACAAAGATTATTTCATAGGAATAAGGATAATTATAGTTAACTTGTGAATCCAATTAAATGAATCATTGATGAACTTAATAATGTGTTTGGAATTTTTTTCATTCCTATTCCCCCCATCATATACCAATGTTCATTTCTCCTTTGTAATCTATATCACTGAGTCATAAACTCCATTATTATATCTATAAATTACTTCCAATCATTGACAAAACATGTTTAGATCTTACTAAATTGTTAAACCAAATTGATCGTATGAAAAATAAATTATTATTATCATTATATTAAGACAATAAAAAAGAATTCAAAGATTATTTACTAAGTTCATGATGGAATTCTTCATTGCTTCATCAGAAATAGAATTTCACACATTGAAAGAAATGTGTCTGATGTAGTATTGATGATAAGAATTTTGGGATTTCCTCATAAAACAATCAAAATTTATTGCCTAGTTGATTGTATAATGATTATTGGATATAATACAGACACCCTTAATTTGGGTGAAATGATTAGTAAAACATCACAAAAACAAACTCCAAGAGACATAATTTTCCTTCTCTACAATGAAGAACACAAGTGGCATATACACAGGATTTTCATCTTGGGCTATCATAATCGGTATTACGCTGGTGTAGATTCCATAAAGAAATGATTTATCTATCTATATAAACTATTTAACAAAATTTAATGTGTAAATACACTCAATTAATGCTCAGAACATCCAAAAAAATTACATGAGAGGGTTCAAGTCGGTTATCTTGAGTCAGACGTTTAATCATGTTGAGGTGGAAGATGATTTTTTTACTCAATATAGAAATAAATTTTGGAGACACCTAATAATAGTCATCCCAATCATTATACCCTTTAATAATTTCTTTTTTTCCCTCCCTCCATTCCTTCCCATGTGAAATCTTATAAATAAAAGTTTTATGTATTCTATCATAAAAAAGGGTTACAGGCACATCTTGGAAGGTCTTGATTGAATAAAAAATAATAGTTAAAACAAATTAATTATCTAATGATTTATGTTATTGTGTTAGGTTAGGTTGGACAAAAGTATGAGCCACCTCAATCTTCAAAATCCTTTACCCTCCAAGAGAAATGTCAAAAATCACTCTCAAGAAAAATCTATTTTTATCATTTTATTTTTTAGACCATATGACATATTTTTCCCATTTGGACTCTTATACTAAATATCTAAAATGTCACTAAATATTAATTTTTCTTTATCCACAATCATAGGAATCGTTGAATGGAAAATTTATTCAAACATGTAAAGTTTTCTCCATTTAAACAAATTTATCATCTAAAACACTTGGATACTCATTTGTAGGTCTGATAAATTCTTGTCAAATTCAATTATATGTTCCATATATTCCAAAACAAATTGAACAATGTTGGATGATTTATCTAGTGATAATTCATGTGTATAATGTTTTCATTTCTAAAAACCTCTTCCCTAACTTCTTTCTCTTCCTCCTCAATGTGACTATTTTCTCCTTCTCTTCCATAATTAGACACTTCCTCATCATAAACTTGATCATGAATCATATATGGGTTATCTTCTTGGTTTACTACTTCCATATAATATAGAATTGTAGCATAATATTGGGAAGGACCTTCCTAGATGATTCTTATATGGCTCTTTCATTGAAAAACTACAAGATACTAATTGATAATAGAAACCTACATGTATAACTCTATCAAACCATTAATAGAACATTGGTTGAATAATGTTATCGCTTGTATCCAGTCATAATAATCAACTAATGGATATGAAATAAATCTATATCCTTTACTAGAATTATAAATTTCTATAACTAATAGATTATATCCCTTAATTAGGTGTAATATTTAAGCACGCATGAATTATTTAAGGATGTTATCTTAAGGTAACATAATATCTTATGAAAACAACTCATGTTGTTTATATACTATGTGAAGCCCCTTTATAAATTTAAATAACTTCACCATCAGATTATACATGGTCCGAAAATATTCTCAATATGGAATAGTTTTTTATGGTCATGATTCTAAATTTTTAAACAACATTTAATATGAGGAATAATGTTATTTCAGGGTAAATGGATATTATTAAGAAATAGCCATTATAGTTCATAATGATCATGTAAATATTAAAAATAATATCCACCAAGAGTGTCCAACTATGTGTATATTTATACATCTTTATTAGTAATCTATTGATGATTGAGTTAATACACAATACACCCCATTTAGGGTTTTTAACCATAGGTGTATTAGTGTGAGAGCTTGCAACCAATTTTAGTTTTCAAATAGGGATTTCATTTCTTGGAAAAACCAAATAGTATTCACTTTACTAAAATTTTAGAATATGTTTCCTATTTTTAGATAAACCCTGGAGTTTTATCAAAAAAAATTTGGTTTATAAAGATCATTTGGATAATCCAAATCATATCCTTTAGGAGTGTAAAACTAGGTGTGTAGTTATGCCTCTTTACTATGCACCATGTGGTGATTGAGTTAATTCTCAATACACCCATTTTAGTGTTGTGACCATTTAGAGCATTTTTGTTATAGCCTACATCAAATATAACATCTAGAAAGGTAAGTCATTTCTAGGAAAAGGAAATTGTCTTTACTTAGATAAAATTTTAGATTGTTTTTCCAATTTTTAGAAAAAAACCTATTGTATTATCTAATGTTTTATGGTTCATAAATAGAATGTGAATAATCCAAATCACATAACCTAGGAGTTTCAAAACAAGTGTGTAGTTAGGCCTCTTTATCATGCATCATGTTATGATTGAGATAATACCCAATATGCCCCTTTTAGAGTTGTTACCCTTAGGTGAATCTCTGTTGAAGCCTACATCTACTTGTATTGTCCAGATAGGGATTTCATTGATATGAAAACATTATAGTAATTTTTAACTAAAATTTGATAATGATTTTCCAATTTCTAGACTCACTCTAGGGTTTTCTCTACTACTTAATATTTTATAAAGAGTGTGTAAATAATCCAAATCATATAACCTATGGGTGTTAGAGAAGTTTTGTAGTTGGACCTTTTTTCATGCACTAATTTTTGATCAAATTAATAAATACGTATAATTATAAACACTAATTAATAAGTAAATTGTAATTTGGAATATTACTTAGTGTTCATTAAATAATTATTATTCATATTAATTACTAACTAAGCCTAATTTTTAGTTATTAACATGTTATTATTCATAATTATTAATTAATTAAAAATAATTAATCACCTTAATTAACTAAAATATATTAATGAAATAAAATTTTTTACAATATTATTTATTAATAATTAATTAATTAATTACTAATTTTTAAGTAATTTTTACTTATTTACTAATTATTAATTAATTTTAATTATTTAAAAATTATTAATTAATTACTAATTATTAATTAATTTTGAAATACTAATTAATTATAAATTAATTATTAATTAAATATTAATTAATTATTAATAATTTTTTAAGAACCTTAATAATTAATTATTATTTAATATAAAATTATCAATTCTTTATTTATTAACAACTTAGTGAGAATTAATTTATTTTCACTTCTTTTCTTGTTAATAATTTATAATTAAATATTTACTAATTAATTAATTAATTTGTAACTATTTACTAATTATTAATTAATCAGTAATTAATTTCTAATTATTAAAATATATAAATTATTTTCTAAATAGAATTTAATTATTAATTAAATTCTAGTTATTAGTATTACATGTTAATTAATTTCTAATTATTAATTTCTAATTGGTATTTAATTATTAATTAATTAGTAATACATTTATAATTATTAAAAAATGTTTATTAATTTTTAATTATTATCTTACTTCTAATTGTTATTATAGCATAGTAATAAATTTATAATTATTAATTTAAAACTAATTAATTTATAATTATTAATTACTTATTGTTGGACACCAAATGAGATTTTTTGTTTCCATGTTTTGTGTGTTGGATTTATTCTCAAATCTATCATAGTCATCCCTAGTGAGTTGGCGTGTTAGATGTGATATTGCCCTTGACTTGGTGTGGTGGAGTACATAAGAATTTTTGTTCATTGTTTCATCAATTTGATGGGAATATGGTGTTCTCAAAAAAGGGAAAGTGGTAGATTACATGAAGCATTGTGTGAGACCAGAATGTTGATCAAGATAATACTGAGAGATAGGTTATAGTTATCAAAGAAAGAGGAGAACCCATGTAATGATGCATCATGAAATGTTCATGGAGAAGTTCTAGGACTATGAAGGCCTTGATATATTTATGATGTAATGGGTCTGGAAATGTTTGAGTGTACATGGGAAATTGGTATAAAAAATATAGAAAATGAAGAAAACTCTAGAAAATCAGATGTTGTGTGAGTATGGTTTTTCCAAGACATATTAAGAAAAATTGAAAAGTATTTATCATGAAAGTTAAAAGGTTATGTTAAAGGAATAATTAGTTTCCCAAATTTTCAAAAAAAATTAAGATTCAAGGTGTCCTCATCAAAAAATGGCAAAGGCATAATGTTTGTGAAAGAGTTTTGTGAAGAGTAAAAGTTGTGAAAACATGACAAAAGTTTAGCGAATGTGGTATTTTGAATTTTACTTATTAATATTTTTTAAAGGAATATTTTTCATGAAAATATTTATACTTTATAATGGTGGATTTTCATAATGTAGATAGAGTTGTGTGAACCTCAGAAATACAAATGGAGTTTCATGATTTTAGTGAGCTATATAATATAGGTTATGTCAAGTCATATAATTTAGTGAGCCTAGAATGTTGTGTGCAAGGTTGTTTGTGTGAAATTAAGTTACAAGAAGCACCATAAACATCTATAAAAAGGGGGATACCCCCCCTCATTTGAAATATATAGACCTATTTATGATCAGAAGTCTCTTATTCACAAAATAGTTTTGTGAAGTTATTTTTTTCATAAATTAGTAACAAAAACATAAGTTATGTGAATAATGTCATTTATTTCTACATAAAACAAGTGAGATTAATGAAAGGAAGTATCATAAAAATTGATAGATTCATGAAGAAATGAATGTTTCTTGAAATGGTGGAGATTCAAAACATATAAAAACCTACGTGAGTGTGGAGAGATTCATGATACAGTGGAAGTTACACGAATTGTGGTAATTTCTAAAAGTTGTAAGTGTTGCATAAAAAGATTCAAAGTTGTAAAAAAGTGAAAATTGGGTATTCCCATCAAGATATTAATACAAAATGATATTGCACTTATTTTAGAGCATTCAAAAGGAGATATTTCATGAACTCTATTTTAATGGGGAAATTAATGATCCTATAGTGATGTTCACAATCCATTTTTTAAAGTTTAGTGTGATTTTTAATAGGAACTAATTATTTTATAAAATATTAGATAGTGAATTAGTTCGTTGGAATGTAATTGAAAAATCATTCCCTCCTAAATCTGTGGGAAAACGGAATGAACTTTGGATAGTATTGAGGTGACCCTAAATATTATAAAGTCATCAAACCTTGAACGGAGTGACCATAACTGAAACATTGTACCCAAAAGACTTGTAGAGATTAGAGTATTTTGGAATATCAACATAATGTTGGTGTTCATTCCTTGGATGTTTCTCAGTGTAGGTGAACTAAGTAAAATTATTATGCCTTGTGTAATTTATTTTCTTATATTCTTCTGGATGATAATAATTTATTTTGGATTGTGTGATTACATATCTTATCTGAAAAATGATGATATAACCACACCATTTAATCATCTCATTAATTAACAAGTGAAAAACTAAGGTCCCTACTAGAAATTAAGGTTGATATCTGTTACGATAGTGACTATTTCATGGAATATATAGAAATTTGAACAAGTTTATTTCTCAGATTCACCACCCCCCCCCCCTCATGACATCTCTTATTAATGTCTCGTGTGGGTCTAACATATAGTTTCAAAAGGGATGGTTTATATTGATGAATTGGTTTTTTCTGAATTGATCTGATCATTTTTTGGAGTTAAAATGTGTTCCTCCCATATGACATTGGAAAGATAAGAATAAAAATAAAAAATTAATACCGTATTATTTAATAGTCATTGAGAAGTGTGTGATCGAGATGAAAGTTATTATTCAAAAAAAAATAAGGTTTGTATGAATCCGATTGTGTATCTACGTGTTCAAAAAATAATAATAAAGTACTATCTAGGGATCCTTATATTTAAATCGATGTTGGAAATACTGAATATGATGAGATATTATGATATAAAAAAGTAGAATGTGATCACATCTAAGAGGATCTTGATCAACGGTTGAAGGAATAAAGTATGGAGATGATAAGGAAAAATTAATCTTAATAGATTCATGTTGAAGCCTAAAAATTTAATTTAATAAACTAAATAGCCTTAATTAAATACTAATTTAAGTGGATTGAAATATAAGAGATAAAAATTATACTCATGAAAATTAGTTGGAGGGGATGTCTTCCAAATTGAAAGAGTATAAGGACAGTTCCAAAGAGAAGATCCATGACTCAAATGAAATTTAAAATACGAGTTCTAAGAAGAATGAATTGGTTTTAGACATTACTGAGTTAGTGGAGGAGAACTTGAGAATGAGGCAAGTAATGGTGTCCCAATATAATGACATTTTGAAGATGGATAAAAAAATGAAGACTTAATGTAAAATACTTTGAGAACGTTCTTATGAAGTGGAGAAGGAAATTTCCCTATATAAGGAGATAAAATCTAGAAATATCCCTCTCTAAACTCAACTAGAAGAGATTCTAAAATTCAAAGAATAAGAAAGATCATGTCGGAAGCATATGAAAGGACAATTAAAGGATAAGGATTGGAATAAAAGGAGCTTGAAGTAGGTTTTAAAATCTTCAATGAAAAAAATAAGATCTACCCCATGGGAGAATAAATAATTGGATCCCACAAATGTGGAAATATAGATTCATTAAATAAGTGGAAGAATATTTATAATCCAAAAAGAGATGACTCTTAGAGAAATGTATCCACTAAGTGATACTACTTCAGAATCATTTTGTATACCATGAGTGTCTTCCTAGAATCCCAACGGCTTTGAGAAAGAATATCTTCCACTGAAAAAATATCTCAACTTGGGCATGAATATATGAGGTATGGTTGTAATAGGAGATTATTTATATGTTCTAACCATTTTTATATAGCTTAAAAATGCATCAAGAGATGAACTAAAACATTCATAAGGAATTCCTTCATTTTATGACTAATTCAAATAAAGTTAACACTAAAATAAATTCTATGAATCTATAAAATTGATTTACTAATCCAGGGAAAAATAATATAGCTCATTGAAAGGTTCACCAAGTAATAACATCATTTCACACATGATAGACCTCTAGGAAAGAAATAAAACAAATATAAAGGAAAAAACAAGGAAGCTTCTCTGGCTATGAGAACGGTAGAAGAGTATATAATGAATGATATAACAAGGAAGAACACACCTAATGTGGATCTATTTCCTATAAAAAATGAAATATGTGAGGAGTTCCTCAGTGGGATTTCAAAATATACCATGACGAAAGGGAGGATGAAAACTGTGAGTGTTTCCATGAAACAGGAAGACCATATTTGGAAAATGTGTTCTAAATCCTCTATTGAATAGAATATTTATTTGAAAGACAAGAAATATATTTGAAAAACTAAAAGGAAAAAAAATACACTCATGTGAAAGAGACATCCCAAAACAAGACATTGGTTTTGAAAGATTTTAAATTAAGTAGGGTTAAATAGATCTATTAGAATATGTGGAAAAAATGATCTAATCAATAACATATGAGGAGGTCCTTATTGGTAAGAGTACGTAAGGAAGAATATTTTTTGAGTTTGTATATAAATAATAGGAAATTACCAAGCTAAGAAAGTTGAAATCTAAGGAAAACATATAAAAAGAACATTGTATGAGTGGCATTTCTCAAAGTAAATCCTCTTGCAAGGAACTGACGATTTTTACCATGAAGGATGATTGGTAAGAAGAAGAATATGATGAGGTTAAGTAATTCATTTCCTTGAAAATAAAAAATTGAAGATGAATGTGTGATATGAAAGGGATTTTTTATCAAGACCAGCCTCATTCCTCAAATTTAGGGATAGAAACTATCCCCTATATCAATGTGTTTAAATGAGATTTACTACTCTTGAAGAGTTTCAGGTTTTAAGGTAAATATGACCTATGTTAAAGTTGCATCAAAACATAAAAATTGTTGTTTTTATGTGATAAATTTTTCAAAATGATTCAAATTAGTAAAAGAGAAATAATTTCTGAATCTAGAATAATAATAAATGAGAATTGGTAAAGAATGAAAATAGTAATGAGTCATAATTATTGGCATGAGGAGATGAATGTTGATAATTTAATTGATATAAAATTATATCAAGATCCATGAAGAATTAAATTCAAGAGAAACTAATCTATAGTGACCCATTCTTCTCATACATTGATATTACATATTTTTAGATAAATATTCATTACACTGTACAAACACATGCCTGAGGACTATAATAGTTTAGTGTCATGGGAAGTATGGAACACAATACTTTAATTTGGGGAAATATATTCAATGTTTTCAACAAAAATCTTCCCATATAGTACACATCATATACATACCCTACATAAAATCTTTGTTCATAACCTGGGAAATATAATCATAAGAAATTGTGAGTTCAGATGGGCAGTAAGGATAAATATAATATTTATAGATCTATGATCATATGAAAGAATCATATAATAATGAGGGTATGTGATAATGAGTGTATCTTACTAAGTTCATACCCAACCTATCATAGATCATAAACATGAATCATAGCATAAATATTGGTAATTAATAAGACATGATTCATAAGGGAATCAATTATCATAGTCCATGAGAGCATAACATAGGCATAAAACATTGATTTGTGGAATACACATAAACTTATAATGTTGTGATCATGTATAGATAGAAATAGGTTCACTCGTTAAGATTATTACATGTAATCATACCCTCTCATAAACTTATAGACATTCATCTAGGTCTATGCATAACATTATGGACATGAAAGATAGGTCAACGCATAATATTTTGAACTTTTAATCAGGTTCATATATAACATTTTAAACATGTAATCATGTTCATGAGTTAAATTATGGACATGAAAATAGGTCTACACATAAAATAATATTAGTCAAGTTTTAGTACCAAGACCATCCTAACATACAAAGTCCCTTACTGAACTAGTCTCACTCTCTATTCCAGTTATGTCTATCTTGTGAAATGTAAATAATTACCCAGTGCATTGGAGATAGATATAGGTCCAACCATTATTTGTTTTTAATGTAACCACCTACCTTGGTTATAATTTAACCACCATATCATAATAAAAATCATACATATGTGTTCCATAATATCATAAAATAGTCATCATATTAGATCTCATGAAATGAAATTGGTTTCATAAACATTCCATCATATCTTAACATGTGGAAAAGAGAAAGGTTCCATAATCATTTTATCACAGTGTAACCCATGTAAAGAATAAGTGGGTTTTATTAGATTTTATCATTTTATAAACCATGGGAATGAATCTAACTTCATAAACATAATTACATCATAAACATAAATCATTCATATAAGGAACAAGAATAGTATCCTAGGTTCATATCCCCAGTAAGGAATAAGATAAATCAAAGGAAATAATCATAGATGGTGAAGGATTTTGAAAGATCACGTGGAAGATTTATTAAGAAAAATAATGATTCTTTTAAAATCACTTTTTTGAAACATAAAACATTTTTAAAATAATTTTCTTTTAAAATAATATTGAAAACTTATAAAGGAATCTTTAAAAATCATCAAAAACATTTATTGAGGAAAATATCATTTTCACATTGGAAACACTTTTTAAAACAAAAAAAACTATTTCAAAATCTCCTTATTTTAAAATAATATTTAAAACATGTGGAGTAATATTTTAGGAAATGATAGGTTATAATGTCTAAAAATATAGTTCATGTCATACACATTAAAACAAATTTTCCTTTCAAATTTTCTTTTAAATCGTAAAGGTAATTGTTGAGAAACCAAATGAAGATACATTTAAAAAAAATTCAAAACTTAAACATGGGTAAAAATTTCTATTAAAATTATAACATAGTAATACAGTATTTTTAGAAAATATGATTTTTTGATGAAAATTGATTTTTGGCCGAATAGATAAATAAATTCCGACTTTCATAAAAAAAATTCTTAATTATTTAAATTACCAAAGAGTAAAAAATGGTAATATTACATGAATATGTCATGAATAACCATAAGACAATAAATTTAAGGATAATTCATGATAGTTATATCATGATATTTCTACATTGGATACTTAATCATAAACCATCCTGATAAATGGGGAGATTTTCAAATAAAATCATTACCACATTGGTAATGTTGAATCATGAGTCCCATGAAGGAAGAACATAAAATGAAAAATAAAATATCGGGATTATGAATAAATTCATGATATTACATGTAAAATTGTATTTATATACACCTTGTTAAATAATATAGGTGCATAACAAAACATACATCTCAAATAAGGAAAATTAAGAAAAAACTTCATTACTGTTTTGGTAACTTTTGAACTACAAACCCTGTGAAAGGGAGATCAAAAAATTGATATGTAAAAAAAATAATTTTTTTTATATTAATGATAAAATACATTAATTTATATTATATAAAACCCATAAAATAAACATATGATGCATATGGGGTGTGTCTCATAGAAGTAAAACGTGAGACGGAAATCCCTTACCTTAAATCTTGATTTACGTCATACTCATTTGAACCTCCTATATAATAAATATAATTTTATTATACAAATATTTAGTAACCATATTAATATATATATATATATATATATCTTATAATATATGATTTAATTATTCCCTTTTATTAACTATTTATTAACAATTCCATATTAAAGTCACATTTCTAGAAATAAATGATTTGTTTTACATGTATGTTCTAACTTTTTATTTATTTAATCTTACTTAAATATTGATATCAACTTATATAGAATTTAAATTATGATATAAATGTCATATATATTCATTATATGTGTATTTAAAATAATATATAAAATTTAATGATAGGAAATGAAATAGAAAGTTCATGGTGACGACATGCCACACGTACGTATGAATGTTGTTTCCATTTTCTTATCAGATTGAAAGAAATAATATTACATGATATAAATATTAAATTTCTAGAATAATTAATATTTCATATATATCACAAATTTTTATTAAACCTATCCATAATACAAAACATATAAAGCGTAAATGAATCACATCGCTTCCTGCGACAGTTGTCCACCATACACATAAATGACGTCATTATATTCCCATTAAATGTAGAGTATGAAGGTATGTGTGATATAAAAATTAAATAATAATGATAAAATAATAAATATAATATAGAAAATATAAATAAATCATTAAGACAACTTTGAGAGGTGGTAATGGAAAAACAAATGACATCAGTTCGTGATGTGGTAGTATGTCATACACATGAGCAATGATTTTATAACCCATTTGATGGAAGTGGATATGGTTTTAGTTCATTATATTAACATAATAAAATATAATTATATTTAGGATAATTATGTTTTTATATAATCATGATATAATAAAAATTTAAGGGGGTGATGGAAGAAATAAAACAAAGATGCTCGTTATTGAATGTGACCTCTTCTTTGGGTATCCTTATTAGGTTTTCACATAACAAATACCAAGAATGGATTTCTAAAAAAATATGGCTTCTACGATGAGAGGATGGAATTTGCAAAGTTATATTTTTATGGGATTTTTTATCCAAATTGATAGATAGGTGTGAAGAAATGAGAGGAGTGTGTTCCCTTTTATAGTTGATGAGGTTTATTTTTTTAAATACCAAAACTTATTCACTATTGGGACGTCTCCCTTACCACATGTGCCTAAAATTTTGAACAATATTTGTGTTTAGGTTTTATGTGGTCTAAAAACACCTCCACCACACAAAAATAAAAACATTTTTATCATGTTATTACTTCTTCTGTAAGTTTACTTAATTTTATATCCTTATATATTTTACCAAGGTAACTTGTATCTATTTATTTGGCTAGATTTTTTTTAATATTAAGATGATAACTTTCCCAAAAAAGGACAAGCCTCTTTTATTGGCAAAAGAAATAAAGGCAAACTTACAAGATTTTGAAGACAGGAAGTTTACATTGAAATTAGATTTATTAGATAATTTAGACCTAATAATTATAAATATTAAATCCTATTTTTTAAATTGAAATCCTATTTTTGATTAAAATTAATTTTAATATAAATGCATGTAATGCGAAAAAAAAACCCCGTTTTAACCTTAATCGTAGTAATTAATTTTAATTTTTTCACTAATAATTATGGTAAAATATTAATTATAAATTATTAGATAACATAAATTATTCTTATAAAAAATATGGATCCAAATTCCCCAAATTCTATTCTCATAATTAGAATAATTTAATTTAAAATTAATCTCAGAGACATGATGAGAAAGGTGGTTTTTAAAGAGAAAAAGTTCAAAATTCTACAAACTTTTTATATAAAAAAATCAATATGAAAATTATTAAAATGAACTAAATAATATTAATTTATAAAAAATATACCTTATTTTACTTTTAAAACAATTAAAAATATAATTTTACAATATAAATAAATTAAATGAAAAGGCAGTTTAAAATATAAATTAAGTATTTTTCAATATTCATCTAAAAATGAAACTTTTCCGAAAATTCTCAAAACATCACCCAATGATAATTTTGACCTGAAAAATTAAGAAATTAATTTTATTTTTTCATATATAAATTATTAATGTTTCTAAATAAATTATTAATATAAGTGTTCAATAAAAAGGAGACAAAACTACTTTTCTGAAAAATGTTGTTTCGAAGCTTAAAATTGGATTTATTCTTATCTCTTGTATAAAAAAACACATGAGATAATTTTTAACTAGTTTATTGAAAATATAATTTAATGAATTAATGAAAATAATGACCCTAAAGTGATTTTTTATTTTATTGGGGAAGCACACATTTACTTTCATCAAAAACTAGTTTTTTAGAAAAATATATCGTTTGATTTAAAATCATTTTTATTTTCATTTATAATTAATGATAATCCAAAGAATTAATTATATATACATTTTTAAAACATATTTTCATTATTTATTTAACCAATCCATACCCACAATTCCAATTCCTTAGTAATAATAATCATATTGAAAAATAATAATATTTTAATTATATTATGTGTTTCATTTAAAATCAGTGTTCTATATAACTCAAGATAAAATTGGTATTTTTTGTAATACAATGTAAACATATTTTTTAATTTAAAATAATATAAAATTTGTGATACTTGTGACACAAGCCAAAATTAGTGTTTTTTGTTACACAAAATACGGAAAAGATCAAGTTTATTTGAAAAAATAATTCTACAAAATATAGGGATGTTATATTATACCCCCCCCCCTTCAAATGAATTTCACCCTCAAAATTAATCTTGATAACCAATGGATTAACATTTTAAAATTAATTCATAGAAACCCAAATAATACAAATGAATAATAAAACATCCCTTAAAAATGGAAAGTGGGAATCATAAAGGTTACTTAAATTCACTCATAACTAGGTTTCCACATTGGAGAACATTGGTGGAAAGTAAAGATTTGTTCATAGAAGAAAATAATAAATAATTATAGAGAGTGATAAAGATCACTTATCATGTGGAATTTGGTGATCCATAAAAAGTTAAAAAAAAACATAAACATTAACCAAAGATTCTTCAAAAAGGTCATTTATATCATCAAAAATGATGATAATAGCAAAACGTTTTTTTTTTCAAGGTCCTTTTCCTAAATATGAATAATTTTCATTATAATATATAATTACTTTATTTCATTCCATTTCATAAGAAAAATATTATCCTATGGTTTTTCCTTGACCAATTTCCACTTTAACTCTTACTCCAAGATATGAATGTGAATTTTTAATTCCTAAATCACTAATGGGTTATAAGATCCATAGCTAGAATGATAATTCATTCTGTCTAGCATTAGTTATCACCAAAACAAAATGGTTATCACAAGTTATCCAACATACATAAATATTCATATGGAAAAATAATACATTAATCTCTAAAATCTTATTCAATGATTAACACAAACAATTTTATAGAAGGAAAAACTTTAAACCCTTCCATAAGATGGAAATAACAGACATTAGAAATAAGGTCAATAAATTACAGAGAAACCTTCTTAACATTGATCCCCTATTTATCATAAAGTATCTCTTGATTTTTACATACAAAACATGTGATTACCTTTATCATGTTTTATCTTAAAACCAGGTAATAAACTGAATTACCATAAAACCATATTGAAAACATACATTCCTCCTCATTTCGTACATACAAAACAAATTATTGGATATATTTCATAAATCTAAAAATGATGTAAACTAATTCACAGACTAAGGTAGGGTTTCATCCAACCCGACACTCGACCTGATTCATGGCATGTTTCGAAGGGTATTCCCAATCCCCATGAGCTTGAAACTAGTGTCTGGGTATTGAAAATGAACTTTGGGAATGATTTCGCCCAGTGACATAATCCAAAATAACCAATAAGGGTAAAAATCACATAAATGATAATAATAACATAGTACAATCAATAATTTTTCAAATTCAATGTTTAAAACATTAACCAAAACCAAAATGTTCAAAAATAGAATGAGAATAAAAAAACTATCCCAAAAACCTCTATGAAACAAAAGGGATATCACCCTCAAGCCACCACCATCAACACCTGCATAATGTGGAACACTATCATCTAGATCCACAATCACCACCATGAAACATCTTCCCTTTCCTTAGGTCATACATAATAAAGTCTACATACACCAAAATGTGTATGTAGGGTGTGAGCCAAATCCCATTAGGATTCCACCCAGAAAAAATATTACATTCTAATACATTAGAATACAAGTCAACATGAACATTTCTATAGGAATACCTGAAACATTTCTAATAAAACATTTTAAGTAAAACATTCTCAAGAAAAACTTTTTTTAGGAAAACCCTTTTTCATATATATGATTTCATGAAATGAAAATATACACAAGGTCTATTATATGTTGATAGCCAAAACCACATCACATAAGCATCATGTTACAAGAGAGAACCATGGTAAAATCCATATAGGTCACTATCACAATTAGGACCCTACGAACCTCATAACTTGGTTATCAAAATCCTCCAACTAAACTAGAAATTATGTTCCCATGCATGATCCACTAGAGCTGAATGCATCCAAAGTTCTAGTGGTATCCAAAACATAATCCAATACCAATAGTTTTCTTATGTATGAGCCACTAGAGGGTATATCATCCCAATGATCTAGTTATATCTCATCATATAACATGCTTTGTTAGTGTTTTAATCATAAATATTGTTAGATGAATCCGGGACTCAACCACTTTCAAATAAACTAGCGTACTAGTTATAGTTTTCCCACCTTGATACCCAGGATTCCCTTTGTGCTGAAATTCCATTTCACATATCACAAAAATCATCACCTTCACATACACATATAGAGCATCATAAGAACATAATTAGATCACCACTTTCACATTTTTACATTGATCCAATGATCAAAACTCACATGAAAACCATGAATTTCTATGAAAAATCACATTCCATTTTCCACACACTCCAAAACCATTTCTAAAAATAATTTTCACCACTTGAACAATTTATGAAACTCATTTGAAAAAACAACAATAATAACACATATGGAATCCAAACTATTCCATGAACAATCCCCTTTTAAATTCACATTCACATAAAATCCATTTTGTAACATTATTCACATCTCTTTCACATTTGAGAGACACGTTTAAGGTGTTTAAATTAGATCCCAATTCACCCAAAAACCCCATTCCTCTCAAAAAATCCACTTCTAACACATTTTCACCTTTATTTCACTTTGAAAACACATTTCGCACCTTTCACACAAGTCATAAAACATATTTAAGAAACATCACAACAAATCACACATGAAACATAACAACTTTTCTTTATAAAATCCATTTTCACCACATGTTCATCTCCAACCTCTTCCAAAACACATTTCACACCACAAAAAAATCATAGAACACATTTAAGAAATAAAACAAGAATATAAAAATCATCTAATAATGTAAAAGTAAAGAACCACCTACCTCACACTTGTAAAATTCCGTAAATAAGTTTGAAACCATAACTTCACCACCAAAAGACCCTATAAAAGAATTATACAACATCAACCATCAATATTTCCCCCAACAACATAAGATCAAATCCTCTTCAGTTCAAACAACTATTTAGAAAATAAGAAATCAAGGAGGTGGATATAGAAACATAAGAAAGATAGAGAAATCAAGAGTAAAATGACTTAAATAATTTTTCCTTGACGTTCCCACACCAAAAACAACCAAAGATTGATTCTCATGTCGTCCAAGAAGTATTGGAGGAGGATCTCATGGCTGAAAATCTAGAATGGTGTGGATAGGATGGTGATTTAGGGTTAAAATCAAATAAGTTAGAAAGGTAATTTTACAATTTTTAATGGCCTGGACAAGTCATTCCGTTTTTCCACACAGTTCACCAAATTGTGTGGAAACTTTTCATCCCTCACTGTCCATGAGGAACACTTTGCACAGTTATCCCACATAGTTTTTCAAAACATGCATTAACCATGTGGTTTACACTATCCGAAATTACAATTGGATGCACACTTACTTGGAAGAGGGAAAACAGTTTCCCCTAACTATGCGCCAACTATATGATACCTTCTTTTAAGCCTAAAATCTCTATTTTTCTCCAAAAACTCAATGGAAAACCAATGGGTAAATATTAAATTGAAAATAAAATAGATATTACCTCAAAATATGATCATAGATGTGACAATTATCCCCACCATGAAATCTTTTAGCCCCTATAAAGTCACTCCAATTCTTGATTAGAGAACAAAAATCAATACTCTTCATCAAACTATGAATTTATCTCCCAAGTATCATGCAAATCACTACCATGCTGCCAAAGAAATGATACCAATAGAATTGAATTCCGATAAAGCACTTTCTTCTGAGAATATATGATCCACATTCTCCGTTAAAACATAGACAAATCATGATTCAATTCAAAATTGTCTCCATTAAACACATGAGACTGATATGGGTTATAATTTTTTAGCTAATATACATGGAACATCTCATGAATTAACATCAATTGAGAGGTATATTCTAACATTTATTCCACCTTACCAACTCTCTCAATAATCTAAAATGGTTTGGAATACCTTGGAGTTAGCTTCCCTTGTTAATAAGACATTGGAGACCCAAGAGAGTTTCCACTTTCAGGAACACCCAATCACCCATATAAAACTCCAAATCTTATCACCTATGATCAGAATATAAATTGTGATGAATCTGCACCATCAATAACCTATTTCTAATCAACATAACTTCATTGGAATTTTCTTAAACAATACTAAGTCCCAATAATAAGGTCTCACCAACCTTATCCCAACACAAAGGGTACTGACATGGATAACCATAATGTTCCTCAAAAGTATCCATTAAAATTTAAGATTGGTAACTATCATTATATGTAAACTCAACCAATCCCAAATTTTTATCCCTTGGACCTATGAAATCCAACACAAATTCCCAGAGCATGTATTCCAAAATCTAATTCGCCAGCTCTATCTGACCATCTATTTGAGTGTGGTATTTCATTCTTAACATAACCAACGACCCCATCACCTTTTTTCGGCCTTCCCAAAACTATGAGGTAAAATGAGGATCCCTGCCAAAAACAATTTCTGATGGCTCACCATGAAGCCTCACAACCTCCTGAACATTCAACATACCCAACTCATCAACTGTTGTTGAATGTCTAATTTGAATTAAATGGGATTATTTTGTCAAATAGTCTATGAATACCCAAATATAATTCCTCCATCGGGATGTAAGATGTAGTACAATAAAAATTTCAATGGAAATCTTGTCCCACTTCCATGTAGGAATAGGTAGCGGATAGAGAAAACTCGTTGGCCTTTGGTGCTCTGATTTAACATTCTGACATATATAAGACTGAGATATGAAGTCTTCTACATCTTTCCTCATTCTTGGACACTATAAATATTGACACATGTCATTGTACATCTTTTTTTCACCATGATTGATGGACTCTTGAGACTAGTGTATATCCTGCATCAGCACCTTCCTAAACGATAATGGCCCCATGAAGCTATATTTGAAGCATAAAACTCACTCAGGAGACAATGACCATTCATAAGGAACCTTCCCACCATTTATAATCTTCTTACACTATTCTAACAAATCAACACCAAGATTCTCCCACTAAATAAATTCTAGAAGGGAATGTGTTAGTTGAACACTATCCAAGAACACATTTCCACTATATTCTATGGTCTCGAGACACATATGGGAAAAGATCTCCATCAAATTCCACACATCATTAGACTCATTTAATCCTTTCCCTAAAACTCTCCTACTCAAGGCATCTGTAACCACATTTCCTTTACCTAGGGTATACACCATAGAAAAATCAAACCCCTGAAGGTACTCATCCTAGTGAAAGTACCTCAAATTCAAATCTTTTTGGTAGAATATGTGTGATAAACTCTTATGATTCTAATAAACTACAAATTTCTCCCCAAAAAGGTAATAGTTCCACGTCTTCAGGTCATGCATTACTACTTCAATATCTTGGTCATGGGTTTGGTAAATTTTTCATGTGTGCATAGTTGTCATGAACTATATGACAGTACATGGTTATCCTACATCAGCACACACCCAATACCCATACATGAGATATCACAAAAGACCACATATCCCTTTATGAATTATGACAATATCAAAATTGGGGATATTTTGAACCGTAAATTAATCTCCAGAAAGGATTATTGACACTCAGGGGTCCATTCACTATTCACCCCCTTCTGAGCGAGCATTGTTGTGGATGAATAAAACCAAAATGAATCCACAACAAACTGCCTGTAATACCCTTCCAAGACTAAAAAGATTCTAATTTAAAACACATTATTCATATATTTCCATTGAATAACTACACTAATATTCTCAGGGTCTACTTAAACACCTTGTTCTGAGATCACATGTCCTAGAAACCTCACCTCCTTAATTTAAAAGGCGCACATAGAAAACTTTTTATAGAGATGATGATCCTGAAGGGTACCTATCACAATTCTGAAATGCTACTCATTATCCTCCTTAGTACCAAGATATACTAGGATGTCATCCAAAAATACCATAAAAAATGAATCAAGATACTGGTGGATCACCCTATTCATAATTACCATAATGAGCGATGGAGAATTTTTCAACCTGAAGGGAATGACTAAATTCTCAAAATGGTTGTATCTACTTCAGAACATTGTTTTTGGAATGTTGGCCTCTCTAACTACAACTTGGTGATACCCAAAATGCATGTCAATCTTAGGAAACCACATTACACCATTAATCTGATCAAAAAGGTCAACAATACAAGGAAAAGTGTACTTTTTATTAATTTTTACCTTATTCAACTTATGGTAATCAATGCATAACCAGAGAGATTCGTCAGCCTTTTTCAAAAACATAACTAGGGTGGCCCAAGGTGAGACACTTAGGTGAATGAATCCTTTGGATTACAAATCATCCAATTTTACCTTTAATTATATAAACTCATTGAAGGGTTATACGATATGAGGGAAGATATATTGATTGTGTTCCCTGTGCCAAATCAATAGAGAACTCCACATCCTGATCTAAAGGAAAAAATGAGAAATACTCTGGAAAAACCTCTAGGAACTCATCAACTAGTGGTAATCTACAGTCAAGATCACCATCATCAACCTCCAACATGAGAAATGAGATCTGATAAACAAGGTTCCCAATTCTAGTAGTGGAGGTCCAATATGTCTTGAACGAGGATCCCATTCATCTTGAAAAACTTGGGTACTTCCATCACGTTCCACAAAAATCACTCACCATCTATAGAAATCGATTTTAACAAAAAAACACAATAAAATCCATTCTAAGTATCACATCAAAGAGATACATCTCCAGAAATAAGAAAATTTCATTCCAACTCGACCCCTGACACGTTGAGTGAACAATACATACACCTAAAACCCTGCTCTCACTTCATACCAAGTATAATTACCAAATCCCTCACATATTGAACAAGTTTAATTGGAAATTTTAGCATATCCAAAATACAAGAAGAAATAAAATAAATTGAAACAATAATATCAATAATAACAACAGCTAAATATGATTCAGTACGAATGATACCTCGAACTATCATAGACCCTACATTTGATTCCCCTAGTGCTCTATCCACCACATGAAGTTGCCTCATCTCATCTTGAACCTGAGAATGACCACTGGCCTATGATTATGCCCTGAACTAACACTTCCCAAAAGATGATCCAACCCTTCCACCATGGTCTCCAAAACAAGAACCTATTATCCTGGATGCTTTTGATTGGGCTGACAACCCTCTGGAATCTACAGATCATACACCATACTAATGTGGGAAATCAACCTTGTGGAATCACTAAAAGTACCCCATAGCTCCATACTGGTGATAGTTATGGGTGGAGATGAACCCAAAAACTACATGTTACTTGGAATCCCACACTGTTGGAACACAAATGACCCGGTTTCAGAATCCATAGACAAAGAAAACTGGGAATGATTCCCTGAACTACCACCTCCCTTTTTCCCCTGCTCAATCCGCTTCCTCTTCTTCTCAGATGAACCACTACTTCACATTACTGACACTACTCTAGGGTAACCATAAATTCCATTAAAATAAATTTATACCATCATGTCACGATTAACCACCTCATCATACATCTTCATATTAAACAAGAATATCGGAGATCATATTTATAGCTGCAACCCCATCTCAAACTTTTCAGCTATCATATGCTCATTGGAAATAATCCCAGGTGAGTATTGAACTAACTCTGCAAAGATGTTATCATAATCTTCCATGGTCTAGTCTCCATTAATAATCTCCAAAAACTTATGGGATCTGGAGAAGGCTAAAATCTCATGTCAATACTACTTTTTGAAAAAAAAACTTTAATATCTTTCCAAACAAACTACATATGCCTCCCAGCCTGCATCACTAACTCCCACCACTTCCATCTGGGACCTTACAACAACATAAAACAAACTTCAATCTAACCTACTCATGAGTAACAAGAAGATTTAATAGTTTATCTATTTTCTCAACACACTCTTATCCTTCTTGAGGTTCTATGTTACCTCGAAAATAATGAGTCTTGTTCTTAAAGACCCCATGAGATTTCTCCTTTCCAGGACCTGGTTTAACTTATCTAACCTAACAAGGACCATAAACCACTACTTTTCCCAAATATTGGATATCCTTATCCACAAATTCCACTAACCGTTGATCAATTTTTTAAGGAGAACTCTCTAAGTACTCTTTTTTTGGCTACTTAGGAGTTCTCTAGGGAGGAATATTTCTATAATAAGAAACAACAACTAAGAAAACCCTTCAATAGAACATTCTGAAAAAATTCAAACAACAAAAATAAATACCAAATATTATATAAATAAAAACATATCCAAATCCATCATAATAAAAATCATATCCAAACTAATCCATCCCCCCCCCACCTTGTTTCCATATACAATATGCAACCTATAAATCTCACTTAGAGGAGAAGGTAAACCAAATATCAATATCCCTTAGAGACTCAAGTCTTGTTACAATGTGTGTTGTCTAGAAACCCCACTCATAAACAAAACCCCAATCCTCAAAAATAATAGCCCCGGTCTATTCAAACTCATCCTATATAAGTTTACCCAAAAGAGTGTGACCTTCACTGATATCATTTTTCCATGAACCAAGGTAGGGTTCCATCCCGTAAGACACCTAAACTGGTTTATGTAATGGCCCAAAGGTCATTCACAATACTCATGGTCTGGAATCTAAATCGTGGTTATCTAAAATGCATATTGGGAATGCTTTCACCTACTAACATAATCAAAAATAACCAAAAAGTGTAAACATCACATAACTCATAATCATAACCAAATGAGGTAAAATAATTTTTCAAATTCAAAGTTTATAACTTTAACCAAAACCAAAAGGTACTATAATAGAATTTTAACAACAAAAATATCCCAAAAAACTCTATATAATAGGAGGTACATCACCCTCATTCAACCAATATCAACACCTGTAATAGGTGGAACACTAGAAACCTGATCTTCCATCACCACCATGACACGTCATTTCTTTACCTGGGTTTCACATAACAATGTCTTAATACATGCAAATGTGTATATAGGGTGTGATACAAAGCCTAGTAGGATTCTACCAAAAAGAAAGATTTCATTCTATAACATTAGAAGGAAAATCATAATTCACATTTTCATAAGAATATATGAATCATTTATAAGAAAATATTTTATGGAAAACATTCTCAAGAAACAATTTTTAAGGAAAACACTTTTTCAAAAAAATATTTTTTGAAATAAAAATGTACAATACATCTACGATATACCTACAGATACCACCACATCACATAAGAATCATGTCACAAGATAAAACCATGGTAAAATATCTATAAGTAACTAGTGCAAGTGGGACACTATGAAACTCATACCTTGATGATCAAACTCCTACATCTCAACTACCAATATCATTCCTATGCACGATCCACTAAAGGGGTTTCTGTAACATCCCAGGTAAATAAAGAATATAACATTTTCATATTTATTAAAATTTGTGAATTAAATATAAATTTTCCTTTAAGAGGGATGTTATTTTTTATGGCATACCCGATATGCAATAATAGGTTTCTTTGAAATATTATGTTGCACACAATGTTGAGTCATACTAAAAAATAATAATATAATATTATTTTAAATAGTAGTTAACGCCTAGCCATTGTATAGGAAAAAATGGACAGAAAAAACTACAATATGAATATACATATTTGTTAAATGTTTTTACATTTATCCAATAAATTTTAGAGGCTTAAAATAAGAAGTAATCTAAATTTAAGAATAAATACTCTAATATTCATTAAAAGGTCGATTTACTACCTTATGATGAAGAACCCTCTTTAAATATAGTTTTAGTCACTTTTATATGTTCTATTTAACAAAATAATATTCTTATTTAGAATCAGGACAACAAAATTTACTTTGGGTAAAATTTAGGTATTTTTTTGATAAAGTTCAATTTATTAGGAATACTGAAAAATACTGTATTTTAATTTAAAACTGCCTTTTAATCTAATTTATTTATATGGTTATATTATCTTTATAAATTATTTTAAATTTTAATTATGTTATATTTTTACCATTTAATCATGTTTTGGTCATTTTAAGTAATTTCACTGTGAAGTTGGACATAAATAAGCGCCAATCTTTTGATAGTTATTATTTCTTAAAAACACACATTTTTACAATAGGAATTAATTTTAAATTAATTTCTACCATATATGTGTTTTGAATTTGGAAAAATGGATTCCATATTTGGAATCAATATGTCCATATTATGTTAAGAGGTAACCTTTATTTTTATACATTTTAAATATTTAACTCAGTAAATATTTTATTTACCATGGTCAAATGGTAAATCTGGTAAATAAGGGTAACAAAATATTATTATAATAATATTAAATTACCCTAAAATGTGTCCTAATCATATTTGTTCATAAATTTCCGTCCATGGGAATTTTTGGGTCGATTTTGGGGCCCCATGAATCCACTTGGGAGTGATAATGACACTTTATATTAATTAATTTAAAGTAAAGACAAAAATGACACAAACATATATCTTGTAGTAAATAAATTCTTGCATGGTGTTATACAAGTTATATATTTGACTATAAATATTAATTTTAAATCTAAAAATATTTCCAACATCATTATATTTTTTTATAATTATTAGACATCAAATAATTAAAATTATTTATGACACAATAATGATGTAGTGTTTACCTCATTAATGAATGATTTAAATAAATAAGATTATAAAGATTAAAACAATATCCAAAACATGTCCAATTCTTATTGGGTGATTTTATTTCGGACATTAGTCGTATTATCTTCTACTTTAATGAGTTTTGGACCTTTATAAACTGATACTCATTATATAATAAACTAATATTTTCAAGATTTCCTAAAGAGACCCTCCTCCCCCTTATAAAAATCCCTCACTTCTAACCCATTCCACACACTTCTCAAGACCCTTGGATCATCTAAAATCTGCCCACTTAAGCTATAAACATCCCTATCCTCCTCCTAGAATCATTCCCCTAGGTAGAAGGAAATTAAATTAATCATTTTGGTTCAAACCAAAGGGAGATACCCGATTTAAAGGTAACGTCTTCTCTTAAGTTCTTTTCTATTATTTTACTTATACACCCCCTAAACTGTTTTTATTCATTTATTTTATAACAACACCAGTATAAAAAATATACTAGTATTTTTTTATGACAATTATTATAACTACACTTACACACACCTCTATCCAATGTGTAAATAACGTACTGTTTCTATGGACAATGAACAATTGCCTCACGAAATGATGGTTGTTCAATCTTCTCCTATCACCTCTTATGGTGGTTGTTAATATGGAAATGTATTTACATGTGATATATATTATAATTATATTTTATCTATACTTCTGTATTTTTCATTTATATCATACATTTATGGTTTCCATAATGGGTAAATACGATAATTTCATTTGAGGAAGTGCGGACTACCGCCCCCTCAATGTGATATGACTCATTAATGCCATATGTGGAACATATAAAGGATGGAGTTAATAAAATTATATATGATATTATACTGGAATTATAATATACCTAATTATAATTATGTTTTCCTTCCAGTGAAATATGAAATAGAAATGAAAGTAGCATTCATGCGTACGTACGGCTTACCATCTCCATGAACGGTGCATTTCATTTCTTATTTCCAAATGTTATGTACTATTATAAATACATATATATATATATAATGGATATATATTATATATATTATATCTAAATTATGAATACCATTCTGGAAATAATTGATTTTTGACCACAAGAACAACTTGTAATTAAAAGAAGTTCATTTTTGACTGAAGTACCAAATATTGACCAAACAACCATTATTAACTTAAATGATTGAATAATATTTAAACACAGTAATAAGTGATATAAAAGGAATAATAAACTTTAAAAAGTTTATTAATAAAGTATAAATTATCATTTTTTTATTATTCAGAAGATTAAATAACGAATTGGTCAAGTCAGACAAAAGGTAAGGGGTTTCTTAACTCACTTTTAATTCTGTGAGATTTCCATTGTTTGCCACTTATTTATTGCATGTGGTGTATTTTGTACTGCCATTTGATATATATTATCTTTATTATTTTCATACTCATGTTATTTTGTGATTCAATTTGTGGTTATTAACTTTTGGTCTTACAACTAGATTGATTACAACATGGTAAGGGGTTACTTATCTCACTTTTAATTCCGTGAGATTTCCATTGTTCGCCACTTATTTTTTGAATGTAGTGTATTGTGTACTACCATTTAATGTATATTATCATTATTATATTTATATTCATGGTATTATATGATTAATTTGGTCGTTATTAAATTTTTTTAATATGAATCAATTGATTACAACGTAGTAATGAGTTTTCATCTCACTTCTTATTCTCGTGAGATTCATGATATATTTGTCACTATTTCCTTTGTGTGGTGTATGGGATACCTATGATTGTACTATTTATGTAATATTCCTTAATTTATGGTTATTTACATCTTCATTTTATGATACTTCTTTTATGTGGTGTATGTTTTGTAAGTTACCAAATCGGTAAGGGAACTTTTCACCCTCCTCTTTTTAAAATACTTCATTTTGTTATGTATTTTAATTTACATATTATTATGTTGAGATATGTTCTTATATATCATTAATTTTATAAAGTTTATGTCCAAGTGATGATATGGACTTTTCTATCTCATCAACTCATTTTATGAATTTTAAAGTGATGTCATTAGGCTGTCAAATTTCTGTATGAGAACTTCTTAACCCAATTTCAATTATTTGGGTTAAACTTATACTTGTTGATTATGTCATGCTATTAGTATGTGTGAATGACATATGATTGTTTTAAACTGAATATCCAATCATATTGAGTGTATTTATATTTTTCACACATAATTATATAATTGATTTATCCTTAATTTAAGGATATGGTCTTTATAATGGATTTCATCACAATTTACATTCCATTCAGACTTCTATGTTGTTATACACAAATTCACTTCTATATGGTGTATATACTGGCCTTTGAAATATTATATCATGAATATATTTTTTCTCTTGATTTTATAATCTTTTTATTAATTTTATTCCTCAATTATTTGTATTCAAGTGTCTCTCATTTGGTTAGGAACTCTTTAACTAAAATATCATTTTAAATGTTTTAAAGATTTATTCTTCTAAATATTTCTCATTAATGTACACGTTTTAAAAATGGTTTTAAGGATTTATTTATATGGACATGAATGTTTTGAAATTAAAATTTCTTCTAAATTCTTAAAATTGGTATGGGTCACTTTTATTCAAAAATATCTTTACTAAATGTTTTAAATGGTTTTGAAAATGGTTTGATAAAGCATTGATTATGTCAATATCTTGAAATAATATGTTGTGATAGAAATGTAGAGATTTTTTCTTTCCTTTATAATTGTTTTAAGTGTTATGAATATGTTATGGTTCTTGATAATTGGTTACATATTTGGGTGGTTCCATGATAAACCTAGGGCGGGTGAGCCCGAGATAGCTCTCAAATGCATTGGGTAATATGATGGAGGTAAACGATATTGTTTCTCCCAAGAGATTTAGGGAATATATTATAATGGGTATTCCAAACATAACTCCCTATGTAGTTGTGATAGCTATAATGTATGTATTATAAGGATTCCACAATTTACCTTAATGATTTATGATTTTTATGTGTTATTCATAAATCTTATGATTTTATGAGGTATGTTATGATTGAAAAGTATGGTTTCATTGATTTGTATTTATTGATGGGTTAATGTTTCTTTTTCTTATTTTATAAACCTTGCTGATATTTTTATGCTCATCCCAAGTTTTTGAAATGTTTTTAATAGGACTTAAAGATGAATAGGGTCAAGGATATGATCAAATAAAAGTCACGCTTTCTAAAACATGGAACTAGACATGTTTATTTTTTATGTTTTTATTTTATGAAAAAAATGGATACTCAGTAGTAGTGTCTACATGTAATTTTCAAGTTGATATGTAATATTTATAACCTAATTATCTAAAATTGTAAACCTGAAAATATCCTCAATTTGAATTCTTGATTTAACTCAAGATTAAGTAATGTTTAAGGCTGGGTCCTTATAGTTGGTATCAGAAGTCGGTTTAGAAAACTTTAGGCATTATGAGTTTTAGTTAAACACATGGTTAGTCCCTATGTCTATTATTTCCATTAAATATTTATTTTATAAATTTTTTAGATTAAGGAATTTCGGTTAAAAATGGAAGGATGAGGACCTCAAATGACACTCCTATATCTTCCTGATGACATGCTTGCAATAATTATTGCAAAGTCGTGTTCAGATTTTGATGAAACTTTTTATAGCATACAACTCACTCACAAGAAATTGTTTGAGAAATAAAACACATCCACTATACCTCGATATCACCATGGATCATGTGTTTTATTTAATCAAATCCTATTTTCACAATATTCTCATATTTTCAAAAAATTTAAATATTATCAAGTTATTTTTAAATATTTTACCTTATCACAAGATTTTGAGGCATATTATGATTTTGAAAAGGGTGATAAAGAAGGATACACTTTCGCAACCTATTTATATTTTATTTTACAATATAGTCTCTCAGAACATACCTATGGTATTTTAAAAGGGCCATTGATTGAAAGTTTCAATTCAAACTCGGTCTGACTATTTTATAAAAATCATGTTTTATCAGATGTTTTCAAATTATATGTCATGCATGATTATTTTTAGAAACATTTTTTCTACGAATACCCATATGAACCAAGTTGTACAAGGTGTATTTGGATGAAGGAAGAAAATGATTTTGAAGGATATCTAAATAATTTTTCAATGCATGGACCTTTTACCTACGTGAAAAAGATGATGATGAAACCATAAGGACACCATGATCAAGGTATCATGTTATTTCTATTGGAAATAGTTTTATTTTATCATATGGAGGTGAAAAAATGAAAATATATAAGATTTTATGGTCTAAATGTATTGGTATGAAAATGAAAGGTATAAGAAAACCTTTTAGGTTAAAACATGTTAGGGATATTTTTGAGTTTTATAAAAAGTATAACTCGTAATATGGATGAAGACCTGTCATATCTGGAAAGGCCATAAGAATCGAACCCACAACCCAAGGGTGATAAGAGAGCATCTCCTACCACTAGCCTATGTGAAGACCCTGGTTAGTATGACTTATTTTTTTTAGTTAAACAATTTTATGGATCAATAATAAGTTGATTTTTGGAACTTATGTTTTATCAAATGAATATCCTTAATATAGGAAAATTATTTAGTTATTAAGTGATAATGGTTATTTTAGAAGATGTTTGCTCTTTTGGAAAAATTATACGCTTAAGGGAAATAGAATACTATGGGATCTCATTTGTGGAGTAATGGTGGAAATTTTATTTTGGAAGAATCTATGTTTTATTGTGGACATATGAAAATTTGGTTTATTTATGGAAATGATTAACCTATCATGGAGAATATGTGATTAAGTTAATTACTTTTCAGTATGATACTTTAAGAGTAACTAATGTTATTTGGGGATTAATGTTAAGATTTATCTTGAAAGACTATGTGATTAAATCCTTTTGAGATTTGGGTTTCAATATTAGTTTGGATTACTTTGAAGAATTTTACGAATAGTTTTTTATTGAATGGTCTTTGTTGAAATTTGGGTATTTTTTGATAAATTTTGGAGATTAAGTGTAGTTTTTAATTTTGTAATATATTATCCTTTTGGGGGATTATCTGATCTTGTACTGACCATTTTGGTTTTGGTTAATGTCAAAAGACATGGGAAAAATATAGTTCATCTTTTTTGGATTATGTGATTCTATAGAAGTTGATTATAGCACTTTCAATGTGAAAAAATTGTCTTAAATACTCATCGTTTTGAGAAAATATGAGATTGTGGTAGAAATATAGTAAACGATGAAAGTTTACATGAAAAGTAAGTATGCTTCCTTATGTTCTTATTCAATATCTTAAATAAATTCCTCAACTTTATGAAAGGTAACTTAAAACGAAAACATTTTACGTTAAATTTTTTTATTGGGGAATCAAATACCATTTAACCCATCACAAGTTTGTGATTTTTTGGTGGTTAACTTTCTCATAATAATGTTTTCTACCACTCTCCATCAAACCTTAATGGTTTGTTTCTCTTCCATATCCATGTTTTCCTACATGGAATCCTAGTATGGGCTATCTCAAGTGACCTTTGTATTTCTCTTTCTTTCTTTTAAAATTATATTTTTATTAACTCTTTTTTCCAATGTGGGACTTTCAATGAAATTTCCAAGCCCAATTTTAAAATTGCATGGATTCCATTCTCAAAAGACGGGAAGAATTTAACATCCCAGGTAAATAAGGAATATAACATTGTCATATTTATTAAAATTTGTGAATTAGATATTAATTTTACTTTAAATGGTATGATATGTTCGATGGAATACCCAATACGCAACAACGGGTTTCTTTGAAATCTTATGTTGCACACAATGTTGAGTCATACTGAAAAATATTAATATAATATTATTTTAAATGGTAGTCAATTCCTAGCTATTGTATTAGAGGGAATGGATAGAACTAACTACAATATTAATATACATTTTTGTTAAATGTTTATACATTTATCCAATAAATTTTAGAGGCCTAAAATAAGAAAGAATCTAATTTTAAGCATAAATACTCTAATATTCATTAAAAGGTCGATTTACCACCTTTTAATGGAAAACCCTTTTTAAATATACTTCTAGTCACTTTTATATGTTCTATTTGAAAAAATATATTCTTATTTAGAA
Organism: Viscum album; assembly: GCA_963277665.1. Classification (NCBI taxonomy): domain Eukaryota; kingdom Viridiplantae; phylum Streptophyta; class Magnoliopsida; order Santalales; family Viscaceae; genus Viscum; species Viscum album. The sequence goes on along the minus strand of OY728123.1, from coordinate 278,083,065 downwards.
TCGGTATATAAAAATTTACTTTAGATAAAATTTTGGTATTTTTTTGATAAAGTTCATTGTTTTATGAATAGTGAAAAATACTATATTTTAATTCAAAACTTCCTTTTAATATAATTTATTTATATGGTTATATTACCTTTATAAATGGTTTTAAAGTTTAATTAGATTATATTTTTACCATTTAATCCTATTTCGGTCATTGGAAGTAATTTCACTTTGAAATTGGACATAAACAAGTGTCAATCTTTTGATAGTTATTATTTCTTAAAAACACGCATTCTGTTTTGACAATAGGAATTAATTTTAAATTAATTTATATCACTTATGTGTTTTGAATTTGAAAACATTTATTCCATATTTGTAATCAGGATTTCCAAATTGTGTAAATGGTTAAATTTTATTTTTAGACATTTTAAATATTTACCTCAGTAAATATTTTATTTACCATGGTTAATGGGTAAATCTCATAAATAAGGGTAACAAAATATTGTAGTAATTATATTAAATTACCCTAAAATGTGTCCTAATACAATTTTTTGATACATTTTTTAAAATGGGAACCCTTGGGTCGATTTTGGGACCCTATGGAGTCACTTGGGAGTGATAATAACACTTTATTTTAATTAATTTAAAGTAAAGACTAAAATGACACAAACAAATATCTTTTAGTAAATCAATTTTTACATGGGGTTATCTAACTTAAATCTTAGACTATAAATATTAATTTTAAAGCTAAAAATATTTTCTACATCGTGATATTTGTTTTATAATTTTTAGACATCAAATAAATAAAATTATTTATAACAAAATAATGATGCAGTGTTTACCTCATTAATGAATGATTTAAATAAATAAGATTATAAAGATTAAAAAAATATCCAAAACCTATCAAATTCTTATTGTATGATTTTATTTAGAAAATTAGACATCTTATATTTTACTTTAATGAGTTTTGGACCTTTATAAAATTAAAATAGTTATATAATAAAATAATATTTTCAAGCTTTCCTAAAGATCCCCTCCCCCCCCTTATAAAAATCCCTCACTTCTCAAGCCCATTGGATCATCCAAACACTACCAAATTAAGCTCCCCAAATCCCTATCCTCCTCCTAGAAGCCTTCCCCTAGTCCTAAGGCAATTCAATTAAACTTTTTGGTTCAAAAAAAAGGGAGATACCTGATTTAAAGGTAACGTCTTCTCTAAAGTTCTTTTATATTATTTCACTTCTCCAACCCCCTAAATTATTTTTATTCCTTTATTTTATAAAAAATCCATTATCCTAAATATACTAGGTTGTTTTTATGATAATTATTATAACTACACTTACACACACCTCCATCTAATGTGTAAAGAACATACTATTTCTGTGGATGGCTAACTACTGCCTCACGAAATGATGATTGTTCAATCTTATCCTATCACCTCTTATGATGGTTATTAAGATTTAACTGTATTTAAATATGATATATATTATATTTATATTGTATATATAATTCTTTATTTTTCATTTATATCATACATTTATGGTTTCCATAATGGATAAATACGATAATTTCATTTGAGGAAGTGTGCACTACCGCCCCCTCAAAGTGATATGACTCATTCATGCCATATGTGGAATGTATAAAGGATGTAGTTAATGAAATTATATATGGTGATATACTGGAATTATAATATGACTATGTTTCGTTAAGTTTTCATTCCATTAAAATACAAAATATAAATGAATGTAGCGTTCATGTGTACGTACGACTTACTGTCTCCATGAACGGTGCATTTAATTTCTTATCTCCAAATGTAATGTAATCTTATAAATACATATATATACTGGATATATATGATATATATGATATCAAAATCATTATTATAATTCTGGAGATAATTTATTTTTGACCACATGAACAACTTGTAATTATAAGAAGTTCATTTGTGACTTAAGTACCAAATATCGACCAAACGACCATTATTAACTTAAATTATTGAATAATGATTATAACATGGTAATATATGATCTAAAAGGAATAATAAACTTGAAAAAGGTTCTTAAGAAAGTATAAATTAACTTTAATTTATTTTTCCGGAGATTAAAGAACGAACAGGTCCCGTCAGACATGAGGTAAGGGGTTTCTTAACTCACTTTTAATTCTATGAGATTTCCATTATTCACCACTTATTTATTTCATGTGGTGTATTGTGTACTACCATTTGATATATATTATCATTATTCTATTTATAATCATGGTATTATTTTATTAATTTTATGGTTAATAACTTTTGATCTTACGACTCGATTGATTACAACGTGGTAAGGGGTTTCTTATCTCACTTTTAATTCTGGGAAATTTCCATTATTCGCCACTTATTTATTGAAAGTGGTATATTGTGTACTGCCATTTGATATATATTATCATGATTATATTTATATTAATGGTATTTTGTGATTCATTTTGTGTTTTTTTAACTTTTGGTCATAAGACTCAATTGATTACAACGTGGTAAGGGGTTTTCATCTCACTTCTTATTCTCGTGAGATTCATGTTATATTTGTCACTATTTCCTTTATGTGGTGTATAGAGTTCCCATGATCATAATATTTGTGTAATATACATTAATTTATTGGTATTTACATCTTCATCATATGATCCTTCTTTCATGTGGTGTATTTTTTGTAAGTTACCAAATAGGTAAGGGGACTTTTCACCCACCTCTTTTTAAAAGACTTCTCTTTGTTATGTCTATTAATTTACAATTTCTTATGTTGGTATATGTTCTAATATATCCTTAATGGTGTAAATTTTATGTCCAAGTGATTAGATACCCTTTTCTTTCTCATAAAATTATTTTTTTAATTTTAATGTGACGCTGTTAGGCTGTCGAGTTTCTGTAAGGGAACTTCTTAACCTAATTTCAATTCTTTGGGTTAAAATTATACTTGTTTATTATGTTGTGATATGAATATGTTTGAATGACCTATGATTTTTTTAAACTAAATATCCAATCATATTGGTTGTATTTATATTTTTCACACATAATTATATAATTTATTTTTCCTTAATCTAAGGATACCGTCTTTATTAGGGATTTCGTCTCAATTTACATTCCATTGAGACTTCTTTGTTGTTATACATCAATTCACTTTTATATGGTGTATATACTATCCTTTGACAAATTATATCATGAATATATTATTTCTCGGGATATTATAAGCTTTTATTACTGTTATTCCCCAATTATTTGTATTCACGCATCTCTTATTTGGTTAGGAACTCTATAACTAAAATATCGTTTTAAGTGTTTTAAAGATTTATTCTTCTATATATTTCTTATTAATGTCTACATTTTAAAAATGGTTTTAAGGATTTATTTATATGGACATGAATGTTTTGAAATTAAAATATCTTTCAAACTATTCAATGTGGTATGGGACACTTTGAATCAAAAATCTCTTTATTAAATGATTTAAATGGTTTTGAAAATGGTTTGATACAGCATTGATTATGTTAGTATCTTGAAATAATATATTGTGTTAGAAATATGGAAATGTAATATTTACTTTATGCTTGTTTTAATTGTTATGAATATGCTATGGTTCTTGGGAATATTTTACGTATACGTGTGGTTCCGGGATAAACCTAGGGCAGGTGAGCCGGAGCTAGCTCTCCAATGCATTGGGTAATGTGACGGAGGTAAACATTAATGTTTCTCCTAAGTGATTTAGGGAATATATTGTGATTTGTATTCTAAATGTAAATCCCTACATAGTTGTGATATCTACAATAAAATTATGATATGGATTCCACAAGTTAACTTTAGGATTTGTGATTTTTATGTGTTATTCATAAATATTATGATTTCATGAGGTATGTTATGATTGAAAAGTATGGTTTCATTGATTTGTAGTTATTTATGGGTTAATGTTTCCTTTCCTTATTTTATAACCCTTACTAAGATTTTTATGCTCATCCCAAGTTTTTGAAAGGTTTTCCACGGGACTTAAAGATGAATAGGGTCAATGTGAATTATTTATTTAACTCAAGATTAAGTAATGTTTAAGGCTGAGTCCTTGAAGTTGGTATCGGAGGTTGGTTTAGACAACTATAGGGATTAAGAGTTTTCTTTAAACACATGGTTAGTCCTTATGTCTATTATTTCAATTAAATACTTGTTTTATAAATTTTTTAGTACAAGGAAAGTTAGTTACAAATGGACAGAGGAGGACCTTAAATGACATTCCTATCTCTTCCTGATGACATTCTTGCAATAATTATTACAATGTCATGTTCAGATGATGGTGAAACTTTCTTTAGCATATAACTCACTTGCAAGAAATTGTTTGAGATATCAAACACTTCCACTATACCTCAATATAATCTTTGATCATGGGTTGTATTTAATAAAATCCTATTTTCTCAATATTCTCATATTTTCAAGAATGGTAAATATTATTAAGGAATTTTTAAATATTTTACCTTATAACAAGATTTTGAAGCATATTATGATTTTGAAAAAGTTTTTGAAGAAGGAGACCCTTGCGCAACCTATTTATATTTGCTTTTACAATATAGTCTCTAGGAACATACTTATGGTATTTTACAAGGACCATTGATTGAAAGTTTCAACTCAAACTTGGTCCGACTGTTTTATAAAAATCATTTTTTATTAGATGTTTTGAAATTATATGTCATACATGATTATTTTCCAAAACTGCTTTTCTGTGAACACCCATAGGACCCATGTTGTACAAGGTGTATTTGGATTAATGACACAAATAATTTTAAAGGATATCTAAATCATTGTTGTGAAGCAAGGACCTTCTACCTACGTGAACAAGATGATGATGAAACCCTATGGACCCCATGTTTAAGGTATGATGTTCTTTCTATAGGGAATAGTTTTATTTTATCATATAGAGCTGAAAACAAATGGAAATATATAATATATTGTGGTCTTAATGTATTGGGATGAAAATTAATGGTATAAGAAAACCTTTGAGGTTAAAACACATTAGGTATATTTTTGAGTTTTATGAAAAGGATAACTCGTAAGATGGGTAACGACCCGTCGCGTCCGGAAAGGCCACAGGAATCGAACCCACAACTAAAGGGAAACAAGGTAATATCTCCTACCACTAGCCTATGTAAAGTTCCTGGTTAGTATGATTTTGTTTAGTTAAACAATTTTATGGATCATAAATAAGCTTATTTTAAGAACTTATGTATTATCAATTGGATATCCTTAATATAGGAAAATGATTTGGTGATTAAGTGATAAAGGATATTTTAGAATATGTTTTCTATTTTAAAAACATTATATGCTTATAGGAAATAGAATACTATGGGATCTCATTTGTGTAGTAATGGTGGAAATTTTATTTTGGAAGAATCTATGTTTTTATTATAGACATATGAATATTTCGTTTATTTATGGAAATGTTTAACCTGTCATGGAGAATATGTGATTATATTAATTACTTTTTAGTATGATACTTTAAGAGTAACTGATGTTATTTGGAGATAAATGTTAAGATTTATCTTGGAAGACTATGTGATTAAATGCTTATGATATTTGGGTTTCAATCTTAGTTTGTATTACTTTGAATAATTTTATGGACAGTTGTTTATTGAATAGTCTTTGTTCAACTTTGGGTATTGTTTGAAAAAATTTAGAGATTATGAGTAGTTTTTCTTTTTGTAAAAGATTATCCTTTTGGGAGATTATTTGGTCTTATGCTAACCATTTTGGTTTCTTTTAATGTCTAAAGACAAGTAAAAAAATATAGTTCATCTTTTCTGGATTATGTGATTCTAGATTATCGCACTTTCAATGTGAATAAGTCATGTTGAATACTCTTCGTTTAGAGAAAAGATGAGATTGTGGTAGAAATATTATAAAGTTTGAAAGTCTACATGAAAAGTAAGTATGTTTCCTTATGTTCTTATTCAAGATCATAAATAAATTCTTCAACTTTATGAAAAGTAACCTAAAATAAAAACATTATCCATTAACTTTTCCTACTAGGGAATCAAATACTGTTTAACTTATCACAATTTTGTGATTTTTTTTGGTGGTTAACATTCTCTTAATCATGTTTTATACCACTCTCCATCAAACCTTGATGGTTTGTTTCTCTTATATATCCATGTTTTACATACATGGAATCCTAGTATGGTATATTTCAGATGACCTTTGTATTTCTCTTTATTTCTTTTAAAGTGATATTTTTATTGACTCTTTTTTTCGATGTGGGACTTTAAATGAAGTTTCCAAGCCCAATTTTAAAATTGTGAGGACGCAATTCCCAAAAGGTGGGAAGGATGTAACATCCCAGGTAAATAATGAATATAACATTTTCATATTTTTAAAAAAAATTATTTACATATTAATTTTACTTTAAAGGGGATGCTATGTTTGATGGCGTACATGATATGCAACAACGGGTTTCTCTGAAATCTTATGTTGCACACAATGCTAAGTCATACTGAAAAATAATAATATAATATTATTTTAAATGGTTGTTAACGCCTAGACATTGTATTGGCGGGAATTGAAAGAACTAACTAAAATATGAATATACATGTTTCTTAAATGTTTTTATATTTATCCAATAAATTTCAGTGGCTTAAAATATTAAAGAATCTGATTTTAAGCATAAATACTCTAATATTCATTTAAAGGTCGATTTACCGCCTTTTGATGGAGAAACCTCTTTAAATATAGTTTTGGTCACTTTTATATGTTTTATTTGACAAAATAATATTCTTCTTTAGAATCTAGACATCAAATTTTACTTTGGATAAAATTTTGTTATTTTTATGATAAAGTTCATTTTTTTATGAATAGTGAAAAATACTATATTTTAATTCAAAACTGCCTTTTAATATAATTTATTTATATGGTTAGTTTATCTTTATAAATGGTTTCAAAGTGTAATTAGATTATATTTTTACCATTTGATCCTATTTTTTTCATTTTAAGTAATTTCACTTTAAAATTGGACATAAAAAAGTGTCAATCTTTTGATAGTTATTATTTCGTAAAAACATGCTTTTTGTTTTGACAATGGGAATTGATTTTATATTAATTTCTGCCACTTCTGTATTTTGAATTTGGAAAAATGGATTCCATATTTGGAATCAATAGGTCCAAACTATGTAAATATGTAACTTTTATTTTTAGACATTTTAAATATTTACCTTAGTAAATATATTATTTACCATTGTTAAAGGGTAAATCTGGTAAATAAGGGTAGAAAAATATTATTATAATAATATTAAATTACCCTAACATGTGTTGTAATCCTATTTTTTGATACATTTCCAACCATGATCATACTTAGGTAGATTTTGGGACTCCATGGAGCCACATGGGAGTGATAATGACACTTTATATTAATTAATTTAAAGTAAAGTCAAAAATGACACAAACATATATCTTTTAATAAATCAATTATTACATGGGGTTATATAATTTATCTCTTTAAATATAAATATTTATTTGAAATCTATAAATATTTCCTACATAATTATATTTTTTTATAATTTTTGGACACCAAATAAATAAAATTATTTATGACACAATAATGATGCAGTGTTTACCTCATTAATGAATGATTTAAATAAATAATATTTAAAAGATTAACAAAAATATCCAAAACCATTCCAATTATTATTGGATGATTTTATTTATAACATTATTCATCTTATCTTCGACTTTATTGAGTTTTGGACCTTTAGAAACAAAAATCATTATATAATAAAATAATATTTTCAATCTTTCCTAAAGAGCCCCTCCTCTCCCTTATAAAAAGCTCTCACTTCTAACCCATTCCACACACTTCTCAATCCCCTTGTCTCATCAAAGATCAACCAAATTTATCTCCCTACATTCCTATACTCCTCCTATAATCCTTTCCCTAGGCAGAAGGAAGTTCAATTAAACCTTTTGGTTCAAACCAAAGGCAGATACCCGATTTAAAGGTAACGTCTTTTCTTAAGTTATTTTGTTTTATTTACATATCCAACACCCTAAACTCTTTTTATTACTTTATTTTATAAGAAAACCAGTGTTATAAATATACTAGGTTGTTTTTATTATAATTATTCTAACTACAATTACACACACCTCTATCTAATGTGTAATGAACATACTGTTTCTGTGGATGGCGAATTACTGCCTCACGAAATGATGAATGTTCAATCCTCTCCTATCACCTCTTATGGTGGTCATTAAGATGGAAATGTATTTACATGTGATATATATTATATTTATATTGTATCTATACTTCTGTATTTTTTATTTATATCATACCTTTATGGTTTCCATAATGGGTAAATACGATAATTTCATTTCAGGAAGTGCAGAGAACCGCCCCCTCAAAGTGATATGACTTGTTCATGCCATATGTGGAACACATAAAGGATAGATTTAATGAAATTATATATGATATTAAACTTTAATCTTAATATACCTATGTATCATTAAGTTTTCATTCCATTAAAATAGGAAATAGAAATGAAAGTAGCGTTCATGTGTACGTACGGCTTACCGTCTCCATGAACGGTGCATTTCATTTCTTATCTCCAAATATTATGTACTATTATAAATACATACATATACTGGATATATATTATATATATGATATCTAGATCCTGAATATCATTCTGGAGATAATTTATTTTTGACCACGTGAACAACTTGTAATTATAAGAAGTTCATTTTTGACTCAAGTATCAAATACTGACAAAATAACCATTATTAACTTAAATGATTGAATAATGTTTATAACATGGTAATAAGTGATATAAAAGGAATAATAAATTTTAAAATGGTCCTTAATCAAGTATAAATTAACTTTATTTTATTATTTAGGAGATTAAAGAACGAACGGTTCAAGTTAGACATGAGGTAAGGGGTTTCTTAACTCACTTTTAATTCTGTGAGATTTCCATTGTTCACCACTTATTTATTAAATTTGGTGTATTGTGTACTTTAATTTGATATATATTACCATGACTCTATTTATAATCATGGTATTCTGTGATTCATTTGGTGGTTATTAACTTTTTGTCTTACGACTCGATTGATTACAATGTGGTAAGGGGTTTCTTATCTCAATTTTAATTCCATGAGATTTCCATTGTTCGCCACTTATTTACTGAATTTGGTGTATTCTATACCGCCATATGATATATATTATCATGATTATCTTTATATTCCTGGTCTTATGTGATTAATTTTGTGGTTATTAACTTTTGGTCGTACTACTCAATTGATTACAATGTGGTAAGGGGTTTGCATCTCACTTCTTGTTCCTGTGAGATTCAAGCTATATTTGTCACTATTTCCTTTGTGTTGTGTATAGAATTACCATGATTGTACTATTTTTGTAATAAACCTTCATTTATGGGTATTTAAATCTTTATCATATTATCCTTCTTTCATGTGGTGTATGTTTTGTAAGTTATCAAATCAGTAAGGGAACTTTTCAGCCTCCTCTTTTTAAAAGAATTCCTTTTGTTATGTCTTTTAATTTTCATCATCTTATGTTGGGATATGTTATTCTATATCCTTAATGATATAAATATTATTTCCATGTGATTAGATACCATTTTCTATCTTATCAACTAAATTTTTGAATTTTAATGTTACGTTGTTAGGCTGTCGAATTTCTATAAGGGAACTTCTTAACCCAATTTCAATTCTTTCGGTTAAACATCAACTTATTGATTATGTCGAGATATGAATATGTTTGAATGACCTATGGTTGTTTTAAACTGAATATTCAATCATATTTAGTGTATTTATATTTATCATACATAATTATATAACTGATTTATCCTTAATCTAAGGATATCATCTTTATAAGGGATTTCGTATCAATTTATATTCCATTGAGACTTTTTTGTTGTTATACACCAATTCACTTTTATATGGTGTATATAATTCTATTTTACATATTATATCATGAATATATTTTTTCTCATAATATTATAAACTTTTATTAATGTTATTCCTCAATTATTTGTATTCAAGTGTCTCTCATTTGGTTAGGAACTCTTTAACTAAAATATCATTTTAAATGTTTTAAAGATTTATTATTCTAAATATTTCTAATTAATGTCCATGTTTTAAAAATGGTTTTAAGGATTTATTTATATGGGTATGAATGTTTTTAAATTAAAATTTTTTTCAAATTATTTAATGTGGTATGGGACACTTTGATTCAAAAATATCTTTATGAAAGGTTTTAAATGGTTTTTAAAATGGTTTGATAAAGCATTGATTATGTCAATATCTTGAAATAATATATTTTTATAGAAATTTGTAAATTTTATATTTTCTTTATACTTGTTTTAAGTGTTAAAAATATGTTATGGTTCTTGGTAATTGTTTATGTATATTAGTGGTTCCGTGATAGACCTAGCATGGGTGAGCCCGAGACAGCTCTCTAATGCATCAGTTAATATGACGTAGGTAAACATTAATGTTTCTCCTAAGAGATTTAGGGAATATATTGTAATGGTTATTCCAAACATAAATCCCTATGTAGTTGTGATAGCTAAAATGTAATTATGATACAGATGCCACAAGTTACCTTTATTATTTATGATATCTAGGTGTTATTCATAAATCTTATGATTTCATGAGGTATGTTATGAGTGAAAATTATTATTTCCTTGATTTGTATTTATTAATGGGTTAATGTTTTATTTCTTTATTTTATAACCCTTACTAATATTTTTATGCTCATCCAAAGTTTTTGAAATGTTTTCCATAGAACATAGAGATTAATAGGGTCAAGGATGGGATCAAGTAAAATTCATGTTATCAAAAACTTAGAACTAGACATGTTTCTTTTTGAGAGTTTTTATTTTATGAAAAACATGGATACTGAGTAGTAGTGTCTACATGTAATTTTCAAGTTGATATGTAATAGTTATGGCCTAATTCTCTAAAACTCTAAACCTGAAAAGATCCTCAATTTGAATTCTTGATTTAACTCAAGATTAAGTAATGTTTAAGGCTGGTCCATATAGTTGGTATCAAAGGTCGGTTTAGACAACTTTAGGGATTATGAGTTTTTGTTAAACAAATGGTTTGTCCCTATATTTATTTTTTCAGTTAAATCCTTGTTTTATAAATTTTTCAGATCAAGGAAAATCAGTTACAAATGGAAGTAGGAGTACCTCAAAGGAAATTCCTATCTCTTCCTAATGACATGCTTTCAATAATTATGGAAAATTCATGTTCAGATGACGGTGAAAATTTTTCTAGCATACAACTCACTTGAAAACAATTTTTTGAGATATAAAACACCTCCATTATACCTCAATATCATCGTGGATCATGGTTTGTATTTAATAAAATCATATTTTCTCAATATTCTCATATTTTCAAGGTAAATATTATCAAGGAATTTTCAAATATTTTACCTTATCACAATATTTTGAAGAATATTATGATTTTAAAAAAGGTGATGAAGAAGGAGACCCTTGCGCAACCTATTTATATTTTCTTTTATAATATAGTCTCTTGAAAACATACTTATGGTATTTCAAAAGGACCATTGATTGAAAGTTTCAACTCAAACTCGGTCTGAATGTTTTATAAAAATCATGTTTTATCGGATGTTTTGAAATTATATTCCATACATGATTATTTCCCAAAACTATTTTCTATGAACACCCATATGACCCAAGTTGTACAAGGTGTATTTAGATGAAGGAACCAAATGATTTTGAAGGATCTCTAAATCATTGTTGCAATGTATGGACCTTCTACCTACATGAACAGGATGATGATGAATCCATATGGACACCATGATCAAGGTATGATGTTCTTTCTATTGGGAATAGTTTTATTTTATCATGTGGGGTGAAAAAAATGACAATATATAAGATGTTTAGGTCTTAATGTATTGGGATGAAAATGAAATGTATAAGAAAAACTTTGAGGTTAAAACAATTTAGGGATGTTTTTGAGTTTTGTAAAAATGACAACTCATTATATGGGTGATGACCCATCGTGTTTGGTAATGCCACAGGAATAAAACCCACAACCGAAGGGAGACAAGGGTGCATATCCTACCACTAGCCTACATGAAGTCCCTGGTTAGTATGACTTTTTTTTAGTTAAACAATTTTATTGACTAAGAATAAGTTTATTTTTGGAACTTGTGTTTTATCAAATGGATATCATTAATACAGGAAAAATGATTTGGTGATTAAGTGATATAGGTTATTTTAGAATATGTTTTCTCTTTTGGAAGCATTATTTTCTTAAGTTAAATAGAATAATATGGGATCTCATTTGTGTAGTAATGGTGGAAATTTTATTTTGGAAGAATCTATGTTTTTATTATTGACATATAAAGATTTGTTTTATTTATGGAAATGATTAACCTATCATGGAGAATATGTGATTTGGTTAATTACTTTTTTATATCAGACTTTAAGAGTAAATGATGTTATTTGGAGATAAATGTTAAGATTTATCTTGGAAGACTATATGAATAAATCTTTCTAAGATTTTTCTTTCAATCCTAGTTTGGATTACTTTGAATAATTTTATGGACAGTTGTTTATTGAATAGTCTTTGTTGAACTTTGGGTATTTTTTGAAAAAAATTGGAGATTAATAGAAGTTTTTATTTTTGTAAAATATTATCATTTTGGGGGATTATTTGATCTTGTACTAACCATTTTGGTTTTGTTTAATGTCTAAAGACATGCGAAAAATATAGTTCATCTTTTGTGAATTATGTGATTATCTAGAAGTTGATTATAGATCTTTCAATGTGAACATGTCATCTTGAATACTCATCGTTTGGAGAAAATATGAGATTATGGTATAAATATAGTAAAGGATGAAATTATTTATGAAAAGTAAGTATGTTTCCTTATGTTCTTATTCATGCTCTTAAATAAATTCCTCAACTTTATGAAAAGTAACATAAAACAAAAACATTATCTGTTAACTTTTCCTACTGGGGAATCAAAGACCATTTAACCCATCATAAGTTTGTGATTTTATGGTGGTTAAATTTCTCCTAATCATGTTTTCTACCACTCTCTATCAAACCTTGATGGTTTTTTTCTCTTCCATATCCATGTTTTCTTACATGGAATCCCAGTATGGGCTATCTCGGGTGACCTTTGTATTTCTCTTTCTTTATTTTAAATTTGTATTTTTATTGACTCTTTTTTCTGATCTGGGAATTTTAATGAAGTTTCCAAGCCCAATTTTAAAATTACGACGACACAATTCCCAAAAAGGGGAAGGATGTAACATCCCAGGTAAATAAAGAATATAAAATTTTCATATTTATAAAAAAATTAAATTAAATATTAATTTTACTTTAAATATGATGCTTTTTCAATGACGTACATGATACACAACAACGGGTATCTTTGAAATCTTATGTTGCACACAATGCTGAGTCATACTGAAAAAAATAATATAATATTATTTTAAATAGTAGTTAACATCTAGCCATTGTATTTTCGGTAATGGACAAAACTAACTAAAATATGAATATACATGTCTGTTAAATGTATTTACATATATCCAATAAATTTTAGAGGATTAAAATAAGAAAGAGTCTAATTTTAAACATAAATACTCTAATATTCATTAAAAGGTCGATTTACCACCTTTTGATGGAGAACCCTCTATAAATATATTTTTGGTCACTTTTGTATGTTCTATTTGAAAAAATAATATTCTTCTTTATAATTGAGAAGTCTAAATTTACTTTGGATAAAATTTTGGTATTTTTCTGATAAAGTACATTTTTTATGAATAATGAAAAATACTGTATTTTAATTCAAAACTGCCTTTTAATATAATTTATTTATATGGTTATATTATCTTTATAAATTATTTTAAAGTTTAATTAGATTATATTTTTACCATTTAATCCTATTTTGGTCATTGTATGTAATTTAACTTTGAAATAGGACATAAACAAGTGTCAACTTTTTGATAGTTATTATTTCTTAAAAACACACTTTTTGTTTTGACAACAGGAATTAATTTTAAATTAATTTCTTCCACTTATGTTTTTTGAATTTGGAAAAATGGATCAAATATTTTGAATCATGAGTTCCAAATTTTGTAAATAGGTAACTTTTATTTTTAGAAATTTTAAATATTTACCTTAGTAAATATTTTATTTACCATAGTTAAAGGGTAAATCTGGTAAATAACAGTAACAAAATATTATTATAATAATATTAAATTACCCTAAAATGTGTTTTAATGCTATTTTTTGACACATTTCATACCATGATCATAATTGGGTAGATTTTGGGACTCCATGGAGCCACTTGGGATTGATAATGACACTTTATATTAATTAATTTAAAGTAAAGGCAAAAATGACACAAACATATATCTTTTAGTAACAGAATTATTTCATGGGGTTATATAAGTTATATATTTGACTATAAATATTCATTTTAAATATTAAAATATTTCCTACATCGTGATATTTTTTTAATAATTTTTTGTAAAAAATAATAATAATTTATCACACAATAATGATGCAGTGTTTACCTCATTAATGAATTATTTAAATAAATAAGATTATAAAGATTAAAATAATATCCCAAACCTTCCCAATTATTATTGGATGGTTTTATTTTAAACATTAGTCATCTTATATTCAACTTTAATGATTTTTGGGCCTTTAGAAACTGAAAATCATTATATAATAAAATAATATTTTCAAGCTTTCCTAAAGAGCCCCTACCCCCCCTATAAAACGTTCTCACTTCTAACCCATTCCACACACTTCTCGAGCCCCTTTACTCATCTAAAATCTGCCCAATTAAACTCCCTATATCCCTATATTCCTCTTAGAAGCCTTCCCCAAGGCATAAGTCAATTAAATTAAATCTTTTGGTTCAAACCAAAGGGAGATTCCCGATTTAAAACTAACGTCTTCTCTTAAGTTTTTTTGTTTTATTGTACTTCCCCAACCCCCTAAAATCTTTTTATTCCATTATTTTATAACAAAACCATTATCATAAATATACTAGGTTTTTTATATTATAAGTATTATAACTAGACTTACACACACCTCCATCTAATGTGTAAAGAACATATTGTTTTTGTGGATGGTGAACTACTGCCTCACAAAACGATGATTGTTCAATCTTCTCCTATCATCTATTTTGTGGTCATTAAGATGGAACTTTATTTAAATGTAATATATATTAAATTTATATTGTATCTATACTTATTTATTTTTCATTTATATCATACATTTATGGTTTCCATAATGGGTAAATATGATAATTTCATTTGAGGAAGTGAGGACTACCTCCCCCTCAAAATGATGTCACTCGTTCATTCTATACATGGAATGTATAAAGGATGGAGTTAAGGAAATTATATATTATATTGTATTGGAATTATAATATACCTATTTATCATTAATTTTTCATTCCATTAAAATACGTAATAGAAATGAAAGTAGTGTTCATGTGTACGTATGGCTTACCATCTCCAGGAACTGTGCATTTCATTTCATATCTCCAAATGTTATGTATTGTTATAAATACATATATATACTAGATATATATGATATATATTATATCTAAAACATGAATATAATTCTGGATATAATTTATTTTTTACCACACGAACAACTTGTAATTATAAGAAGTTTATTTTTTACTCAAGTACCAAATATCAACCAAATGAGAATTATTAACATAAATGATTGCATAATGTTTATAACATGGTAATAAATGATATAAAAGGAATAATAAAATTTAAAAAGGTTCTTAATAAATTGTAAATTTAATTTTGTTTATTATTCAGTATATTAAAGAACGAATGGCTCAAGTCAGACACGAGGTAAAGGGTTTTTTAACTCACTTTTAATTCTGTGAGATTTCTATTGTTTTCCACTTATTTATTGCATGTGGTGTATTGTGTACAAACATTTTATATATATTATCATGATTCTATTTATACTCATGGTATTTTTTGATTCATTTGGTGGTTATTAACTTTTGGTCTTATGACTTGATTGATTACAACATGGTAAAGGGTTTCTTATCTCACTTTTAATTCTGTGAGATTTCCATTGTTCTCCACTTATTTATTGAATCTGGTGTATTGTGTACTCCCATTTGATATATATATTATCATTATTATCTTTTTATTCCTGTTATTATGTGATTAATTTTTTGTTTATTAACTTATGGTCATATGACTCAATTGATTACAACGTGGTTAGGGGTTTTCATCTCACTTCTTATTCCTGTGATATTCATGCTATATTTGTCACAATTTCAATTGTGTGGTGTATGGAATTCCCATGATTGTACTCTTTTTTGTAATATACCTTCATTTTTTAATATTTACATCTTCATAGTATGATCCTTCTTTCATGTAGTGTATGGTTTGTAAGTTACCAAATTGGTAAGGGAACTTTTCACCCTCCTATTTTTAAAAGACTTCTTTTTGTTATGTCTTTTAATTTAAATATTCTTATGTAGGGATATGTTCTTATATATCCATAATGCAGTAAATTTTCTTTACAAGTGATATACCCTTTTCTATCTCATCAACTCATTTTCTGAATTTTAAATTGACGTTGTTAGGCTGTCGAATTTCTGTAAGGGAACTTCTTAACAAAATTTCAATTATTTGGGTTAAACTTCTACTTGTTGATTATGTCATGCTATGAATATATTTGAATGACCTATGATTGTTTTACACTGAATATCCAATCATATTGAGTGTATTTATATTTGTCACACATAATTATATAATTGATTTATCTTTAATCTAAGTATACCGTCTTTATAAGGGATTTCGTCTCAATTTACATTCAATTGAGAATTCTTTGTTGTTATACACAAATTCAATTTTATATGGTGTATATACTGCCCTTTGACATATTATATCATGAATCTATTTTTTATCCTGATATTATAAGCTTTTATTAATGTTATTTCTCAATAATTTGTATTCAATCGTCTCTAATTTGGTTAGAAACTGTTTAACTAAAATATCATTTTAAATGTTTTAAAGATTTATTCTTATAATTCTTTCTCATTAATGTCCACATTTTAAAAATGGTTTTAAGGATTTATTTATATAGACATTAATGTTTTGAAATTAAAATTTCATTTAAATTCTTCAAAGTGGTATGGGACACTTTGATTCAAAAATCTATTTATTAAATGTTTTAAATTGGTTTGAAAATGGTTTGATAAAGCATTGATTATGTCAATATCTTCAAATAATATATTGTGATAACAATGTGGAAATGTTATCTTTCATTTATTATTTTTTTAAGTTTTATGTGTTTGTTATGGTTCTTGGGAATTGTTTATGTATATGGTTGGTTCCATGATAAACCTTGGGCGGGTGAGCCTGAGATAGCTCTTCAATGTATTGGGTAATATGACGGAGGTAAACGTTAATGCTTCTCCTAAGAGATTTAGGGAATATAATGTGATGGGTATTCTAAAACTAACTCCCTATGTAGCTGTGATAGCTACAATGTAAGTATGATATGGATGCCTCAAGTTACCTTTATGATTTATGATTTCTATTTTTTATTCATAAATCTTATGATTTCATGAGGTATGTTATGATTGAAAATTATGGTTTCATTGATTTGTATTTATTGATGGATTAATGTTTCCTATCCTTATTTTATAACCCTTACTAAGATATTTGTGCTCATCCCAAGTTTTTGAAAGGTTTTTCATAGGACTTAAATATGAATAGTGTCATAGATGGGATCAAGGAAAAGTCATTCTGTCTAAAACTTAGAACTAGAAAAGTTTCTTTTTAAGTGTTTTTATTTTATAAAAAAAATGGATACTGAGTAGTTGTGTCTACATGTAATTTTCAAGTTGATATGTAATAGTTATGGACTAATTCTATAAAACTCTAAACCTGAAATGATCCTTAATGTGAATTCTTAATTTAACTCAAGATTAAGTAATGTTTAAGGTTGGTTCCTTATAGTTGTTATCAGAGTTCAGTTTAGACAAAATTAGGGATTATGAGTTTTCGTTAAACACATGGTTAGTCCCTATGTCTATTATTTCAATTAAATCCTTGTTTTATAAATTTTTCAGATCAAGGAAAGTTGGTTACAAATGGAAGGAGGAGGACCTCAAATGACATTCCTATCTCTTCTTGATTACAGGCTTGCAATAATTATTACAAAGTCATGTTCAGATGATGGTGAAACATTTTCTAGCATACAACTCACTTCCAAACTATTGTTTTAGATATCAAACACCTCCATTATACCTCTATATCATCGTGGATCATGGGTTGTATTTAATCAAATCCTATTTTCTCAATATTCTCATATTTTCAAGAAAGGTAAATATTATCAAGGAATTTTCAAATATTTTACCTTATCAAAATATTTTGAAGCATATTATGATTTTGAAAATGGTACTAAAGAAGAAGACCCTTGCGCAAGGTATTTATATTTTCTTTTACAATATAGTCTCTCAGCACATACTTATGGTATTTTAAAAGGACCATTGATTGAAAGTTTCAACTCAAACTCAGTTTGACTATTTTATAAAAATCATGTTTTATCAAATGTTTTGAAATTGTATGTTAGACATGATCATTTTCCAAAAAAAAATCTGTTAACACCCATATGACCCATGTTGTACAAGGTGTAATTGGATGAAGGAAGAAAATGATTTTGAAGGATCTCTAAATCATTTTTTTCAATGCAGGGACCTTCTACCTACGTGAACAAGATGATGATGAAACCATATGGACACCATGATCAAGGTATTATGTACTTTCTATTGAGAATAGTTTTATTTTATCATATGGAGGTGAAAAAAATGACAATATATAAGATTTTGAGGTCTTAATGTATGGTGATGAAAATGAAAGTTATAAGAAAACCTTTGAGGTTGAAAAATGTTAGGGATATTTTTGAGTTTTATAAAAAGGTTAACAAGTAAGATGGGTGATGACTCGTCGCCTCCATCAAGGTCATAGGAATCGAACCCACAACTTAAGGGTGAAAAGGGCGCATCTCCTACCACTATCCTACATAAAGTCCCTGGTTAGTATGACTTATTTTTTTTACTTAAAAAATTTTATGGATCAAGAATAAGTTGATTTTGGGAACTTATGTTTTATAAAATGGATATCCTTAATATAGGAAAATGATTGATTGATTAAGTGATAAACGTTATTTTAGAAGATGTTTCCTCTTTTGGAAACATTATATGCTTAATGTAAATAGAATACTATGGGATCTAATTTGTGGAGTAATGGTGGAAATTTTATTTTGTAATAATATATGTTTTTATTGTGGACATATGACAATTTTGATTATTTAAAGAAATGATTAACCTATCATGGAGAATATATGATTAGGTTAACTAATTTTCAGTATGAGTCTTTAAGAGTATCTGATGTTATTTTGAGATAAATGTTAAGATTTATCTTGAAAGATTATGTGATTAAATCCTTATAAGATTTGGGTTTCAATCTTATTTTGGATTACTTTAGGAATTTTATAAACTGTTGTTTATTGGATAGTATTTTTTGTACTTTGGGTATTGTTTGACAAATTTTGGAGAATAATAGTAGTTTTTCTTTTTGTAAAATATTATCCTTTTGGGGAATTATTTGATCTTTTCCTAACCATTTTGGTTTTGGTTAATGTCTAAAGACATGGGAAAATGGAGTTCATCTTTTTTGGATTATGTGATTCTCTAAAATATGATTATAGCTCTTTCAATGTGAACAAGTCATCTTCAATACTCATCATTTAGAGAAAAGATGAGATTGTGGTAGAAATCTAGTAAAGGATGAAAGTCTACATGAAAAGTAAGTATGTTTCCTTTTGATCTTATTCAAGATCTTAAATAAATTCCTCAACTTTATGAAAATTAACTGAAAAAAAAAACATTATCCATTAACTTTTCCTACTAGGGAATCAAGACCATTTAACCCATCACAAGTTTGTGATTTTCTGGTGGTTAACTTTCTCCAAATCAAATTTTTTTCCACTCTCCACCAAACCTTGATGGTTTGTTTCTCTTCCATATCCATGTTTTCCTACATGGAATCCTATTATGGGCTATCTTGGGTGACCTTTTTATTTCTCTTTCATTATTTTAAAATGATATTTTTATTGACTCCTTTTTCCGATGTGGTACTTTCAATGAATTTTCAAAGCCCAATTTTAAAATTGTGAGGACGCAATTCCCAAAAGGGGGGAAAATGTAACATCCCAAGTAAATAAAGAATATAAAATTTTCATATTTATTAAAAAAAATTAATTAAATATAAATTTTACTTTGAAGAGTATTCTATGTTTGATGGTGTACTTGATATGCAAAAATGGGTTGTTTTGAAATCTTATGTTGCACACAATGCTGAGTCATACTAAAAAATAATAATATAATATTATTTTCAATGGTAGTTAACGCCTAGCCATTTTATTGGTAGGAATGGAAATAACTAAATACAATATGAATATACATGTTTGTTAAATGTTTTTACATTTATCCAATAAATTTTAGTGGCATAAAATAATAAAGAATATGATTTTGAGCATAAATACTCTAATATTCGTTATAAGGTTGATTTACAGCCTTTTGATAGTGAACCCTTTTTAAATATAATTTTGGTCACTTTTATATGTTCTATTTGACAAAATAATATTCTTATTTAGAATCAAGACATCAAAATTTACTTTGGATATAATTTTGTTGTTTTTCTGATAAAATTCATTTTTTGTGAATAGTGAAAAATACAGTATTTTAATTCAAAACTACCTTTTAATATAATTTATTTATAAGGTTATATTATCTTTATAAATAGTTTTAAATTTTAATTAGATTATATTTTTACCATTTAATCCTATGTTGTTCATTATAAGTAATTTCACTTTGAAATTGGACATAAACAAGTGTCAATTTTTTGATAGTTATTATTTCTTAAAAACACGCTTTTTAATTTGACAAAGGGAATTAATTTTAAATTAAATTATGCCACTTATTTGTTTATAATATGGAAAAATGTATTCCATATTTGTAATCATGATGTCTAAATTTTTTAAATAGGTAACTTTTATTTTTAGACATTTTAAATATTTACCTTAGTAAATATTTTATTTACCATGGTTAAAGGGTAAATCTGGTAAATAAGGGTAACAAAATATTATTAGTATAATATTAAATTACCCTAAAATGTGTCCTAATCCAATTTTTTGATACATTTCCTACCATGGTCATCCTTGGGTCGATTTTGGGACACCATGGAGCCACATCTGAGTGATAATGACAATTTATATTAATTAATTTAAAGTAAAGACAAAAATGGAACAAACATATATCTTTTAGTAAATAAATTCTTAAATGGGGTTATATAAGTTATATCTTTGACTATAAATTTTAATTTTAAAGCTAAAAAGATATCCTACATTATTATATTTTTTTATAATTTTTAGACATCAAATTAATAGAATTATTTATGACACAATAATGATGTAGTGTTTACCGCATTAACGAATGATTTAGATAAATAAGATTATAAAGATTAAAACAATATCCAAAACCTATAAAATTATTATTGGATGATTTTATTTCAAACATTAATCATCTTATATTTTCCTTTAATGAGTTTTTTATCTTTTTAATCCGAAAAACATTATATAAAAAAATAATATTTTCAAGCTTTCCTTAAAACCCCTCCTCCCTATTATAAAAAGCCTTCACTTCTAACCCATTACACACACTTCTCAAGCCCCTTGTCTCATCCAAACTCTGCCCAATTAATATCCCTACATCCCTCTCCTACTCCTAGAATCATTACCCTAGGCATAATAAAATTCAATAAAACCTTTTGGTTCAAACCAAAGGGAGATACCCGATTTAAAGGTAATGTATTATCTTAAGTTCTTTTGTTTTATTTTACTTATCCAACCCATTAAAATATTTTTATTCCTTTATTTTATAAAAACACCATTATATTAAATATAATTTTTTTTATGAGAAGGATTATAACTATACTTACACACACCTCCATCTAATTTGTAAAGAATATACTATTTTTGTGGACGGTGAACTACTGCCTCACAAAATGATGATTGTTCAATATTCTCCTATCCCCAATTATGGTGGTTGTTAAGATGGAAATATATTTACATGTGATATATATTATATTTATATTGTATTTATACTTCTATATTTTTCATTTATATCATACCTTCATGGTTTCCATAATGGGTAAATACGATAATTTCATTTGAGGAATTGCGGACTACTGCCCCCTCAAAATGATATGACTCGTTCATGCCATATGTGGAATGTATAAAGGATGGAGTTAAGGAAATTATATATGATATTATAATGGAATTTTATTATAAATTTTTATCATTAAGTTTTTATTCCATTAAAATATGAAATAGAAATGAAAGTTGCGTTCAGGCTTACATACGGCTTACTGTCTCCATGAACAGTGCATTTCATTTCTTATCTCCAAATATTATGTACTATTATAAATAAATATATATACAGGATATATATGATATATATGATATCTAAATCATGAATATAATTCTGGATATAATTTATTTTTTACCACATGAACAACATGTAATTATAAGAAGTTCATTTTTGACTCAACTACCAAATATCGACCAAACGACCATTATTAACTTAAATGATTAAATAATGTTTACAACATGGTAATAAGTGATAAAAAAGTAATAATAAACTTTAAAAATATTCTTTACAAAGTATAAATTAACTTTAGTTTATTATTCAGGAGATTAAATAATGAACAGGTCAAGTCAGACACGAGGTAAGGGGTTTCGTAACTCAATTTTAATTATGTGAGATTTCCATTGTTCACCACTTATTTTTGGAATGTGGTGTATTGTGTACTAACATTTTATATATATTATAATTATTCTATTTATACTCATGGTAGTTTTTGATTAATTTTGTGGTAATTAAATTTTTTTCTTACGATTCGATTGATTACAACGTGGTAAGGGGTTTCTTATCTCACTTTTAATTCCGTGAGATTTTCATTGTTCACCACTTATTTATTGAATGTGGTGTATTTTGTACTTCCATTTGATATATATTATCATGATTCTGTTTATATTCATGGTATTATTTGATTTATTTGGTGTTTATTAACTTTTTTTCATACAAACCAATTGACTACAATGTCGTAAGGGGTTTTCATCTTACTTCTTATTCTAGTGAGATTCATGCTATATTTGTCACTATTTCCATTGTGTGGTGTATGAACTGAACATGATTGTAATATTTTTGTAATATACCTTCATTTATTGGTGTTTAAATCTTCATATTATGATCCTTCTTTCATGTGGTGTATGTTTTGTAAGTTACAAAATCAGTAAGGGAACTTTTCACCCTCCTCTTTTTAAAAGACTTCTTTTTGTTATGAATTATAATTTACATATTCTTAAGTTGGGATATGTTATTATATATCCTCAATGTTGTAAATTTTATGTCCAAGTGATGAGATACCCTTTTATATCTCATCAACTCATTTTCAGAATTTTAAAGTGATGTCGTTGGGCTGTCGAATTTCTGTAAGGGAACTTCTTAACCCAATTTCAATTCTTTGGGTTAAACTTCTACTTGTTGATTATGTCATGATATGAATATGTGTGAATGACATATAATTGTTTTAAACTAAATATACAATCATATTGAGTTTATTTATATTTTCCACCCATAATTATATAATTGATTTATCCTTAATCTAAGGATACTGTCTTTATAAGGTATTTTTTCTCAATTTACATTCCATTGAGACTTATTTGTTGTTATACACCAATTCACATTTATATGGTATATATACTACCCTATGACATATTATATCATGAATATATTTTTTCTAATTATATTATAATCTTTTATTAATGTTATTCCTCAATTATTTGTATTCAATCATCTCTCATTTGGTTAGAAACTGTTTAACTAAAATATCATTTTAAATGTTTTAAATATTTATTCTTCTAAATATTTCTCATTGATGTACACATTTTAAAATTGGTTTTAAGGGTTTATATATATGGACATGAATGTTTTGAAATTAAAATTTCTTTCAAATGCTTCAAAGTGGTTTGGAACACTTTGATTCAAAAAACTCTATATTAAATGTTTTAAATGGTTTTGAAAAAGGTTTGATAAAGCATTGATTATGTAAATATCTTGAAATAATATATTTTGATAGCAATGTGGAAATGCTTTCTTTATTTTATTCTTGTTTTAAGGGTTATGAATATGTTATGGTTCTTGGGCATTGTTTACATATGTGGCAGGTTCCGTGATAAACCTAGGGAGGGTGAGCCTGAGATAGCTCTCCAATGCATTAGGTAACGTGATGGAGGTAAACATTAATGTTTCCCCTAAGTGATTTAGGGAATATACTGTAATGCGTATTCCAAACATAACTTCCTACATAGTTGTGATAGCTATAAAGTAAATATGATATGTATTCCACAAGTTACCATTATGATTTATGATTTCTATGTGTTATTCATAAATCTTATGATTTCAGGAGGTATGTTATGATTGAAAGGTATGGTTTCATTGATTTTTATTTATTGATGGGTCAATGTTTCATATCCTTATTTTATAACCCTTACTGATCTTTTTATTCTCATCCCAAGTTTTTGAAATATTTTCCACAGGACTTAAATATGAATAGGGTCAAGGATGAGATCAAGGAAAATTCATGCTGTTTAAAACTTGGAACTATACATGTTTCTTTTTAAGATATTTTATTTTATGAAAAAATGGATACTAATTAGTAGTGTCTACATGTAATTTTCAAGTTGATATGTAAAATTTGGGGCCTAATTCTCTAAAATTATTAACCTAAAGATGTGCTCAATGTGAATTCTTGATTTAACTCAAGATTAAGTAATGTTTAAATCCAGGTCCTTATAGTTCCCATCCACAATATCTAGTGGTCTCTAATCATATCACATGTTTTTTAGTGTTGCGATTGCCAATACTTATATATGAATCCAAGCCTCAGACAAATCTGAATCAACTAGCATACTAGCTCTAGTTCACCCACCTAGATACTCAGGATTCCCCTTGTGCTCTAATTCAATTTCATATATCTCTTAAATCATCACTTTCACATACAAATGAAAATATTCATAAGCACCCAAGGAAATAACCAATTTCTCATTTTTCACATTGATCCAATGATCAAAACTCATATAGAAACTGTAAGAACTCGGATATTCGTTTTAGGTATGTCTTTCCTTTTTCTGAAGTTTTTGATAAAAGAGGAGTTTCTGGAAATTTTTTGAAGTACACACCGTGTACTTTATGAGTACACGTCGTGTACTCCCTTTCCGCTCGAATCCGTGTAATGGCCGTGTCCGGGCCACACACACGGTGTGTGGGGGTGATGTAGAGGCCGCTTAAAGTGGAGTACAGAAAACTGAGTACATGCTATGTACCCCAGTAGTACACATCGTGTATTTTCTTTTTTTTTCATTAAATGGATCGGGGTCGCGCCTAATCGCCAGAACTACCTTCTTCTAGGTCTCGTTCGGCCGAGAGCTCCCGTACGGCCACGATTCTTCTCTGAGCCCCTGAGCTTCCATCCAATATCCATTTTAGCCGCCGTTGATTGCATTGGAACCACAGCGGTGATTTCTCCCTTCTCCTAGAGTCTTGTTTTCCAATTCCTCCTCTTCCTCAAGATATCGTTGGTTGAGAGTTTTTTACATTTTCTCAGATCCTCGACATTCTAAGGAGAATCAATCATCATGGTTCACATATATCGTTCTCCTAGCATCTAGGTAGGTGGTTTTTGCCTTTCTGTAGGAAGTCTGTGAATATTTTGTGCAAATTCCACCAATACCCTTGAACGGGGTATTGTGTGTTTCCTATTTTTCCCTTATTGTTGCATGCTTTACTTGATTGCTTGAGTAGAGGTAATTTCTTGTGAATAGGGTAGTTTTTACTGTACTCTGGATGTTTTCCATGCTTGTTTTGCTTATTTTTCATTTTTCTAGTTGTCATACCAAGTTTTAGGATAGTAGAACTATTGTACGGTTATGCTTTTGTGCCTTAGAATGATAGCCAAGTATTTCTTGTGGTTTACTTGGGGTGATACGCGTGCTATGCATGTTTTTTTTACACAGGGCTGAGAGAACCTAGTGTAGTGGACCATATAGAGAATGGACATAAGGGATTCTCCAGAGTGTCTTTAATTTACAATGCGAGACCATAGGGGGAATTGACATTGAGTGCTTCCTCAGAGAGTCTGTAGTTCCTCGATGCGGGCCACAAGGGGAATTAGACGTTGAGTGCTTCCCCAGAGAGCCTTTAGTACGATACAAGACTATAGGGGGAATAGACGGTGAGTGCTTCCTTAGAGAGTCTATTCTTTAGCTGAACCAGAGGGGCGAGACTATGTGTACTTCCCAGAGGGGGCTAGTACTTGTAGGTTGAACCATAAGGGTTAGGCTGTGAGAACTACCCAGGGGGTTACCTGTTGTTCTTCTTGTTGTTTGGATGTTACTTGTGTACATTGTATTCTAGACTTTGGATTGTAGCTGTTGTGTGCTTTCCTGTTTACTACTTCCTGTATTTTTTACTGTCATGTATTCACTAACTGTTAGGCACAGATCTTTGGGTGGTTTCCTACTGGGACCTTGTCTCACACCCTTTTTGGGCCATGATTTTGGGCTCAAACAGATTATATTGTTGTAGGTATAGATAACGGTAAGCGCCCTTCTACTTCAGGTACTTGACTTGATGTGGAGCTCGAGAGCGTGGGACCAAGATATGGCTTGCGATGCTGAGGAGTTTACCTATTTTCTTTTTCACTTTGGTTTAGTATTGTATTCATCATTGTGACTTGTTGGGCTGCTTTCCTAGACATATATATCATGCATCATTTTATATACATGTGTGTGTGCTCCAGTTGTTTACTGTTCATCTTTCGTTGTGTATCGTTTACTCTTTTATGGATGGTTATGGTTTCTGTTGTTATCTAATTGTTTTTCTTACACTGTGTACTCTGCCAATGAGGACATAGTTTCCCCACTATCACACCCAAGGCCCTCACTACTAGTCGGAAGCCTCTGGCGTTTGGGGAAATGGGCTTGAGGCCATGTGACCAACCAGTTACGGGGCACCTCTGGGTGGATTCCAGAACCAGGACGTTACAAAGTGGTATCAGAGGGTTTCTTTTCTCTAGATTACTGTTTGGAGACTTTATCTAGGGATAGGACGGATTCAGTACTTGGTATTAAGCTGTGCCCGGGAGTAGCTAACCTGTGTATAGGGAAAATCCAATCTACCTCGCTTATTACAGTTTTCTGGTTTTTCTATGTTACAGTCGATCTGATTTCACCTAGAGTGATTCACATTCCTTGTGTTGTTATTGTTGTTGATATTGTGGTTCTATATTTGTCTCAACTTGATGATATGAGGTTATTCCATCTCATGAATCATATAGGAACTTGTTAGAAATCACAATTCATGCATTCTTGCCATGCCATCTAGGGTGCATTAGTGATTGCATGTTATTGTGATAGACTTTGTGTAGATTATGCATGATGTTGTGATAGATGCTTTGATAGAATCTATGTTGTTTGATAGAGGACTGTTGTATTGTACTTTTCTTAAATGAATGCCAAATTTTGGTTCTTGAGGTATTATGGGCCCTCTTGAATCGGTAATTGGTGAATATTTGAACTATTTTTCCTTATATATGAATGTATTGGATTCCAAGCTTTGATTTGTGGGGAGTATGGTCCCTCACAAATCATAATTTGGAAACTTCATGCTTGTTTTTCAGTGTTTTCTGGGCTTTGGTGCAGTTTTAGAGCAACTGCCCGGAAGAACCCAGAATACACAGTGTGTACTTTATATATACACACCGTGTAGTTTTAAACCGTGTCACTGACTGTGTGAGCAGAAACACGGGTTGTGAAAATTTCCAGGAACACGTCGTGTATGGTAAGTGCACGCCGTGTAGTGTAGAGTCGTGTACCCGGCCGTGTCAATAACAACACAGGCTGGGGAATCTCAAGTAGAACACGCCGTGTTGGTAAATAACACGTCGTGTAGTCTTGTTCCAGGTACCCGGCCATGTCACGAAAAACACGGGTCGGTGTTATCTCCTCTTATGCACACTGTGTTTGTTCAGAACATGTCATGTAAGAGTCAACTGTGTACTTGTCCGTGTCGCCAACAACATGGCTCGGTAAAATCTTCAAGTACACGCTCTGTTTGTTCGGAACACACCGTGTAGTCTCAACCGTGTAACCAGTCATGTAACTAACAACATAGGTCATTGGAACCTTGTCTAATACACGTCGTGTCCACAGGGAACATGTCGTGTAGTCTCAGTTTAAGAATACCATGTGGGTTAGCCATGCAAGGAGACACGGGTAGGGGAATAGAGTTAAGTACACACCGTGTAGAGTTTATACACGCTGTGTAGTCACGTTTTGTAAAACTTGAGTGTTTCCTTCTCATGTTTCTGTTTTGTACTCCTTTGTTCTATGTCCTTGTTTTACTGATCTAAGGTATGCTTTTGATCCTTCAGAGCTATGCCTTTGAGACGTCCCCCGATTGTATGTCAGTTTCCAGATGGTGATCAGACACCAGATATGGCTGATCAGGGGATTCCTGTCGATCCTCCGGTCGGGCCAACCTTGGCACCAGCTTTCATACCAGTTGCAGGTGCTGATGCGCATTTCAGTGAAGGATTTATGAGGATGATGCAGACCTTTCATGGAGCACCGCCTCCTACCACGTCTATGGCAAACTTGACGCGGGTTTTCCAGTAGTAGCATCCTCCTAATTTCTCGGGGGAAGGAGGACCACAGGTTGCAGAGTCATGGTTGGAAGCCATGCTAACTATATTTGAGCATCTGGAGATGCCTCCAGAGAGGTGGGTCAAGATTTCTACCTACATGATTCGAGACTCCACCAAGAGGTGGTGGGACGTGATCTCGCAGGCAGGACATCAACAGGTTATGGCTTGGAAAGAGTTCTAGTGTGGGTTTTACGACTACTTCTACCCGAATACCCTGAGGGCCGATCGAGCCTGGGAGTTCATGAGTCTAGAGCAGGGTACTCTATCTGTTATGGATTATTCCACTCATTTCACTAAGCTGTAGTGTTTCACACCCCTTCGGGGTGGAGATGGGGTGTTCTTGGCAAGGAAGTTTGAGGATGGTTTAAGGAGGGAGATTTGCTCGCAGGTGAAAATCTTCCAGTTGACTTCCATCACTTCCATCGTCAACCAGGAATTGATTGCGGAGCACAATCTGAGAGACTCCGGAGCTGCGAGCCAGGGTGGTTATGCTTCCAGAGCTAGTGTTCCTCCAGTTGACAACAGGAAGCGCCGTAGGGAGTCTACACGCGGTGATCCGAGGAGGCAAGATACATCTTCAGGTAGTCAGGTCGTATGCTACCAGTGTGGAAGGGCAGGGCACACTAGGCCGCATTGCCAGAGAGACCCAGTGGAGTGTCGATCTTGCGGCAGGAGGGTCACCTTCAGCATTGCTTCCAGGTTTTCTTTCCTGTAGCTGGTGATGGGGGTTCTTCCATGACTCCTCATTCAAGAGCACCACCACCAGTTTCTCACCAGTCATGGAACTGGAGTTCTTCTGACCGTTTGGGCCGAGGTGGAGGTCGAGGTCATGGCAGTCAGTCACCAGTCCTTCAGCTCCATTAGGGAGGATTAGCTCAGAGTGGTCAGGTAGGGTCACAGGGTCATGGGGCAGGCCAGACTTTCACCATGGAGCAGACTTATCAGGATCAGGATCCTGGACCTTCTATAGTTTGAGGTACAATTTTAGTAGCCTCAGTTTTATCTTTAGCCCTTTTCGATACCGGTGCAACGCATAGCTTTATCTCTGTTGCTGTTGTGGAGAGCCTTGGGCTCTGTATCTTTTCTTCTACCGACTTGTTGACACTAGACACACCTTTAGGGATGAGGACATCTAGAATACGTCAGTGTAGAGAGTTCCCTCTTAAGGTTGCAGGGTGTCATTTTATATGGGACCTCTATGTCCTAGAGATGACGGGTTATGACATCATTCTTGGGATATACTGGTTGGTTCCCTTCCAGACAGTCGTCGATTGTTATCTCTGAAGGGTGAGTTTCATTTCACCAGAGGGTGAATATTTTCATCATAGAGGCAAGTGGGATGTCCAGGTGGGTAGAGATGGACCATAGCATCATGGGCTGGGAGGAGTTACAGCCCAGATTTCCAGTCTTTATATGGATGACTAGGGGACTTCACAGTTAGACTTTCCTCCAGTGGTGGATCATTTCAGGGATGTCTTTCCAGAGGAATTTTTAAGTTTTCCTCTGGATCTTGAGGTAGACTTCTCTATTGAGCTCGTTCCAGGAGCGGCATCGGTGTCCATTACTCCTTATAGGATGGCTACACTTGAGTTGCAGGAGCTCAAGAAGAAGTTGGAGGAGTTGCAGGCAAAGGGTTTCATCTGACCCAGTACTTCTCCTTGGGGTTCGACTGTCTTGTTTGCGAAGAAGGCAGATGGTACCCTTAGGCTTTGTGTGGATTATCAGAAGTTGAACCAGTTGACGATCAAGAACCGATATCCCTTACCGAGGATTGATGACCTCTTTGATCAGCTTCGAAGAGCCCAGGTGTTCTCGAAGATCAATTTGAGGTCCGGTTATTATCATTTGCACCTTAAACCATAATATATACCTTTGACAGCCTTCAGGAGCAGGTGTGGTCTCTACAAGTATACGGTTATGTCGTTCGGTCTCACGAATGCGCCAGCAGTTTTCATGGCACTGATAAACCGATTGTTCCATCCTTACTTGGATTCCCTCGTCGTGGTCTTCGTGGATGATATCTTGGTGTACTCTCACACTCGACATGACCATGCTACCCATCTTGAGATCGTTCTAAGTACACTGAGAGAGCATCAGATTTATGCTAAAATCTTGAAGTGCCGCTTTTGGATGGACCAGATTCACTTCTTGGGTCATGTCATCTCTGAGGCAGGAGTATCTGTGGACCCAGAGAAAGTGAGAGGTGTAGTTTCCTGGGAGAATCCGAAGAACGTTTTTGAGGTACAGAGTTTCATAGGGCTGGCTGGATACTACAGACGCTTCATTCAATATTTTTCATGCCTAGAAACACCATTGACAGGTCTGACCAAGAAGGGAGTGAAGTTATTATGGTCAAATTCTTGTGAGTTAACCTTTTAAGAGATGAAGGGAAGGTTGACTTCAGCACCGATACTAGTCTTTCCAGAGCCAGGAAAGATGTATACTATTTATTATGATGCTTCAGGTATCGGATTGGTCGTTGTGCTTATACAGGGAGACGAAGTTGTTTCGTACGGGTCTCAGCAGTTGAGGCCACATGAGAGGAACTACCCGACACACGATTTGGAGTTGGCAAATGTCGTTCATGACTTGTTCTGTTGGAGATATTACCTTCTAGGAGATCACTTTGTGGTTTTCACTGACCACAAGAGTCTCAAGTACATCTTCACTCAGCGTGATCTAAATCTGAGACAGTGCAGGCGGTTCGAGTGTCTTCAGTCTTTTGATTTTGAGCTTGCCTATAATCCGGGAAAAGGCAACGTAGTGGAAGATGTGTTGAGTAGGAGAACTCATATTCAGGCAGTTCAGGAGGCTAGTAGTGAGTGGCAGCTTATGGATCTATTCTATGAGATGCATCTGGAGGTGCAAGACAGATAGGGATAGACTTACCTATCTTCTATAGCTGTTATCTCTACACTTCTTGATCTGGTACGGATGAGGCAGCTATCAGACTCATAAGGCATAGTCATGCAGGAGAGTGTGTCAGGAGAGGACCCTCTTCCTGGATGGATAGTGGGAGAGGATGAGATCTTGCGTTTCGAGGGATGCGTGTGGGTTCTAGTAGACATACGCGAGGAGCTGATGTGGGAATTTCATTCCCCAGTTTGGGCAGTTCATCCTGGCGTCACCAAGATGTATCAGGATCTTCATCGCCAGTACTGGTGGCCAGGTATGAATAGGGATGTTGCTGGTTTCATCCTGAGGTGTTCTACTTGTCAATAGGTGAAGGTGGAGTATCAGTGACCAGCAGGCCTTTTATAGTATTTACCTATTCCGGAGTGGAAGTGGAATGATGTCGTGATGGACTTTGTGACCGGATTTCCGAGGTCGCCTCGAGGGAATGATGTTGTTTGGGTTGTCGTCGATAGACTTACGAAGGTTTCTCACTTATTACCGATCAAGGAGACCTTCAGTGTTGATGATCTAGGACAAAATTACATCTAAGAGATTGTACGTCTGCATGGAGTTCCACACTCCATTTTTTCACACAGGTATGCGAACTTTACTTCTCGGTTCTGGCAGGGGCTTCAGAGGGCTTTGGGTACACAAGTACTTTTGAGTACAGCATACCATCCCTAGACAGATGGCCAGTCTGAGCGTACGATCCAGGTGATTGAGGATATGATTTGAGCCTTCATTCTAGACTTTGGTGGTTCCTGGTAGAAGCATATCCCTCTAGTGGAGTTCTCCTACAACAACAGTTTTCAGGCGACTATTCAGATGGCACCTTATGAGGCTTTGTACGGTAGGCCATGCCGATCACCTTTATGCTGGCTGGAGGCAGAAGAGGCATCTTTACTGGGACCTCATCTTGTTCAGGAGACCTCAGAGTAGATAGAGTTGATTCGAAAGAGGATGGCTACAGCACAGTCTCGACATAAGTCTTATGCTGATCAGGGGAGACGACCTCTGGAGTTCGAGGTCGGGGATCGGGTTTTCCTGTATGTTGCACCGAGATTGGGACACAAGAGGATTCAGAGAGAGGGTAAGCTTTCATCGCGGTATGTCGGGCCATTTGAGGTATTGGAGAGAGTTGGTCTAGTTGCCTATCGGTTGCAGTTACCTCAGAGGTATCGGGCCATGCACGACATCTTCCACGTCTCTCAGCTCCGACGTTACTTTTCAGACCCGTCTCATGTCTTTCAGCCTGAGGAGGTTGATCTCGAAGCGGATGCATCGTTTGAGTACCATCCTATCTGGATTTTTGATCATAGTACGAAGGTTCTCCAGGGGTGATCTGTTCCTCTAGTATAGGTTCTAGGGCAGCACGAGCGAGTATAAGATGAAACCTGGGAAAGGGAGGCTGATGTAAGATCGTAGTGTCAAAAGCTGTTCGGGGTTTCTTCTTCTCTGCCTCGCTAGGGAAATTCGGGGACGAATTTCTTTAAGGGGGGAAGTTTTTAAGAACCCGGATCTTCATTTCAGGTATTTCTTTCCTTTTTCTGGAGTTTTTGATAAAAGAGGAGTTTCTAGAAATTTTTTGAAGTACACACCGTATACTTTATGAGTACACGCCGTGTACTCCCTTGTTGCTCGAAGCTATGTGTTGGTCGTGTCCGGGCCACACACATGGTGTGTGGGGGTGATATGGAGGCCGCTTAAAGCGGATTACAGAAAACCGAGTACATGTCGTGTACCCCAGTAGTACATACTGTGTATTTTCTTTTTTTTCATTAAATGGACTGGGGTCACGCCTAATCACCAGAACAACCTTCTTATAGGTCTCGTTCGGCCGAGAGCTCTCGTACGGCCACGATTCTTCTCCAAGACCTCGAGCTTCTGTCCGATCTCCGTTTCAGCCGCCGTCGATTGCAGTGGAATCGCAGCGGTGAGTTCTCCCTTCTCCTAGAGTCTTGTTTTCCAATTCCTCCTCTTCCTTAAGATATCATTGGTTGAGAATTTTTTACGTTTTCTCAGATCCTTGATGTTCTGAGGAGAATCAATCATCGTGGTTCACGTATATCGTTCTACTAGCATCGAGGTAGGTGGTTTGTGCCTTTTTGTAGGAATTCTGTGAATATTTTGTGCAAATTCCACCAATACCATTGAACTGGGTATTGTGTGTTTCCTTTTTTTCCCTTGTTGTTGCCTGCTTTTCTTGATTGCTTGAGTAGAGGTAATTACTTGTGAATAGGGTAGTTTTTACTATACTCTGGATGTTTTCCATGCTTGTTTTTCTTATTTGGTGTTTTTCCAGTTTCCATGCCTATTTTTAGGATAGTGGAACTATTTTACTGTTATGTTATTGTGCCTTAGAATGATATCCAAGTATTTCTTGAAGTTTACTTGGGGCAATACGCGCGCTTTGCTTGTTTGTTTTACACGGGGCTGAGAGAACCTAGTGTAATGGGCCATAGGAATAATGGACGTAAGGGCTTCTCTAGAGTATCTTTAATTTACGATGTGAGACCACATGGGGAATTGACGTTGAGTGCTTCCTCAGAGAGTTTTTAGTTCCTCGATGCGGGCCACAGGGGGAATTAGACGTTGAGTGCTTCCACATAGATCCTTTAGTATGATACGAGACTATATAGGGAATTGATGGTGAGTGCTTCCTAAGAGAGTCTATTCTTTAGCTGAACCAGAGGGGCGAGACAGTGTGTTCTTCCTAGAGGGGGCTAGTTCTTGTAGGTTGAACCATAAGGGTTAGGCTGTGAGAACTACCCAGGGGGTTACCTGTTGTTCTTCTTGTTGTTTGGCTGTTACTTGTGTACTTTGTATGCTAGACTTTGGATTGTAGCTGTTGTGTGCTTTCCTGTTTACTACTTCCTATATGTTTTAATTCCATGTATTCACTGACTGTTAGGCATAGATCTTTGGGTGGTTGCCTACTGGGACCTTGTCTCACACCTTGTTTGGGCCATGCTTTTGGGCCCAAACAGATTATATTGTTGCAGGTATAGATAAGGGCAAGATCTCTTCTACTTCAGGTACTTGACTTGCTGTGGAGCTGGAGAGCATGGGACCAAGCTATGGCTTGCGATGTTGAGGAGTTCACCTGTTTTATTTTTCACTTTGGTTCAGTATTGTATTTAGCATTGTGACTTGTTGGGCTGCTTTCCTAGACATATGTATCATGCATCATTTTATATACATGTGTGTGTGCTCCAGTTGTTTATTGTTCGTCTTTCGCTGTGTATCTTATACTCTTGTATGGATGGTTATGGTTTCTACTGTTATCTAATTTTTTTTCTTCCTCTGTATACTCTGCCAATGAGGGCATAGTTTCCCCACTATCACACCCATGGCCCTCGCTGCTAGTCGGCAGCCTCTAGCGTTTGGGGAAATGTGCTTGTGGCCATGTGACCAACTGGGTACGGGGCGCCTCTGGGTGGCTTCCGGAACTAGGACGTTACATAAACCACCCCTTCCCATAAACAAGACCACTTTTCTTTTTCCACACACATCCAAACCATTTGGAAATACATTTCGCACAGCTTTCAAAATTTATGAAACTCATTTGAAAACCTAATAAGAATAAAACATATAGAATCCAACCATTTCCATGAAAAATACCTATTTAAATTCATATTTACTTCAAATATATTTTATAATATACTTCACATCACTTTTACATTTTAGAGAGACATTTAAGTTTCATAAAAAGAATCCAATATTCAACAAAATCTGATTACTCTTAGAAAAGAAACATCCAACACATTTTCACCTTTAAATCTATTTGAAATAAAATTTATCACATTCCACACAAGGCATAAAACATATTTAAGAAACATCACCACAAAGAACACAAGAAACATAACCAATTTCCTATTGAAAATCCATTTTCATCACATGTACATCTCAAAAACTTTATAAAAAATATTTCACCCCACACAATCAATCCATAAAATAAATTTACACAACCAATAAAGCATATCAAAATCATATAATAATGTACTAGCATGGAACCACCTACCTCACATATGGAATATTCTGGAAATCAGTGCAGAACCACAACCACGCCACTATAAGATCCTATAAACGTAATATCCAATAAAAACAATCAATATTTCCCCAAAAACACAAGATAAACCCCTTTTTAGGTTAAACAATATGATGTAAAATAATAAATCAAGGAGGAGGGGAGAGAAACCCTAGAACGATGAAAAAATCAAGAGGAAAAGTTCTTTCTTGATGATTCCTTGAAGTTCCCACACTAAAACCACCCAAATATTAATGATCAATAGGTCCAAAAAAGGCTTGGAGGAGACTCTCATGGCTAAAAATCCAAAATGGGGTAGATGAGAGGTTGATTTAGGGTTAAAATTGAAGTGGGTAGAAAGGTAATTTTATACTCTTTAATGACCAAGACATGTTTCATGGTTTTCTAGCACGGTTTTCCAAACCACCCAGAAACCATACATATTTCAATGTCCAGTAGGAACACACCACATAGTTTGGCCTCATGATTTGAAAAAACATCCTCCAACCATGTGGTTTCTACTATCCAAAGTAGAAATTGGATTCACTCCTTCCTAGAGGAGGGTATATAGATTCCTCTAACCACACGATAATTGTACACCACCTGCTGTCAGTCCAAAAATGTCCTTTTTTCTCCAAAAATTCATGTCAAACCCAAGCGATAAATACTAAACTGAAAATAAACAAAATATTACCTAAAAATAAGATCACATATGTTAAATAATCTATCCATGATAGCATAAAACACTTTTTCAACAAATCATTACTTTTTTCCAAGGTAATTAGTATTATACAATTTACTTTATTCTTATCCAAAATATATTTATCCAAACTAAACACCATTTTCTCAACATCATGAACATATTAAGGATTAACTTCCCTTAATCATGTTTTTTCACAAAATATAACCTTTCTACAAAATAAATTTTCTTAATTAGTAGCATCATTCAACATATTCTTTGAAATCCATAATAAAAAACATATACAGAACAATCCTTATGTATTTCATAATTCTTGAATCCCAATACAAAAAATAATTCAATCACAACAAAACCTTATCAACATATTAACTAGGATTCATCATCTTTTTCCTTAATACCTATTTCCTTTCATGTGTCATTTTTAGTCTCTTAATCATTAGCAATATAACCATCACTCATACAACCATTCTGATATTCATCACAAGATTTCCCCTTAGGACATGAAATTTCATAATTACCATACTTTCCACATTTAAAACATTTAACAGTCAATGATACCTTAGGGAGACCAATATTCCCTTCTATTGTGTTAAGTAAACTTTTCATTTTCTATTTATAGTAATTTTTTTTGTGCCCTTATTTTCCATAGTGAAAATAAATTCTTGTTCTTTTGAGACATTCACTTGGGGTCTTATTTCCACATTCTCAACATGTATGAAACTAAATCTTCTTCCATCCATGATTACCATCACCCAAACTCCCAGTGAAAAATTTCTTTCTCTTCTTTGGTGAGTCTGGGAGTGGGTTAAGGTATAGATTGTTAATCACGTTCTGTGATAACTGATGAGGCATAATCACTATATCCTTTACTCTAGTTATCATCCCATTTGGTTTGTCATCAAAAAACTCTCCACTAAATTCAATGTTAACCAAGATCCATCTAGTTTACTCCATTTATGAAAACCAAAGAGCATTGTGTGTGCAACACTAATCATAAATGGAAACTAAATAATCATGAAAATCACTTATATGATGTATAAATAATTACACCTTCTTTTTAATCTATGATACCTTAGGTTTTTATTTATTTATTTATAGTCATCATCTATTTGAATCCTTCATGATGGTTTGTAAAGAGTTCGTGAATTTTAAAATCATATACCTTGGGAGTTTCAAACTAAGTGTGTAGTA
This sequence comes from Viscum album, assembly GCA_963277665.1. Classification (NCBI taxonomy): domain Eukaryota; kingdom Viridiplantae; phylum Streptophyta; class Magnoliopsida; order Santalales; family Viscaceae; genus Viscum; species Viscum album. Next base: position 278,045,383 of record OY728123.1, on the reverse strand, counting down.
AGGCCTATTTTCATGCATCAGTTCCCAATAGATTTTATCTCAATATGTGTTTTTAGAGTTGTTACACCTAGGTATATCTGTGATAGAGCCAAATCCACTTACAGTATCCAGACAGGGATGTAATTTCATGAAAACCACTTGCTCAATATTTTAAGAAAATTCCAGTACATTTTCCTAATCATTAACTCATCCATATACATATCCTTAGATACATCCCTATACATATCCTTAGAAATATATTTAGGGATCTCAGTAATGATTTCTCATCTAGGTTTCCAAATGTTGACTAAATATTTCTTCTGATACCTTCTATAGTTACCCAGGATTTTCATACAAGGATATTACATCTTTTTAGATGAATATTCATTACATTCCAAAGTAAATTTCTTAGGACCATAATTTTTTATTTCCCTTTAAAACATGGAATTCAATCTTCTAATCTAGTGAAAGATATTCGATGTTTACATCAAAGATCTTCCCCTTTAGTACCCTTCATAGACATACCCTACATAAATCTTTCTTCATAACCTGGGGAAAGGAAACATAATAATGGGAGAGATTAGATGCCAAATAAGGTTAAATATTAGAGATATAGATCTAATATCATATAAAATAATAATATAAGAATAATGATTTGTGATAATGAATGTATCTTATGAAGTTCATAACCAATATTTCATAGATCATAAACATGAGTCATAGAATAAGTATTGACATTTCATAAGACAAGAATCATAAAGGAATTAATAAACATGATCCATGAGAGTGTAACACTAGAATAATATAAAGATTTGTACTATACACATCAAGCTCATATAATTGTGAACTTGTATAAATAGAACAGGTTAACTCATTAAATTCAGGACATGAAATTAGGCCCTCACATTAACATATACACATGAAACAAGGTCCACACATAACATTATAGACATGAAAGATAGGTTCACGCATAACATTTTGAAAATGTGATCAGGTTCACATATAACATTGTGAACGTGGAATCAAGTTGACTAACATTATGAATATGAAATAAAGGTCCATGAATAACATCATAGTAGTCAATGTTCACTCCTAAGACCATCATAATGGACAAAGTCCCTTACTAAATGAAGGTTTACTCTCCGTTCTAGTCATATTTATCTCATGACATTTAAATTTTTACCTAGTTCATTGGAGGGAGAATATGTGCCACCCCTATTTGATTATAATATTTCCACCATCCTAGGTTATAACGTAACAATTATCTCGTAATGGAAATAATAAATATTTTTTCTGTAAGATCATAAAACAATCATCATATTAGAACCCATGAAATGAAATAGTTTTCATAAACATTTCATCATATATTAACCTATGGTAAAGAAATAGGTTTTATAATAATTTATTCATAGAATATCCCATGGAAAAATAAGTGGGTTTCATAATAATTTTATCATGTTATAACCTTTGGGAAAGAAGAAGGTTTCATAAAATACATGCCATCATAAACACAAACCATTCTGATAAAGAATATGAACGGTATCCTAGATTTATATCCCTATAAAATCATAATTTACATAATAGTATATCATCTAAAATAGATAATGATTTTGAAATTTCAATTGGAACATTTCTTAAGAAAAATAACCATTATTTTTAGAATGAATTTTTGAAACATTAAACATTTTAAAAATACTTTTCCTTTATATGAATATTTACAACATATAAAGGAATATTTAAAAAACATTTAGAACATTTATTGAGGAAAATTACATTTTTTGATTGAAAGATAAATAAATAAATAAAAAAATTGAAACCCTATTTATTTGACAATAAAATTGAAAATTTATAATGTAATATTTGATGAAATGATTTCTCATGACTTCAGAAAATTCCATTCATTTTTTACACGTTAAAAAAATATTCCTTTCACATTTTCATTAAAATACAAACATACATTGTTTGGAAAATTAAATAAATATTCATTTCGAAACATTTTTATAAATTACTACATATGTAAAAATTTCATTTCAAATAATAAGATATATTTAAAATATATTTATAAAATATGTTTTTGGGAAGAAAATGTATTTCCTTCTAAAGAGATAAATAATCTCTCATTTACTTAAAACATTTTATTTATTATTTAAAGTACCAAAGACTGAAAATGGTAAATTTACATTATGTTATCATGAATAACCATAGGATAATAAAATTCATTTGAATTATTTACATTTAAATCATGATAATTTAACATTGTATACTTAATAATAAACAATATAGATAAATGATGAGATTGTAACATAAAATCATTAACTCATTGGTAACATTGAATCATGATCAACATGAAGTAATAACATATAGTGAAACATAAAATATCATGAGAATGAATAAATACATGATATTACTTTTCAGAGGGTTTGTATATACACCTTGTGAAATAATATAGGTGCATAACATAACATACATCTCAAAGAAGGAAAATTGAGACAAAATCTCTTTCCGGTTTGGTAACATCTAAACTGTAAACCATGTGAAGGAGAGATCCTAAAATTGATATGTAAATGATAATAAGTTTATGAAAAAAATTCATAAAATAAATTCATGTTTATTATATACATCACATATAAGAAACATGTGGTGAATACGATATGTGTCTCATAGAAGTAAAAGTGAGATGGAAATCCCTTACATTAAGTCTAGAATTCCATCATACTCATTCAAAACTTCTGTATAATAAATATAAATTTATTATAAATATATTATTGGTAAATATTAATATATATTATACCATTTATGACTTACTTATTTCATTTTATTACCCATTTATTATCAATTCAATGTTAAAGTCGCGTTTAAGGCAATAACTGGTTTGTTTTTCATGAATGCTTTGACTTGTTATTTTTGGTAATAATACTTCAATAATGATTTACCAATACCCAAAATGTAATACATGATATAAATATTATATATATTCATTATATATTTATTTATATTAATAAAAAAAATAGTGATAGGAAATAAAATACACTGTTCATGGAGACGGAAGGTCGTACGTACGCATAAACGTTGTTTCCATTTTCTTTTCAAATTTAAAGAATGAAAATTAAGTTATATATATTATAATTAAAAAATAATCTATCTATGATATATATATATCATATTTTTATTAAACTCAACCTTAGTATATTCCATGTAAAGCCTGAACGACTTGCATCACTTTGTGAGGCGGCAGTCTGTCGTACACATGAATGTCATTATCATATTCTAACAAAATAGAGAGTTTGAAGGTATGTGTGATATAATAATTTAATAATAATAATGAAATAATAAATATCATAAATATAATATATAAAGTAAAAAATTCATCATTATTTCAACTGTGAGAAGTGGTAATGGAAAAATGAATGACATTGGTTCTTTAGGCGGTAGTCTGCCGTACAGAAGAATGATGATTCCGTAACACATTTGATGAAAGTTTCTATGTTTTTAGTCCATTAACTTAACATAAAAATATATCAGTATATCTAAGATACTAAGGTTTTTATATAATCATAATATAATAAAAAATTTATTGGGTGGAGGAAGAAATAAAATAAAGATGTCCGTTTATGAACATTACCTCTTCTTCGTGTATCCTCATTAGATTTACAATAAAAGACTTCCTAGGATTGATTTATGCCTAACGTAAGGATTATAAGATGATAGGATAGATGTTAGGAAGTGATGTTTTCAATATTTTTTCAGTCCAAAGGGCTTTATTGGTGTGAAGAAGTGAGGGGAGTGAGTTCCCTTTTATAGTTGAGGAGGAGTGTCATTTTTGTAAAGTATTCACTATTGAGATTTCTCCCTTTCCTCATGTGCCTCCAAAAAATTAATAATAATATATTTTAGGGATTATTTGGTCAATAAAAACCTCCACCACACAAAAATAAACACATTTTTATCATTTTATTCCATAGTATGTATGTTTACTTAATTTTATCCTTAGAGCTTTTACCAAGGTAACTTGTATCATTTTATTTACCTAGGTAATTTAACCTTTAATACTACAATTAAAATTATTTTCATTAGATAATTTAGACCTATTAATTATAAATTTTTAATACAACTTATTAAATAAATATCCTACGTGTCAGTAAAATTATTTTTAAAACAAACTCATGTAATGCACAAGACCCCATTTTAAGCAAAATGATGATAATTAATTTTATATGTTTTCACTAATAATTATGGAAAAAATTTAATTTGATATTATTATATGATATAAATTATAATTATTCCAAATATGGATTCATATTTATAAATTAAATTCATAGAAGTGGACTAATTTAATTTAAAATTAATCATGTAGACATGATGAGAATGTGGGGTCTTAAAGACAAAAGGTTCAAATGTTTAAAATGTTTTTATATCAAAAATTGAAAATAAAATTATTAAAATGAACTAAATTATATTAATTGAAATAAAATTGATCTAATTTTACTTTAAAAACAATTAAAAATATAATTTATCTTTAGAAAAAAATTAAATGAAAAATCATTTTTCAATTAAAATTCAGTATTTTTCACTATTTATTAAAAAATGAATCTTATCAGAAAAATACCAAAAATCACTTTAAGATGATTTTGATATAAATATTTTAAAAATATATATATTTTTTCACATAAAAATTATTAAAGTTTCAAAAATTATTTTTAAAATAATATAACCATAAAAATGTCAACCAAACTACTTTTTAGAAAAATACAGTTTAAAGCATGAAATTGGATTTATATGTATATCTTGTATATAAAACACATAAGATAATTTTTGAATAATTTATTGAATATAATATACATACATATATATATATATAATTAAAATAATTCACTAAATGTGGTTTTTTTATTTTATTGTGGTAGAACACATTTGTTTGCCTAAGAAAATTGTTTCTCAGACTAAGATTTCATTTATTTTAAAAAAGTTTTAATGTCGATTTCTAATTAATTAGTTGAAATAGATTTCACTATATATACATGTCCAAACCATATTTTCTTAGTTTATATAATCCTATTCATAATCATCATTCCAATGGTTAGGTAATACTTATCATATTAAATAATAATATTTTAATTGTATGACATGTTTTGTTTAAACTCAAATTTGCATGTAACAGAAGATAAACGTGGTATTGTGTGTAATACAAGAAAAAATTAGTGTTATGTGTAACTCTAAACTCAATGTTACTTGTAAAAAAAATACAAAATCTGTGTTTCATGTCACAAAAAATATGTAAACTATCAAATTTATTTAGAAAAATAATTTCACAAATTTTTAAGGTGTTACATGATCACTCTGACATCAGATATTGAACGTAGAATAACAGGGATGTAGAAAAATAATAATATTTCTTATTTTATTTACTTTTATTTAACATTTTATATCACCTAACTATTCTCATTATATTAGAGTCTTTTATGGATGCATGAAACTCATGTAAAATTTTAATTCTATATCTAGTAACAAATTAGAGAATGAAAGGGGGAGTTTTGAAATAACCATTTCATAGATGGTATCCCCAAAAAATAAGGAAAGTAAAACTATGGATGAGATAAGAAATTAGTTATTAAGTACAGTTCAGTAAGTGGTATCAAAAGAGGAACAAACTTGTCATCATTTTAATAATTTTATCAAGAAAGAATCAAAAAAATTATCATTCATCATATAGGTATTAGTTTTAGCAATTGATATCGACTAGTTATCTAAAGATAAAGAATAAATATAGAATAATTCCTTGAAATAAGCTAAAGTTTAATGGTTGGTTGAAATGTATAGAAGTAAGTGAGTGCAATTGACTTTGATGATTTTGTTTTTCCATATATTGAGTCTCAAATCAATAGTCTTAGAGGGATTTTATGAATATTTTCTAAGTATTAGGTTCACTCACTAAAATGAATATTGAAAATAGCTACAAATAAAAGATTTTTTTAAGCCAGATAGGTTTCTCAATCATGCAGACATATGTGAATAATTGATGTAGGATAAGAATTGAATTTTTTGTTCTAAACAGTGATCCTAATAATAGGTGAAGTTTCATATCATAATGGGAGTATCATCTCTCTATATCAAATGAAAATAATATATTGATAGAGTGGGAGAAGTAGAAATACCCCAATGCACAACAATGATAAAGGAAGGAGAATTCATTGATAGGATACATGGTATCAATGGCATCAAATAATGATAGATTAAGTTGTTTGACATCAACAAAAAGGGGGAGATGGATATGATTCTAAAATTTATATACATGTTCCCCATGGTATGATTCTTCTTAGGATTACATATCTAATTCCAATAGAAAAAAATAATAATTTGGATTTGATATCAAAGGGAGAGAAAAATTATAATGATTCCATGTGTGGTTTTTTCGAAGTATAAAGGATCATGGATTTGTGTTTGTTACTATGCATCCCATAATATGTGTAATAGTAAGTGAGTATTTTAAATTATATGATGATTAATATGTTAATTATATGAATATAAATCAATAAAGGATTTTTTTTATGAAGATAGTTTCCAATTGGGGTTGAATAAGTGGTTTCATTGTGTACCACAAATTTTTTTAATAGTTGATATTAATCACCAAAATAATCACTAATTGGTATTATTATTCATGGATGGGTGGTATCAAAAAAAATTTATGCGGTGGCATTGAGATAGTGGAAAAGGATTCATGAAAGTGTTTCCAAAAAATCCAAAAGGTGAGATTTTATATTTAATATGTCAACACTTTCATGAGAATATGTCGTTCCTAATAAAGGTAAAATAGAAGATTTCATGAAGCACTATGTGTGCTTGGAATTATTATAATGATAATACAAATAGATGGTTTGTATCAATCGAATAAATAGGATTGCCTAGATAGGGATGCATTATAAAATGTATACAGTGAAGTTCCTGGACCCTGAATACCATGATATATTCATGAAGGAATAGTTTTAGAAATGTTTGATTGTGTAAGGGAATTTTTTCTAGGAGAATGAAATAATGTAATAAGACTCATGTAAATCATAAGTTGAGAAAACATGGCAATTCCAATCCATGTTGAGAAAAATGACAAAGGAATTTCACAAAAGTGAAAATTTTGTGTGAAATTCAGAAGGAGTTTCATGAATATTCAGTAAATTGAATATTTGAGATGGCCTCATCCAAAAATTTTAAAGGAATGAAGTCCTAAAAGGTTTTTTGTGAAGAGGGTAATTTTCATGAATATAATATAAAATTCATGAATGTAATGATTTGAAGTTTACTTGTTCATATTTGTAAAATGAATAGTTTTCATAAAAAAGTGGAGAGTTCACAGAACTGGAGTTTTATGAAGTAGATACTATTATGTGAACCCTAGAAATATATATGTAGTTATGCAATGGTGGTGAGATATGCGCTAAAATTTATGTCAGATCATGGAAGTTAAGTGATCCTAGAATGTGTTTTGTAAGGTTTGTGGCATGCAAGGTAGTTTCATAAAGGGCCTAAAATGTCTAAAAATAGGGGCAACCCCTACCCATTTGAGTAAGAAAGACTTGTTAGCTATTTTATATTTCTAATACATGAAATATTTGTGATAAGGTGATTCTTTTATGATGTAGTAATGCTGAAATTAGTTGCATAGAAATAAGTGATAATATTAGTGGGAACTAATCAGTGGATCAACAATCATACAAAGAAGTCGTGTATTGGCATGTGAGTTTCAGATAATTCCTTCATGAAGTAGTGAGAATGGGGAGAGTAAAAAATAGATAAAACCTTGTGTCGCATTGATCCAACCCTAAATCATGTAAAGGCAGTGATCCTAGAAAAGATGTACTAGAGCCAACAAATTGTATCCACAAGACTAGAGAATATTAGTGGATTTTATAACATCAACACAACATTGGTGTGTGCTCCTCAAACATATCCCAGTGCGAGTGAACCATATAATATTCTTATGTGTTGTGTGATTATTTTATTTATATTATATAGGATGGTAATTATTTCTTATTAAATGATTTACCATCAATATTATCTGAATAGGTCTATGATAAGTGCAGCATTTAATTTGATCATCACTTAATAGGTGAAGACAAGGGTAACCCTAATAAAAAGTGAAGCTAAGATTGGTATGGGAAGTAATATTTTCATGGGAATGTAATGAAATGTGAATGAGTTTAGTACCCTCATTCCCCCCTAGGGAATCTATAACTGAATTCCCATGTGGTTCCAACACTTAATTAATTACTAATTAATTATTAATTATTAAATAATTTCTAACTACTAATTATCAACTGTTAAATAATCTTAACAATTAATTGAATAAAAAGTATGAATTTTCTATTATTATCTATTAATTACAAATAAATCAGAATAATTATACAAACAACTAAATAAAACAATTAAAATAAACTAAAAGATAAAAAATAGATAAAAAATAAAAAAATGAACAAATAACTTTTTATTATGCTTGAAAATTTTATTCACTCTTTTAAATTTATATAATAATTTACATTTGTAACAACAATCAAAGATGGTTGGTATGATTATAACTCCATAAAAGTAGAACAATTTTTAATTGTTTCATTTTATAGTCATGTTATTTTTTGTAGGGATTGGAAATTAACATATTGTGGGGTTTTAATTAGATAAAATAGTTATGTTAAGAAAAGTCATAAATAAGAAATTGAAGTGGTGGATTTAATCCATTATTTTTTCCCATAAATACTTATTTGATTCTTATATTTTTCTTATTTTATTTGTTTCCTTTTTCAAATAAAATTCATTAAAAATATCCCATATTTTTAAATATTTTATTTTACTTTATTTTTTACTAAAAACTATAATAAGTTGTGTTAAAATACTTCTATCTTAAGAGAATGGATTAGTTATTTCTCATTATTCACAAAGATAAATTAAAAAATATTTTTGGTTGATTATGTGATTACTTAATAATTTCAAGGAAATTTTCAAAATAAGGAATAATAATATGTTCATTAAAAAGGATTTTTCTAGCTAATTATTATTATTTGAAGTTGATAGGTATTATAATTTTTTTAATTAAATGTTTTTAATAGTTATTTTGAAAATAAATTTGAAAATATGAAGGGGGTTTAATTAAAAAAAATATATTAGATAAAAATAAATTGGAAGTGGATGATAAAATAATGCATATATATATCTCTCTCTGTGTGTGTGTAGATTGATATTTATACCCCTTACTCATTATTATTCTACGAAGATTTTACCACTCCTATAAACCCTTTATGGGGTGACTAAACAGAATTTAATATACTTGCATATATATAGATAAATACATTATATACATATATATGTGTACATATATTTATTCATAATTTATAAATACATACATATAAAAATATAATTACATATAAATTTATGTATATATATGTATGGGAAGAGAAATTATGGAGACCGGTTCAATATAGTGTTCTGTGATTCCAAATTTTTGTTCATCTTTGGTTGAAGTGGATGCACTTGGTGATTTGCATACCCACCTTTATAAATCACCCTTGTAATGTCTCTCTTTTTACATTTGTTTTTCTAATAAATTTTTTTGGTGCAGGCTTTACTACCACCTAAACCATCTGATTATATATGAGGACACAATATATATACAATTATATATATATATAAATATATATAAATATCTATAAATATTCATAAATATAAATAAATTTACCTAAATATATATAAATAAATATAAAAACACATTCACACACATATATAAATAAATATAATTGTATATATATATCCACATAATATATATAAATATATATATACTTGAATAAATATAAATACATATAAATACATATAAATACATGAAAGTATTTATAAATAAATATATATATATATACAGAAATACATATTAATATATATATATATATACATAAATACATATTAATATATATAAATATATATAAATATAGATCAATTAACATAAATATATATATATGGTCACACACACATATATATAATTATATACAATTATTTATATATATAAATAAAAATGTATAAATATACATAAATATATCTATAAATATATATATATATAAACATAAATATATATATAAATGAATATATATATATAATCAAATATAATTATATATATATATATAAAGATATAAAGATACATAAATATATACACAGAGAGGTTGATATATATATATCAACATTATATATATAAATATATAAAAAATATATAATAACTGGTTGAGATCAAACCCCTTTATTAAAGATGAAAAAATATAGAAAGAAGAGGATGTGTTCAAACATGAAAAACATCCCTCATGCTAAAAACCTGAAAAAACAACAAGGCCAATAAAACATCACAAATAGAAACTTCAAGAGGTTATCCATGAAAATCCATATAAATGATATTGTTTTTCAAGTATTGGATCTAATAATGAGATTGGAGAGTCATATCATGATAATCTCCTTGACACCCTTCCACATTGAAGTCATCCACATCTCTAGGTTTTAGCATGTGTCTAGGGATTACCATTATCATTAAACACTACTGTAAGAACCCGGATCTTTGTTTCAGGTACGCCTTTCCTTTTACTAGAGTTTTTGAGAAAAATAAAGTTTCTGGAAATTTTTGAAGTACACGCCGTGTACTTTCTGAGTACACGTCGTGTACTCTTTTCCCACTCGAAGCCGTGTGCTGGCCGTGTCCGGGTCATACACACGGTGTGTAGGTTTGACGTGGAGGCCGATTTTGGCGGAGTACGGAAAAACCCACTACACGCCGTGTACTTTAAAAGTACATGTCGTGTACTTTTTTTTCATTAAACAGACCATGGTCATGCCTAATCTAGGAAAACGTCTTCTTCTCTAGGTTCTTCGTCCGAGAGCGACCGTACGGATGTAGATCTTCTCCGAGCCACCATTCCTCTGTCCGTTCCCCATTTCGAGCATGGTTGATTGCGATGGAAGCACAGCTGTGAGTTCTTCCCTCTGCTTGAGCCTTGTTTTCCAATTCTTCCTCCTTCTCAAGTTATCTAAGGTTGAACGTTTTGTGTGTTTTCTCAGATCTACAACATTCTAGGGAGAATCAGTCATCGTGGTTCAAGTATATCGATCCCCTAGCATCAATGTAGGTGTTTTGTGCCTTTCTATAGAAAGTTGATGAGTATTTTGTGAAAATTCCACCAATACCCTTGAACGGGGTATTGCGGGTTCCAGCTTTTCCCTTGTTGTATTGCCTGCTTTGCTTGATTGCTAGAGTAGATGCTTTTCCTGTGTTTATGGTAGTTTTTACTGTAATCTAGATGTTTTCTATGCTTGTTCTGCCTGTTTGGTGTTTTCCAGTTGTCATGCCTAGTTGTAGGATAGTGGAACTGTTGCTTTGTTATGTTGATGAGCCTTAGATTGATAGCCAATTAGTTCTTGAGGTTTACTTGGACGATTCACGTGTGATGATCGTGTTTTATTTACACACAAGACTGTGAGAACCTAGTGTAGTAGACCATAGGGAGAATGGATGTAAGGGCTTCTCCAGAGTCTCTTTTAATACGATGCGAGACCACAGGGGGAATTGATGATGAGTGCTTCCTTAGAGAGTCTATAGTTCCTCGACGTGGGCCACAGGGGGAATTAGAGGTTGAGTTCTTCCCCAGAGAGCCTCTATCATGATATGAGACTATAGGGGGAATTGGCAGTGATTGCTTCCTCAGAAAGTCTACTCTTAGCTGAACCAGAGGGGTGAGACTATGTGTGCCTCCTAGATGGTTGCTAGTACATGTAGGTTGAACCATAGGGGTTAGGTTGTGAGAGCTACTCAGAGGGTTACCTGTTTTCTTCTTGTTTCTGGTTGTTTACTTGTGTACTTTATAAGTTAGAACTTTGGATTGTAGCTGTTGTGTGCTTTGTTGTTTACTGATTCCTTCTCTCTTACTTGCCTTGTATTCATTGATTGTTAGGCACAAATCTTTGGGTGATTTCCTACTGGGATTGTATCTCACACCCTGTTTGGGCCATGCTTTGGGCCCAAGTAGACTATATTGTTGCAGGTATAGATAAGGGCAAGCACCCTTATACTTCAGGTTCTTGATTGCACTGGAGTTGGAGAGCATGGGACCGAGTCGTGGCTTGCGATGCTGAGGAGTTTACTTTGTTTTCTTTGAACTTTGTTTTTCAGTTGTACTTCAGCACGTTGGTTTTTTTACTGCTTTCCATAGACATATGTTCCATTCGGCATCATTATTATTTTATGCTTTGCTTTCGTTGTTCAGTTCAGCTGTTGTATGCTATTTATTGTTTCTGCTTTTTTGTCTGGTTGTTCTTCCGCTGTATACTTTACCGAATGAGGGCATAGTTTCCCCACCGACTCACCAAGGCCCTCGCTGCTAGTCTGCAGCCTCTAGAATTTGGGGAAACTCACTTAAGGTCATGTGTCAAACCGAGTACGGGGCACCAGTGGAGGGGCTCTGGATTCGGGTCGTTACAAAGTGGTATCAGAGGGGTTCTTTTCTCTTGCTTTACTGTTTGGAGACCTTAGCCAGGGATAGGACAGAATCGGTACTTGGTATTAAGCTGTGCTCGGGAGTAGCTAACCTGTGTACAGGGAAAAGTCGTACTACCTTGTTAATTGCAGTTTTCTGATTTGAGATTTTACTGTTGATATGATTTCACCTAGAGTGATCCACATGCCTTGTGTTGTTATTGTCTTGACTATTGCTATTCTATTTCTGTCGCAACCCGATGAGATGAGGGTATGCCATCTCATGCATCAGATAGTAACTTGTAGAAATCGCATGCCATGCATTCTTGCCATGCCATCTAGGGTGCATTAGCGATTTCATGCTGTTGTGATAGAATTTGTGTAAATTATGCATGTTGTTGTGATAGATGCTTGATAGAATCTATGTTTCCTTGTTAGAGGATTGTTTGTATTCTAATTTTCTTAAATGAATGCCAAGTTTTGATTCGTGGGGAGTATGGGCCCTCACGAATCGGAATTTGGCACTTCTTTGGCTTGTTTTCTGTGTTTTCTGGGCTTCTGTGCAGTTTCTGAGCTATTGCCCAAAAAAACCTAGAATACACGGCATGTACTTTTGACTACACATCATGTAGTTTTTAGACGGTGTCACTGACTGTGTGAGCAGGGACATGTAGTTGTAGAAATAACTTTAGGAACATGCCGTGTACGGTAGGTACACGTCCTGTAGTTCGGAGTCGTGTACCCGGTCGTGTCACTAACAACACGGGTCGGGGAAGCTCAAGTATAACACTCCGTGTTGATTTCAGAACACGCCGTGTAGTCTTGTTCAGGTACCCGGCCATGTCACAAACAACACAGGATGGTGTCACCTTCACCTATACACGCCGTGTTTGTTCGGAAAACACCATGTAAGATTCATCCGTGTAGACGGTCGTGTGTTTAACAACACGGGCCACCAAAGCCTTTTCTAGTACATTCCGTGTTTGTTCAGAACACGCCGTGTAGTCTCAAGTTAAGTCGGACCGTGTGGGTTAGCCGTGTAAAGATACTAGGGCAGGGGAATAGTTTTCGAGTACATTCCGTGTGCGGGGTCAACAGGTCGTGTAGTTTGAGGTGTTGCACGACTTGTAGGGTAGGGTTACACGCCCATGTCAGTGGCTTAAGAAGACACACCGTGTAGTTTTTATATACGCCGTGTAGTCGTGTTTTGTAAACTTGTGTGTTTTCCTTCCCCTGTTCCCATTTTGTACTCTTGTGTTCTCTGCCCTTGTTTTTCTGATCTAAGGTGTACTTTTGATCTTTCAGAGCTATGCCTCTGAGACGTCCTCCGGTTGTACGTTTGTCGTTAGGCAGTGATCAGATGCCAGATATGGTTGATCAGGGACTTCCTGCCGATCCTCCAATCGGGCCAGCCTTGGCACTGGCTGTCATACCAGTTGCAGGCGTTGATGCGTAGTTTAGGGAAGGTTTTATGAGGATGATACAGACCTTTCAGGGAGCACCGCCTCCTACCACGACTATGGAAGACTTGACGCAGGTTTTTCGGCAGCAGCATCCTCCAACGTTCTCGGGGGAAAGAGGACCTCAGGCTGCAGAGTCATGGCTAGAAGCCATGATGACTATCTTCGAGCATTTGGAGACACCTCCAGAGAGGTGGTTCAAGCTCCCTACCTATATGCTCTGAGACTCTGCCAAGAGGTGGTGGGACATGTTCTCACAGGCGGGTCATCAGCAGGTTATGCCTTGGGAGGAGTTCCAGCGCGTGTTCTATAACTACTTCTACCCGGAGACTCTGAGGGCCGATTGAGCCCGGGAGTTCATGAGCTTAGAGCAGGGTACTCTTTCTGTCATAGAGTATTCCTCTCGTTTAACTAAGCTGCAGCGTTTCACACCCCTCCGGGATGGGAGTGGGGTGTTCTTAGCAAGGAATTTTGAGGATGGTCTCAGGAGGGAGATCCGCTCACAGGTGAATCTCTTCCAATTGACTTCCATCACTTCCATCGTCAATCAGGCACTGATTGCGGAGTGTAATCTGAGAGACTCTAGAGCTGCGAGCCAGGGCGGTTCTGCTTCCAGAGCTAGTTTTCCTCCATATGACAGTAAGAAGCGCCGTAGGGAGTCTACGCGCGGTGATCTGAGGAAGTGAGATGCATCGTCAGTCAGCCAGGTGGTATGCTACCAGTGTGGCCGATCAGGGCACACGAGGCCGAAGTGCCAGAGAGACCCCATGGAGTGCCGATATTGCGGAAAGATGGGTCACCTTCAGTGTTTCTTCCAGGTTTTCTCTCCAGAAGCTGGTGACTGGGGTTCTTCCATGACTCCTCGTTCAGGAGCAGCACCACCAGTTTCTCACCAGTCGGGGAACTGGAGTTCTTCTGGCCGTTCGGGCCTAGGTGGAGGTCGAGGCCATGGCAGTCAGCCACGATTCCCTCAACACCATCAAGGTGGATCAGCTCGGAGTGGTGAGCCAGGGGCGCAGGGCCATGGTGTAGTCCAGTTTTTCACCGTGGAGCAAACCTATCAGGAGCAGGATCCCGGACCTTCTACAGTTCGAGGTACGATTTTAGTATCCTCAGTTTTATCTTCAGCCCTTTTCGATACAGGTGTTATGAATAGATTTATCTTTTTTGCTCTTGTGGAGAGCCTTGTCCTATGCATCTTTTCTTCTGTCGACTCTTTGACACTAGACCCACCTTTGTGGAAGAGGACATCTAGTGTACGCCAGTGTAGAGAGTGCCCTCTCGAGGTTGCAGGGCATCGTTTCTTTTGGGATATCTATGTCCTAGAGATGACATGCTATGATGTCATTCTTGGGATGGACTAGTTGGTTCCCTTCCAGATAGTCATCGACTTTTATTGCCGAAGAGTGAGTTTCGTTTCATCAGAGGGTGAATATTTTCTTCATAGAGGGGAATGGGATGTTCAGGCGAGTCGAGCAGGACTCGAGCATCATGGGCTAGGAAGGGTGACAGTCCAGTTTTCTAGTCTTTATCTGGATGATCAGGGGACATCACAGTTGGAAATTCCTCCAGTGGTGGATCGTTTTAGGGACATCTTTCCAGAGGAATTTTCGGGTTTGCCTCTGGAGCGTGAGGTAGACTTTTCTATTGAGCTCATGCTAGGAGCATCACTGGTGTCCATTCCTCCTTATAGGATGGCTACACCTGAGTTGCAGGAGCTTAAGAAGCAGTTGAGGAGTTGCAGGAAAAGGGTTTCATCCAACCCAGTACTTATCCTTGGGGTTCGCCAGTCCTGTTTGTGAAGAAGGTAGATGGTACCCTTCGGCTTTGTGTGGATTATCGGAAGCTGAACCAGTTAACGGTCAAGAACTGATATCCCTTGTCGAGGATCGAAGACCTCTTTGATCAGATTCGAGGAGCCCGGGTGTTCTCAAAGATCGACTTGAGGTCCGGTTATCATCAGTTGCGCGTTAGACCATTAGATATACCTCTGAAAGCCTTCAGGAGTAGGTATGGTCTATACGAGTATACAGTCATGCCGTTCGGAGTCACGAACGCGCCTTCAGTTTTCATGGCACTAATGAATCGATTGTTCCATCCTTAGTTGGACTCTTTCGTCGTGGTCTTCATGGACGATATCTTGGTGTACTCTCACACTCGACACGACCATGCTACCCATCTTGAGATCGTTCTGAGTACAATGAGAGAGCATCGGCTTTATGCTAAACTTTCGAAGTGCCACTTTTGGATGGATCAGATTCACTTCTTGGGTCACGTCATCTCAGAGTCAGGAGTATCTGTGGACCCAAAGAAGGTGAGAGATATAGTCTCATGGGGGTATCCGAAGAATGTTTTTGAGTTACGGAGCTTACTAGGGCTGGCCGGATACTACTGATGCTTCATTTGGGACTTCTCATGCCTAGAAGCACCTTTGAAGGGTCTGACCAAGAAAGGGGCAAAGTTCTTATGGTCAGATTCTTGCGAATCATCCTTTCAGGAGTTGAAGGGAAGGCTGACGTCAGCACCGATACTAGTCTTTCCAGAGCTGGGCAAGCGCTACACTGTTTATTATGATGCTTCAGGTATCGGGATAGGAACTGTGCTTATGCAGGGAGATGGAGTCGTCGCGTACGGGTCTCGGCAGTTGAGGCCACATGAGAGGAACTACCCGACGCACGATCTGGAGTTGGCAGTTGTTGTTCATGCCTTACGTTGTTGGAGACATTACGTTCTGAGAGAGAACTTTGTGGTTTTCACCGACCACAAGAGTCTCAAGTACATCTTCACTCAGCATGATCTGAATCTGAGACAGCGCAGGTGGGTCGAGTATCTTCAGTCTTTTGATTTCGAGCTTGCCTATACGCCGGGAAAGGGCAACGCAGTGGCAAATGAGTTGAGCAGGAGAACTCAGATTAAGGAAGTTCAGGAGGCCAGCAGTGAGTGGCAGCTTATGGCTTTGTTCTTTGAGATGCATCTGGAGGTGCACGACAGACAGGGGCAGACCTTTCTTTCTTCTGTAGTTGTTACCTCTATGCTTCTTTATCGGGTACGTATGAGGCAGCTATCAAACTTAGAAGGATTAGTCCTATGGGAGAGCATGTCAGGAGAGGACCCTCTTCCTAGATGGACAGTGGGCGAGGATGAGATCTTTCGTTTCCAAGGACGCGTATGGGTGCCAGCAGACATACGCGAGGAGCTGATGCGGGATTTTCATTCCTCTGTTTGGGCAGTCCATTTTGGCGTCACCAAGATGTATCGAGACCTTCATCGCCAGTACTAGTGGCCAGGTATGAAGAAAGATGTTGCTGGTTTTGTCATGAAATGTTCTACTTGTCAGCAGGTGAAAGCAGAGCATCAGCGACCAGCGGGGCTTTTACAGCAGTTACCCATTCCATAGTGGAAGTGGAACGATGTTGTGATGGACTTCGTGACCGGGTTGCCAAGGTCACCTCGAGGGAACAATGCTGTTTGGGTTGTCGTCGACAGGCTCACGAAGGTTGCTCACTTCTTGCAGGTCAGGGAGACCTTTAGTGTCAATGATCTGGGATGACTTTACATCAGAGAGATCGTTTGTCTGCATGGAGTTCCATGCTCTATCGTTTCAGACATGGATGTGCGCTTTACCTCTCGGTTCTGGTAGGGACTTCATAAGGCCTTGGGTACACAGGTACTTCTGAGTACGGCATACCATCGCCAGACTGATGGCCAGTTCGAGCGCACGATCCAGGTGCTTGGGGATATGCTCAGGGATTTCATCCTAGACTTTGGAGGTTCTTTGGAGAAGCATATTCTTCTGGTGGAGTTCACCTGCAAAAACAGTTTCCATGCGACCATTCAGATGGCACCATACGAGGCTTTGTACGGTAGGTCATGTCAATCACCCTTATGCTGGCTGGAGGCAGGAGAGGCATCTTTGCTGGGACCTCATCTTGTTCAGGAGACTTAGGAGCAGATAGAGTTGATTCAGAAGAGGATGGCTACAGCACAGTCTCGACATAAGTCTTATGCGGATCAGCGGAGACGACCTCTGGAGTTCGAGGTTGGGGATCATGTTTTCCTATGTGTCGCACCAAGGCTGGGACACAAGAGGATTATGAGGTAGGGTAAGCTTTCAACACGGTATGTCGGGCTGTTTGAGGTTTTGGAGAGAGTTGGGTCGGTCGCCTATCGGTTGCAGCTACCCCAGAGGTACTAGGCCATGCACGACGTCTTCCACATCTCTCAGCTCTGACATTACTTTTCAGACCCATCTCATGTCTTTCGGCCTGAGGCGGTTGAGCTCTAAGAGGATGCATCATTTGAGGAGCATCCCATCCAAATTGTCAATCGCAGTACAAAGGTTCTATGTGGGCGGTCTGTCCCTCTTGTACGGGTGCTATGGTAGCATGGGCGAGTACAGGACGAGACCTGGGAGAGGGAGGCCGATGTACGATCGCAGTGGCTGGAGTTGTTTGAGATTTCTTCTTCTATGCCTCGCTAGGGAAACTCGAGGACGGATTTCTTTAAGGGGGAAAGTTTGTAAGAACCCGGATCTTCGTTTTAGGTATGCCTTTCCTTTTTCTGGAGTTTTTGGAAATTTTTGAAGTACACGCCATATACTTTATGAGTACACGCCGTGTACTCTTTTCCCGCTTGAAGCCGTGTACTGGCCGTGTCCGGGCCACACACACGGTGTGTAGGGGTGACGTGGAGGCTGATTTTGGCGGAGTACGGAATAACACACTACACGCCATGTACTTTAAAAGTACACGCAATGTACTTTTTTTCATTAAATGGACCATGGTCGCGCCTAATCAAGGAAAATGTATTCTTCTCCAGCTTCTTCGTCCAATAGCGACCATACGGCTGTGGATCTTCTCCGAGCCACTATTCCTTCGTCTGTTCTCCATTTCGAGCATGGTTGATTGCATTGGAAGCGCAGCGGTGAGTTCTTCCCTCTACTTGAGCCTTGTTTTCCAATTCTTCCTCCTTCTCAAGTTATCTAAGGTTGAACGTTTTGTGCGTTTTTTCAGATCTATGATGTTCTAGGTAGAATCAGTCGTTGTGGTTCAAGTATATTGATCCCCTAACATCAAGGTAGGTGGTTTGTGCCTTTCTGTAGAAATTCGATGAGTATTTTGTGCCAATTCCACCAATACCCTTGAACGGGGTATTGCGGGTTCCTGTTTTGCCCTTGTTGTGTTTCCTTCTTTTCTTGATTGCTAGAGTAGATGTTTTTCCTATGTTTATGGTAGTTTTTACTGTACTCTAGATGTTTTCTATGCTTTTTCTGCCAGTTTGGCGTTTTCCAGTTGCCATTCCTAGTTGTAGGATAGTGGAACTGTTGCTTTGTTATGCTGATGAGCCTTAGATTGATAGCCAAGTAGTTCGTAAGGTTTACTTGGACGATGCACGCGCGCTGAGCATGTTTTATTTACACACAGGACTGTAAGAACCTAGTGTAGTAGACCATAGGGAGAATGGACATAAGGGCTTCTCCAAAGTGTCTTTTAATACAATGCGAGACCACAGGGGGAATTGACGATGAGTTCTTCCTCAGAGAGTCTATAGTTCCTCGACATGGGCCACAGGGGGGATGAGACGTTGAGTGCTTCCCTAGAGAGCCTTTAGCACGATACGAGACTATAGGGGGAATTGACAGTGAGTGCTTCCTCATAAAGTCTACTCTTAACTAAACCAGAGGGGTGAGACTGTGTGTGCCTCCTAGAGGGTTGCAAGTACTTATAGGTTGAACCATAAGGGTTAGGCTGTGAGAGCTACCCAGAGGGTTACCTGTTTCTTTCTTGTTGCTGGTTGTTTACTTGTGTACTTTATATGTTAGAACTGTGGATTATATCTGTTGTGTGCTTTGCTGTTTACTGCTTCCTGCTCTCTTACTTGCCTTTTATTCATTGACTGTTAGGAACAAATCATTGGTTGATTGCCTACTGGGATTGTATCTCACACCCTGTTTGGGTCATGCCTTGGGCCCAAGCAGACTATGTTGTTGCAGGTATAGATAAGGGCAAGTGCCCTTCTACTTCAGGTTCATGATTTCACTGGAGTTGGAGATCATGGGACCGAGCCGTGTCTTGCGATGCTGAGGAGTTAATTTGTTTTATTTGCACTTTGTTTTTCAGTTGTACTTCAGCACATTGGTCTATTTACTGCTTTCCATAGACATATGTACCATGTTGCATCATTATTATTTTATGCTTTGATTCCGCTGTTCAGTTCAGTTGTTGTATGTTTTTTATTGTTTCCGCTTTTGTGTATGGTTGTTCTTCCACTGTATACTTTACCGAATGAGTGCATAGTTTCCCCACCAACTCACCAAGGCACTCATTGCTAGTCAGTAGCCTCTGGCATTTGGGGAAACACGCTTGAGGTCATGTGGTGAACCGGGTACGGGGCACCAGTGGAGGGGCTCTGGATTTGGGTTGTTACAACTACCTCCTAAAAAGACACAAAATTATCCAATGTCTCCTTATTTACCCTCAATATCACACCCATTATAAGAGTATCCCTCCATAATGGTGTTAACTATGTCAAGCACTATAAAGGAGTTGTGTGATTAAACCCTTGTTCTCACCTTTAAAGATGAGCCCATGTATTCCTTTACAGGACCTTCAGTAGGGTGACCAATATAAAATTAGATGGGATACTGCCAAAAAACATGACATTATACATTTATTTGGGAAAACACCATATATAAGCAACATGTGTAGGATTTTTAGGACCTTCCTTAACCTGAGTACCTTTGGAAACATCCAACATGGATGCTAAACTCACCTAAGATGATGAATCCTTAATGACAGGAAGAGAAAACACACCTGCCAGAATAACAATATCCTATTATGTTGAAACCAAACATTCCATACCAAGCCTAGAAAACCAAACATTTTCATGATATATGCACACTTCTATGGAGGAACTCTCTTGCCTTTTGTCCATAGGAGTCCCCATCTCGATCGACATCTTCTTAGAGGAAATTGTTGCAACCATGGGATTGTTTCTACTATGGGCCACATTAGAGCTGGTCACCTAGGAATGGAAATACTCTTCAAGGTGTTTTTAATAATACAATGGTTTTTTACAATCATTAATCATGCATTTCCCATATAGAGGTTGGGTAGTGTCTATATTAAAACCTTCCTACTAAAATTTCCAAAAAAGAGCATCATCTTCCACACCCAACACCTTCACATATAAAGCACCTATTAGGGATACCCCTTGATTATACTTCTAAATAGGTAATTATAAAACAATTTCATTAGCCTCATTTAAATAGACCATCCAAAATGATTAATAACCCAAATGAGGAACCTCCTGTGGAGATGAAGGCTTAACCAAAAACTTAGTTGGACTCATAGAGACATTAATACCCCACCCCCACCCCCACCCCCTATAATCATAAGTAGCAATTAAATTATACTTTATTGGATACATGTTATCCTTATACTGAAAAAAAAAGTTATCTATCATACTTTTCATGATCAGACTCATCCCTATTCCAAATGTTTTTTATAATAGCAACATCAAAGGATAATTCCATATCCTTGACTTTATACCATTACCTTTTATTTATAGGATTAAATAGATGTAATTAGTGTTGAATATAATGAATAATGTGAGTCACATTTTCATCGCCAATTTTATCCTTCATAAGAAAAGACATATCATTCCTCTTATAAGACATAGAATACACCCTGGTCATTTTCAAAATATAATCACATGAGAGAAAAACCAACTCATTTTCAATTGTCTCATGGATTTGGTTCCCCATACCCATATTTCCCAGAGTAGGATACTTGGCATTCACAATTATACCTTATACATACATAGAAACAACTTCTTAGTGAGATCATATTCTCTAGTTTTTTTCTCCTGTAATTTTCAAATGTGTACCCCAAAAATAAGAAAAATGAGAAAATAGTGTCCTTCAAACATTTCTCATTAGAATGGCCCACAATTTGGAAACTAGATCAAAATATTGGAATCCTTTCATATAAAGTCATCAAGATGAAATTATCTCCTACTTCGATAGAATATCCTATTTAATATAATTTTTTTAAATCCAATTTCTATAAGAAACCTAGAAAAGTGACAATATTTTTCCTCTTTGGTGGATTTAACAATATTAATGGGGACACCAATAGTATATATTATATAAAAAAGGATATTTTGAATCTATAAAATCAAATTAAGACAAAAAACATGAATCCATACATAAATAATAGTGTTCTTGATGGAGAATGTATTAAAATAAGTATCTCACACTTCAATATAATGTATTCTTGACATCAAAGAAAGTAACCCAGAGCCCCAGTACCTCCTTTTAGACTCAACAGAAAAAAAATAAGGTGAAAGAAACATTTCCCCATATGAATTAATTTCCTATCCTGAAGTCCTCGGATACTTGAAATCCTATAATTAAGATTCTCTAGCTTCCAAGGCTTCAAACTCTTGGGTAACACAAGATAACCGATGTTTGAATGTTTACAAATATTAAATATCTCATGGATTTCATGCTCATTTTTAATTATATGGGTAGTATTATTATTTTGAAGATTCGATTTGGGGTTATACTACTAAAATATGAAAAATTTCAATGAAAAGGAACCTTTTTAAAAGTGATTATGACCACACTATTATAGCACAAGATACTTATATCTAGATGAATCACAATCATGGTCACACCAGCCAATGAGTGATCCACCCATAAGTAGATCATGATAATTGTCCCTAGGAAAGGCCATTGCTAATCTCAAGCCCTAATTATCTATATATATATATATATATATATATATATATATATCCACATAATATAAATAAATATATATAAATATAGATAACTGTATATGTATAGATATACATAAATATACATAAATACTTATAAACATCTATTTCTATATATGTATACATATATATATATATATATATATATATATAATTAAATTTAATTACATAAAATATATTTATAGGCATATGTGTGGGTATTTATATGTAAATATATACATATATAATTATTTATTAATTAATGATTAATAATATTTATTTTTTAATACTTAATATATTATTAGTTTCATGGTGATCTTTTTAAAATCAACACTAATTTTTTTAAAAAAATAAAATTTAAAATTTTGTAATGGTTTTTACCACTGCTAAATGGTAGTGGTATTGATTTTTTAAAAATTATGCTAAAAAATAATTATGAAATATTTTACAATGATTTTGAAAATTTTCGCTAAAACATCATTAAATAACATTTTTCTTGTAGTGGGTGTTTCCATTATCATTATGTACCATTGGGATATTATGATAAATATTCTCATTTTTGTTGGGTGTTCCAATGATAAACTATATGCGATGGGTGTTTAATTCACCAATTACATAGAAAAAAGGAGTTTGGTTTTTTAATTATAAGATGATATTATAATGATCATTGTCATAATGATTTAAATTTTTTTAAAAATAATAAAAATTTAGGAGAAAATTAAGAGTTATTTTGATTTTTTTTGTTTATTTTTTAGAGTCAAATTTCCATAAATAAAACCATGACATGGTGAGAATAGGCATGTCTTGGTTTTAGTTATTGTAGTGAAATTTGACTATTTTTATCCCATTAAATTTTTTAAAGTTGTGAGACCTTAATGTGAGATATAATATAAAATTTATGATTATTCTATAATACCCATTAATGTATATAAAATATCATGACAATTTATGAGATCTAGAGGGATCAATGATACTTTTTTCTATGTTTTAGGTTGAGATGTTTCTTCATTGCTATATATTTTATTTATAAAAAAGAATAAAAAATGGACCATTGTGAAAAAATAAATATATATTGTAAAATAAGGTAGAAACCCTTTTATTTCCATACATGATGCTGAATTAAATGTCCAATGACATAGATAAATATGAACATGTTTCGCATGATGTCACCAAGATGAAGTGAAGTACCATATCTATTTTTTTGTAATTAATATATTTATATTTTCTTTATGTGATAGGTGTGATAATTATTTTTTGAACCCTTTCACAAGTTTATTTAATTGGTATATAAAAAAGGAAGTTATCCTTTCTTATGGGGATTAGTCAAACTCAAAATAAATAAACACAACAATGTGTTAGTGATTATTGGTACACTAACACATTTCAATGTGTATTCTCCATAAAAATAGCCTAATGGGACAACCATGTAAAAATATATGTGTATATAAGGTTTATCTTTTTTCATATGGTTTTTATACTTTATTTCCATATTTAAAGTATTTTTTATTCTTTTTACTATATTAAAGAGATAAAATTTAATTTCATCATCAAAATGGTGTTTAACCCTTATTCACCACCTATAAAATTAATTGTAACATTGGTTGTGACAAGTGATATTCCTTATAAAAGGTTTGTACATGGTGAATCTCTTAATTAAATAGATCTATATCTGGATTATCTTGACATTTTTAACTCTATTAATGCAAAAGGAGTGTTATTTCTTGATGGATTGATTTATCAAATTTGGAATTAGTGAATGGTATATCAGTTATAGTCTCTCATCGGAGATTTTTTCTCAGAAGCAATGCATAGAATTCAAAAAAGTTATACAAAAAATATTTCCCTAACAAAATATGATAAAAAGTCACTATATGATGATGTTGGACCATGAAAAATATTATTTATATCTCTATAAAATCGTACATACATTATGGATATTTTTCCCCATATTCTAATGAAATATAGGATAATGTTTCCAACACATATGAAAGTGAAAACAAGGTAAAGAAAACTAAAATCCAAGTATTTTATAACAAATTTAAAACCATAAGGATTTATTCAAATGGAGGCATCAATGAATTATTCAACTAAAATATTGATACCGTTATTTTACTATAAGACCTTAGTATAAATATTAAATATGAAGGAATTATAAATAAAATCAAGTAATTACAATTTTTTACAACACAAAGGTATTGGACCCTGATGATTTATGTCTAATTAAATTCATTCTTGTTGATTTTAAAAGCATATTTGTGTATTATAATATGATAATGAATATTAAGGGAATTTAAATCCATTTATACAAATATATTTTTTCAAAAAAATGGAAAATATAAATTTAAACATTAATAATTATGATAATGATGTATTTTATGAATTTCTATAACTAATTACAAGAATATTTGAAATATGAAACTATGGATTACATGGTAAGTGATGTTCCTCGAACCCACAATCCCAGGACCAGTTCTAAAATCACATAATTTACAACTAACTTTGACACCAAGTGATATTTGTAAAACTAAAGTAATATATATTTCAATAATTTAAACATTTTTTCTTACAGTAATCACATAATCCTAAGAATGGATGTTTTAGTGTCTTTGAGGACCAGCTACATAATAAACCTATTTTATGATTCTTGGGAACTTTTATCTATTATAAATCTACACTATAATATGTTCTAGACTCCTCATAAGTTATACAAATCTTCATAACCAGTATAATGGAATCATAAGAAATTGGTAACATCAAATGATCAGTAGGGGAAAACATGCCATCAAGGGTTAAGTCATAAGAATATGTGGAAACATGAGAATCACATAAATATATTACTAAAATAACATAGGAAAATAAGATTTATCCATAATATATTATATATTGAGATGTAATATAAAATGAAAAATCATATGCCATGGAATAAGAGTGCATAAACATGAGATAATAAACATGATTCATGGGATATAATAATAGGCATACGATATAAATATATAGAAAATCAAAATAAAGAACTATGGAACAAACTTAAGAATAGAAAATATTATTAAAAGAGATAAATTCATCATATTCATACAAAAAACTTGTGAAAAAAATACATATTCATTATGTTTACACAAAAAATTATAAAAAAATCCACCCTCATCATGTTCACACATCAACGTTTTGAAAAAAGATACTTGTATCACATTCACACAAAAAAATTTACAAACAAAGATATATGCATCACATCCACACAATAAACTAATGAACAAATATACCTCCATAATGTTCACAAAATAAAATTATGAACAAATATAGAAACAACATGTTCACGCAAAAAGCATATGATAAAATCTTCCTACATCACGTTCACATGAAAAACATGTGAAAAAATATAATTGCATCATTTTCCTGCAATAATTCACTATCTCATGTGATATGAAACCTTAACCAATTAATTATAGGGTGATATAGGGCTCCACCTATCATAATAATAATCATTCATAACTATTTTATTCAAGTTATCATGGAAACATTCATATTTAAAACACCACATAATTAAACCATTTAAAAGATATGTTTTTTTAGGAAAATTTCCCAAGAATATTTCATAATTCATCCATAGAATGATTTTGGGCAGTTTCTTAAAGACATATCCCAAATATAACAAAGTAATATTTGAATGATATTAACATAGATGAAAAACATCATCATAATAATAACACTTGGAAGAGTACCACATTAGAATGGATCAAGGATTGGAGTGTTCTTTATCTTATGTTTAATCCTACAAAATAAAATTTGTATAATGTAATTCATAGGGATATTCATGAAAATAATTTCCAAAGTAATAAATCCTTTTTACATAAATATGAAAATGGGAATGAAATCATAACAGAATTTTAGAGAACCATTTTAAATTTTTTTTAAAAGAATCAGTTTCAGGTCATGTTCAAAAGTAATTTTTAAAAAGTTACAGTTTAGTTTTTGAAAAAAATGTTTTAAAAAAAATCAATATTTTACCCTTGAAAAGGACTTTAACTTTTCTATGTGTGAAGTGAAATAATTTTTAATAATCTTAATTTTAAAAGGAATCATTAATAATGGTACCTTAAAAAAGACATAACATTTTTGAAAACATTAAGTGAACACTTTTCTAAAAAATTTACTTTCAAAAATAATATTCAATAATAAATATTTGAAAAATATAAAAAATGTTATCTTGAGGAAATATGGAGTGTAAGATAAAACATATATCTTAAAAGGAAAATACTTTTAATATTTTAATATACCTTTATTGAAAAATCATACATAAAAATGAATGAAAATATTATTTTTGATAAGAGGAAAAGAGAAATATAAATGTTAGAAGAGGTAAATTATAAATAGGTTTATAAATATAATTCAAAACATTTATGGGGAGAGAAAATTTGGGTATGGGATAGAAATTATCATTAATAAGAAAGGGAATTATTATTAAAAATGTCATACTTTTATGGGGAATAAATTCACTAAGGAGGAATATTTAAATCAAAAATATCATTTTACATAGATATAAATAGAATAATTAATCTAAAATTTGATGGGGGAAAAACTAATCATATATGTAATATGTTTAATATGAAACATTATGACACAAAGAAAAGGGGTTTGAGTTAACAGAATCCCTCACAACTTCATTATCTTTCAAATTGAAAACCTATGAAATGTAGAACATGAGATAAATTTAAAAATAAATGTAATTTCAATAATAAAATTATAATAATATATCCATTAGAAGTTTATAAACCACCCAAAATAAAACAAATGGTGTATATAGAATAATTAAAAAAAGAAAGATAATTGAGACATAAAACCCCTTACCTTGCATTCCTGCTTAGATAAACATACTCTAATATCCATTATAAAACACATAAATCTCTCAATCACTTATTTATAAACCATATTAATATATATTACCTTTTATATTCTTAAATTATAACTATTTTTGACAAAATTTCTAGTTATTAATATTTTATTATCATCAACATAAGTTTGTAATTTTAATTGTTTTGAATTTGTTTTGTATTGTCAATGTTGATCCCCATTATTTGATACCAATTTTATGATTCCTATATTATTTAATTTAATGTAATATATGTTTTATAATGACTTATAAAGTTATAATATCATTCTATGAGAGTTTTCGTTTTGGTTCAATGATATGAAATCATTGGTGTGCATGTTTTAGTAATTTTTAACCAATTAAAGGTGGTATAATAATAATAAGTTAAATATTAATATAATTATTATAGAACCTTAAATCGAACATTATTTTTTCATTTTTTTCTAATAATACATGTTTCTAGTTTTTTTAATCATACTTGATAGAACGTTATAACACTGTTTACATAGGTGGTTAAACTGACCTAAATAAGAACATATGATAATCAATGGGTGAGTATGGTTATAAAAGAAATTTATTTCAAATAATATCATTTTTACATAATTATAATTTTATTATTTATATATTTTAAAAAATTTAATCATATTTTAATAGATTTGGATAAATAATAAAAGTCAGGATGAATAAAATACTTTTCCTTTTAGAGGCGGTAGTCAGCACGTACACACGGGGAACATTCTCATATTCAAAATAAAAGAAAGAGGGTGGGAATTTTTTATATTTTCATAATATTAATAATGTTTTGAATATAATAATTATTCATTTTACATACCCTTTTAACCATCCATGTATGGTGGTTATTAAAATTAGATCATTTTGTTTATGGAGGTGCTAGTATGCACGTAACACATGCGACAATTTTATTTTTTAAATGGTTGGAAAGAAGGTAGAAAATGGTTATCCCATATCCAAAATAAAATTTCAGTGTAATCAACATACTAATGTAATTATTTCAATATGGTTCTATCATATTTGGAGTCGTAAGTATAATAAAGAAAAAAAATAAATGAAAAAGAGCAAAGGATAATTTTATCTTACTCCTTAAAACATCTTCATTGTAAATTAGATTAAAACTCTAAGAGGTGGTATTTTGAGAATAAAAACCCTATTTGATGTGTATAGGAGTGTTGGGGATTTATTTTGGAATATGTTTTCCAAATCTATGAGGCATGGGGTGTGGGGTGGAGTAGGATGGTGATGGATCCTTTTATAAGGGAGAGGGGTGGCATTTTTATAATAATATAAAAGGTAAAATCATTATTCAAAGTTCAAGTAGATCCAATAAATGACAATAATAGAGTGGAGAAAGCTTTTTGTGTGATAAAGAATAAAAAATAAATTTTCACATGTGGTTTTGATGTGAATTTAATCTTTTTACTCTTAGATTTTTCACTTTTACCATTTTTAGTTTTCTTCAACATTAACAAATTTTTACCAAACTAATTTACATTTAAAGTATAAAAAATGGGCCTCATTAAATAATTTTTATATAAAGATTCCAAATATTAAATAAATTTTTTATATAAAATTTCAATGCAATATAAAATTTAATTTAAATTATTAGCACACATAATGTATAAAAACCATTTTTAGATCAAGTGGATTTTTATGCTTAAAAATTATGATTTAGAAAAAATTACCCATTTTGTTAATTTCTATGACATTAATTGGATTATTATTAACCAAATATTATTTATTTGTCTTTAAAAGTAAGCTAAACCTAAATTCCAACTTGTGGATACTTAGTGGACAAAAACATACCAAAATATAGTTTTTATTTTTGTAAAATATTACTTATGTTTCCAAAATTCTAAACAAGGGTTTTATAAATTCAATATTGTATTTCTAGATTCTTTATTTTAATTTATAAATTTATATTTTTTTTAAAAAAAGATTTTATTAAATTTTAAATCATTTTTTTATTTTGAAAATGTCCTAAAAGTGACCGTATTTTCAAATAAATAATTTTCCACTATTCCAAAAAAAATTAATCCATTCTAGAAAAATATTAAAAAATAATTTTTTATAATGTTGAAATTAGGAATTGAAAAATAAATGTCATGACCCTTCCCCCAGGGCTCATACTGTGACAACCCTAAGTCTGACTTCCATCAGCTAGGGGTTGGTGACTAGGACTGAATAAGCATATCCCCAAAAAGGGAAGGCATTTGCCTTTAAATTTGAACACATGCACAAAGATCAAACTATGGAAATTAAACACAAAGTAAACCACAACTGTCACTGAGACAACTATTGAGAGTAAAATACAACTGAAATTACAAAGGGGTTAGAATATAATCCCAAAACCACAAAGGAAAGTACAAATTTCATGGTCTTTCCGCTCGAGACCCTACCTGATGGTTAGGTGAAGGGTCGTTGCATGTAGTTGTAGAAGTATGCATGTTTGTCCCATCTCACTGAGCACCACCCAGTCCTAGACCACCAAGGTCTCCGTCAAAGCATTGATCACCTGTAAGAGACACGACACGTGCGTGCGAATCCTGTTCAGGGGTGAGTAACACAATACTGAGTAGGGGCCCCAAACCACAAAGGAAAGATCACAAAGAAAGACCACAAAGTAAGAACACAAAGCAAGACCACAAAGAAAAGACACCTCACACCAGGTATAACACAAGTATATAAAGTAATATTTTCATTAGTAGGGCCGAATCATCCTGTACTAATGAGGGGCCCATCCCCAATGAGTCGCTGAGGTCTACTAGTCCTCCAGACCACCGTGGTCTACTCTTCCTCTGGACCACTGATGTTAGCTCTACTGGTGGACCATTGAGGTTCACTCTGCTGCTGGACCACTGAGGTTCGCTCCCATGTTGTACCACTGAGGTCTACTCTGCTATTGGACCACTGAGGTCTGCTCTGGTGTTGGACTACTGAGTTCCCCTCTGCTGCGGGACCACTGTGTTCCACTCTGCTCCTGGACCACTGAGGTCCACTCGTAATATCATTCGTGTCACAACCAGCTGTAAGATTCCCTCTCTCCAGTGCACTTGATTCCAAGAGAATATACTTTTCAAGCCATTGGTCATATCTCAGCTACCAGGAATTCTCACTTGGAGTATACCCAAAGGACAGTCTCATCACAAGGGTTCCAACATCATAGGAAACGTGTCAATCAGATGCCCGGTCTAAAATATATTGGTGTTTTAGTAAATAGGTGTCGGTTGCATCCAAACCCAGTCCAACATGGTCAGACCGACCCGACCAACCCGAACCGGGGATTCCGCATGACCCAACCCGTTTTGTCCAACCCAACCTAGTCTATCCTGGCCCATTGGGCCATGCTGGACTTGGTCTGGTTCGACCGTGGGTCTGGCAACCCGGTCCAATTCATCAGGCCCAGTCTGAATCGGTCTGACCGGTTCTGAGTAGTCGGGCTGCCCAGCATCCTAGTTTTCCATTCAGCCTGGCTGGCAATGGCAGATTGGTTCTTCATCCGCTTGGGCCGCCCAGTAGCCCGGTTCACTTAACTAACCCGGCCCGCAATGGTCGGCCGGTTCGCTCCATCCCAGACGCCCGAATGGCGTTCAGTTTATGCCGCACGTTGTCAGTTGATGCTGGCCTCTCCACTACACACAACCCAGCGGACTGTGTGCCCTAATCAACTAGAGGCATGACTGCGGGTCTCTTAAACAGACACGACACCCTGCTTACGCTATGGTCCTTCACCATCGTGGCCTCCCAGGATAAAGCAGTTCCCTACTGGTGCCACGATTCCTCACCACTGTCGGCCGCCTGCCAGTGGCCACCTTTGCCTGATGTAGCACTCGACCGGCACCGCCACCCTGCACCATCGCGGCCCCTGCTCATCGTGGCCTTCGCTACCACGGTGCGCTGTAGTGGTGCGCTGCCTCCGCACCACCGCAGCCCACTGGTCGTGGCCTCCTCCGCTACAGTTTGCTGCTGCCTTCTCCGCTACGGCTCGCTACCAGTATAACATTCTAGGTAAATAAAAAATATAACATTTCCATATTTATTAAAATTTGTGAATTAAATATTAATTTTACTTTAAATTGGATGCTATGTTCTATGGTGTACCTGATACGCAACAACAGGTTTCTTTGAAATCTTATGTTGTGCACAATGCTCAGTCATACTAAAAAATAAATTTATAAATTTATTTTAAATGGTAGTTAACGCCTAGTCATTGAATTGGCGAGAATGGACAGAACTAACTACAATATGAATATACATGTTTTTTAAATGTTTTTACATTTACCCAATAAATTTTAGAGGCTTAAAATAAGAAAGAATCTGATTTTAAGAATAAATACTCTAATATTCATTAAAAGGTCGATTTACCGTCTTTTGATTGTGAACCCTCTTTAAATATATATTCGGTCACTTTTATATGTTTTATTTGACAAAATAATATTCTTCTTTAGAATAGGTACATCAAAATTTACTTTGGATAAAATTTTGGTATTTTTCTGATAAAGTTCATTTTTTTATGAATAGTGAAAAATACTGTATTTTAATTCAAAACTGTCTTTTAATATTATTTATTTATATGGTTAGGTTATCTTTATAAATGATTTTAATGTGTAATTATATTAATTTTTTAACATTTAATATTATGTTGGTCATTGGAAGTAATTTCACTTTAAAATTGGACATAAACAAGTTTCAATCTTTTGATAGTTATTATTTCTTAAAAACGCGCTTTTTATTTTGACAACGGGAATTAATTTTAAATTAATTTCAGCCACTTATGTGTTTTGAATTTACAAAAATATATTCTATATTTTTAATCAGGAGTTCCAAATTGTGTAAATAGGTAACATTTATTTTTATACATTTTAAATATTTACCTCAGTAAATATTTTATTTACCATGGTTAAAGGATAAATCTAGTAAATAAGGGTAACAAAATATTATTATAATAATATTAAATTACCCTAAAATTTGTCCTAATACTATTGGTTGATAAATTTCCTATCATGGTCATCCTTGGGTTGATTTTGGGACCCCATGGAGCCACTTGGGAGTGATAATGACACTTTATATTAATTAATTTAAAGTAAAGGCAAAAATGACACAAACATATATCTTTTAATAAATAAATTCTTAAATGGATTTATGTAAGTTATCTCTTTGACTATAAATATTTATTTTAAAGATAAAAATATTTCCTACATCATGATATTTTTTTATAATTTTTAGACATCAAATAAACAAAATTATTTATGATACAATAATGATGTAGTGTTTACCTCATTAATGAATGATTTAAATAAATAAGATTATAAATATTAAAAAAATATCCAAAACCTATCCAATTATTATTGGATGATTTTATTTCGAACATGAGTCGTATTATATTTTACTTTAATGAGTTTTTGACCGTTAGAAACTGGAAATCATTATATAATAAAATAATATTTTCAAGCTTTCCTAAAGAACCCCTCCTCCCCCTTATAAAAATCTCTCACTTCTAACCCATTCCACACACATATCAAGCCTCTTGGATCATCCAAACTTAGCCCAATTAATCTCTCTACATCCCTATCCTCCTCCTAGAATCCTTCCCCTAGGCAGAAGGCAATTCAATTAAACCTTTTGGTTCAAACCAAAGGGAGATACCTGATTTAAAGGTAATGTCTTCTCTTAAGTTCTTTTATTTTATTTTACTTCTCCAATCCCCTAAAATCTTTTTATTCCTTTCTTTTATAACAACACCAATATCATAAATATAATATATTGTTTTTATAAGAATTATTATAACTACACTTACACACACCTCCATCTAATGTGTAAAAAACATACTGTTTCTATGGACAGAAAACTACTAGCTCACAAAAAGATGATTGTTCAATCTTATCCTATCACCTCTTATGGTGGTCATTAAGATAGAAATATATTTACATGTGATATATATTATATTTATATTGTATCTATAATTCTGTATTTTTCATTTATATCATGCCTTTATGGTTTCTATAATGGTTAAATACGATAATTTCATTTGAGGAAGTGCGGACTACCGCCCCCTCAAAGTGATATGACTCATTCATGCCATATGTGGAATGTATAAAGGATGGATTTAATAAAATTATATATTATATTATACTATAAATATAATATACCTATGTATCATTATTTTTTCATTCTATTAAAATACGAAATAGAAATGAAAGTAGCGTTCATGTGTACGTACGACTTACCGTCTCCATGAACGGTGCATTTCATTTCTTATCTCCAAGTGTTATTTACTATTGTAAATACATATATATACTGGATATATATGTTATATATGATATCTAAATCAGTAATATCATTCTATAGATAATTTATTTTTGACCACATGAACAACTTGTAATTATAATAAGTTCATTTTTTACTCAAGTACCAAATATCGACCAAACAACCATTATTAACTTAAATGATTACATAATGTTTATAACATGATAATACATGATATAAAAGGAATAATAAACTTAAAAAAGTTTCTTAAGCAATTTGAAATTAACTTTAGTTTATTATTCAGGATATTAAAAAACAAACGGGTCAAGTTATACACGAGGTAAGGGGCTTCTTAACTCACTTTAAATTCTGTGAGATTTCCATTGTTCATCACTTATTTATTGCATGTGGTGTATTGTGTTTTCAATTTGATATATATTATCATGATTATATTTATACTCATGGTATTATTTTATTCATTTTGTGGTTATCAACTTTTGGTCTTACGATTCGATTAATTACAACGTGGTATGGGGTTTTCATCTCACTTTTTTTCCCATGAGATTCATGCTATATTTGCCACTATTTCCTTTTTACTAGTGGATGTACTTCCTATGATTGTGTTATTTGTGTAATATACTTTAATTTATGGGTATTTACATCTTTATTTAATTATTCTTCTTTCATGGGGTGTATGTTTCGTATGTTATCAAATCGGTAAGGGAACCTTTCTCCCACATCTTTTTAAAAGACTTATTTTTGTTATGTCTTTTAATTTACATATTATTATGTTGGGATATGTTATTATATATCCTTATTGTTATAAAATTTATGTCCAAGTGATGAGGTACCCTTTTCTCTCTCATCAACTCATTTTTTGAATTTTAAAGTAACTCTGTTAGGCTGCCGAATTTCTGTATGGGAACTTCTTCACCCAATTTTAATTCTTTGGGTTAAACATCTACTTGTTGATTATGTCATGCTATGAATATGTGTGAATTACCTCTGATTTTTTTACACTTAATATAAAATCATATTGAGTATATTTATATTTTTCATACATAATTATATAATTGATTTATCCTTAATATAAGGATACTGTCTTTATTAGGGATTTCGTCTCAATTTACATTCCATTGAGACTTCATTGTTGTTATACGCCAATTCGTTTTTATATGGTGTATATACTATCCTTTGGAATATTATATCATGAATACCTTTATTCTCATGATATTATAAAGTTTTTATTAAATGTTATTCCTCAATTATTTGTATTCAAGCATCTCTCATTTGGTTAAGAACTCCTTAAATAAAATATTGTTTTAAAGATTTATTCTTCTAAATATTTCTCATTAATGTCCATGTTTTAAAAATGGTTTTAAGGATTTATTTATATGTACATTAATGTTTTAAAATTTTAATTCCTTTAAAAGCTTCAAAGTAATATGGGACACTTTGATTCAAAAATCTATTTATTAAATGTTTTAAATGGTTTTAAAAATTGTTTGATAAATCATTGATTATGTTAATATCTTGAAATGATATATTGTAATTACAATTTGAAAATGTTTTATTTCCTTTATGATTGTTTTATATGTTATGAATATGTTATGGTTCTTGGGAATTGTTACGTATATGGGTGGTTTGGTGAAAAACCTTGGGCGGGTGAGCCTGAGATAGCTCTCCAATGCATTAGGTAATGTGAAGGAGGAAAATGTTAATGTTTCTCCTAAGAGATTTAGGGAATATACTATGATGGGTATTCCAAACGTAACTCCCTACATAGCTGTGATAGCTAAAATGTAAGTATGATATGAATGCCACAAGTTACCTTTATGATTTATGATTTCTATGTGTTATTCATAAATCTTATGATTTCATGAGGTATGTTATGATTGAAAAGTATGGTTTTATTGATTTGTATTTATTGATGCGTTAATTTTTCCTTTCCTTATTTTATAACCCTTACTGGGATTATTATGCTCATCCCAAGTTTTTGAAATGTTTTCCACAGGACTTAAGGATGAATAGGGTCAAGGATTGGATCAAGGAAAATTCATGTTGTCTAAAACATGGAACTAGACATGTTTCTTTTTAAGGGTTTTTATTTTATGAAAAAAAAATGGATACTGAGTAGTAGTGTCTACATGTAATTTTCAAGTTGATATGTAATAGTTATGGCCTAATTCTCTAAAAATCTAAACCTGAAAAGATCTTTAATGTGAATTCTTGATTTAACTCAAGATTAAGTAATGTTTAAGGTCGGGTCCTTATAGCTGGTGATCACCGCCGCGATCTTCCGCCATCATCGTTGTGCTTCCACTGGGTCATCATGATGGCAAGTCTACGTTTTGGGATCTTTGTGCCAAGGAACGGACGCCTAATGATCCGTTATTCATAACCCCATGAAGAACATCAAGAACGCCGGGTAAAAAGGCAAGGATAAATCCACACAAAGAATTCGAGGAATGAACCTTGACCATCATTCGTCACGGCATCGATCTGATCCCGTTATAAGGATTGAATGGAGAAAATAAAAAATAATTCAATTTAAACATGGGTTAGTTCTCCAATAATATCCCGTATGAATGATCGATCCACGGGTTAACTTTTTCATGAGTTAACCCACGTTCTTCATTTAAAAAAAACTGGGGGGAATCAATTCAAATAGAAAAGAATAGAACCCCTACCTAGTATAGTATTGTTGGTAGAGGAATAATAGGATTTCATGCCTTTGTTCTTCATTCTTGATTCGCAGCCCACCGTTGCTAGCGATTCTTCGAAGGGTGAAAGAAATTGCATTTTTCGTTCATTATCTCCACCCACCAAAGCCTTAGGGAAATACCAGAATTGTGACAACAATCCTACTTTTCTTGTTATGATATTAATTGAAGAAATGTAAATTAGTGTTTTTGTTATTCTACATTGCAGTGTCATTACGCTGACTCATTAATGAGGTTCATTAATGTGGTTCAGTGTCACCTTTTCACTAAACCACAATGATGACATTCCACTACATAATGATGAAGAAAATAAACAAAATAACATTTTAAGTTATTTTATTTTTTTCTTCTAAAAATTCTGAAAACTAAATTTCTTGGTCGACCCACACCAGTCGATGTTAGGCCCTTTCTAAGAAAATACCAACACTCTATGTTCAACAGTGTCCACATGTTTTTTATCCATGCACAGGTTTGAAAGTTATAAAAACCTTCTTTCATGTTTATTTAATGAACTTTAAAAATAGTTTGAAAATATGTTCCATCCACTCCAGGACTCAGAATTACATGCCTTCTCAGAGCCTAGTCTCAAAATAATCCCATTTAATTTTCAAAAAAATTATATAGAATTATAGGGTATTACATTACTCCCCCCTTTAGGGATTTACGTCCTAGTAATCTGAAATAAGGTCTAATCAAAAAAATGGAGGTACTGGGCATGAATATGAGCCTCCCTCTACCACATTCTCTCCTAGAGATTCATGTGCTACCAACGAACACACAC
Organism: Viscum album; assembly: GCA_963277665.1. Classification (NCBI taxonomy): domain Eukaryota; kingdom Viridiplantae; phylum Streptophyta; class Magnoliopsida; order Santalales; family Viscaceae; genus Viscum; species Viscum album. The sequence continues at coordinate 278,008,077 of OY728123.1, read as the reverse complement.
CAAAGGAATCGATCATCCACGAAGGATCCTCCCCTATTGATCCTCTATCTCCCCTAGGTACTTCATGACTGTCTCCCTGTCTTCAACCTCTAGATCACCATGGTTGATGACATGAGAAGGTTCATGCACGTATCTCCTCAGCTGGGATACATGGAAGATGTAGTTCACCCTCTCTAACTTAGTGGTAGAGCCAAGTGGTATGCCACCTCTACCACTCTATACAGTATCAGGAAATTTCTGACAAACATCATAAATAACTTGTCTCCCCAAAAAAATCTTTGTATCCCTTATCTAGGAGAGACCCATAGGAATATGTGATCCCCCTATTTGAACTCCAAGGTTCTCTATCACCTATTAGGATAGGACTTCTTTCGACTTTGTACAGTCTTCATCTGCTCTTGGATGACCTGCACCTTCTCAGTAACAGCTTGTACCATCTATGGACCTGTGAGTGCAGACTCCCCTGGGTCTATCCCACATAACATTGACCTACATTGTCTTCTGTAAAATTCCTCGAATGGTGTCATACCGATGGTGGAGTGGTATCTATTGTTGTATGAAAACTCCACCAGTGGTTGGTGGTCCTCCCAACAGCAACCAAAGTCAAAAACCCAAGCATGAAGCATGTCCTCCAAGTTCTGTATGGACTACTTTGTCTGACCATCCATCTGTGGGTGAAAGGTTGTTCTCATGCATAGATGAGTCCCAAAAACATCATGTAATCCCTTCCACATCTGGGATGTAAAGTGTTTGTCATGATTTGAGACTATCATAGATGGGACTTCATGGAGTCGAACTATCTCCTGCACGTAGTAGTGTCCCAATCTCTCTACTAAACCTTGATCTCGAATGGGTAGGAAGTGGGTCAACTTGGTGAGTCATTCTATGATCACATAGATGGTATTGTGCCCCCTAGACGTACGTGGTAATCCTATCACAATGTCCATTGATATCTCATCTCACTTCCACTCTGGTACCTCGAAGGGTTGTGTCAAACCTACTGGAACCTACTGCTCAGCCTTCACTTTATGACAAGTGAGGCATCTCAAGAAAGAATCTACCACTTCCTTCTTCATCCCCATCCACCAATACTGAAGTTGGAGGTCTTGATACATCTTCTCCACACCTATATGTGCTACCAAAGTAGATGTAGGGAACTCCCTCAACACCTCCTCCTACAACGCCACTGGTGCTACGGTGCGTCCTCTAAAAAGGATGATGTGCTCCCCACATTTTAAATATCCATGAGGGGAATGCCCTATGAGCATAAGGGAATGTGTAGTCTCATAGTAGAAATATTTGAGTTACACCTCCCTAACTCTCTGTAAGAATGGAGGGGAAACGATTTCAAACTTATCATCCTAGAGGAACTCGATCTCCTGGTGAGAGCATATGCCACCACATTCCCCTTCCCAGGAGTATAGACTATTTCGAATTCATAGTCCTAGAGGAACTCTTTCCAATTTCATTGTCTCGGGTTAATATCCTTCTGTGAAAAGATATACTTGAGTCTCTTGGGTTTAGAGTAGATTATGAATCGTTCTCCCATAAGGTAGTGTCGCCACATCTTCAGTGCGAAGACTACCACTGCCAACTCAAGTTCATGAGTCGCATAGTTCTACTCATGCCGTTTCAACTGTAATTATTCATAAGAAATCACTACCTTCCCCTAAATCAGGACACAACCAATCCTAGTTTCTGATGCGTCATAGTACACCACGTAGTCGGTGCCCTCCTATGGCATCCTCAAGATAAGAGCACTCGTCAATCTCTACCTCATCGGCTGAAAGCTCTGCTGGCATCTTTCTATCCATGTGAAGGGTTTTCCCTTATTGTTCAATGTTTTCATGGGTGTTTCATCTCTGTAGAAGTTTGGTACAAACCTCTGATAGTACCCAGCCAACCCAAGGAAACTCCACACCTCGGTAACGCTCTTGGGTGGCTCTCAAGCAAGCACCACCTTGATATTTGTTGGATCCACCGCAACTCCGGCCTCTAAGATGACATGTCATAGGAAGTGGACCTTTCGTATCCAGAACTCACACTTAAAGAGATTTTCGTAAAGTTTTTTCTCTCAGAGTGTGTCTAGAACCATCCTCGGGTGTATCGTGTGCTCCTCCTCAGACCCTGAATACACTAAGATGTCATCAATGAATACCACTACAAACTGATCTAATTACAACTAGAAGATCCTATTCATCAGTCCCATGAACACTATTGAGTATTTCATCACACCAAATGACATCACTAAGTACTTGTATTGGCCATATAGACATCTAAAATCCTCCTTTGAGATGTCCTCATCTTGTACTCGAAGCTGGTGATAGTCTGATCAGAGGTCTATCTTCGAGAACCATCTTGCTCCCTTCAGTTTATCGAATAGGTCATCAATCCTCGGTAGAGGATACTTGTTCTTCATAGTCACATGGTTCAGGTTTCAAAACTTTACACATAACCTCAAGCTTCCATATGCCTTCTTGGAAAACAACATTGGGACTGCACATAGTGAAACTCTAGGCATTATGAACCCCTTTCTTTGTAAGTCCTACAACTGTACCCTCATCTCATAGAGCTCTACAGGATCCATCTGAAATGTAGGTGTAGATATTGATGTCATCTCAGGGTACAGGTCAATGTAGAAGTCTACCTCTCTATGGGGAGGTAGTCCTGGAACATCCTATGGAAATACATCCTCATACTCGTCCACCACTGTAGGAAACTATGGACTCGTCTCATCTGCTGCACTAAGGGTCATGCTAGCCAACTAATGATTGATCGGTCACACCCTCTTATGCATGAGTCCATCCTATGCTGCAAGAGCCCCATTCTCTCTGGTGAAGGAAAAACAGATCCTATCTCTGCAGACACACCACACTCTGCACCTAAAATAGTCAATACGATCCTGGATTGTGGATAACTAGTCCATACCCAGAATGACATTGTAAGGATTCAATGACGCTACTTGGAGATCCAAGCCAAAGATTTTGTTTCCAAGAGTAAGCTAACACTATCAGCACCAGTGTGTGATCGTAACGTCCCTTCTTGTAGGAGTCTCTAATCGTAAGGATCAAGTCAACAGCTATAATGAAATCATTGAGCTCTGAACAAGGTCTGTGGAAAAGAAATAATGACTAGAAACTGTGTCTATAAGAACTGCAACTAAAGTGGAGAAGATTCAGATCCTACCTCGTATCATCTCTTGAATGTCGGGACCATAGGCCTCAATTGCCTGAAGTTGAGCCCCCCCCCCTTTCCACCTGCTCTTGGAGCCCATGGTAGACCACATGGTGGTTGTGGTGGTGGTACCTCATACCTACGCCCACCTCCTTCTACTTGTCCCGATCCTCTGCCACGTTCACCACCTAGTAAAATGCCCTGTTACAGTCTCTTCTGATACCTTGGCTGTCAGTCGACCATCTGTCGGTCCTCTGCGTAGTGAGTCGGGAAATCCCAAGCCATGTGCCCCTATCTACTACATGTGTTGCATACTCTCCCCCCTGATGACTCCCTCTCCCCCGAGAGTCTCGTACCACTGACCCTAAGTCTGAGGGTCGTCGTCTGAATGGTCTGGCCCATTTGGGCCTCTGCTTCATTTTTCGACTAACCACCATGAATGACTCGGCCAACCTTTTCCCTGTGGTATCTCCCACCATCGGTACCTACTCAGTGAGAAATCTCTCTACTAGTAAAGCTCGTTCCAGCACACCTGCCTGTGTAGGGTTACTGAGGGAAATCATTGACGCCCTGATCTCCCGTCGGAGTCCCTACTCAAAGGTTCGGGCCTATAAGAAAGGGTCTCACACCATATTCGTAGAGTAACAGGAGATGTCTGTGAACCTTGCAAAGTACTAAGCCACTGTCAGGCTGCCCTGCTATAAGTGGAGCAGCTCCTATATGTGCACAGAGTGCAAGGTCATAGGGATGAAATCCTCCCTGAAAAGTTTCTCAAAGTCATACCAGGTGAGGGTTGTCTCTTTGTTAGTCTAGATATTCAAAATCCACCATGTCCCCACCGAGCCCTGTAGAAGGCTCGCTGTTAGAACCATCATCTGGTCAAGTGGCATCCTCATTAAGTGAAAGACTCACGTCACCACCCCCAACCAATCCTCTATGACATTAGGATTTGTATCTCCCCTAAACCTGGGAGGTCTCTATAGCTGGAACTCATGTAAGGCACTGATCCTAACAGCATCCTCTATCGGTAGCGCCTGTAGTAACTGCTGACCAACAGGCGATGGTATCGTTGGGACACCACCCGAAGGTGCCATCTCGGGCAACGGTCCTTATACTGAAGCCTCATCGCTCGGTGGACCATCCTCATGGTCACACACTGAAAACATGGCTGGCTGTCTTCATAGAGGCATCATAAAGGAGATCAAGATGAACCACTATCAATTTATTACACCTGGTGAGCTAACTCTGACTCAAAAAGATCATGGGAAAAACACTCAAAGACAAATGCAACTAATTTTTTTATGTACCAGGTCCGAAAACAGAATTTAGGGTCCTGGTGTATGGATACAATGATTGTCATACCAACACTGGACTCCCTAGCCTGAAATTCAAACTCGAAACACTTAACATTGTTTCCCCATCAAAATTTATAGACTCTTAGTTCTTCAGGTAGAACCGACCTCATCTGATACCACTTTTTCATGACTCGTCCCCCATGGCCTATGTCATGACTACCCCAAGACCGCCTTCCATAGGCTAGGGACTGGAAAATAGCACCTAATAGACATATTCCTAAAAAGAGAAGTCATTTTCCGTTAAACCTATACACACGCACAAAGCTCAAACTGTGGAAAGTAAACACAAAGTAAACCACAACTGTCACTGAGACAACTACTGAGATTACAGTAAAACTGAAAGTACCAAGGGGCCAAAATACAAGCCCAAAACCACAAAGGAAAGTACAAATTCCATGGTCCATTCGATTGAAACCCTACCTGAAGGGTAGGTGAAGGGTAGCTGCTTGTAGCCTTAGAAGTACGTTCGCCCGTCCAGTCTCACTATGAACCATCTGCTCTAGGACCACCAAGGTCTTCGTCGAAGCGTCAATCACCTACACGAGAGAAGAAACGTGCAGGAAAAGTCTGTGCAAGGGTGAGTGACACAATACTTAGTAGGGACCCCAAACCACAAAGATAAGACAAAAAAGCAAGATCATACAGTAAGACTGCAAAGCAAAGACAACTCACACTAGGTATAACTCAAGTCTAAAAATTAAGAATATCAATCGTAGAGATGAATCATCTTGTAATGCTAAGGGATTCATCCCCGATGAGTCATTAAGGTCTACTCGTCTGTGGGACCACTCAGGTCAGCTCTGCTGCTGGACCACTGACGTCTGCTCTGCTACTGGACCACTAAGGTCCGCATTGCTGGTGGATGACTGAGGTGCACTCTGCTGTTGGACCACTGAGGTCCGCTCTGCTGTTGGACCACTGAGCTCCTCTCTCCTGTTGGACCACTGAGGTTTGATCGTCATATCGTTCGCGTCAAAACCAGTCATAGGATTCCCGCTCTTCAGTGCGCGCAATTTTGGGAGAATCTACTCCTCAAGTCATCAATCATATCTCGACTTCCACGAAGCCTCACTTGGAATATACCCAATGGATTGTCTCATCTCAAGGGTCTCAATGCCGCAGGAAGTACGTTAATCGGATGCCCGATCTGAATGATATTGGTGTTTTAGTAAACAAGGGTTGGTTGCGTTTGGGGCCGGTCTGACATGGTCAGACCGACCCGACCAAACCAGCCCGGGGGTCTGCATGGTCTGACCCGTTTTGGACGACCTGACCTGACCTGGTTGGGTATGGGCCAACCCGGTCCATCCTGGCCCATTGGACCTTACTGGACCCGGCCCGGTTCGGCCATGCGTCTTGCCCGTCGGGTCACCCAGTGACCCATTCAAATTCCTCCGGCCTGATCTGACTCGATCGGACCGGTTCTGACCACCCGAGCCACCCAGCGGCCTAGTTTTCCATTCGGACCAGCCCGTATTGGTGGGCCGATTCTTCTCCTGCCTGGGCCACCCAGCAGCCCGGTTTACTTCACCGGCCTGGCCCACAATGGCGGGCTGGTTTTCTCCAGCTCGGATGCCCGAACGACATCCGGTTTGTGCTAAATGCAGCCAGATGAGGTCGGACACCTCCCCTCCACACACAGTCCCTCATCAACCTGCGACCCAAAAATGGGTCTCCTAAACCGACTTAGTGTTGCGGTCCTTCACTGTCGCGGTTTGCTAGCCGCGACCTCCCGGCCTGATGCGGTGCCCTGCTGGCGCCGCGATTCTGCACCACCGACGGCTGCTTGCTGGTGGCCTCCTCCACCTGACGAGGCCCCCGACTGACGCTGCCACCCTCCAACATCGTCGCCCCTTCTGGACCCGGCCTTCGTCACCCTGGCGCACCGCCTCTGCACTGCCAAGACCCGCTGGTCGCGACCTCCTCTACTACGGCACGCCACCGTGTTCCACCACCATCGTCATCGCGCCTCCGTTGGGTCATTCCAATTGCGGGTCCACGTTTTGGGATTGTAGCGCCAAGGAACGAGCGAACAATATTCCATTGTTCATAACCACGTGAAGAACGCAGGGTAAAAATGGGGGGCTAAATCGACACAATAAATTTGAGGAACGAACCACCGCTGGCGTTCGTCACGGCGTTGCTCTATTCCTGTTAGAAGCATTGAATGGAGAAAATCAAAAATAATTCAAATTTAACATGTGTCAGTTCTCCAAGAATATCTTACATGAACTATTGATCCATGAGTTAACTTGTTCGTGAGCTAACTTGCATTCATCGTTTAAACGAAAGAACTGGGGGGAAACAATTCACACAAAAAAGTATCTATCCCATACCTGGGATAGGATTGTTGGTCGAGGAAGAACGAGATCGTGCGCCTCCATTCTTCGTTCTTGATCCGCAACCCACTGTTGCTAGCGATTCTTCGAATGGTGGAAGAAAGTGCATTCATCATCGCCACCCACCAAATCCTCAGAGCAATCCCGGGATTGTGCCAACAATCCTGCATTGCTTGTTAAGTTATTAATTGACGAAATGTGAATCAGCGTTTTGGTTACACTACGTTGCAGCATCGTTAAGCTGACTCATTAATGAGATACATTAATATGGTTCATCGTCACCTCATTGTTGTACCACAGTGCTAATGTGCCACTGCCTAATGATGAAGAAACCAAACAAAATAATTTTTATGGTATTTTATTTTTTTATTCTAAAAATCCTGAAAAATAACTTTTTCGGTCGACCCGCGCCGGTCAATTTTAGGCCCTTTCAAGGCGAACCCTGATGCTCTGAGTTTAATGGTGTCCTTGGATTTTTTATCCGAGAACCGATTTGAACATTAGAAAAACCTGCTCAAACATTTATTTAATAAACTTTAAAAATAGTTTGAAAATACGTTCCGACCACTCCGGGCCTCAGAATTATGTGTCGTCTTAGAGACTGGTCTTGAAATAATCTTATTTAATTTTCAAAAAATTTACATTAAATTCTGGGGTATTACAATAAATTTAATTTTAAAAAATTAATATTCTAAGATTTATAAAATTTTTTAGATGAAAATAAAAAATATAATGAATGATTGATTTATTAAAAAATGAAATTTTTAAGTGCTCTTAATTTTATTTCATATCAATTTCTAATTTAAAAAATGTTAATATATTAGTTCATACATAATAATATTTCAAATGTGTTCAATTTAATTTATTAGGATAAATATAAAACACTTTAAAAGTTAGTTATTTTAGAAAGAATAATCCCTTTTAATCATATTAAGTAATTATCTTGTAAATATAAGAAATTTTTATTGAGGGATGTATTTTTATTTACTAGTTATTTTATTATTCCTATAATTTTTTTAATAATATTCATCTAATATATCACAAATCACTTTAGTTTAGTGTTTCATGTGGATCAAGCTATCGATCACATTAGATTTAATTAAAGGAATGATATATAGTAAAATCTGGGAGCGTTGTAGTAAGATACAATATGAATGTTTTAAATTTACATGGCTTCAAGGTGTCTAAGAGGAGATTAAATAAAAGTAAAAGAGATGTATGTAAAATTAAAAATAAAATTTCACATATAAAGAACTATAAATCATGTTTTGACAAGAGAATAGGATAAAAAGTGGATAAATATAAATTTGAAATAATATATTTTTGTAATCCAATGGTTGATGAAGTATAAACTATAATTAAAGATCAAAGAAAAAATAAGATTCATTTAACTTGAAAATACATCTTGAAGGTGTTTTTAAGGAGCTAGAAACTCAAATAAATATGGCAAATAAAATTAATAATTTTTTATAATACTCAAATTATTTTATTGTTGAGTTAGAAGAATATATTACTAGACATGAATCAGTATATGGAGAGAATTATACTATTTGAAAAATCTTTAAAGAAAATATTATTCATTATATGAAAATTGATTAAAATAAAAGTAAAATAATTGATTTTCTTAATTCTTATATTAAATAAATAAAAATTATGGTTAAATTTCATAAACAAGAAGTGGTCTCAATATATGTAAAATTATATTTTGAAGTAAAATATTTTAATATGTAAAGGAAGAATAAATTTAGAATCAATATTACATTTTAATCTAAGATTAAATTTGAATATTTTTTAGACAATTTAAGGATTGTTTGATCAAGAAATTTCTCTTCATTTTGTAAAAAAAGTGGCCTTTGATATAAAGCTTAATCATCTTAAGAACTAACATTAAACACTAAATTAGTAAGTTTCATAGATAAAATGAATCCAAAAATTTAGAAAAGTTATCAAAAAAGTCACAGAGTATCTAAAATATATTGAAGCTATATAAAATTGGGAGCTGGATAAAGAAGTCTTTACAACGATAAAGTGTCACTTTTGTGGCTACATGGGTCACATAATGGCATGTTCCAATGAGGTAATTAGTTGTGTATTAGTTCAAGTGGTTGGAAGAAAGAAATGGATTACAATAACATATCCTACACACAAAATGAAAAAATTTGTTTAATGGGTGTTTTTATTATATAAATTATCGATACAAGGAATTTGATAAAGGATAATAAAAACAAATACTTCAAGAAAGGTTGAAAGAAGGACTTGAAATGTTATTAATTGAAGAAAAAATTATTTATACTTAAATAAGAATAATATATTAGGAAACATGCGGTTGTCAAAGAACTGGGACTAAAAATGTCTTAAATAAATAATGAATTTATTGTAAGAAAAATAATATAAAATAGAAGGAAAGATTTGTTGAATTTCGTCATGCCTGTCATAAGGCCCAATAAATTAGAAATTTATATTTTTTGAATAAAAATCCAATTATCTATGTAGATAGTGGAAATAGGGATTGATCTCATAAAGAAAAAGGGTATTCATTGGGCTATGGAATTGACAAATGATTTAGGAGGCACAAACAATGTGAATAGATAACAAAAAGAAATAACCTTATCCTATGCTAGTGCTACTAAAGGTGGAATCCTAGATTGATTTTAAATGGAAATGTACATTGAATTTAAGGTATTTTTCACGATTCCAACCACTCAGAAGGATTATTTTATGATATATTCATTATGGGATATAAACATATCCACGAGTCCTTGATCTGTCACCTACACAATAACCTCAGTAAAACTCAACCCTTGGTTGAGAGATCATTTTTAATTCAGTTACATTATGAATTTACCCTAGAAGTTAGAAGATAGAGAACTCAATGGTCACAAAATCCCCTATTTAAATTGGAACTAGTTTTCTGTCACCCTAAATCCTTGGTATGATTGTTTAAATAAATAAATATAAAATTGAAATCTCATAAAATCCCTACCCAAGTCTCCAAAGAAACACAGTCGCAAAAATAAAATAAAGCTCGGGATGCACCATTAGTTAAATGTATAGCCAAATCCAAGCATAGAATTAGCAAAAATATAATGGAAAAATGGAATGTGGGAGATAAAACAATAAAAACATTATCACCCCTATCTCTAATGTTGATTTGGTAGCACCTCCTTGATCTAGTAACTGATCCTCACTCAAAAAACACCTTAATCATATTCAGAATCTTCCTCGTGATTCTCTTCGAGGTCATAGTCAAGTTAATTGAATCCATTTGAGCCTCCAACAGCCTATTGACTTATCTATATTCCTCTATAATCCACTCCTAGTATATCAAATTTATAGGTAAACATGAATACATGTTTTTTTTGTTTAAATACATAGTGTCTTGTCATGTCAATTAGGATTTTTTTTCTATTTCCCTACTTGAATTGCGATCTTCCCATACTTCCCTTAACTTCAGTGAATCATATGTTAGTTGGTGGAGTAAATGATGTGTGGTGGTGGTGAACATGGTGTGCAGTAGAAATTTCATTCAAAAACCACCTCTATAAGGTACTACATGGTGTGTGCTCTCTTTAACATGGGATATACTTTCCTTTGACATGGAAGGTATTCATGCCGGTTGATTCATGCATTTTCCAAAGTATATTGTTTTTTATGAAAAATTATATGATGTATAATCAATCAAAACTTCCAATTTCTTCTATTGAGTGATAAGAGTAATCTACATGGTCTGCAACTCATCCCATCAACCCATTGAACTTACTATATGCCCACATTTAATTATCTATTCATGGACTTCGTTATTCATTAAATGACCTTATAACTTTTATTTTCCCTCCAAACTTCACACTTTTCACTAAAATGACCCTGAATCATTTTTCATTCTTTGGAAACATAAATTTAGGTCCAAAATGCCTAAAATATGAATTTAACCACTATAAATCATGTCAAGTATAATTAAAACCATTTTTTAATGAAAAGAACATCATATTATCATGCAGAAAATGGGTATATCAAACTGCCCCGAACATAAGCTTTACAGGCCCTAAATAAAAACTAAAAAAATCTAAAGGCACTAAAAAACCAAGTACACCCCTCTAAAATAACGCCAACTAAATTAACATGAGTTTTACCCCTTCATAACTCTCCAATTTCCAAAGAAATCTGGAAATCTAGACTCAAGCACTTTTTTCAAATTTTTATAATTAAATCATTATTAATTTAAATATGAAATACCTTTTTCATTTAAAATAAGGTCACCCTATCCATACATATCTTATCATACACCCAGGTAAGGTAAACAAAGATCTTATTGATATCAATTGGTGGGTTTCCACTTTTATATGTCACCTAGTCATTGACTTGATACGTTGACACATAATGGAGGATTGTAATCATTTCCAATATTCCTTTGATGTTTAATATTGATAATTACCGTTAGATTCTAACAATTTATTTTTTACCCATATTTTAAATGACACTTGGATTAAATGTTAAATGAAATCAAGAGATCATGAAATTAAGAACATGTAATAACCACATGTGTGGAATCAATAAAATCAAAGAATCACTTCACCAAAATACACAAGTAAGACTATAATTTCAAGAGTTTCCTTGTATCGAAATAAGTTGGAGACCATCTTCTTTTTTAAAAAAGAAAAAGAAAAATAGAAGTCCTCTATTAGATAGGTAAAGGAAAACCCATTACATGGCTAGAGGCCAGAGGCGCACAGCTAAGGAATTGAAAGTCCCATGAGCCCCTTGATGAGAACAAACAACCAATCAATCTTCAAAAGTCCAGGGGAAAAGACACCCTAAACATGAAAACACCATCGCCGCCGCACAAAGCCACGACCAATCACTGTCACCCGTCTGGAGTCACATCATTGTCACCGCCCGGATCCACACCGCTTTGAGTCACATCATTGTCCCCGCCCGAATCCACAGATGCTGTGAAGCCCCAATGTCCCAAAGAAATGGAATGATGAAGCCGAAGACACAGCCAGATCAACACCAGATATGAATGAAGAAGTCAGAGGATCTCCACCAAAGCGAAAGATATCCAACACAACAGAACATGAAAAAACCATCCTGGCCTTGCCGATCTGACAACAATAGACCAGATCTTTCGCTGAGCACCGGCCCGAACCCACCGCACCGGATGCGCCATCGCATCCTGGAGCCCCACCGCGAACACCTCTGAACATCACCACTGAGGAAGGGCCACCCAACACCCCACATCGTCCACCCGGGATGAAACCTTCTCTACCGAGGGCCACCGAATAGATCTAAAGCGATCACCGACGTAGCCAGATCACTGCCTCACCACATCCATCGAACCCAGAATGCACGCATATCGCCCCCAAATCCATCACCACAGCTAGATCTCCAATTTTCGTAGCCACATCCTCTGCACATATCACAAACGCGCCTCTAAGAGGCCCACTGCAGCTTGTTCTCCATGCCTCCTGGGACCTCCAGTGACCGCTGTGGAGGGAGACACAATCGGAGGTGCTCCGCTGCCATGGACGCTAGAGAACACCGAACTGTTTGAAGACCATCTGTAGCCGTCGTCTAGAGTCGTTGCGCCGAGGTGAAGATGCAATGAGCACCCCCAAGAAGGAGAGCCATTTCCAAAGTCGTTGCTCTCAAGGGGTGTCTCTAACAAGAGTTTCCGTACTTTAAGCTACACTAATTGAATTTCGTACTTCAATAAAAAAAATTGTTGAAAATTCAAAATATTTTTATTGAATTTTCCCAAACTCAATAAAACAACTTTTTAATCAATCCAATCATATCGATCGATAATTGATTTTTTTTTTATTATTATTATGCAAACCTGGGCAAACTGCCCATTAAGAAAGGTATCCGTCATGGCCGTCTAAAATGATGCAAACCAAGGGTATCCCCTTCCACGAAATTATTACATTCCTGGAAAGAGATCCCAAACTAGAAAACAAAATCAACGGCTCCTCCTGATTACTCCCCCGAGAAAGAGCATCTTCAGCAAAGTTGGCCTCCCTATGCACGTGTTGGACCGAGCAACCACGACTAATCTCTAAGGAACAACTACGAACAAGGTAAGACAGGTGCCAAGGAGGATTCACCTATCCATTTATGGCGCGTACAACAGTTTCAGAATCAGACTCCACCTCTAAACACATCAACATTAGGTTCTTGCAAAGCATGAGACCGGTGTGTATTGCTTTCAACTCCACCCCCAGCGAACTCCCCGTACCATAAAAACTACTGAACGCGAACACCACTGAACCATACCCATCCCGTAATATCCCGCCCCCACGCATTTGTCCATTCATAAAAGAGCCATCCACATTAAGTTTATAACCATGCAGTGGTGGCCTCCAACTGATCCAACTGCCCTGAGAATTGGAAGGAGCAATCGGCCTATTGAGTAACCTGCACAGAATAGAAGACTGTTGTCCACCTTTAATCAGCGAGCCCAGTTCAAAAATCAGCCCCTTCATTCGAACCTAGAGCCATGCGAACAAAGGTCGCACCTCCGTCATAGCCTTGTTCCTTACCTCCCATATTGTCCAGAAAACATATATCATAACGATGATCCGACTCTTGAGTTCCATATCATGGATTGCTGCTCTAAAAAACTAACCAAGGAGAAAGTCCTGTATGGACGTGCAAGAGGGATTGAAACGACCCCAGGTGCCCATAATCGACCACAAACTAATTGCCCATTCGCTCTTGATAAACAGGTGAAGAGCTGACTCCGATTGAGGATTTGAACAACAGTAACAGCGTGAGGTGATGGAGATCCCCTTCTTCTGGACATTGTCCTCTGTCGGTATTGCATGATTCCGCGCCCTCCAAACCAGAAAATTCATTTTGGTTGGAACCTCCTGCACCAAAACCGGCCAGCTCATTCATCGTGATCCCCTCCCAGCTGAAGGAGCATCCTATAATCATGCCCATTGAAATGTTCAGAAGCCGAACCAGTAAAGCAAACCCGATCGGCCTCCTCGTTAAAAACAATCTCCTTATAAGTGGCCATTTGCTCCTCACTCAAAATAGAGTCCATAAGTTGTGGATACTGTGAAGCCTCCTTAACCGTCATATTGGGCACCAGGCTGAGTGGGAAAAACAGCTTCGCTCTGACCCAGTTGCCACGCCATAAATTGATATCTCCCCTCCCCACTACCCAACATGCGGAATTCTGGAGAATTTCCAGATGATAAAGAACCACTTTCACCAAGCTGGACAATTTCTGTATGTACCATTCCTCCAACTGTTGGCCATATTTGTTTTGGAGGCCTTTGGCCCACAGCGATTCACCACCAATAAAATCCCATGCCAAGCAAGCTTGCATGGCCTGCATTGTTATTGAGATATCCCTGAGACCGACTCCTCCCCTCCTCAATTGGCTTTGTGAGGCGACCCCATGAAGCCCAATTCACCCTGCTCGTGGAGTTAGCATCCCACAGGAAACAATTCAAAGTTTTGTCCATCAATAAGATAACACCTTTGGGAGGAGATATAACCGACATAACATGCCTCAGGATTGATGATAGGACGCTATTGATCAGCGAGACACGACCACCGAAAGAAAGAAATCTTCTCTTCCAACTAAGGATCCTCCCCAACATTCTGTTAATAAGTTCATCAAAGAAAACCTTCTTAATACGCCCATTAGCAATAGGCACCCCGAGATAAACTGTTGGGAACTGCTTCCGCTGAATTCCCAGAATGTCCTGGATGTCCCGAGCCCTCCTTCTTGGACACTTATTTGAAATGAACACACTGCTCTTCCTCGCACTGATATGTTGTCCACTTAACCTACCATAAACCTCCAGAATTCCGACAAGACTGCGAATAGATGTCTCCTGCCATTCAAGAAAATCAGAGTATCGTCAGCAAACATTAGATGTGAAAGGGAACCATCCGAAGCTTTGGAGTGATAAGGCTGAATCCACCTTTCCGCAATTCCTCTGTGAAGATTCTGTGAAAGAGCTTCCTGGGCAATAATGAACATTATAGGAGACATAGGATCTCCCTATCTCACTCCCCACACACTTTTGAAATAGCCAAAGCCCTTACCCATAAGGGAGATAGAAAGCCATGGAGATAAATAACAATGGAATCAAAGGTCACACAGCCATTCGGTAAAGCCTAGTTTCCTCATGACCTGTATAATAAAGCCCCAATTCAGCTTGTCATATGCCTTGTCCATATCCACTTGGATGATGATGTGAAACCCGATCACCCTTTTATTAACATCTTCCACCAATTCTTTGGCAATTCCAATCGCCCCTTGGATGCCTCTACCCTTGATAAAGCCATGCTGTTCCTGAGAAACCACTTTCGGTATCAACGCGTTCAGCCTCCTAGCAAGCAGACTCGCTAAAATCTTGTAAGATACATTACACAAACAAATGGGTCTAAAATGATCAATGGAGGAGGGGTCTTTGATTTTCGGTAACAGAATGAATCTAGAGAAACATGTGCTCCTATTAATGGCACCTCCCTGAAAGGAATCTTGAATAGCCTAGTCACGTGGATCCCCACAAAATCCCATGCTGCCATGAAGAAACTCCCTGGAAAGCCGTCTGGGCTAGGAGCACTGTCCAAGGACATGTTGGGAACTGCGTCCCAAATCTCCACACCTGTTGGAATAGCTGTGATGGCATTGTTATCACCCACTTCAAGCCTGCTAGGAATAGATCCCAAGAAAGCCCCATGCTCCTCCACTGAACCACCAACCACCGAGTTCCCCTGATTACCACCTGCAAGTAACATCTCAAAGTGCTTTAAAGCCAGCTTCCCTGGTACATTCACGTCAGAGGTATATGACCCATCCTCAAGTTTAATATTGATTTTTTAATTCTAGCACTCCTTCAAACATGCATGAAAGAAACAGTATTACGATCACCCTCTTTGAGCCATTTAACCCTGGACCACTGCTTATAGCATCTCTCAATCTCGAGAAACTTGTCGGTCAGGAAGGCACGTTTATCACATAATAGGAAGAAGATACCCTCATCCCACCTTTGATAAAGCTGTCCCCCCAAATTGTTGATTTCCGCCGGAAGAGACTCCACAGAAATATACGTGGTTGGATTACAATTCAGCCAATGAGAAATATCTGCCTTGAGTCGCTTCAACCGCCTAGAAAGCCCCAACCAGGCCCTCCCATCGAACTCCTGCTCCCAAGACTTCCTCATTATTTGTAAAAAACCCTCCAACCTATGCCAGCTAGGTGAATACATGCGAGGCTTATTCTCCTGCCCCCCTCATTTGAGCTCAACCAGCAGCGGGGCATGGTTTGAGAGAGCACGAGAAAGGTGCAAAACAGAAGAGAGAGCAATGGAATCTAACCCTTGAATATTAGACAGACATATGTCCAGGCGACTCCATATGCGCCTAGTCCCCTTGCAGTTGTTGCACCAGGTAAATTTTCATCCGTTGAAGCCTAGATCCATAAGTCCCTCATTAGACATACAATTCCAGAAGTCAAGCATACCACTGGTAGAACTCTCTGATCCACCTCTCTTTTCCGAGATATCAATGATCGTATTGAAATCCCCACCGATGAACCATGGCAATCCCACTGGATCATTCGCCTCCAGATGCTCCCATAGGGCCCTCCTTTCCTACATATCATTACTAGTATACATGAATGAAAAGGATAACTCAATACCTTTGAACCCGATCTTCACCGTTATACACTGATTCGTTGCCATCATTAAGTCCACCTGTAAATTACGTTTCCAAAATAACCAGATGTGTTTATTCGTGGGATAACCATGCATGAAATGACTGAAACCCATCTTCTTCTCTAGGATACTGATTTTACAGATATCATTTTTAGGTTCCAGAATCACAGCTAAGGAAACACCACACCTCCGAACCTCAGAAGCAATGAATGTACATTTTTCCTGCCCCCCCAAACCCCGAGCATTCCAAATAATTCAGGAAACCATTTAATAGTAGAAATTCTTGGCCCTATGGCCATTGCTACTTAGGCTCGGCACAAACAACTCTCTGCATCACTCGTCTTTTGACATCGATCGGGTAATCGTCCTGGAAGCTCCTTCTGAAAATGAACCCTTTCTTTGGAATGAGAATCTTCTTCAACGGACTATCCACTTCATCCAGAAAGAAGATCCTATTCCTCACAGATGACCGACGAGGTACTGGATCCGCCTCCCCCTAATGGAGACCATCCAACACCAGCCGCGGAGGGGACTTACGAGACACAATGATCTCCCTTGCCACCCCAGCCGGTAATGAGCACCTCAAAATCTTAGCATTATCACCTCTGGAACAACTCATCTTGACCAGCAGGGAAGATTCAATAGACTTGAAAAGAAGAGTAGAAGGGATCTGGGCACCTGAATACGGTGACGATAACTCCCTGGGTATGCCTGTAACCAAGCAAGCAAGGAGGAAACCCTTTCTTCCAAAGAGATGGGAAACAAACGCTGTCAAGATCAGCTCCGACAAACCCTCTACCGAGGATGCCGATGAAAAACCAGAGGGCTGAAACAGTACCATCTTGGATAACGCACTCTCCTCTGACAAAAGGCTTCCCACCTGGTCCCCCTCATCGTGATTGCAAAACTTTACTGCTGCCATTCCTTCCGGATTCGAAAATTAAAAAGAATCCGCTGGCTCGTTGACTTTTCCCATCCCCTCCGAGGAAGGCGACAGACAAGCCCGTGACGATGACGCCCCACCGACGACTCCCTGTAAGACCGAATTATCACGAGAGACACCCTCCCACCTGAAAAGGAAGTTTCCGGGTGAATACTACGGCCAATCAAGGGCCCCTGGTTTCGATGCCTAACTTTCCCTTTTCTACAGATATCCACCGAATGCCCATAAAAACCACAAACAGAACAAAATATGGGTGGAGCTTGAAACACCAATCGTTGCCACCATTGAAAACCCTCTGGCGACTTTATGAGCAGACATGAAGGGAATTTCACCATAAGGTTCATCTCCACACAAATTCAGGGGTTTCTCGAGTCAAGCAACACCTCCGTGTTCGGATCAGAGCAAAGAAAGCTCCCCAGGGAATAACCCACCGCCGCCCGAATGGAAGGATTGTGCAAGGGAAGAGGAAGCCCTGAAAGTTTGATCCAGACCACGGCCATAGGGGATTCTCTGCCATAATGGAAATCCCAAGACCAACAGGAGAGAGTAAACTGGTTGGAACCACAACATCTTTCCTCCTGCGCCCACGCACGCACAAGATCCTCCTTGTTGAAGACGTGAATGCAAAACGCGAACTGAGAGAGATCCGAAACTGCCGCTGGATGATGCAAACCCCATGAAGCCACAAAATTCATGAACACCCCCATCGAAGGTTTCACCGGTCCAAAACGAGCCACCAAGGATAGATTATGAAACTCCAAAGCCTTCTGGATCTCTTTTTCAGAAACCACAACGACTGGAACCCCATCCCTACACTCAGCACTTATGTGCTCCAATTGGATCGGCGGTATACTGCACAACCCGATCAAGCCCGCAGAGGAACCCCCGAAAATGACCTCCTTGAAAGATTTCTCCATTAATCTCAATCCAATCATATGAAAAACTGAAATATTATCCAATAGATTTCATTATAATCTAAGAAATAAATTTCATCATCGGTCATATGGAGTCACTGTCCATATATGATATAAATGAGAACCTCCCCCATACTTAAAACCAAACACTATTTTAATGTATAATTTTGATATGGATATCTATATGAAAGTTTTGATGAATAAAAAGTATCAAGTCACGCATAATAGTAAGGAAAAAAGGAGAACAATATGTGTGGGAGTCTGTGATGCATACCACCATTCTCAATGAAAAAAAAATCTGTAAAAAAATATATGTTATGAAGATGAGAGTAGTACCATTGGTGTTCCCATTGATGAGCCCACTTTGTGTGTGTTATACATTCTTGCATGGAATTTCAATTATTTTGATGCTTAATGTAAACGTGTTAAAGGCTTATTTGTGTGAAGAAAGTCTTGGAAGATATAAGGAGATTCCCAATCTTATTATGGTTGTTGTGAAGAAGAATCCCAAATATATTTCTACATTTTTTATATGAATAAAGAATTGACAACACATCTAGGAATTATTATTGATGTTTATGGTAATTAGTTGATGAAGAAAGGATGATATGTTTCCTTGGAATACTTAGAGTACCATTTCTATTGAAGAAAAAAGTCATTAAAGATTTTATGTCTCATGGAGAATTTTTAATGTCAAAACCTATATCTCTATGATGATGGTGAAGATAATGTATTGAATAAGATACAATAATAAGATGATTCTAAAGGATGGATGGAAGTGCGTTCTCAATTTTTCTATTTTAATAGGTATTATTTTACAAGGGAATTATTAAGAGAGTTTTCTAAAACAAATTGGACAACTAAAGGCAACATCACAACCGAGCAGCCATGCTATCCTAGAGAGATTTCCTAGTAATGATGAAAGGTGGGTGATATATCCAAGAGTGACAGTTTGAAGATAGAGCCCCTATACTAGGTTCCATAGGAGTAAGACGTAGATGAACATGTGTAGGATGGAATAGTGACCCTACAGGCCAGGGAGGGACTTGAGGGATTTGTTCAAGAGTTGTCAAGATCACAATGATTGATAAACTAGTGACACTCCCTCGTTAATGTCTGATTCAACATGTTATTGGGCTTAAAATGAAGACGTGTAATTCATCTTCAACACACAACACTATAAACATCATATATGTGTTTCCTATGTTATTTTTCTTCCATTTGTGAAATAAGAAGAAAATTTTTCAAGGTACAGATCATCATAAAAATCATGTTAAACTCATTGAAAGAACATGCTTGAGTTGGTTGATTAAATTGGATGAATAATATAGTGTATTTGATATCATTAGAAGTTTATGAATTTGAATTTCCATAAGAAGACGACTGAGAAAAGTGATGAGTTCATCAGATTAAGATTACGAAATTTGGTATAAGTTCATTCACACTATAAGTTAATAAGATGATTAGAAAATCTACAGAGATACTTGAGATTTGTATGGTGAATATAATATGTCAAAATATTACCAAAAGTTAGTGGATAATACATCGGAATATATAGACATTGTAAGTTAATCGAAAGAAACTGACACTTGAAGAACATGGTGATCATAATAATGAACCAAGTAGATTTGAAAAAATAATCTACATATGCATAATTATAGGACATTGTAAGCATCCTCATAAGAATCATCATCTTATGGATGAATTAAAACCTTTATACGGATGAATTTAAAATACATAAACATGAATTGTCAACAATGTAAACATTATCATAAGGATCATCTTTACCCAATAGTTAAATAATTTTTATGTTACTAAATTTAGTCGATTACCTATAAGATATTATTCAATGACATAAATATCTTGATATTTTAATTTTGATTCATGATTTTTTTTTAATACTAGAAGGGATTTAAGACTTTAAGCACTATGACTTTGAGTTTACATCATATTACTTTGAATTATAATACTTCATGGAAGAATGTATGGTTATAACCTAGAATGGATTTAAAGAAGCTCAGTGGCATGTTCTTATTTGCATAAATATCACAGGGTATGTTCTATGATTCAAGGTAAAGAAAATGAATGAAATTATATTCATAGATTCTTCACACCGTAAGGAAAATCTCACTCCTATGGTTATACATTTTTTATACATACATGGATATTATTAGAATGTGGATATTGTGAATAATAAGGAAGACTAATATGTTTCTAAGAGGCGAAGGAAAAAATTCTATAATTCAATGATTTTAAATGTGAATTTGATTTTAGGAATACCAAGAATATAATGAGAACAAAGAACGATGATAATGTGTTTCAATTATATTATATATTTTTTACATTTCAAAAAAAATATGTGGAGACCTGATACAATTTCAATCTAAGAAATTTTTGAGTATCAAAATATATAGAGTAAGAGAACATGCACTATCTGTGTGCACTGAAGAAATGAAAGGAAGAACTATTTTAGTCTTATTTCACTTTATAAGGAATAAAAATAACTGGGAAGAGAATAGAGGAAGTGTTATGAATTTCAGTTCACACTGAATGGTGGTGACTTGCATTTATGCAAGGGAGCAAGAAGAAAAGAGGAATATATAAAGGCTAGTTTTAATAGAAGAATAATTAGCAACACCTTTATTCACTATTTTGAAGAAGTTTATTTTATGATGCTATGAAACTATGTAATGATGAAGAAAATCCAATAAGTACACTAATGACATGATGGAATCATCATTTGTGAAAGTTTTTTTTTCATCCTTTACTTATGGTGAAACTTTAATGATGCACTATAAAGACCCAGTGGGAAGATAAAATGAAATTTCATGGATTATCCATGCTTTATGTTGCTCACATGTTTACTAATATTGGGTTGTGTGATCATCATTTTTTCTCATTCTCACCAAGGATTAAAAAATATTATTGAGTAGAGAACCTTGTAAATCATTTCCATCATTGTGTGTGTTTTTTTGATGGTATGCATACAAAACTGAAGGTGTGAAAGAGAAAATGTGAAAATCATTCACCTAATATTGAAATAGGTAAATTAAAAAGGGATTAGAATGTTGAAATTAGAAAAATGGTCACCAATATTGATTCACCTCCCCTAGTGTAAATATCTCCCTAACAAGTACCTTCAATAAGTATCAAATATCAATCCCCCTCTGATTGGATTCTCATTTTTTATTTTTTCCATTTTTAAATATTTTATTCTCTCTTGGAACAAATAATGATGTTCATTTTTTGTGAGGAAAAATCTATTTCAGAGAAGACTTCAATCTCTTCTATGATTGTGATCAATAGGAAAAAGAAGTATATGAGAAGGATAAAGAATTAATCACTCTAATTATAGGAGGAAAATGATTCAATTTCCTAGTACCATTAAAATACAAAAATGGATCTTTATTGGAAGGGGAAGAAGTGGTAGTTTCATTTAATACTATGAAAATATGCAATATTTATACCATTAAAGATTTAAAACATTCAATTGATAATGATGTATGTATAAAAACTTATAAAACCGTTTACAAGAATATCTAAGAATTAATAGTGATGATCATATATCAATAAGTTCTCAAGAAATATCAATTAGTGGATGAACAAATATTCAGTATCATATTACTAGATAAATAGTCATTTTTTGTGGTGTATTTAAAATCATATTGGAATAGCTCACCTAGCTCAAATGAGAGGTAGATAATATGGAAAATTCCTTACTATAAAAATTATTAACTTGTATAAATCTATCCATATATATTGGATCCATAGAAGAAATAAATGAGGACCTTGAAATAAAATTCTCCAACTCTAATATTAAATAGATCAATGAAATTCATTATAAAGAAGAAACTAAGAAATATCTTTAAGAAAAGATCTATTCACTTAAAAATAACATAGAACAATAAAATTTGTATAAATAATTAACAATTAGAGGTTAAATCCAATAAGATCAAGGAACTACACACTTTGTTTCATGAAATGAATTAAATTCATTAGAATGAAATTATAAGAATCAATATGGAATTTGAATACAAATTATATCTAATAAAAAAACTAAAAATGCACTTAATGTAAAATTCCATGATTTTGAGCTCATATTTGTAGACTTGAATATTTCCCATTACAGGAATTCATAAAAACATTAGGGGAAACTTGATGCTACCATACAGTGTTCAGAGGAGTGTTAATATATTGAAAGGACTCTATTGCGTGGAAAGGACACACTAATATCATCATAAGATCAGTCCAAAGTAATTTCACAAGAAGTGTTACCATCCATTTCAAATGTTATTTCTCATTCAAAATATTTTTTTGGAATAATGCAGGAGTTAAAAAATAACTATTCAATAATTGGCGATGAGAAAATATGAGAATCATACCGCCATCTCAATGGTGGATAAAAGAATGAGTATGAGTGCTTATTCCCTAAGAAACTCCAAACTACTTATTGAAGAATTTCAAAAAATATAATTTTTTATTTATATATAGAAAGTATCTCAAGGTAAAATAACAGGGTTTATAGGTATTTTTTAGTGTTTCTATGAGTTTGGAAATAGTAAACATAGTTTTTTACAAGCTATTGGTTTCTAAAGTATAAATGAATCCAATTAGAAGAGGTAGAGTTCCTGAGGAGATGCATCAAAAAACCAAAGAGAAATAAGATAGATATGTATTCCTTAAGTAGATTTGATGTGATTAAAAATATTTTTGATATTTTCAATCTTGATAGTCACAGTGATGATGCATGTCCATATCAACATGAATCAAAAGTAAGTGGTAAAAGAAGGATATTTAAATTGGTGGATAAATAATATATAACCTTGGTAACGAAGATAAATAAGGTTTCAAATGAGAATACTCCTAAGAATCCTAGAAAAAAGGATGATTTATATAAGTAGGATAAGAATGTTATCCTAAAGAAGTCTGATAAATCTAAAAGAAGTGCTACATATAAAGGGATGGGATGCTTCTATTTTTTTAAATAAATGAAACACTGATGAAACATGAAAAATAACTTTAAATGTTTGTGTTGGTTGAAGTAAGTAAAATCCAAAATGGAAATAAATTTAATAAAATGATAAATATATTAATTTGATGAAAGGAACTCAGAAGAAAAAATCAATGTGGAGACTCCAAGAAGGCTTCAAATATACTCAAATATCTTTTACTAATTTTTCTATAAAATTTGGAGAAAATAATAAATTTGGAATATATACAAGAAAAATATAATTCTAAAGGGAAGGAAGAGGTTCCATATGAATATCTAAAGTTTTAAGTTGGATTTTAAATAAATGATAAGCCAAGTAGGAAAGAATAACTATGTAGGATATATAATAATAATCAACACACAAAGAATGGTTGGTTAACTATATTACTAGAATAAGAAGAATCCTTAATGAGGATTACAACTATATTCGGAATGAAGGCTATTGAAAAGGTAAGTAATTTACACTAAGATGCTAAATATAAGATGTATTTCATGCTATCAAAAGTAATATTGGATCTGAAAACTAGTTTTACAAGCATGAATGATGGAATAATGGAGTGATTTTTTTTCAAAACACTCACCATGTTGATATTCAAATTAAGGAGCAAGAAAATCCACCTCATTCAATTTTCTTTATGTGTTGTATCTATTCTTGTAATTTAGGGAATTTAAGGTGGATCATTTTGTCACGGGGATAACCTGAGAAGGAGTATATGATTTCAAAATTGTATATCTAAAAGAAGAAGACTCCATCTTGTATTGATCTCACATTTGGTATTCTATAGAATATATATTACATAGGATCATTCCTGATAAAGTTGAAGTATTTTTTTCTAACCTATAAAGTAATGTAAGAGGCTAAATTATTTTTCAATTATCAATAAGAACATCGAATTATTTATACTTTTAAGAGGTCCTCCATGATGAGGTTTGATTAGAGTGTATCCTTGAGGGGGAGAAAGGTGAATAATGTTGAAGAATATACCATAAGTGTTAATATCATAAATTTTAAAACATTTAAATAATTGTTTGAAAAGGGGGTAATTAAAGAGGTATGTTTTTAGAATATCTGAGTCCTAGTTAAAAATTAATATATTAACATATAAGGTGAAAAATATTATTAATCATTTACATTGCAAGTTAACACTGAAGAAGTTTTAGGGATATTTCCTAAAATTTAAAATTTCTGATTTTTACTTCAATGTTTTTAACCTGTGTTGAAATAAGTGTAGGAAATTTAGGTTTATGTATTATTTGGGAAATATGTATCACAATTAGTATAAAAAAGTGTCTCAAATTGAAATTTTTACACAAACTCTGGGAAAGTTAATAAATGAATCATTTAAATTGGTAATAACTTATTTTGATAATGGATAATTTTTATATCTAAATCAAACCCTTTTATTTTCTTCATCGAGCATGGAACAAGTATACATAGAGTGGAATAATAGAGTGAACATTTATTAAAAAGATAATTATACCATCCTTCCATGAACATTTTCATTTCTTGTTATTAATGGGGTGAGAAAAATGAAATGAGTTACTCATAATAAATGGAGAAATAATTAATGTATAAAAAGATCACAAATTGACATATCATATGAAAGTATTAAACAAGAAAAACCATGGGTGAAGTTTTGTGCCCACTTTGTGTCTATTTTATTTATTTTCAAGGAATTTAAATGATATTTAAGTTGTATTTCAATAATATTAATGATAAATGGAGTGAAAAATATCCTTGGAGAAGATCATGGGATTTGGAAAGAAGAATCTCAAGATTATTATGGTTGTTATGAAGAAGAATATCAATATTATTATGGTTGTTATAAAGAAGAATCCCAAGAATGTTTCTACTTGTTCTAAATGAATAACAATTTGGATACATATCATGGAGGTTGTTTTTAATTTTATTATCATCAGCTGAAAAAATTAAGAGTTACTACCTTGTAATTATTAGGGATCCTTTTGTTATTGAAGGAAATAGTGTTTGAATATTTGAAGTGTCCTGGAGGACTTATAATGTACAATACTATATCTCTATGATGATGATGTTTTAATTGTAATATAATAATAATAAGAGTTTAAAGGTATAAAAAATGTAGTTTATTATATTTTTGGTCCAAAAAATTTTTATTTGACAAATGAATTTTTAAGAGAGTTAGAAAAATTATTTGACTAACTTAAGGATAGTATCATAATTGAGCATCAAGGCTATCCCTTAGAGACAACTTATCCAATCTCATAGATAAGTAAGATATCCTGGAGTGGAAGTATCAAGGTATATACCATATGTGGGGTAGTGGATGATTAAGAATTAGATTCATTCGTGTGGGGTGTCATGGTGACCCACTGGGCTAGGGAGGACCCAAAGGGATTTTTAATATGGGTTTAAAGACTACAGTGGTTAATAATCTAACAAAAATCCCTTGTGAATGTTTGATATGGGGTTGGTGAAATGAAGTAATATTCATCATTAAAATATATTAGTTATATGGGTTGAAGTGTAGTTATGTAATTACTCTTACATGCACAACACTAAGTACACACCATGCCTATGATTCCAAAGATTTGTTTCTTCCACTGGAGAAAAAGAAAAGGAAATGTCTCATGGTGTGGATCTTTAGAAGATTTTTTTTCTAAACTCATCTGAATATCATGTATGAGTTGGTTGATTGCACTAGAAGAATAATATAGTGGAGTTGTGATCAGTGGAATATCATTAATTCATATTTCTAAGAGATTAATATTGAGGGAAGTGGTAAGTTCATTAGATGAATCTTGTTGAATACGTCAAAAGTTTATGCACATTGTATGTTAACTAAATGTTTAAATTTTCTCAAATGATAATTTATCCTTGGAATGTGAATATGATCTGTTAAAATTTTATTTAAAGTGAGTGGAAGATATAAAAAAATATAATGAAACTATAATATTATCAGAAGAAACCAACACTCTAGGAACAAGGTTCTCATAAGGATGAACTCTGGGGATTTGTAAACATCATCTATGTAAGCATGATAATAGAATATTCCAAACATAATTGTTAGAAATTTATTCATTAGGATTAATATGAATATGAATTTCCACCTTTATAAGGATTAATTGAATCTATGTAAACCTTAATGGTAAGCTATAAGAACATCATCATAAGGATCATAGTAAGCCAATAATTAAATAATTTTGATGTTGTAAAATTCATATGATTCTCTATAAGTTATTCTTAAACATCATAAATATAAATATGTTATAATCCTGATTAAATTAGTTTAAAAATAAATGTATGTAAGTAAGACATTGAATGATTATGAATTTGAGTTTTTCAATATGAATTTTTTCCATAGGACTTTGGGGAAGCATGTATATCCTTTTCACTTCATAAGAGTTATAGAAGCCATAAAATTTAACAGTTTTGGGCCAAAATGTTTTTTGAAGATACTTGATGACGTGTTATTATTTTCATTAATATCATAATTCATGTTTCATTATTCAATATAAATAAAATAAATGAATAGATATATGGAGATTCTATACACTGTGAAAAAAGGAACTCTCTATAGTGTTTATGAGTTTTTTATCCATGCGTGTATTTTATTTGAATGTAGATATTGTGGAAGAAAAGGAAGGCCATGATTTTTTAATTATGGTAAGGGAACTATTTGGGTATTCATGGATTTTAAATGTGAACTGGATTTCATGTATACTAATAATAAAAGAAGAATAAATAAGTAATATCTTCTATTATTATTCTATTATAAATTTCTATAGGTCAAAAAATTGGTTGAAACCTAATACAATTTTAATATGAAAAATATATGAGTATCAAAGTACAAAGAGGAGTAGAACCTATGTTATCTATTTCCAAAAAAAGAAAAATAATAAGAACTCATGAAGTATTATTACAATGAATAAAAAATGGGGTGATGGAATAGAAGATATGAAGTGATGGTGAGTTTAGTTTTCAAAGGAAGGATGTGAATTGCATCTGTTCAAGGAATTGAGAAGATAAATAGATGGTTTTTTCATTTGATTTCTGATAGAACAATAATTATTGGTACTAATTTTTTTTGTTGTGAAGAAGTTTCTTCCTTGCTGATGTGTAATTAGGTAAATTGGAAGAAGACCCAATTAACACACCAAATACAAAATCTATATTGGTGAAAGATTTTTTTTTTCATCCAACACTTATTGGGAAGCTATCAGGATGTATTATGAGGACCTAGTGGGATGCTAAAATTTTGGTTCATGGATATTCCCTACTTACTATATCTCAAAACCTTACTACTTTTCAGTAATGTGATCATGGGGTTTTTCTCATTTTGACCAATGATTAGGTACTCTTATGGAGTAATTAACCTTTTGAATCACTGTCCACTTTGTGACTGTGTGTGTTTGGATGGGTTTCATGAAAAAATAAATTTGAGGAAGAAATACAAATAGTGACATGGGTAAAATAGAAAAGTTATTAAAATAGATTAAGGTGGATAAAGGGTCACTATCACAAATTCACTACCCACTATGTTAATACATCCTTAACTAGTCCTTTCACTCATGATGGTGATGCAAAAGAGAAAAGAAATAAAATGAAAAATATTTTATAAAAATGAAAATCCCAATATTAATTGTAATTTTTCCCAAAATATCTTTTTTTTATGGTTATTGTATAAACCATTGATCCCATATTGCATCTATAGTTTTACAAAGTATGCAGTTTCTTCTCATTGAACCACCACATGAGCATGGTGTCTCTCCTTCTGACCAAATGTTCTTTAAGAATAAATTATAGTGATTTATAATTTTCCCACACTATTGATATGATTCAACCTAGGTTGTCCCATGTCTCAAATGTTTTCCTCATGCCATCTATATCCCTTAACAAATAAAGTGATACCCAGTTCTTCTTGGGTAAAGAACATACAATTCCAACCCTAATTTTTGATTATTTTCATCATTATGTACCTAAAATCCTAAAAAAATCCTTCATAGTTGGTGAAATGTCATATAAGTTACCATAAATTAAATAATAATCCAAATCAACATCAAAATTACATTATATAACTCTATCATCCATTTATATGTAATGAAAATAAAAATGAAAATAAGATAATGTAGAAATTATATCTTAAAACTTTTCTTTAATCGAAAAAATAATTAGAGATTAATTTTTAAATTTTAAACTATCCTACCCATATTTTGAAAATTATTATTTTATTAAATAAATTTTTAGGCATGGGAAAAATGTTTGTAATATTCTTAAACTCACATGGTGTAAGTGATAAATAATTAACTTCATCTGAACACACATCTACAACTTCTATTCCTATAATTTATATTTTTTTATTTATCATCTCTAATAGTATTCCCACGATAATATGCATTTTTTATAATCTTTTTTATTGGTATAATTGTAATTTAGTACAAGATTCCATATTTAATTATAAATTAATATTTTCTACTGGAATAAATGAAGGACTACTTGCAGTCATGGTGGATATAAGTGATTTTAACGTAATGAATTTCAACCAAACTAATTATACCCTTGAAAAAATAAATATAGTTGTCCCTAATGACTAGTAAAAAAATAATGAAATGTAGGTGGATCAATAAAAGGATATGGGGAATATTCCGCTCACATCTACTGAATAAAAAATATGAACATCAAAATGGATCATTAATAAGGGGGATCTCTACTTGTGTACTTCATAATAGAAAAATCCATTTCACTAAATGTATTATTCATGGATTTTGGGATAAGGAATAAGTTAAATGGTTTTTAAATATTAGAATAATATAATGAAAATAAAATCAAATCCCTAAAAAATTCATCCAATAAAATTCCCAAGTCTATAATATTATTCTCAAAAAACATAGATTAAATTTAACATTATCATTTCAAGATAAAAAAAATTAGAAGTTTTTATTTTTCTTTAAGACAACTAACTATATGAATACTGGATGTTTGGGGGTAATATAATAGGGAGTACGGGTAGTCCATAGTATATTGATTTGTTCAATTTTTTAGGAGAAATAAAAAACGTGTAAAAAAATATAAAGAAAAAAAATATTATTCTATATTAATGCTATTGGAGTTGAAGTACTAAGTTAAATTTAAATTCTATATTTTGTTAAGTTTCAGGTATTTTTTTAAATCACTCAAATGTATTCTTTAATGAGATATTCGATAGGGGATTAAAATTTATTCACGATTAATTAATTCCACACTCATATAATAACCCATATAAAACTCAATGATTGGTCTATTTGATAGTATTTACAATTGTATCATTACAAATTTAACCTATAATTAAAAAGATAGGGATCCTAATGGTCAAGATATCACCATTTTCTAGTAGTTTAGTTTTTTTATCACCCTAAACTACATGTTCCCACAATTTTAAAAGAGAAATACAATAATTTTAGTCTCAAAAAAATTAAACTCAAATCACAAAAGAACCATGTTTAATTAAGTAAAACAATGTACAATATGCATTTTATGTCAAATGTACATCCAAATCTAAGAAAAAAATTCCACGTATTAATTTAAATATGTAATGAGATGGATAGAACAATAAAAACATTACAAAATCCTTGATCTAAAGGATATTTGGAAGAATATCCTTAGTCTAATTACTAATCCATGATTTAATAGAACATCAGTGATCTTTAGAATATCTTTATAACACTCTAATAGGTTAGAGTTTATCCAAGAGTCTCTAATAATTCCTCTAGTATCCTCTCAACATATTTAAAATCCACTCTAATATATTACCCAAATACGAGTTTTTTTAGAAAATGTGACCACACAGTGTGTGTTTAAGTATATAGTCCGTAGTCTTGTCAATTGAGGTTTTTCAATTTCTATACTTAGTTTGTGACCCAAAATAACTTCATGTGACTTTGGTGAATCATGTGTAAGATGGTGGAATAAATGGTGTGTGGTGGAGAATAAGATGATATGCAATAGAAATTTCTTCCATAACCAACTTCTTGAAGTTACTACACAACATGCACTCTCTTTATACATAATATGAAATTTCCATCAACATGGATAGTACTTATATAATATAAATATTTTTTTCCCAATTTATACAGTGTATACATTGAAATTACATTATATGTAATCAATTAAAACATATATTTTTCCAGTGAGTTGCACAAGTATGCCACATGTTCTACTACTTATTCTATAAACTTGTGCAACTAACCGGAGGCTTAATTTTATCAATACATGGTCTTTATTCTTCATTTACTTCATTTTAACATATTATTTACTTATAAACATCATAATTTTCCATATAAATACCTCAAATCATGCTTCCTTCCATGGAATCTTCAATGTAATTCCAAAACACTTGGAAGAATCATATAGATATTATAAATCTTTTATCGTGTAATATTTGAACCATTTTCTAATTAAAAAACTTCATATTATCATGAAAAATCATATTCTTATTTAATGGAAAAAATAGTATATAGATTATAAATGCAGATATTCTTCTCATATGATGAGTAGTGTAGGTTTACTAAGAAATTTAAAGAATTGTAGTGATTGTATGGTTCATTTTGGAAATGATAAAGCTTTGGAGATAAAATTTTATGATTAGGTAAAGTTAGTTAAAGAATAGTTTGATAATATATATATTCTCCTTATGGATATAATTTTTTACCAAATTTTATGTTTTAGTCAATTATGGGACACTAGCCACAAATAATCATTCAATAAGAGGGATTTCTTAATTTAAACCAAGAATAAAAGTTCATTCATCCAAGGTTATAATAAAAATGGAAATATTTATCAATTATATAGAAAATAAAACATATGTTATCACATTATGGAAGAAGATAATGGTTTATGGAATTGAAGGCTTGGCCATGTATATTATAAAACCATGGATTATTTCGCAAATATTAATGTAGTGAATGAAATTAATATTTTTAAAAAAGTCATGAAACAAATACGTGATGCTTATATAAAGGGATACATGTTTCAAAATATTTAAAAATAATAATTAGAGAGGTTTATATTTTCCCAATTTGTTTCATTTTAATTTTTGTGTCCCCAAAAAATGGGGGATAGAGATGAAAGCCAATATATTTTTTATTAAACTTTTTGTAGGATTTCATTCATTATATTCAGAAATTAAATGAAAGATGTTACGTAATATATAAATTGGTTATAGAGTCATTCTAAAAATGAGTTTTGAATAATGATAAAGTAATTTAAATTGAAAAATTGATCATAATTTACTCCAATTTAAGTATATAATTTCTAAAAAAAACATGGAATAAATCATGAACTCACATTGGTGATAATTTCATGGGAAAATCAAGTTTTTATAGAAGTTATCAAATAGAAAATAATATTGGAAAATAATTCTTTTAAAGTAATCCCACTAATACATTTTTTGAATGAGGTGAATCAATTGGTAGTATATGATAAATATATAGATTTACCTTTTCTAGAAAAGAATGTGATAACTTAGGAGATTTGTAATTTAATAAAGATAAATCCATGACACGTTAAAGTATTTGGAAGTAAGTAAATTATTAATAAAAAGTAATAACATTAGGACAATAAATAGATGGAGTGTAAGAGTCTATATTTAATAGGTATTCTACTAAGATCTAGGTTAGAAGTGTTTCAATAAGTGGTTGAGAAAAAAAATTCAAAGTAATGATATAAATGTAATTGAAGAAATATTTGGAGATATTTCAAAAGGACCACAGTTTGAAGAAATTTATAAAAGTATATAAGATCATGATTCTATATTAAACTAACTATAACATAAATATCACGATTATTATGATAAAATTGATTCAAAATATGAATATTATGTTAATGTAAAATACTCACCATCTCAAACCAAAAAAATGCGTAAGATTTAAAGAATACCAATCAAATATCTTCGTGAAAAAATATTACCAACAAAAAATAAATGAATATAAGAAATTGAGAGAGTAGATTTTTTGTCTCAAGTGAATTTGAAATCATATTACGGGGACTAAAAAGGTAAATCATGGATTAAGACCATGGATGAATAATTTTGATAAAAACATAAATGAAAATAATATAACTTATAAAGAGACCACACAAACACAGTGTCATTGGAAACATATAGGTGTTCAAGAACATGCATGATTATCATATAAATATGATTTTAAATAAATATCCATTTGTATGAAAAGTATATTTAAGTTAAATAATCATTCACATTAGTGGTAATAATTTAATAAAATCATTTATTCTTAGTAATTTAAATCCAAAGGATATTTAATGTAATATCCCAAACTTCTAATGTTGTGATTTCTTGTTTATGTTTCAAAACTTCCTTTAAAATGGTTAATTGAAGTCTTTTCAGATGTATGAGCAGTCTTAGGGGTTTCTTAGGGTTTGAGTCACAAAAAGGAGGGAAAATAGGTCTTTCAGTGTAGGTTCCACAGTTGGTGCATGGTAAGTTCTAACCATGTGCTAAAATTATGCACCTTGGAGAGGGGTGGTTCATAGTTGGTAAAATTGCGCATTGTGGGGGAAAAACCATGTGAGCTTAGATTGATCCATCCCATAAATACTCTACTTGATTTTTAAAACTATTTAGGTTTCTAGGAGACCATGTAAATCAATCCCATTTTGGACAGTGGGTGGTGCATGGTTGATGCATGGTTTAGCCAAATGTGTGTCCAAACCATGTACCTCATTAAACATGGGGTAATTTCCCATCTCCCCCTTTAAATTTATGAAATATCATATGAAATTATCCTCCTTTATCCTATAATAGCCATGATGAACAACCAAACCCTCCAAAACTTCCAAGATATTTTTCTCCCATGATTATAATCCATTTAGAGCACTGTTGGTTGCAAATAAAATATCAAGGTGAGTCTAACACTCTTCAAACCTCTATTATCTGGAATAGGGATTATGTGATTATTCTATCCTTATAAATCCCTAAAACCTAACTTTCACATCATATTATAGTTAATGGCCATGAAGGTGGTTTAAGATCAAATCAAGTGTTAGGTTTAAGTGAGTTTTTATCTAAAAACTTGAGGTTGGTGGTCCATAAATTTTATCTAAAAACCTTGATGACCTTTTTGAATGTGTGTGTGGTTGTGTGGTTGTATGCCCTTTATATCCATTTTCTTCCCATAGTAGGAAATGGTAATTGTATTAACCTAACGATGAACTAAAACCCCTATGATCCCTATGGGATCCTACGAGGATAAGTTGACCAGGCCTATGAATTCCTATAAGGTTGACCACTCCCTTAAACATGAATGAGTTGGTTGATAATGATAAATTATATGGTTTATTATAATAAACCAACGATAAATGAGATTAACCTAGTAACACGGTAAGATGGGATTTTTTATTTAACTTGAAGGGTTAAGTAATTGATGATCGGTAAATGAGTGATTATGAGAATTGGTTAATGGGGCTTGGCCTCATGGTAAATGGATTAGAAAGGGGAATAAATGGTTATAATTTATTAAATAGTAAAATGGGATTGTGCAGGGAATTGAGAATATTATAGTCTTAAAAAAGCATGGAAATGTGATTAAATGGAAATGGTGCACTCTTGTTATATTTTTAAATGAAATGGTTAATGATGATAAGATTATGTGGTTGTGATATATGATTTGGGGATTTTGGACTAATTCTCTACTCCCTAGGCTAGACTTGTCTGACACTAGGGTTCCCATTTGCATAGTAGTTGTTTGGGGAATGGACTGATTCTACTGAACGTAAGGGTATGGACATAGAATTTCATATCATGGATGGGATGGACATACATGGTGTTTCGAGTCCCAGTCAGATTCATATACTAATGGTCTATGTTTTTAAACCTATGAACTTTTGACACATGGCTCAAATGACGAGCATGGGTTGAAGAAGGTTTGTTGGAAATGGATAAATTATGGAACTAAGGAAAAATTTAAATGACCTAATAAATGTTAAATACTGTAACATATTTTATTTTGTTTTATTATTATTATTACCTATACTTCTGCATACACTGAATTGGACTTGATATTTTGTAGACACCATTGGTGGTGGCCTATAGAGTTGTACTCACACCCTTATCGAGACACTATTGGGTACTCGAGCATAATTCATGGTTACAGGTCGGGACAAGGGCATGGTCCATATACTAGATTGTTGATTTAGTATCAGGATGTGCATGGAGGAGGGGAAAAAACTTGGTGGAAGAACCCATTTTTTGAATTCATTAGTTTTTCTTCACTTTGGGTATACTTTTTCACTTGGCACTGTATGACATGACATGGAATAATTGTTGTTGGTTGTGGGCATGTACCCAATTTTGGGAAGTTTTTATGGTAAAAAATGTTTATCTTTTTTGTTTTTTTATTCTTGTTTCATACTTTATCTTCTATGGGTTAATTTAATAAAGAAGGTATAGTCTCACCATGCCTTAATTAGACCCTCACTTCTAGTCAGTAGCCTCTAGAGTAAGGGTAGGCGCACCTAAGATCACGTAGCTAACCAGCTCAGGGAACCGATTATAGTGGAACCTGTGATGGGGTGTTATAATAAAAATATACTAAATGGATGGAGGAATAACTGTTTAATTGAGTCTCTAAGGATGATATGTATATTTAATAATCACATGGATTCAAAATTTATGTTCATTAAAAAACATTATAGAAACTATAGAAATATTTATATGGATTGATGCCATTACCTTAAGATTAGTCTGTTATAATAGAAGTCCACTTAAAGTTCCTATAATTAAAGAGTGATAGTGTTAACCATATTTTATATGTAAAGAACACAGATAAATTAAAATTCATTATAGTCATACATTTATATGATATCATATTTACGAGGAGAAAATTTAAATTATGTGTGTAATTTCTTATTCTTCATGATACCATACTTTGAGCTATCAATGATCAGAGAACTCACCTTTTTTTATGCTTTAAGTAAATCAATAAAGTACACATACATTTAATTCTGAAGTTAAGTATGTGAATGAGTTGTTGATGAAATATGAAATTCAAGATAACTGACCTATTTTAAATCTTATTATATGTAGAAAAAACTATTTGAAAGAATAAGGTTATAAATTTAATAAATCAAATATTATTTTAAAATGATGGGATTTTTTATTCACATGATGAAAACATGATAGGATATAGTATGTGAAATATTCTTGGTATCTTGTTTGCAATCTATTTTGAAGAAATAACACCCCAAAAGGTATATTAACAACATTCTTGATTATTTTATGTTATAAAGAGAAGTAAAGAACAATGATCTTATAGAGTATATTTATAAGGATTTTGATGGAAATGTAATGGTTAGAAAATATATAAGTACAAGAGATTTATATATAAAAAATAAACGTGTTAGATAGTTTATCATATAAAAATAGAACATTTATATTAGTATGGTAGGTGAAAATTAAATTTATAAAACATTACACTAGACTGTTTTGATGAATAAAAAATTAGAGGACCTTGGAAAAATAATTAAAGACTCCTATAGTGATATTATTGATAATAAAAGTGAAATTAATATAAAAAAATTTAGTACAACACTCATTCATGAATTATATTGATATTGGGTACCACTTCATTAAATATATTATTAAGTAATAGGTTTTCATAGTGGAGAATATTTGAAAAAATGATAAATTATTATAAATTTTTACAAACAACTAATTGAACTGTCATTTGAGAAACATTAGTTGAATCTTGTGGTTTAACAATCTCCCTCAATCTAAGGAGGTTTGGAAGTATCCCATCTCCCCATTTGTTTTAAATTATCTTGAATGGATTCTTATGATTTAGGGGATGGGTAAAATAATCTTTAGGTTAATTATCAAATAGGTTGAAATGAATAAAATGTGGGAGACATGATTCATGGGGAGAAAATTGTTAGGGGGTATAAAATAGAGAATATGTGGTAAGAGTATTGAAATAACAATTGGTACACTTCGGAATATTTCTAATTACTTTTGGGTCCTATAATGAGCAAGTATCAAGTTGTATTAAATATGATAAAAAAGATTTCATAATCTATTTGGGTCTATAGATCAATTTACCATGGAAATTGAATTGTTTTACTCTATAAAAATTACAAACATGCCTAAATGGGTAGAATTTTGGAATTGTGTATACAATATTAGAACTTAGTGTTGTTTTTTATTATTAATTCATTGATATGTTGAAGGAATTATTTTTTATGAGTTGAATCTAAAATAATATTGAAATATAAATACTGGCTAAACCATTTCATGGTCATGGGAGTTTTAGTAATTCAGTTTTTTCGAGAGATAGATCTATCAAAAAAATCATAAGTCTATTAGATTATTTATTGTCCCATTAAATTTTATGGGATAAGAAATTAAATATTTGAGGTTATATAAATTAAAATATAAAACCAATACAATATATAAAACATATAAACTATAGGGGTAAAACCTTCAGGTTTCTATTGGTGTCATTAATACAACATAATAAAATAAATGGAAAAATTATATGATAAAAATAAAAACATAACAATGAGAATGAAAAAATTACAGATTTATACCACACACTAATGACCATATTAATAATCCACACATATGAACCATTTAAAATATATCATGGGATCAAAATGATAAAAAAAATTCTATTCCAATTACTTGAAGAATCTACACCAAGTATGTCCCACAAGTTCTTAAAATCCTTCTATCTACAAGAATTATTCATTTATTTCTTCTAAGGAAACACTTTTCTGATATTAAGTTAAATCAATAGGGTAGTATGGTTTTAACTACCTTAAAAAAATTGACCTACCATTTCATTCCTCCTCCTATAAAGGTATGACTCTAGACTTTGTTTTTTTCTCAAGAATAGAAATTTATAAAAAAAATCATCTATTTCTACATATTTTAAATTTTATTTTAAATTAAACAAAAAAATAATTAATATATTTATTTAAATAAAATGTACAACATATTTCATTATAATATTTATATATAAATATTTTTTTAAAAGTTAGTATATATTGTAAAAAATGTGACATGAATAACCCTATCTGTACCCAGATCAAGCTACCACAAAACCGCTATGGTGCTCTTTGATCCCTAGGGGTTGGAAACATGCATTGTAAGTATCAACGTGCAATTTCAAAGTGATTTTTTCACTTTTATTTGATAATACAAAATTAAAAAATATAATTATGAATGAAATGTGTGCCATGTAGTAGAAAAACACTTCCCATGTAATATAAATAATATACAGTAGGTATATAACACACATGGATAAGTGAAAAACATGATTTCCAGCCGCTAGATCATACACCAAGAGAAACATAGCACATTCCTATGATTCTCATGCACAAAAAGAATAGACAGACCAAACATCTACTAGTACTTATAGGTACCTTTGAAATGTACCAGGTAATTTCATGTCCAACAGAGATCACATACATGGTGTGAGCATAATAATAATCAGTATAAAACCCAAAAGATTACAACATATATGTAATACCCTTAGGTTTGAGCTTTGGATCAATACAGTCATTTACATACAAATTAATTAAAACATTTTTATAAATAATTATCATTAATGGATGACATGGATACACACAATAATTTAAAAAGATGGAATAAATTTTGTAACAAGATAACTACCTATATCAAGAGGATTATCACATAAGAACATCTACTTTGGGAAAGCCTAGTATCAATGCCAGGATGGAGGTAGGCAAATCATGCATCCCAACCCATCCAAGTTGAAGGTAGGGAGATATTATAGACTATCTCATATAGTTATAGGAAAAAAATTCATTGTATAATCCCATCCTGCATAAAGGTACGGGCATATAAAATGTTAGGGACTCATTCTATCCCATGAAATAGAATAAGGGATATATAATGTTAAGGATCCAAGTGCTTAATACATCACTATACTCTGTATTGAGCTATACATGCTTAACGGTTTACATGATAATAAAATTCACGCACCCATTACAACATTCTTATCAACCATCAAATTGGTATCCAGGCTCAAAAAATCCAATAAAAACAACTATCATACCCATTTCCATAAAAAAATCATGCTTGAGTAACATGACCATATTAATAACCAATAAAATCAATAAAATAGAAAATATATATGTTAGTATATTCCAACATAATTGTCATATAATAAATTAAATTTTAATTTCATATGGTCATAACATAAACATGTGCAGTCAATGTACACCTCATTATGAATTTAAAAAAATTATACAAGTATCATGTTAAATATAAGATAATTTTTACAACATATATCTCTTTAGGATACCATAGAGTCGAACTATGCCAATTCCACTATTCATTTTAGGGTTGATTTTTAGTAATTTATATCTGAGCTAAAAATGGATCTAACTCATGAATGGGTGGTAAATGGTTTACAATAGTAGATAATCTAGTGATAAACCATGTATAGTATTGGTTATAACTAATACATTTCATAAGCATCCAATTTTAAGTGTTAAAGGTAGAGTAAGTTTTAAATCTTGATACCCATTTGAAAGTAGAATTGACTATCAAAATAGGTTCTCCTACTTGGAGTTTTATTTAGTGAAAAGACACTTTCGGGGTTCAATATTATCAAAATATTTTCATAAAACCATGAATGTTAGAGACAATTAGTTTAAGACATATTTTAAAAAGAGAAAAGATATTATGAATCCAATATATTATAAAAAGGTTTTGTAATAAACCAATACATGTTCAAGACTTTATAAAAAATAAGTTTATGGTTTCCAAAACAATGTATCCAGCTTAGTTTGAAACCCAATTAATGAAACCGGTCAAGTTTAGGTATGACATCATTCCTACCCCCTAAAACTAAACCATCTGTCACCTAACCACTGATTCAACTCTTAACTAATTTTATGTTTGGACCATTAACTTATAACTCTTGAAGTTTGTATTGGAAAGTAGTTATTTCATTAATATTAATAGTTAAATTCAATAAAAGTGGTGATTTTATTTGAATATTGTTCACACTACCGATGTTTCTTAACCAACTCTACAAGGAGGTTATTCTCATATTCATTTTGATACTATAATGGTTTAAGGTGGAAAATATTAAATTTATGTGGTAATTTAAAACATTTATTTAATGTTTTTCAAGAAACCTATAGTAGATAAACTTTAAACACTTCTAGACACATAAGATAGGGTTTATAGATTCACTTAAAGGTTTAAAACTTCTATGAAACTGTATAATATATTTGGAATCAAGGTACTAAAAATCAAACTAAAATAAAAAAAACACATTAGTGGAGGTTATTTAAAATGTGTTTTAGTTTTAACCTACTTTTATTAAAATATGATGGTTTTAAAAACTATTATGTTTTCTAGAGTTTCTAATTAATTTGAAGTGGTAATTCAAAAATTAGTTGAGGATGAGTAAAAACATTACAGATTCATAAATAATAGTATTTTTAAATATTCTTGAAGTTAAAACATGGAGGGTTTAATTTGAATATTTTCTATAAAACATAGCGGAAATTAGAACCTTTATTAAATCGAATGCATTGGTTTTTTTAATATTTTCTATACAAAAAAGTGGTGGGTATACCCCCTTCCAAAAATACAGTGGCGTATTTTTCCATAATTGTTTTTTACATTATTTATTGGTGGTTATAACCACTAATAAATAATTACTAGTGGTTTTGAAGTATATAATGGGGTTTCCTCAGTTAGTAGATATGGTTATAATCCCCATCAGAGGTTTGTTAAAATAACTAACCAATTTACCATGAGATGTTTACTAAAATAATTATACTAATTAGAGGGGTGTACACCATAAGAAGTTCATCCCAAATGGAGGATCACTATGAGTACTCTATACAGGGGATTAAGTGTCAAAGACTAGACACTAGGACATCGTTTAGGTGAGGATGCATCATAGGATCACTTTAAGGAGAGGACTAAATGGGGTATCATGACAGGGATTCAGTCGAGCGTAGACAAAGAAAGGGGGATGTGTTGTTTATTAATTAATTATTAGATGTAGTTTTTTATAGATTCACCATGAAATAAATATTTTGTAGTGGTTATTTAAAAAATTGTCTCTATAGATAATTAACAACATTCTAAATGTAACTACTTAAAGTAAAATAATGGATATTCAATTTTCATTAAATATATGTAGTTATTTTAAACAGCCACAAATTATTTATTTTCCTGCGGTGTCATATTATTAATTATTTATAGAATCAAGGTTACCTGTTATTATCTATAAATATATAACTGATTAAATTGTGAAATATGTTCCTTATTTTACATATTATTTTTCAATAAAAAATAGAAGGTAAGTTCATTAATTTTATACATCAATCATTTATTATAAAACTAAACATACTAGATATGATTTCAACAACAATTTTTTTTAAAAAGTATAATTTATATATTATTATTAAAAAATTCATCATAAATCATTTAACAAAAATTCAAAAATAAATAATTCAATTTAAAATGATGTTCTATGTTTCATAAGTTTTTTTCATCAAAAAATACATTCAAATTTATATCCAATGTATTCATTTACAAAATTTGATTTATACCTTTAGAAAATATAAAAAAATAGTTTATTTGTTTCATAATAGTAGTGTAAAATAAAACCAAAGAAAATCCTAAGGAATATAATATGTTTTTAAACGACCATAAATTCACATATCTATGATGATCCCCTGCTCATGGTCCAATAGAATTATAAAAACCCCTACATATCACTAATACTTAATACATGATCACTTAGAATCCATTAACTATAAATACTAAAATGTTCATACTAAAAAACTATATAAAACCTAACTAAAAACATGGTATATAACATCCAAAATCATGTTGACCATTAATCTATAATAAATTCCAAATATATTTTAACTAAATATACTTATATTTAGGTTTGAAATTAAGAAAACCATAAATAAATTCATTTCACAATAGAACCATATAAAAATAGTAAACAACCTTAAAAAACACTTATATAGGTCGCCTCTAATCCAAACATGATGAGAGGATGAATCAAAATGTTATTTCAACATAAATTCAGTGAAATTAAAAATTTAATAAATCCATTTACAGTTTGGAATGTGAAGAGAAATGAGAAAAGAAGTGATTATTGTATTAAAGAAGGCTTACCATGTCTTGATCTTGGAAGAATAAAACAAATCCATGATCAAATATTAATGGGATATTAAAGAACATAAAGGATTAGAATGGATATCCCAAAGGGGAATTTTTTAATGAAAAATGTTATTATTGCATTGGTTTTAAATATGTCAATATGTGTTTTGTGTAAGAAGTGGTTCTTATTTGTGGCTATGGATTGTATGTTCTTTTGTGAAAAAAATTCAGGACACTTGGAATCTATAATAATTGTGATGATTGATGATATAATTATTAATAAACTCAATGGAAATTATTTTTGGATATGGAGACTCTATATACAATATATTGTAAGTAACATTCAGTGGTTGAAAAGCCATGAAGATTAGTTGAATTTGTTTTATAGATATCTGAGTGAAGACTGGATCAATGGACTCGTGTACTCATTTGGTTATTTGTATGTTCAATACACTGACCATATATGTTCATATGGTTGATCAACTAATCATATGCATAATTTTATAAATGCGGTTGATTTTTTTTTTCATACGGTTGATCCACTAATTATAATAGTTTTATCTTATATAAAATCTAGGATTCTGATAAATTAATGAGTTTTTTGTGTGGTCATTATATACTAAGAAATATGATGGATCCATTTTCTTATACATACTGTCTCTTGTCTCCTAGATGAAGAGTTCAGTTTCAATAATCTATATATTCTAAAGAAATTGAATAAAACAATTTCTGTTGTGTTCTTACTGGGATTAAGCATCATGATCAATTGATATGATCATTATCATACTTATTTAGAATCAAAGCATCATACCAGATTTTATGCTTTGAGATTCAATATGTTCTGGTCAAAATAAAATTTTGTGTGTTTGAGTATTATTGTATTTCTTTGTAGATCCTAATACTTTTACACAACACATGTATTCATTATAAGCCTCTGAGTGTAAGTATTTAAGGCATGAAATTAATCCTACTGTATATCATTTGTATTTATCATAAGTTTTTTTAGCCGAGTGTATAAATTTCTTTCACAAGACTTGATTGAATTTATAATAATTAATTTAAATATAGTCATAAGACTTTAGAATAGACATTAAATAATTACAAAATTTTTTCGATTAAAAATGAAGAAGAAGATGATATTGGAACCACACCCCAAGCAGAGGGTTTATGTGGTAATGGTGAATTCGTACATACACATATAGATTTAGAAGGAATTGAAAGACATGGTTTTTATGGATACTAATATCATAATTGTTTAATATTTTA
Source organism: Viscum album (assembly GCA_963277665.1). Classification (NCBI taxonomy): domain Eukaryota; kingdom Viridiplantae; phylum Streptophyta; class Magnoliopsida; order Santalales; family Viscaceae; genus Viscum; species Viscum album. The sequence continues at coordinate 277,965,282 of OY728123.1, read as the reverse complement.
TAAAACAATAATTCTTGAGTGTTTGGTATATTTAAAAGGATGCTTTGACCAAGGGTTTAAATAAAGAGATCACATCTATCAATGATCATGGGGATTCCATATTTTTAATATGGAGAATAATCTTCATGTGATATTTTTGTGTGAATATAAATATGATGTTTGTGAATAATGATAATGTGGAGAGAACATTGATAACTCACATACAATATGTGAGAATTTTGAGAGTTTGACACTCTATTTAGTCGAGGAGAGATATTTAGTTATAGTCAAGCACAATATAATAAAGAGGAGAACAATTGTGAACTAGAGTATTCATGAAGAGTTGAAAAAGATCCAGATCACTCATGATATATAGAAAGTCTTGATACTAGAACTATTTTTAAAGTTCTAGATGGAGAACATGTACATACCGACCTACCTATCTATTCACGGAGGAAGATCAATATCTAGTTGTTGAGTTAACATTAGGAGTAAAATGTTTTTTTATGGATCTATTTATTGAATAGTTTTTGTATCTTTTAGTTGACTCTATAATCCATGGAGGGAATAATAGAATATATTTTTAAACTACTATCAGAGATAGTATTGAATTCATTGGGGGGGGGGGGTATAACCAACATGGAAAAGAGTTTCTGTTTCAGGAAAACCTTGTAAATATTGTGTGTTACTCCCTATCTTATTAAAAATGTATATGAGGTGAGGCGTGATATTCAATTATTTGAATTTATAATATTGATAAGTTCAATAGGTTGAATTAAAAAAGGGTAATTCATAAAAATAGTATACCATTGATTCAACCCCACCACGTGGCATATAACCAGTCCTTGGGAACAAATATTGGTTTCAAAGTATCCATGTTATCTGTAAAGATCCATATTTATCTCATATATTTTTTAATATCCTTAATTATATGTATATTTAAAGAATTCATTAAGATAAATCAGATGAAAAAAATAAGTATGATACTTTTATTCACAAAAATATGAATATTTTAGCAAAAAATGAATATTTTAGCCAAAAATGAGAATATAAAAATTAAAATATAAGGGAATAATATGAAGAATAATCAAAATAAAATGGACAAACACCACTAACAAATGGTAATCGAGTTGTATAAGTTTTAATAAATCTACTAATAATGATTCTTATCATAAATATTGTTCATTTTGTGATGATGATATATTTGTTACTGATCTTTACTCAGACACTAATATTATTAAAGAAATTTCCTAGAAAATTTATTAAATTTCATTATTGGTACTATCAAGGGAATTATTTTCTATCTTTTATATATAATATATTAATTTTATGAATTAGATAAGACACTATGTTTTTTGTTTCAAAAATTAATTTCCCTTATAGGAATTTTAGAACGAACAGAGTGATCAATATCACTTTATAATAGATCATGCCTCCTTGTTGAAGAATAATTGAAAAAGCGTGTTTATGAGAAAGAGTGTCATGATATTTTTTTGTAGAATATTTCTATTAACTTGAAAAATGTAATAACATATCTATTAATGTCAAAGATATTCATTTAGAGGTAAAATAAAAAAATAATCTAATAAGTCATCACAATAATTAAGAATATTTCATAGAAACAAATCAAGAACAAAAAGGAGTATTGGGAATACATCCTAAGATCAGTTGAGAATAAGATGAACTACCTCAACATGAAGTTTTTGGATATTGAAATAAGGTTACTAAAAATAAAAATAGCACATGTTAGAACCTCAAAGAATTTGAGAATAAAAATGATGCCACAAAGTTTTCAATTAAGATCCATAGTTTTGAGAGGACTTGTATTAGTAGTAAGAAGAGTATGAGATCATCATCTAATCAAGTGGAATCAACCTCCAAGAATAAGGCATATCGTAACCTAGAAACTATCATACATAACAATTTTATTCCACATAAAAGTATAGGTTTAAAACCAAATTATAGAAAAATATTGGTGATAGAAACACTCAAAAAACCACCACATCATCATAGGTAGATGAGAGTAGATGTATGAATAAATTTTCACAAAAAATAGTCCAAAAGGGATGTGGATCCACTCAAAAATAGAATGGTACATAGCTTATGAAATCTGGGTATATTACACTAGAAAATAAGTGAAGTAAATTCCTAGGTTATTGTTAGTATTTCTAGAAATTTGTGAAAAAAGTACTAGAGTATTATAATAACATATCAATTAATGAAAATCATATAAATCCATAAGAAATGGGAGAAATTACAAATTAGGGAAATAAATTTCTATGAAAAATTTTAGGTAAAAAAAGGAACATGATTATGTCTTAAAGATAAAAAAATATGATATATATTACCAAATCCACTCATAGGAAGCCTAAGATTAAGGAATAATGGGATATAATCATCTATAATGAAAATGTAAAGAAGTATTAAACTAATAGAAACTTGAAGACTATTGAGTGCTTGTGTATAAGGCGATTCATATTGTGACATACAACCAGGAAATGCTTAACAAGGTTGCCTATATAGTTAGAGTTGTTCATAAATAAAATGAAAGCACATGAAGCTTCTAGTTCTCTAGTAGATAATGTGGAAAAGGGAATTTAATATACAGTAAATGATGAGGTTAGAAAGAAATAGTGTTATGGGTTGAGAGTGAAATCTTAATATCAATATTTATTATAAGGAATAAAAGGTCCCTCATTATTCCCTATTATTATTTTTTATATGTGCTAACTTATAGGGAATTAATGAAGAGGTGTTGATACTATCACTACTTGATAGTAATGTCTTTTATTTTCATGGTTTTTTAACTCCCATGAAGTAGAGTTGTTGATTTAACCCCTTTTGGGGGTAAAAACACGAGTAAAACTATCATGAATTCCCATGTTATGTGTATCTAGAAATTTTGGACATCAGTATAAAAAAGGGCATGCTAATTATCCTTTTAAACCTTATCTTTGTATATATCAAACATATTTATAAAGTGGAGTGTCAATGGATGAAAATATTACAATAATGGAGAGTTTTTTTACTTTCACATATACTGTTTTGATGGTTTATTGAGATATGAGTAGGTTATTTTTTTTCAAGGTAAATCTATATGAGAAACCCCTAAAATTATTTCTAATAATGATGTCACATGGTATGTTATTTATAGAAATAATTTATAACCTTTGTTAAATATATATTGATTTGTAAATTTATTTATCCCAATTAGACATATGATGGACTCAATAAAGGCTCTTTTTAAGGAAAATTATGACAAACCATGTCTTTATTACACATTTATTCACAATTTATTACATAAAAGTACACATAATACGACCTGAAATATTTGTTGAGTCAATAAGGTTTTCCTTATGACTTTTCCATCCCTTCATACTTGGGGGAGATTGTTAAGTCATTAAGGCTTTCCTTATGACTTTACCATTTCTCTTGTTTTGAAAATCACAAACACCTTATCTCAAGGAAAATCTAGTTTTTACCCTATGTTTCACTTCTATAAGGAAAAATTTCTTTCCCCAAATAAATTCATCCTTACAATGTTTTATTGTCCGTATCATAATTTTTCTAAGTGTAAAATTCAGTTTGAAACCAAAACCTCAGAATCCTATAAATACCTAGATATGAAGCATTCTGTTTTAGAATTCGAATTCTCAAAATTATGGTTACGAACTCCTCTGAGTTCTGACTCTGAATTCTAATTATGAATTCTGGATACAAACTCTTCTGAGTTTTGACTCTGAATTCTAATTACGAATTCTGGATACGAACACTTCTGAGTTCTAACTTCGAATTCTGATTACGAATTATGGATACTAACTCTTCTGAGTTCTGACTCTGAATTCCGAATACGAATTCTTGTTATGAACTTGTCTGAGTTCTAAATCTGAGTTCTCTGAATACAGACTAAGAACTCTTATGAGTTCTGAATCCGAATTCTCATGAACTCTGACTCTGAACTTTGTGAGTTCGTGTTCCGAATTCTTATGAATCTAGATTCCGAATTCCTTGAAATTCAGACTCCAGAATTCAATAGAGTTCAGGTTCCAAATTCCTAGTAAACAGAATCCGAATATCCTATATTATAGACTCTGAATTAAATTTTTTGTTAGACTCCTAACTTTCACTTTCTTACACTTTGAATATTGGATTTATAGTTATGTAACCGTATTTTTCTTACACTTGTTTTGTTATAAAATGATGTCGTGCTTTCAGTTACTAACTAACCGTTGTTTGAGTGACACGTGTATAGGTCCCTCCTAAATTCAAGGAAAAATATAACCATTGGAGGATGGAGCTGACCGTTGAAGCTGTGCCTATAAATAGGAGCTCATTTGAAAGAGCTCAAAACTTTTTTGAACAAGTTGATCAATCTAGAGATTACATGCTGCTGAAGTGATTTCTAGAGAGAGAGGCTTTATTACTTAGTGAATACTGAACTTATCGTTCAGATTTTCTTTGTGAGATTCCGATTGTAGCTGTGTACAATCTAGGGCTTCCAGGGATAGGAAGACAGATGTGCCAACTACCTTGAAGTTGAGGGCTTCCTTGCTGAGGAAGACAGAGGTGCTGACTACCTTGAAGTTGAGGGATTGCGGGGATAGAAAGATAGACTCTGATCTTCGTATCGAGGGCTTACCTTGGTGTTGGTAAGACAAAATTTCATGAAAGTATAAATCAAGGGACCTTTTTCCAAGGCTATTGGATACCCTTATCTTTGGGTTAAAAGAGTTAATAATTGTTATTTTTAGTATTTCTATTTTGATTTCTACTGTACTTTTTGTTATTGAGGAAAGTATAATCTTCTTATACTTCCTTAGACTTGTACTATGATTATATAGGAATATATACACTTTAAGGAAGAATCTTAGTTGTTGTAAACTTTTGTTTAGTTTCATTTCCGGAATCACTTTTCTGGAATCAATCAAGTTATTAGAACTTAAAGATGTTGTGAATTTTGGTTACACAAAATTTCCTTAGGGATTTTTAAAGTATAAAATTCACCCCCCTCTTGTATTTGAGCATCTCATTTTTACATATTCGATCCAAAAATTGGTATCAAAGGAGGTGAACTATGAATTAATCTCACGATTAGATTCAGAAGAGAATTATTCTTCTTCTTATTTTTTAGAATCAGTTTTTCGGACTCGTATATTTCGGATTCATTTTTACTTAGAGATACTCTTGTTCTATTTTTTCTTACTTTGGAATATTTTCATTTTTTACAACTTTTTCTATTAACAAGTTTTGTGTGGAAATAATTTTCTTAAAGACGGAAGGAATCAATGTTGGTTCCATAGACAATCTCAATCCAATTAAACCACCTATCTTTGATTGAAATGATTATGAATGTTGGAGAGATCGAATGAAGACTTTCGTTATCAATACTGGTGTTGATAACTTTGTTATGCTTACTGGAGGATTTAAAATACCTAACAAATAAGTTAGTACCTTTACCAATCAAGAAAAGAATTAATATAAACTAAATTATAAGGTACGCAATACTTTACTTTGTTCTATGACTAGAAACATATGTAGCCAAATTTCATCTTGTGAAGCAGCAAATTATATTTGGAAGAAACTTGAAGTTACCAACTTTGGAACTTCCAAAGTAATTGAAACTAGAAGATCTATGATTAGAGCTAAATACCATGGCTTTAACTTTCCTTATGGAGAACCCATATGTAAGGTGAAACAAAGATTCATGAATATTGTGAATAGTTTACAATCCATGGGTGATAATGGATTAGATGATTAAGCTCTTGTTGATAAGATCATAGACATCATGCCTAATGAGTGGGAATCCAAGAGGACTGATATTGATGAGAATACAAAGGTTACTCATATTTCTTTAGATGAACTGTTTGGAACTCTTCTTTAGCATGAGACTATAATGAAGAGAGATTCTGATAATGTTAAGAAGAAGAATGGGAATGGAAGTGTTGCTTTTACTACAACTTCTAATCATATGAAATCTAAGACTCCTGAGGAAGTTACTAGATCCAAATCTAAGAAAATTGTTATCCAATCCGAATCTAGTGGAAGTGAATCCTAAGAAAATGAATTAGAAAATCTTGGTCGAATAATGAACAAGATAGCTGGAAAGAGGAACTTTTAGTCCAGATATAAGAAAAAGGAAAGGAAAGATAAGAAAGATTCAGAAGTTACATGTTATGAATGCAAGAGAGTTGGACACATAAGACCTGATTGTCCTATGATTAAGAAAAAAGAAACAAAGGAAAAGCATTCTGAAAAAAACCGAAAGAAGTATTACAAGGCCAAAGCCAAAAAGTATTGAAAGCTAATGACACATGGAGTGCCATTGGTGGAGACTCTTCAGATGAATCTTCAGAATATGAATCTTCTGGACAGAAGAATCTTGGTCTAATAGCCGGACTACCTATTGAAAATCATTGTTTATGGATAAGGTACACAATGCTGAATCGATGACCAATGTTTCTCTAAATGAAAAGTATATTAATGATAAATATTATAACTCTTCGGATGAATAATCTTCTTCTGATGAAGATAATACTTTACCTACCTATGAAGAAGTTTCTAGGTTTTCCAAACTTCATGAGATTGAGAATTCAAAACTCATGAAAAAGCTTGATAAGGAAAATTCTTGGAATACTATTCTTACTAAGTAAATATCAGATCTTTCTAAATATATTGATAAGAAAAATGATGATTTTAAAAGTATTTCAAAAAATTTTGAGGAAGTAAATTCTGAGAAGGATAATCTTTATAAATATCTAGAAAATGTAATTTCTAAGAAAAGTGTTTTCAAGCCCAACTCTAGTTCAAAATCAATTTTTTTTTAAGACAAGAACTTGGTTATCAAACTCAAATCTGAAATACTTTCCTTGAGGAAGTGTTTTTCAAACTTTCCCTTAGGTAAGGAAAATTTTGATAAAATGTATTCTCAAATCTGACCTCTAAGGAATAGTTCTGGTTTTGGTTATACTAGTTCTAAACCAATTTTTAGTAATAATTACTTTGTTCCTCAAAGTCATAATTTTTGCACTAAGTGTCAGTGTGGTGGACATTGGGCAAATAATTGTTCTCTAAACAAAACCCAGTCTTTAGGATTTCATAAATCCCATTTTTCTAAGAAGATGTGGGTGCCTAAAATTTTACTTTCTGAAATTTCCAGATCCAAGAAAGTTTGGATTCCAAAAGTTTAACTCTTTTGTTTTCAGAAAAATAGAGAAGGTACAAACAACAATACATGGTACATGGATAGTGGATGTTCCCGACATATGACTAGTAACAAAAACTATTTTGAAAATATTATCAAGATGAAAGAAGGAAAAGTAACTTTCAGAGATAATGCTCAGGGAGAAATTATAGGTATAGGTAGCATCGTTATTCTTGGAAGAAATTTGATTTCAAATGTTTTATTTGTTAAAGGTATTAAGCACAAACTCATTAGCATAAGCCAATTATGTGATGAAGGCTACCTTGTTAATTTTAGGAATGACAAGTGCTTAGTAAACAATTCCAAGGAAGAGTTTATTCTTTCTGCCCACATGCAAGAGAATGTATACACACTAAACTTAGAAGACCTTAGGATCCAATATCTACCTTTCCTTAGTGCAATGGAAGATCATTATTGGTTGTGGAATAAAAGGTTAGAACACTGTAATCTTAGGAACTTTTGAAAACTTTCAAAGAAAATATTAGTTAAAGATCTACCAGAGCTTATATTTGATTCTTCAAATTTTTTTGACCCTTGTCAATATGGCAAGCAACATAAATTGAGTTTTAAATCCTTCGGTGAAGTTTCAACTACTAATGATTTACAGCTAGTGCATATGGATCTTTTTGGTCCAACACAAACTGGAAGCATTGGAGGCAAGTACTATGTATTTGTTCTAGTTGATGACTATACTAGATTTACATGGGTATATTTTCTAGCAAAGAAGTCTAAAGATTTTTCATATTTCAAAAGTTTTAGAGTCCAAGTTAAAAATGAGAAAAACATTCCATTGAAAACTATTTATAGTGATCATGGAGGAGAATTTCAAAATTCTGATTTTGAAACTTTTTGTAGTAGAAAGGCATTACTCATAACTTCTCATCACCCAGAACACCTCAAAAAAATAGTGTTGTTGAAAGAAGAAATAGAATTCTTCAAGAGATAACTAGAACCATGTTGAGTGAGTATTCTGTAGCCAAAATTTTTTGGGTTGAAGCTGTAAGTACTGATTATTATACTATAAATCAAGTTTTGATTAGACCTTTTCTTAATAAAACTCTTTATGAGTTATGAAATGGTAGAAAACCTAGACTTTCCTACTTTAAGGTTTTTGGTTTCAAGGTATTCATTAGGAATACTAAATACAATCTTCATAAATTCGCACTAAAATATTATGAAGGAATTTTATTAGGATACTACACAACTTCTAAGGCATATAGAGTTTTCAATAAAAAAACTTGTACTGTTTAAGAGATAGTACATGTTAAATTTGATGAAACTGGTCCTTTTGTTTTTAAACAACCCCAACCTACATATTCAGATATGTTTTCAAAAACTGATTATCAACCCTTGTTAGAATATCATTCTGATAAGGAAAATGTCCAAGAAGATACTTCTGAAACATTTACCCCAGAAGATTTCCCACCCTATGATGATGAACAAGTTTTGAAAAACCCAAATCAGTCATTTCTTAAGAATCATCCTTGTAATAGTATCATTGGTGATGTGAATAAACCTGCAAGTACTAGAAGTTCCTTAAGAAATGAAGTAGAACATCTAGCATTTATTTCCCAATTAGAGCCAAAAAGCACTAATGAAGCTTTAGGTGATGATGACTGGATTAAATCTATACAAGATGAGCTAAATGAATTTGAAAGGAATAAAGTCTGGACCTTGGTTAAAAGACCTAAGGAAACTTCTGTTATTGGAGTAAAATGGGTCTTCAAAAATAAGTGTGATGAAAATGGAATCATTGTAAGAAATAAAGTTAGATTAGTTGCTAAAGGCTATAATCAACAAGAAGGAATAGAATATGAATAAAACTATGCTTCAGTAGCTAGACTTGAATCTATTCGTATTTTACTTTCCTTTGCAGCATTCATCAATTTCAAACTTTTTAAAATGGATGTGAAATGTTCTTTCCTTAATAGTTATGTTCAAGAGGAAGTTTTTGTTGAACAACCTCCTGGTTTTGAAGATACAAAACATCCTGATCATATTTTTAGACTTACCAAAGCTTTGTATGGTCTTAAACAAGCCCCTCAAGCATGGTATGACAAAATTACATGATTTTTGCTTCAAAATAATTATGTTAAGGGAAGTGCAGATCCAACCCTTTTTATAAATAAAGATAAGAAAAATGTTTTGATTGTTTAAATTTATGTTGATGAGATTATATTGGGTTCAACTCAACAATCTTTAACCGATTCCTTTGTGAATCTAATGAAATCTGAGATTGAAATGAGTATGATGGGTGAGTTAAAATTTTTCCTTGGTTTTCAAATTTCTCAAAAACCAGAAGGAATCTATATATCCCAACACAAGTATATTAAATATCTTCTTAAAAAGAATGGATATTACAACAATAAGAGTATAAGTACTCAAATTGGTACCTCAAATACACTTGATCTTGATGAAGGTGGGAAACTATTAGATCAAACATCTTTTAGAGGTATGATATGAAGTTTACTTTACTTGACAGCTAGTCATCCAGAATTAATGTTTTTAGTATTCTTATGTGAAAGATATCAATACAATCCTAAGGAATCTCATTCAAAGGCAGTGAAAAGAATTTTTTGCTACTCAAAGGGAACCATGGATTTAGGACTCTTTTATACTTCTGGAAATAATTTTTTTTAAATTTTTTTCGGATGCTGACTTTGGTGGATGTAGAATGGATAGAAAGAGTACATCTAGAACTTGTAATTTCTTAGGAGATTCATTAGTTTCTTGGTCATGCAAGAAGCAACACTTAGTATCACTTTCCATTGTTGAAGATGAATATGTAGCACCTGTAAGTTGTTGTTCTCAAGTGTTGTGGATGCAACACACAATCACTAACTATGGTATGAGTTTTACCAAAACACAAATTTTGTGTGATAATACAAGTGCCATTGACCTTAGTAAAAACCCTGCACATCACTCTCGTGCAAATAAAATAGATATTAGACATAACTTTCTTAGGGATCACACATAAAAAGGAGATATCATTTTTCAATTTATCGGAATGCAAGATCAACTTGCTGATATTTTCTCAAAATCTTTACCCTTCGATAGATTTGAATACATTAAACAGAAGTTAGGAATGATAACTGTAAGGTAATCCTCCTTATTAAATTTTTTTTGAACAAATCTCCTTACAGTAATAAAATCTTTTTCATAGGGGGAGTACATATGTTAATGAAGTTTTTCATATTTTTTGTAATGAAGTTTTTCATATTTTTTGTAATGAAGTTTTTCATATTTTTCATAATAAAGTTTTTCATACTTTTCATAATGAAGTTTTTCATGTTTTTTGTAATGAAGTTTTTCATGTTTTTCATAATGAAGTTTTTCATGTTTTTCGTAACAAAGTTTTTCATGTTTTTCGTAATGAAGTTTTTCATGTTTTTCGTAATGTAGTTTTTCATGTTTTTTATAATGAAGTTTTTCATGTTTTTCGTAATGAAGTTTTTCATGTTTTTTGTAATGAAGTTTTTCATGTTTTTCGTAATGAAGTTTTTCATGTTTTTTGTAATGAAGTTTTTTATATTTTTTATAATGAAGTTTTTCATGTTTTTTCATAATGAAGTTTTTCGTACTTGAAATTTTTTGTAATGAAGCTTTTTATACTTGAGGTTTTCATAATAAAGATTTTTGTAATGAAAATATGCATTGTTTCTGTACTCAAGTTTTTCTGAATCTAGAGTTCTTCAAGAAGAATTTTCCTCAATATGAATAATCTTCCTATTAATCCGGAAGGTATGACTCTTTCTTGAGTTTTCATAATCACCTTTTACTTGTTGATAGTTTCCTTTGTTTTTAAAATTTTTTGGATTCTAGTTTCCTTAAATCCGAATGTTTTCCTTTAAAAACCTCAAAAGATCAGATTCAACCAAATTTTCCTTGCGGCTATCTTTTTAACCGTCAGATCTGATCCGAAGAATTCTCAGCCATTGGATTGAAATGGGAAGATGAACCGTCGCTTCAACGCCTATAAAAATGGACCCCTGATGGTTGTCCCACATCGATTCTCAAGACTTTTCATGTAGAAGCTCTTCCCCTCTACAAAATCCCGTTCCGAACTTTTCAGAGGTGCTCAATTCTGAATGTCTGGTGAAGTTCCTTCTCAAGAAATGTCTAATGTCAAGCCGATTGTGGAGTGGAAGATATACAGGGAGAGGTTGGTTCATCTGAACTTTTTCAATAAGTATGACTCTATTATTTCAGAGAATATCATGCTTAATGGATGGGAGAGTGTATCCATATCGAAGCCAGGAGCTCAATATGTTGTGTATCCGGATTTGCTGATAGAGTTTTATGAGTCAGCTTGTTTCTTTAAGGAAGATGGTAAAGAAAAATTTTCCTTCAAGAGTTATGGAAAAACACATAAACTTTCTTACACCAAGGCTGGTAGCTTGGTAGGGTTATCTTATGAAGGGTAAGCTGAGTTTTGTTCCCACAAATTACCAGATGTGCAAGGAAGTTTCATAAAGGTGAAGGCTATGCAAAGTCCTGGACTTACAGATGTCAAGACCGCAAATATTTCTCACTTGTCTACCAACAATTGGATCCTAGAGTTATGGGTTCATGGTATTATTGTACCGAGAAAGGGTGACAAGGACACTCATAAGAAAAGTGATATTTATATCTTAGACTTTTTTGTAAATCTAAGGAAAATCAATCTGATGAAGCATATTCTCATTACGACAGAGAATATCAAGAATGGGAATCTGAGAGCACAAATAATCATGTATCCTGCCCTACTCTCCAAATTGATAGTTCGTTGCCTTGAATATTTCAATATCCCTTGCAGTTCCAAGCCGAGGAATTGCAAAGTAATGCTAATCAGCGATGATACCCTCAAGAGGATGAAAGATGGTTTTTCTAAGGAGTGAGGAGAGTTTTATGATCTACCAGAGGATGAAGTAGAAGTTGTTCCGAAAAATGATGAAGAGGCTGAACTATCAAAGAAAGCTGGAGAGAAGAGGAAACTAAAGGAAGTGGAAGAAACAGAGAAAACCCATAAGGCCAAAGAAACCGAATACCCACCTCCAAAGCTCAAGAAACATAAGGCCTATCTGGATGAGGTAGTTTCCAAATGGAGGGAGGATAAAAAGAATCATAAGGAAGGGGAGCCATAGTTTGGCCTAGACCCTATAGAGGACAAAGAATTGAAAGAGAAAGATTCTGATGAGATGGAGAAATAGGCCAAAGAGAAGAAGCTTAAGAAAAAGATGTCTGAGGCAGAGATTGTGCAATCTATTTTGAAGGCTACTAAAGCTGCATCCGAGAACATTCCTGTACTGAAAACTTTCTTAGTCGAACCATTACCTGAGACACCAGAAAAGAAGTTCATGTCTCCGGAAAAAGTTTGAGAGAAGGTTTCTGAATAGATAGAAGCTGTAGAACAAGTTTAAGAAAAGTAATAAATTAGTATTAGCACTAATGATCTGATTAAGGAAGTTGAAGATTATCATGGGAAAGAAAGTGATTCTGAAAAATTGTCAATACAGACTTCTCAAGCCGGATCTTCAAAAATTTCTACCCCTGGAGTTGATGATAAGGCTGAAGAGGAATCAAAAAAATTATCAGAGGAAGAAATATATAATCACCATTTAATTCATCCTGATGATATTGAGGCTAGAGCTAAAAAGGAAAAAATTGATGAAGACGGGATTGCTCGGTTGTCTGAGAGTGAGCATGAGTCTCCAAATGAAGAAGATATTCTGAAAACCAACAAGGGGAAATAAGTGGTTGTTGACACACCAACCAAAATTTCTTTAAGAAAGAAGGAAGCTAGAGGATCTTCTAAGAAGAATTTGGATGAGCTAGAGGAAGAACCATCACCAACCAAAGTGTCAGACTCAGAGTCATTATCTCTAGGACATGATTTTGTCATTCAGTCCTTGAAGAAGCTAGTGGACACCATTCTGATCTTTCTAACAATTGACTCTAGATGCCAGGTGCTCCAGCATAGCATGAATCAGAAATCAGACTCTGTATCCATGGTGATGGATAAGTGTGTAAAGATTGAGGCCGAACACAAGAATTTCCTTATCAACTATGAAGCCCACAGAAAATATTTCAAGAAAATGGTGAGCTGGTCGAAGAATGTATTTGAAGATTTGAGAGAGATTGATGACTTTAAAAATGATGTTAAGGAATCTTTTGATACTCAAGACAGAAAAATAAAAAATCTTACAAATAGATTTGAGGAAAAGCTAAATATTGAACAGAATTATCGGATTCAGGATGTCAAAGATCTGAATGGGAAGTTGAACTATACTATCCAAAGTTGGAAAATAGAAAGGAATCTCCAGATTGAGCTTGATGAAAAGTTATTGAAGCAATATGACCTATTGAAGGCTCAAGAAGAAGCTCTGAAGTCTTAATATGATAGAATCAAAGCTTTAGAAAAGAAATCAGAGGAGGATCACAAGGAACTGAAGAAGCTGAAAACCATCGTGAAGTAGCTGATACCCAAGGAAAAAGAAGAAAAATAGATCCAAATCTGATCTTTTGTTCTATATGTTTTTCCTTGTACAAATTCCTCCAACCTTAATGAAATTGTGGTTGCTTTTTTTTGGATGTTTGTACTAATATTTCAGGTATAATATTTTTTTCCATTCCCTCAAACTCTTTTTGAAAATCACAAAGGGGGATAAAATAAAAAGAATTCCAAGTAAAGAAGAAATATCCCTAAATAAGGGGGAGTTTATCTAAGGTGGAGTTCTCATTATGAAGATTTCCATACTCAAGTTAATGAAAATTCTCATTCCGGAAATCTATAATACGATCCTTACTGTTCCAAATCCTAAGGGGGATTTATTCTTATTAATCCTTTCCAATGTAAAAAGGGAGATAAGTTTTATTTACAAAGTCTAATTTTTTTTCTAAGTCCTTTTATTCTTTTTCGTAAGGATGTTTGTGCTTTCCAAAAAGGGGGAGATTGTTAAGTCATTAAGGCTTTCCTTATGACTTTTCTATTCCTTCATACATGTGGGAGATTGTTAAGTCATTAAGGCTTTCCTTATGACTTTACCATTTATCTTGTTTTGAAAATCACAAACACCTTATCTCAAGGAAAATATATTTTTTACCTTATGTTTCACTTATATAAGGAAAAATTTCCTTCCCCAAGGAAATTTATCCTTACCATGTTTTATTGTACGTATCATAATTTTTCTAAGTGTAGAATTTGGTTTGAAACCAAAACCTCATAATCCTATAAATACTTAGATATGAAGCATTCTGTTTTAGAATCCAAATTCTCAGAATTATAGTTACGAACTCTTCTGAGTTCTGACTCCGAATTCTAATTATGAATTCTGGATACGAACTCTTCTGAGTTCTGACTCCGCATTCTGATTACGAATTCTGGATACAAACACTTCTGAGTTCTGACTCCGAATTCTGATTATGAATTCTGGATACGAACTCTTCTGAGTTCTGACTCCGAATTCCAAATACAAATTCTGGTTACGAACTTGTCTGAGTTCTGACTCTGATTTCTCTGAATACAGACTCCAAACTCTTATGAGTTCTGACTCTTAATTCTCATGAACTATGGCTCCGATCTTTGTGAGTTTAGGTTCCTAATTCTTGTGAATCTAGATTCTGAATTTCCTTGAAATTTAGACTCTGAAATTCTATAGAGTTCAAGTTCTGAATTCATAGTAAATAGAATCTAAATATCCTATATTATAGACTCCGAATTAAATTTTTGGTTAGAATCTGAACTTTCACTTGCTTACACTTTGAATATTGTATTTCTAGTTATGTAACCATATTTTTATTACACTTGTTTTGTTATAAAATGATGGCGTGCTTTCAGTTACAAACTAACCATTGTTTGAGTGACATGTGTACAGGTCCCTCCAAAATTCAAGGAAAAATATGACCATTGGAGGAGGGAGCCGACCATTGAAGCCATTCCTATAAATAGGATCTCATTTAAAAGAGCTCACAACTTTTGAGAACAAGTTTATCAATATAGAGATTACATGCTGCTGAAGTGATTTATAGAGAGAGGGGCTTTATTTCTTAGTGCGTACTAAACATCTCATTCAGATTTGCTTTGTGCGATTCTGATTGTTGTTGTGTACAATCGAGGGCTTCCGGGGATAGGAAGACAGAGGTGCCTACTACCTTGAAGTTGAGGGCTTACATGTTGAGGAAGATAGAGGTGCCGACTACCCAGAAGTTGAGGGATTGCGGGGATAGAAAGACAAACTCCGATCTTCATATCGAGGGCTTACCCTGGTGTGGATAAAATAGACTTTCTTGAAAGTATAAATCAAGGGAACTTTATCCAAGGTTGTTGGATACCCTTCTCTTTGGGTTAAAAGAGTTACTACTTGTTATTTGTAGTATTTCTATTTTGATTTCTGATGTACTTTTAGTTGTTTAGGAAAGTATAATCTTCTTATACTTCCTTATACTTTTACTCTGATTATATAGGATTCTATATGCTTTAAGGTAGAATCTTAGTTGTTGTAATGTTTTGTTAAGTTTCATTTCCGAAATTAATTTTCTGGAATCAAGCAAGTTATTAGCACTTAGAGGTGTTGTGAATTTTGGTTACGCAAAATTTCCTTATGGATTTTTTAAAGTATACAATTCACCACCTCTTGCATTTGAGCATCTCATTTTTACATATTCGATCTAACAATATTTACTAGTCTACTGTCCTTTTGTAATTAGTTACAATACATAACTACTTAAAATAGGGGTTACATAACAATTATTTAAAAATTATTTAATATTATATTAATATTACATCATACATAAAACTGTATGGGACAAACTAGGCACATACATAAGAAAGGGGTCACTAACAGCCCACAGGGTGCCGTTAATTTCTTATAGGGCTAAACAAATTTAATAATATATAAAACTTAGAAAACCCAAAAAAATATTCCACTTGGCATGTACGAGTTTCAAACCCACAAGGTTGATTCATATGTTTCAAATAAATTAATGAAATTGAAAATGAAATTTTTTGATTGTTTGAAAAATTAAAGAATGTGCATCTAGTATTGGGGTTGGTATCAAGAGAGAAACATTCCAGGATTAGTGATTTCAGGTTCATGTGTTAGGGATTCAATTGAAAATGGATTCATTCTTGTTTGATATCAGAATTAGATCAGTAGGGATCCTTGGTCTGTGTACCCTACACTAATCATGTCATTTCATTATTGGAATGGTCATCTACAAGGTGCAATCTCAAAACTAGGAAACCCAAACCCCTATTCAAACATAACTACCCTATATTTCATAATGGGAATCAAATAAATGGTCCAATTAATTGATAAAATTAAATAATACTCTTAAAATAACAATAAATGGTCATGAAATCACAAAAAAAGAAGATTATAATTGATAAATTGAGTTAAAATAATCCAATACAAGAATATAAAATTGAAATAATCCCTAAGAAGCACGTCCCCTATAATTATGTCACCTAATATCATGAAAATAACTTTCTCATGCTCAGCATAATAAAAATGAGCATCATGGATACCCGAGGAAGAATGGTGGTAAATAATAGTGGTGAAGTAGGGATCTAGATCGATGTGTGTTGCTCCAGCAGTCATCTGTCGGCTCCCACAGTCTTGGACATCTGCTATTACGTGGATGAGGGGGAATTTTTATAAGAATCCCACCAGAACACTCAACTTTGTATCATTTATTTTTCATATTTTAGAAGGTTTCATGACATTTAAATTTTACATGTCATATAATCTCTTTAATTTTATAAGAGTTAAAAGATGCCATGAATTTCATTGTAAGTCAAACTTGATTAATTCATGTCATGTAAATGAAATACAAGATGTGTAAATGTTTTGATCTAATTTTCATTCTCCATTGCATCCTCAAAAATATATTGTCACACTTCGAATATTTTAGCTTCAATATATCACCTCTTTTTGTTACTTTTTCAAAATTCATTATTTCGTTCCATCAAACATAAAACACACCAAACAATCCCGATATTGGAAATATTAATCAATTAAATCACACAAATCACAACATTTAAATGCCCTAAAATACATGCATGAAATATTAATATCAGTGAGATATAAATCCCATTAAAGTAATAATAAAAACATAAAATGAAGAATGTATTACAAGTTATAATATAGGCATATCAATGGCATATAAAAGGGGTGAAAATCATAAACATGAACAATGATGAATGATATAACAAGATAACATAATGGAAACGTGGGAATGTGGAAACAACTTTAGACATGAAATATTAAGAATATGTAAAGGTTAACCACCATGACAACATAACATAATGTGCATAGGATAACCTCCCACACACAATACATGGCTTATCATGAGACTAAAACAATACCCAATGCATTGAAGCATTATCTGGGTGCACTCATCATAAACATATCATTTACATGAAAAAGTGTTCCATATAGATCATATAATATAAGAACACATTTCACCAAATTAAATCCAAATATAATGGAATGTGGATAAAATACATGTAATTATACAATAAAATATGTATAAATATGTAAATGTGAAAACACATGATAGGAAATGGTTACAGGTATTCACTAAAAAAATGTTTATCATAGAAAATCATAGTGAAATTTAGGCATCATAACAGGGGAACATAAATGTTCATGGGAGGGATAAATTAGAGTGAAAGTGGTCTATAATCATTTATAAATCACAATATATGTAAGGGGGGTATTGAAGAACATATCCCATCATTATTAATTGGATATAAAATGCATAAGATAATTAAGATTCTTGAATAACAAGGAGAAGGTGAGTATTTGAGCATAGTAGAAGCTTAGGTAAACACTATAATAAGAGGGGATAAATGATCTCTCATTGTTAGGAAATAAATTTTAAAGTAGAAGTATCTTTGTAATTTTATTAAAACCTAACCAATTAATATTAACAATGATAAATATAATAGAAGTTCTTGAATTGAAAAGAAGAGGGAGTGGTTCCTCACTTATAGTACAAAAAATCGCAGGATACTTTCAATAATATAATAGGTGTACATAAAGCTTCATAGGAGGGATTAATGAGATTAAAATAGGTCTATCATAATTTATAAATCATTTTTTAAGTATGGTATTTAAGGAAGGTTATATCCCAAAAATATAATTTGGAGATAAAATACATAATATAATGAAGATACTTGAATAAAGTGGCTAAGGGGAGGATCCCTTACCATGAAAGGGTGATTCTAAAAGCTTGGGAGGAGAATATTGAGATCTTGGGGGAATATTAGGAGGAATATAGAGATGGGTGGGTAAATTAATAATGAGATACAAGTTTTTTAGTGAATATTAATGATATTTTGGGTGGTTTTATATTGGAAAAGAGAGGGGAGTTCTTTATTCATTCCCAAACATAGGTTTTGGGCTCTATATAATAAAGTAATCAAAACCACAAAAATTAACATGGTTTTTACCATTTTTTATTCCAAATAGGAGTTTTTTAAATTATTTTATAACTAAAAATGCAAAAATTATTAAAATATTACCCTTAGTGATGTGGAAGTGAGTCATTTTCTTTAGGAAATTATTTTGAAACCATAAAATATAATATAGTTTTTGAAGGATTCATAAAGGCTTTATAAAATTAGTCAAATAAAAAAAACATTAAATTAAAGGGTAAAAATATATTTTTTCCTTTATACTTTTATATAATTTATTACATAACTTTTGGGTCATTATGATGTCATTATACACATAGTATATTTATATCGTATTAAATTTCTACCCGAAAATTTGACTATCTTATAAAATTATAAAAAATTAACCCTTGGATAATTTTGACATGCTGATTAAAAGGATAATATTTTTTTATCAAAACTATTTTCTAAATATATTAATTTTTACTTTTAAAAATGAATCTACATTTATTGAGAACTGTTGGGTTTTTGGCAATAACAATTTTCAAACCATTATAGAAGTTACATTTAAAATCGTAAAAATTATATTATCATTATCATTAAATAATAATAATTTAATAATTAAATTGCATCAATATATTATTTATTTTAAAAATCCATTAATTCTTGAAAATATATGTCTTATTTGAAATTTCATTTTACCCAAAAACATAACTTGTATCTTATTGTATAAAAAAATTCATTAATAAAGTAACAATAATAAGAAAAAAAATATTAATTATTCTATACAATATACATATTCTTATTATTATGTTCATGCTAAATATCCCTTTATTTCACTATCAAATTCCCTAAGGGTAAGGTGTGTGACTATTATACTTTCATGGGGTGATTCAGAGTACATGGTTTGGGTATGATCTCAATAGGGTTGAAATTCTATCATAAATAGTTTCTCTCAAGAATTAGTTGTTGTATCTTAGCTTGGGATTGGTTAAGAGAAAATCCCAGTGATGTTACTTCCATTAGAAGCTCTAATCAATGGGATTCATAGGATACGATCCTACTGGTTGAGGCCATCACTTCCTTTTTCTGTGTCAATTTGATTTTTCATAATCCTTTATTTATACAAATCATATGACCATAGTTCAATAGCTATATTATCAATGGTTATGAT
Organism: Viscum album; assembly: GCA_963277665.1. Classification (NCBI taxonomy): domain Eukaryota; kingdom Viridiplantae; phylum Streptophyta; class Magnoliopsida; order Santalales; family Viscaceae; genus Viscum; species Viscum album. The sequence goes on along the minus strand of OY728123.1, from coordinate 277,945,551 downwards.
TCTTAATGGTCTTTTAAAGCTGATAGGATATAATTAAACCAAGTACATGCATGTTTTTTCCCTAAAAACATAATACTTTATAATACATTTAATTAAATCACAATGATAATTTTATCTATAAGAGTCAGGGTCATTATATTATTCCCCCTTAAAAAATTTAACGCTTGAAATTTTCTTTTCACACAGTAAAATAGTTGAGGGTAATTCAGTTTCATCACATCCTCTGGTTCCCATATTTCTTCTTTAAACTTTTGGTTTCTCAATAGAACTTTGGCTATGTAAATTGTATTCTTTTGTAGAACTTTATCTCTACAATATATAAACTTCACTAGATTCTCCTTATATGATAGATCATTCTTTAATGGACCGACCTCTATATTGAGTACATGTGAGGCGTATGTTATGTACTTACTCAAGAGGGATACCTAGAATACATCATGTACTTTAGATATGATAGGTGGAGTTCTAGTTGATCGTACACCGATCAAATGAAATCAAGGATGTCAAAGGGACTAATGTATCTTGGACTATGCTTTCCCTTCTTTCCAAATAACATGAATTTCTTCTATAGAGATTTTTAGAGGAATACCTTATATCTAACATCAAACTCTAGGTCTCATTGACCATTATCATCATAGCTATTTTTTCAACTCAATGCCTCCTTGATGTGTTATTGAATTGTCTTGAGATTTTCCTCCATTTATTCGACCATTTTAGGACCGAGTAGTTTCTATTCCCTAATTTCATCCCAACATGCTAGTGTTATGCACCTCTTCCCATAAAGGATATCATAGGGACCCATTTGGATTTTGGAGTGTAAATAATTATTTTATGAGAACTAATCCATAGGAATATATTGATCCCATCCTACTTTTAAGCCAATTTATCTTTCTCTCAACATGTTCATGGGTGTCTAGATAGTTTGCACAGATTGGAAATCAGTTTGAGGGTGATAAGTTTTCCAAAAGTTCAACTTCGTATTTAGATTATATTGGAGACTCTTCTAGAACATATAGGTAAATCTTGGATCTTGGTCATATACAATCAATAGTGGTGTTCTATGAAGTCTCAAAACATATCTAATGTATATCCTTGCAAGTTGATTGAGTGAGAAGTCATCTTGGATTTCAGTGAAGTGTGAATAATTTCTATGATGATCCACCACAACGTATATAACATTATTTCCTATTAATGCCTTCATAATACTAGGGAAAAATCCCATGGTTATGTTTTCCCATTTACATGTAATTATGGGAAATGGTTGGATAAACACCTTGGATTTTTCCTTTCATCCTTCACATTTTTATATACAATACACCTTGATGTATATTTTTTGATCTCCTTCTTCATATTGTTCCAAAAATAGTTCTCTCAGAGATCCTGAAACATATTTCTACTCCCTAGATGGATGGAGAAGTTCAAGTTATGTGCATTATCCAACAACTCATTATTTAACTAAAAATTTTATGGTACACATAGTATTGAACCAAATCTTACAAATCCTTCTTCATTAATTTTGAACTCTGAGAATTTAACTTTTCATATATCTTCCACCTTCTTCTTAATTTCCACATAATCTCTTTGAGAATACTTTATCTTCTATAAAAGGTATGTTTGAGCAGTCATCTGTGAAAGGATTGATTATGTTCCTTCCTTTATGATTCCCTTTCTATATTTTTTAATTTTAATATGATCAGATCCTTATAAATTCTCATAAATGATAAAACTGTTGGATCCTTTATACTTAGAGAATCTACCACTTTTTTTTATTTCCCGAGATGGTAGTGGATTGAGAAGTCATAGTTCTTAATCATCTCTAATCATCTTTATTGGTAAATATTTATCTCTTTCTATGTGGATATATACTTGAGTCTATTTTGATGCATATATATTTAAAATTTATCCCAAAAGAGATAATTCCAACATATTTTCAATATAAAGATCAATACACCTAACTATATATAAGGCATTGGGTTATTCTATTCATGAAAATTAAATTTACATGAGGCATAGGCTATCACTTTTTCATTCTCTATTAACACACAACCCAATCCCTTCTTTGTAGCATCACTTTATACCACTAAAAAATTCCCACTTGTTGGTATGGTAAGTACAGGTGTAGTGATATGAATTGTTTTCAAATAATTTAATCCCACTTCACATTAATTATTCTAAACAAACATGAATCCCTTCTGAGTTATTTTGGTTAGAGGGTTTGACAATAGTGATACATTTCTCACAAATAATTTATTGTACCCAACTAATCCATAGAATATATAGATTTATATCATAGATACATACCTCATCCATCCTTCAATTGATTCTATCTTTGAAGGTTCCACAAATATCACATTTATTATGATAATATTCCCTAATAATGAGACTTACTTCAACCAGAACTCTAATTTTTTGTACTTTGCATAAATATTCTCCTTTTGTATGATCTTTAGCATAATGATCAGACTCTCCTCATGACACTCCTTAATTTTGGAGTATATTATATAATAGTCTATAAAAAATAAAAAATAAATAATTTTAATATTTAATGACACTATTCACCAAGTCCATGAATATTTATAGAGCATTAGTGAGTCTGAATGGCACTACTATAAACTCTTACTGCTGGTAAATTATAAGGAAAATTCTTGGGGATATCTAACTTATTCACCACTACTTGATAATACCCCTACCTAAGATACATATTAGAGAAGTATTGGGATCCATGTATTTGATCCAACAAGTCAGCAATCCATGGAAAATATACTTGTTCATTATCATGATCTTGTTTAACTCCCGATAATCAATGAAAAAGCAGGTTTCCTAATTATTATTCTTGTTGAAAAGGACTTGTGAACCCCAAAATAAATCACTTGGGTGTATGAACCATTTATCCATATTTTACTATCGTTTTTTCTTCGACTCCTCATGTTTCACAACAACAATTCTTTATAGATTCTTGGATAATAGTAACACCCATGGTATACTCTTGATTGAAAATTTAACCACTCTGCTAGGAGGAAAACCAAACAATTATTTAGGAAACACATTAATGTATTCCCTCACAATTGGTATGACTTCAAGGACGATATTTTTCCTTAGACACAATAATTTGAGCTAGATACTCGAACTCATAGGGAAATAATATCAATGCATGAGATATTAGTGAAAAATAAGATTCATCCTCCCTCTTTCACTTCCATAGAATCATGGGATTATTTTCAATACATAGAGTTATTTTATTCTCATGGTAATTTTTTTGGCTCTAAATATGGAAATACAATCTATACCTAGAATTACAACAAATTATACTAAAGGTAGTGATACAAGGTTTGTTAGGATTTTCAGCCAACAAATTTTAATTAGGGATGAGTTATATACTTGGGATGCAATAATTACCCTATTTTCCTTTTTCATTGATATTTCTACTTCCAAGTTTTGTGGTGGATATTTAATAGTTATACTAAAATTGAATGATATGAAGGAACACATAGAACCATAATCAAATAGTATGTCCAATATTCATTAATGAATAACTAGCATATCTATCACCAATTCATTGTCATGATCCACCTCGATGGTTGTAATAGAATAATCTAACCATTTTTTGTTAGATTTTTTCTACCTTGATTGTCTCTAACAACCCTTGGCTTAGGGTAGTGGTTTGAATAATTTTTTTCCATGAATTTAAAACATTGGAAAATAGTCTGAGGGTATGTCAGAGCATTATTTTCTTCCATTGAATCAGTGGGTTTCTCCCATTAGTAATATCTAGATATGATACCTTACTTTACATACATAAATCATTACCTAATACACCTTAGGAAATTTTTTGGGTTCTTCTTTATAAATAGTTGACATGTGGGAGGTTGAAATTTATCACCACCGTTATATTTTTTCATCACCCCACAAAAATTAAACTCTATTTTACTCTTCTAATCCTTGTGAGACCCTTGAGATTCACCAATCACAATTTCAATTTTGAGGGAACACCAGAACATTTATTCAAAACTATCAATTTCTCAGTTCACCAAGGCTTTTCATAGACTAGGTTTTTTCCCACTAAAAAATCTATTAACATTGAATTTGGTTATAACGACAAAGATGGAGGCATATTGTTAAAGTATTGTGAAGTTATACTCATATTCCCAAATCCATTCATTATATTTTTTTAGGGAAAGAATGGAAATTTAAAATTTATGTTAGAGAGTATGAGGAAAATATTTTTGGAGAATCATTTTCTAAAATTCCTTCTATGCCATTACTTTGATATTTTCATTAGGATTTATATTATTGATCAATGTGAACCACTGATCAGATTCTTGATCTTTATGATAAACATCTAGTATAGTATTCTCTTTCTCAAAACACTGGATGATGGAGAATATATTCTCAATGGAGTGGATCAATTTTTCCATGATTAATGGATTAGAGGATCCATTCAAAGTTGAAGGACTTTATCACATATAGGTCTCAATTAAAGCTTATTCTTTCTTAGGGGGATTTGTGATTTCCTTCTGATTTATGTTTCTATTCATAACATAAGTAAAATTAGATAGTATATTAACAAAGTTTGTGGTACCTTATCCCATCATGTTCGAAATCTCATTGGGGCAGTCACCACATAGCCCCTCACATTTTTGTTTACTCAGTTCCTCATATTTTAATTCATTATCTTGAATAAATGTAAAATTATGGATGGGTATTTTTAAACTATTAATAACATAAGTCGTTATAAAAAACCGTTAAAGGGATAATTTATAAATGAAATTTATCCGTTAACTTATGAATTTCTAGGCCTCAACTATGTTATCCATGATCTATTGGCTAATATAGACACTTATTAGTGTTTTTGATACCTTAATAATGGTTTGTTATGAGATTGTGAAATTACCAAATCATATTCCCCATGAGTTTCAAACTAGGTGTATATAAATCTCATTGTCATTCACCTGTTCTCGATCGATTCTTTCTCAATGTGTTGTTTTTAGGTTTTACCCCTAAGTACATATGTTTCAGAGACACATCCACTTGTAGTATCTAGAAAAGGATTTATTTTCTTAGAAACCACTTACCCTATAATTTTAAAAAATTTAGGTATGTCTTATTAATTTTATTCTTACCCCTACTTCTTTCACTATATTTTTCTAATCCTAATCCCAAAAATAAAAAAACTTTCCTTTGAAAAAAATTACAAAAACTATTGTCTTAATTACAAATTAATTTATGATTTAATGCATAAAAGTATAAAAAATAAAAAATAGAATGTCAATAAGACTAGTTTATTTGGGTAATTAGGTACAATACATAACAAAATAAAATAGGGGTTACATTTCCATTATTGAAAACTTCTTTAACCTACTCATAATATTCCATCGTACTTAAAACTACATGGGGTAACCTCAAGACATATGTAAGTAAGGGGTGATCTTTAAAGCCGAGTAAGGGAATAAGAAAAGGATAACATGAAGAAGGAATTACATGTTAGAAAATTGAAATATAAATGGGACATAAAATGGGTGAGAATCATAAAAATGGAAAATAAGGAATGATATAGCATGATAGCATAATGGAAACATGGGAATGAAAAAACAACTTTATACATGAAATATTAAGCATAAGTCAAGGTTAAAGACCAGGAAAACATAACATAATGTGCTTTTGATAACCTCCTATACACCATATGTGGAATCTGATAAGAAACAAACACTACCCAATACATTAGAGTGCTATATATGTGCACCAATCATAATCAAATCATATACATGTATAAGGGGCCACTTAGATCATACAACATAAGACCATATTTCATCATGTTTAATCCAAAGATAATGGAGTTTGGATTACATACTTATAATTCCTTTTTTTTAAAAATTAATAGTTTTTAAAATTTAACACCCTTGATAGGAAATGGGTACGAGTATTCACTACACATATGTTTGTCATGGAAAATCACAATGAAATTTCGACAGCATGACAGGGGAACCTAAATGTTTGTGGGATGGATTAATGAAAATTAAAGGGGTCTCAAATAATTTATAAATCACAATTTAAGTAATAGTTAATATAAGGTACATATCCCAACATTGGTATTTATAGATAAAAGGAATAAGATAATGACGATTCGTGAATAATGAGGAGGAGATGATTTTAGCATAGTAGTGGCTTAGGTAAATGCTATAATGAGAGGGGATATATAACATATCATTGTTAGGAAATAAATTTTAATGTATAGTGAAATTTATAATTTCATTAAAACAAAAAAATTGAGATTAAAAATTCCATGTATAATGAAGGTTCTTGAATTGAAAAGAATATGGAGAATTCCCTCACATTTGGCACGGAAAATCGCAGGACAATTTCGGTAGCATAATGGGTGTACATAAAGGTTTATGGGAGAGAATAATGAAATTTAAATGGATATATAATAATTTATAAATAATAAGGGATGTATTGGGGATAATTAAGGACATATCCCAACATTATGAATTAGAGATAAAAGGAATAAGATAATGAATATTCTTGAATAAAGAGGAGAATTAGATGATCCATTAACTTGAGAGGTTGATTACAAAATCATGGGAGAAAATTATTGAGAGTTTGGGGGAACCTTAAGAGGACTATAGAGAGGTGAGGTTAGAGTCAGTATGTTCTCCATGTTTTTTGAGAAAATAGGAATGTGATCTTGGGTGGGTTTATATAGGAAAATAGAGTGGAGTTGTTTATTATTTCCCAAACAACTGTTTTGGACTCTATATAAAAATGTAATCAAAATAAAAAACCTTAAAATGGGTTTTAAATATTTTTTATACCAAAGATGAGTGTATTTAATTATTTTATAATTCCAGGGTTTGAAATTATTAAAATATTACTCTTGGTGATGTAGAAGTGAGTCACGTTCTTAATGAAATGATTTTAAAACCTTAAAATATAATATAGGTGTTAGAGGATTCATAAAGGATTTATAAAATCAATAAAATAACTTAAAAACACATTAATTTTAATTATAAACATATATTCTTTTGTTTATGTGTTTTATAGAATTTATTACATCACTCTGGCTTCATTATGATGTAATAATACACACCGTATATTTATAACCTATTTAATTTTTACTAGAAAATTTGACTCTCTCATAAAATAATGAAAAATTCACTATTGGATAATTTCAAAGTGATGATTCCAAATATAATAATTATTTTATCAAATTAAATTCTAAATATATGAATTTTAACTTTTTAAAAAGAATCACCATTTATTGATAAATGCTCGGTTTTTGACAATAACTATTTTTGAACCATTATAGAAATTACATTTGACATCGTAAAAAGTATATTATCGTTTACATTTAATAATAATAATTTAATAATAATATTTTACTAATATTTTATTTATTTCCAAAATAAATTATTTTACCAGAATTAAAGTCTTAATTGAAATTTTATATTTCCAAAAAATATAATTTATGTCTTAATATATCAAAACCAAAATCATTTATAAAGTAACAATAATAAGAAAAAAAAATTCATTATTTTAAAAAATAGTCATATTCATATTTTTAGGGTCATGATACATTTCCATTAATTACACAAACAAATTCCCTAAGGGTAATTTACGTGACGATAATACTTTCATTGGGTGGTTCAGTGTACATTTTTTTGATCGTGGTATCAATGAGATTTAACTTCTCTCGAAAATGGTTTTTCTCATTCTCTAGTTATTGGACCTTGGTTTGGGATTGATCAAGTGAAAATATTAAGGATTCTATCTCCCATGGAAGCTCTGATAATTGGGATTCATATAGTATGATCCTACTGGTTGAGACCATCAATTACTTTGTCTATGCCAATTGGTGTTGTAAAAAACCATTTATTTTTACCAATCATAAGATCATTTTTAAACAGTTATATTATCAAACAGTTATGATGCTTGAAGTACTTTTAAATCTAAAAGGATGTAATAAAACCAAGAAATTTCTTGTGTTTTTTATTATAATAATACATAATAATACATTTAATTAAATCACATGGGTAATTTTATTTATAAAAGTATGGGTCATTACAAAAATATTGTGGTGTCATCCTTCCCTCATAAGTAGCCTTAACTATTTATTAAAGGAGGAAGAGATGTTGAAAGATATTAATGAGATAAGGAGTCCCCAAATTCTCTTTTCATTTATTTTCAATAAGGGGAATATTGAGAAGCTCAATTATTTACATATGTTTTGTAGAGGTATTGACAACAAACCTAAAGGGGGATATTGTTATGCCCAAATAGTTTTTTGTTGTATTTGTTGTAAATATTTCAATATGTATTTGGTTCAAGAAGTTGTGATGATTTGAGGATGCATCTTGGAAGTTATTTTGTGTAAAAATTCAAGACACTTTTCGTTAGTTGTAAATGTTAACAATGATGTGCTTATACATAATGAAATCAAATACAAGTGTTAGTGGATATAAGGAAACAGTCTAAAAAAATAATGGAAGTTTTTTTGAGTTACTGAGAAGTCCTGAATATTATTTGAATTAGTCATAATGTGATTTTAGTGAATAATGGATTAAAGTAAATGTGTGGTTGATTGGTTGTTCATACGGTCAATCCGCTGATAGTAGTTATTCATGTGGTTGATCAGCTGACCATATTCATGAGTTTATACGTGTAGTCACTTTTTATAATAAGGTTAATCAATAGACTATTGTTGTTTCATTTTTTGGTCGATCCTAGAATATTTTATATCATTGAGTTCTTCATGTGGTCGATTTATGTTGAGACATGTGGTCGATCCATTTTTTTAAACATATGATCACTTTCATGCTAGTTGAAGTGATGAGATTCTAAAATATCTATATTATAAGTAGATCAAATCATTTTATTTTTGATATGATTATTTTATTGGTATTGAACGTCATGATCCCCCAATATAATAAAAATCCTAGATATTAAGAATCAAATAATCAAACTGGATTCCATTCATTAAGATTGAATAATTTTGAGTGAAAATAGAAACCTGTTTGTTTTTTCTACATAATAAGCATGTGAAAATAATAATAATAATTCTGTAGATTGTATGTATTAATTTTAATCCTTTGGACATAATTCTTCTGAGTATAAATCTATGATACATGATAATAATCCTTTTGCATATCATTTGACTTCATTATATGATTTTTTTAGTTTAACATATGAATTTGTTTTATATGACTTGATTGTATGAATTCCATCCTAATTCATGATAATAAACCCTTAAAAACTTATCATAAGACCTCAGTGTAAGCCTTTAATACTTGATTTTTTTTTCTGCAGAGATAAATAAAATACTGTGAAAAGAACCACACTATAATAATGTGGTCCATATGGAGATGATTTATGGTTCTATGAATGTGAATATTTAAAACGAATTAAAAGAAATAAATTTTTTGGATGTTGAGTTCAAGATATTTTAATATCATATTAAAGAACAAATATCAATTCACAAGGAGATTTAAAATAATATTTTGAGTAGGTATTTAAAATAGGAGATTATTCCTGCCAAATATTAGAGAATTTACATATTTAAAATATGGATAATAATATTCACATTACTTATTTGAATATAAATATAATGGTTTTAATGATTTTAAAGTAGTGATAACATTGAGAAATTGCATTCAATTAGTGAAAACTCTGAGATCCTGATACTCTATTGTGTCTTGGAGAGATAAAGAGTCAAATCAATATACCATTGACAAAAAGGAGATATTTTGTGCAACCAAGTATTCGTGAAGAGTTGAGGAAGATATATATCACTCAATATCTATAGTTATTCTTGATATCAACACTTCTAATGGATTTCTTGAGGGATTAAGTTTATATACTTACTGATCCATATGGTCATGGAGGACGATCAATATCCAACTATGTAGAGAACAAGAGGATCTAAATGTCTTTATTTATTAGATATATTAAAAAGTTGTTGAATTGTATTACTAACTCTGGAATCCATGGAGGTTATAGTGGACTCTCTATTGAAAAATATTATTAGATATAGTTTTTAATCCAAGTTACAGGGAACTATCAAAATATAAAAGTTGAAATTTTAGCCAAAAAATTTAAATAATATGTACTTATATCTCTCTCTCTATCTCTATATCTCTTATTTTTAATGCACACAAAGTGGGTATATATGATTTAACTGAGTGAATCAAGGACCTTAACAAGTTAAATAGTTTGAATTAAAAAGTATAATTCCTAATTTTTTTACTATTGATCCTCTAGTGGTACCTAACTGGTCCTTGGGTTCAACAGAAGTTTTTCCAAGTGAGAATGAGGGTGGGGGAGTTGAGGTTGATGATTTAAATGGGGAAGAAAAAATTAAAATTCTACTCCTATTTAAAAATTTAAGGAAGTAATATCCATGTTTCCATTGAATATATGGTATCCAACCATAATAATTATGGAGGGAATCTAGGGGCAACATAACCACTAGTTAGCCACTGGACTTCCACTAGAGTTCCAATAGTGGCCATACCACCAAACCCCCTTACATCTCCTCCTACATCTACCAATAATATTCCTTAAAAGTCCTATCACATCCAATTAACCTTCAATGGACCATATTAAACTCATTAAAACCATAAAAAAATTATCCTCAACCTGAACCAAAAAATCAAATTTCTCACTAATTCCATGATTATTTTGGCCTCAAAAGGATAATGACTGAGGAAAAATTCATTACATATATTGTGTTAATATAGATTAAAGTATAAGGTATTGTGATTATAATTCATCATAATAAACTACTAGAGAAATTGATGTCAATATTGATACAATCATAGAAAATGATGTTGGTTAATAACCCAATAATACTAGACATACAACATCAACTATCTGGAATTGGAGCACAAAAACTATTAAAAATGATTCTGAATGTAATTTATATGGAATGTTATTTGTTTTTGGACATAAATAAATGCGACCCTTCAACTTAATCTCTTTATATAAATAGTTTAGAAAATGTAAACTATTATAGTGATGTTCATAAAATAATTACTGATTTTGTGGGGAGGTTGGTATCTATAAATCATGATACAAAACAAGTTAAGAAATGCATCTATATATTATAGAGTATAACATCTCAATAAATTTTACTGAATAGAAGAGAATAAAATACTTACAAATTTTCTAAATTTTTATGTCAAGAACTATAATATAGGTATAACTACATCATATGTTATTTCTGTCATCCAAAAATGGTATACATGGTTTAAAAACCAAGATACTTACATAGAAGACATGAAAAAGAGTATCTTACTCTATAAATAAGACCCGAATCATGTCTCCAAGTGCTTTATGATTACTCATTACATTAGAGGTGAAGATCCTCCAAAACAATTTCTCAATCTGGTGTTGTGGCAGTGAGAACCTCCTACCAGGTGTAAATCATGGATTATTTTGTTGTTGAATAAAAAGATTTTGGAACCTTAAAATGAATATTTAGAGCCTCTATAGACCGATTTTGGACTAAAAGAACCCTTTATATAGGTAAATATAGTATCCAAGGGTGTATATCAATTATTAGGCCTAAATTTTATGTCTTATGGAGGAAAAATATACTTATAAATAAAAATTTATTGCTAAAAGAAAATTTTGAAACTTTCAGCAAAAGAGGTAGATTTTGGTAAATTCCATAGGGGCATGGAATCTTCTTCATTATCTTGTTTAACTATAGATCCTCCTTCATCAGGTTTCGCTGTTGGAACCAGGCATGCAGCAGAAGCCCCAAACAGGTGGGGTTTTAAAAATTTTCTACTGAAGATCGATGTAAACTTGTCGACATCAGTGAAGAGCAGTCCAATATTAGCTGAGGACCACACATGAAGAATTTTAAGCAAAAAATAAACTGTAAAAATATTTGGTTTAGATCTGAAGCCGTGCGCAACATCTGCTCATTATTGGTGATCACTGATCTAAGAATCCGAAGTCAAATTCCTCTAGATCATCCACACATGCATCAAGGAATCCGCGAGAGCACCGTTCATTGTAATCCGGGTGCTTGCGCAGAATTGAGATGGTGCCTTCGACGATCCAATGATCACCACATCGCTTTATTAGCGATGCCTGAGAGAGTTCTTTATCTGATCCACTTGGATCTAGATAATCTCTCTCTATGTTATGGGAAAGAGGAGAGGAGAGATAATCTCCATGAATATTACTTGGAAAATTCCCCTCCTCTTATATTTATAGTGGTTAATTAAAATACCCAGTATTGCCTCACCGACCCTTAATACTTAACGCACTATCAACGACATTTTATGAATACTAAAATCAGTCATAAATTTTATTATCATTTACTTGTAATATATTAAAATATATTATTCAATAATAATTGAGCCATTAACTCGACTCGTCGCACCCATAAATATTAATTGAACCTTAAATAATTTAATATTCTTCAATTAATATTTTTCATGTATTTATAAAAATTGTAAATATATTTAATAAATAAATTCAATACTCATTATTCTAAACTTGAATAATATGAATTTATTTATTACATTGGTGATCATTTTTCTTTGGACAAATCATGAACCCCAGTTGTGAAGCCCACCATGTCCAAAACTCATATTCTACTAAATAGGAAAGATTCTCGAATACGCTATAGTGTGTGACCCTCTAGACCCTTATCTCGATAGCAGTGAATAGTATTCATAGACCAAGAGCAGGATCTAGAAACCCATCATGGCCCTTGAAGAGATAAGGATTGTCACAGCAGCAACAACCAACCTATGAACACGCACTATGTAATATAATCTCTTTGTCTGTAATATCTCATGAAGCAGGATGAATTCTTGTGTCATCACCCTTTTCTTTCTTTATTTTTTGTTGATGTAACTGGACTGATTTATCCTCGACTACCATGGCCATGGTCTTATAAAGGTACTGCCATCTGTATCAACATGGCCTGAGATATATTACTTCCATAACTCAGAAGCGAAAAATCCTTTCTTGACCATTCAACCTATTCCATGCCATCAATGAAACACCCAACACAAACTACCTCACCACGAATTCATTGACATGGTTTTCGTCTTGCATCAAAGTATGCAATAAAATGACATACATTGGTAATGATCTCAAGTCAGGAGACCATTACACATGATCGTAGATTGGAATGTCCAATGACACCTGAAACATGTGGAGTTCCTTTTGGATGGTTGTCCTTATGATCTCACTACTAGAGATCCCCAAGTGAAAACTTTACGAGAAGAAGTCTCAATGCTTATGGGCCCCCAACACCTAATATTCAAACATCTACTGTGTCCAATTAGTAAGATGCATCTATACTATAGAACATATCTTTAAGATTAATTTCATAATATCTCAAGGTTCACATTATAGCCTGGGAACTACTACAATATTTCGATATGACAATTAATCTTTGGAAATTACCATTTCAAAAGTGGACGCAGAAAAGTCTACACTATAATGGTAAGATGACATCATGTATAACTAACTGTATACATGATATTGTAATCAAAATCACTGAATAGTTGGGTTAAGGTAACCCACTATTTCAACACTCCCACTTGAACTAGATCCAACTTGAAAAACCAAACTTGTTAGCTACTCACATGATTAACATCATATTTCTGTTGAGTAACAGCTTTAGCTATTGGGCCTGCCACGGTTCCACCATGTGGAAATTCTGATATTGTGACCTTGTCTCCTTTAGTAAAAATACTCAAGCGATGATATCATGAGTATATCCCTTTTTTCCATTGTCATAACTTGACATCTTGGCCAGTAAGAATATCAAAATTTACATTATGATAATTCTTTTCTTACCAGGTGAGATTCCAAGAACTGGAACAAAATCATTGCATTTAATGGTTTCCTATCTTCATCAGAAGCTACAACGTACTCAGTATTTGTAGGTATAGCTACCACTAGATTATATGAGCTTGACTCGCTCATCACCTTCATCTTGACTGTGATAGTAGATCACATTGAACTATAGAAGACTGATTTGTATCCCCCAAAACTAGTATCCTTTCTTATCCACTTACTAGGTACATATATTTTGTACTTGGTGAAGTATAATTTGATAGTTCTAACTACACCCCTTGTAGTTCTCTTGGATATAACTGATATCTACCTAATATAACTTGGAAATATCAGTTCTTGTACATATCTTGGCATGTGTTATTGATCCATTTCTCTGATGTATGGATTTCAACTCACCACGTTTATCTCTTCCTATGTCACGGACAGGTCAACATGGAGAGATTATGCCCTGTGACATAGGCCACAATTCATCTATTGAATTGTTCCAACATGTATTTTTCAATACAGTGTCACTATATGTACGCTTGACTATGAATAAGAAACCTGTAGATCTACCTTAGTAAATCATGTTCCCTAGAACATAGGTTTTTACTTTAAGTCCATCATTGGAGAATAAATTTCATTTTGGTATTAATTAACTATGAGACCAATGTTTATTTTCCATATGTTGTTGAACATACTTTACTTGGAAAACTTTGATGCTCCCACTAACCTCTCATAGACACATGGAAATAATTTTTAGCAAATGTATATTTTATGATAATGTTTCTTAATTTAATCCTAAACCAGATTTCAATAACTTGCAACCTTTATTAGAATTCTGAGATGTGACCATCCCTTTTTGGTTGTGTTGTATAGACACCATCCACATTTGGTGGTCATGACGTCAAATGATTAATAATTTGATCATAGATATTTGCTATGATAAGTAAAATTCTAACGGATTTAGGAATAACAACTTGGTGAAACCAATCGAGCCTTATTGGTACTGTACCTTTACCACCCTTGAATCAACTAAGTTGAATACACACCGCAATATTTAAAATAATAATCCCCTTTTCACTTTGATACATGAAATCCATTAATTGAATTTTAGTTGGTCTTATAAATTTTAGCTAGTTTCCATATACTACTTACTTGTAGGAAATATTATTCATATTGAATAATAGGTCACTGACCATAGTGAATATAAAAACCATCACCATGGTTTTATCCTTCCAACGTAGTATGTGTCACTAGAACATACTCCGTTCCAAATGTTCTTGTGGAACTAGTTCCTATGTCAACTATTTGTACATCTTGAGCATTGACTAAACACACATCAATATGGATCCCACTATATCTAATAGATATGTTCACCCTTATATAGAAGTTTAGTATATCTTATAGATTTATGTAATATCCTAAGAAATTGTTAGGATAAGTACCATATATGCACAATGTGTTTATCTTGATGCAAGTTTGTTTGTATATGGACAAACTATTTGTATCCAAACACATGTCCTTGGATTTACATCATAAAATGACTCGTATGATATCCATTTGTCATTTTAGTTGGAATATTATTACGGGATTACACCATTATTTGCAAATCATTTCATGAAATATAATGGAAGTTTCTTCTAGTTGCAACATTGATATTACTAACATCAATGCTTTGATGTATAACATATGCATTTAGGAATTGCTCCACGGTACATGTTTGTTGATCAATGATAACATGTAGGACTTTATCATGAATCCTCCTCATTAACATCAATGTCGTGATGTCGATAAGGTAATGTTCATTTAAGAATTACACCATGCTACATTATCATGATTTGATGAATGCTTGGTCGAGATATTCTTCGGTACCCCAACTCGAAGCAACTCATATCTTCTTGACCATGCATATACTTCACTGTATTATTCCTTAATTACTTAAATGAATCTTATGAAGTATATATACCTCTAGATTATACTTGGAATAGTTCAAGTTTACTTGTTGAATTATTTACAAAATATTTGTGACATACCCTTATTTCTAAAGGCTCCTTTGTCCAAACTAAAGACGTTGATAATACCAAGAGTATTTAGTTGTTCCAAGCCTAAATACCTTAATTGGTATATTCATGGCATCCACTTTTAGTATTACTTGACAAATAATTATCTTTTCACTACTGGGTATAAGTCTTATATTTATATTCATCAATAATTACCTACGATTCATGTATTATTGATCTAGTGATTGAGTTTACCAAAAACAACATTCATTCCTCAATCTAAAAGAATGTCTACTTACATCCAAGGACACATGTGATTGATGTTTGTGGTTATACTCAGTAATAGTTCAACATGAATCTTTCACTTGGAAATTAAAGAAGTCATGTAAATCTCAGTACTAGCCTAGGTATCACCCTTTCACAACCACTTGGAGAATACACCTGACTTCTAGTAAGGTTTCTATACTTACTTGGTAACTGTATTTAAATACACATATGTAAAAACATATAGTATTAAATATCCAATTAGTAAAATAAAACATTACATTAATGAATATTCCTAATATAAAAGCGGAAACTTTCTTCTTTATATCAGGTTATTACTTTTAAACTTCCATTTTTTTATTTTATAATATGAATTGAAAATAACCTTTGTTAATACCTCATTAATTGAAGGACGTTGTGAATATGAAATTTGCTTTAAATTCCTTCGACCTTTTCACATTTTCTTTCAATTTATTCACCATAAGAATTAAAATGTAACTATATTTTATTCTTATTCACTTGGTGAACCTTACCATAATTGGTAATGGAGCATTTACTCAATACTTTTTCATTTATTAATTTAAAACAAACCTTGAGTGAAGTGGTGAAATTGATATGATAAAGGGATCCAATTAAATATCATGATCAATCTTTAACTTTACACATGCCGGTGTAAAATTTCCTTTTTCATATCATAGCTTCACTTTCTCCTTGCAAACATCCCGAAGATGAGACTTCATGTTATATCATCCCTGTCCTGGTGTAGCGACCACAACTGACACTAGACGCTGATGACAACCTAATGATATAACTATCATATGCATTGTACATTAGTCTCATATAAGAATTTTCACTCTCGCTTTTTTAAGGTAGTTTAACAGGTGTTGTGGACACTGACACCTTGAAATTTCTATATCATAGTACTATGCACACTCGCCTGTACTATTCATGGATTCTCATGTCAGTTTGGAAATTTACTTTGTCCAATATTTATCATAGTTTAATCTCATGGTATTACTTTCCATTTTTCTAAAAAATGAATTTTAGCAGATGAGTGCCTTTTATTTTGATTAACTGTTTAGACATTTTTGATTAATTAATTGAATCATTTAATGTCTCCCACTATTTTATCAGATTCTAGGAACCCTCTATACTAGAATCAGAATACTCCATTGCTTGTGTATTCTAGTGGCAAGGATCTTGGAACCACCCCTCATAGTCTACAAACTATGGCTACGCCACTACTTAGAGGGTTTGAGGTAGGCTCTTGGATGGCTGACCGCTTTAACTTTCAGTTCTTTGAAATATTGAGTGAAGTCACAACTTCTAAAATCAGAAATTTATTAACTCAACAATTAACTCTAAAATTACAATAATCTATATATGGCTATTTCTTTTCTATAATTTTAATTAATTTGACCCATCACTCTTATAAGGACTCCCCAGTAGTAAGATGCATGATAAACTATGGCGTGATCGATATCTCAAACAACCATTTTCATCCAAATTTAAATGATAGAAGGCTGTTTAGACTTAATATATTATTGAGGGTTTTATTATTTTTAATGTGATGAAAGAAATCATTTTTTATTTTATAATCATGTACTATGTGATCACACTCACAACTAACTATGTATGAAATAAAAAATATATCACGTCACATGTTCATTTTATCTTTCATGCATGTTTATTATTAATCAATGTGAGCACGCTCTAGCTACACATTGAAAAAATAATAAACCATGCAAAACAAAATGAACACATGATCATGAGATGATACTATTGGTTAATCCGTTGAGTGAATAATGGACCAACCGAAACCCTAGGGTTAATTACATTTAGTTGCGTGTCTTATAACTTGAATAACAACATCTTCCCATCCGATGCATCCAACTCCTGTCCGATGCATCTTTGTCACTTGGCGTGCAGTGCATCATAACTTGTATCATCATTATACAATTGCACTTGCGTGCATGCGAGGTTATCTCGGGGTATAAAATTAAAAATCTGAGAATGAGAGCGTAGAACCTTATACATATAATTACATTTTAGATGACACATAGATCATCTTTTATTTAATTAAACTAATTATTAAAAAACCATTGCAATAAATAAATAAGAAACTAAAATAAATAAACACCAGACATACATTGGTTGGTCCACGGCTGGCCAGGTGCGTCGTGCTGTAGCAGGATGGAAGGGAGGAGTCGTCCTAGTTCTGCTTGCTTCACTTCGGGAAGGTTCATAGGAGGCAGCGCCTGCACCTGTGTGGAGGCTGGATGCCAGGAGGGAGGGGTAGCCGTCGCCGCCCCTGGTTCTATATATGCATCGCTACGACACGAAGTGGGAGGAACCAGCGCTCCCCCCCAAAGTTTTTTTTTCTTTTTCTTGACCAGTTGGTCCACCCCCTTTCTTTAATTTTTTTTTCATGACCTGCACATGCAGGTCATTGCCCCCCTTCTTATTTATTTTTAATTTTAGACTTTCTTTTTCCTATCTTTCTTCTCCCCTTGTTTTTTTAAACAAAGACTTGCCCCTTTAAAATTTATAAAGCCTATTTAGGCTTTAGAAATTAATAATAATATTAAAAAATTATTATAATAAAAATTATAATAATCAAATTAATATTAATATTATACCACTATTATTATTATTATAATATAATTATTATTATAATAACAATAATTTGAATCACTAGAAAATATTATTCCGGTGACCCACATTTTTTATTAAAAATTTATAACTTCAAATGTTCGCAGAATCGACATCTAACATCCAATTAAGATTCTGTTTGTGGCATTGAGACCATATCGACACCCTATTTATATTTTAATTAAAATTAAATTTTTCGTTGCTTAAAATCGACACGTGCTCGCTCTGATACCACTTGTTGGAACCGGGTATGCAACGGAAGCCCCAAATAGGTGGGATTTTAAAATTTTTCCACCGAAGATCGACGTAAACTTTTCGACATCGGTGTACTGCAGCCTAGTATTAACCGAGGACCACAAGTGAAGGATTTTAAGAACAAAATAAACTATAAAAATACCTGGTTTAGATCTGATGCCGCTCATGATTTCTGCTAGTTGTTGGCGATCGCTGCTCAAAGAATCTAAAGTTTAATTCCTCTAAATCATCCACACACTCTTCATGTAATCTTCAAGAGTGTCGTTCATTGTAATTCGGGTGCTAGCGCGGAATTGCAACGATGCCTTCAGTTCTCCAATGATCACCGCATCGCATCGCTAGCGATGCCTAAGAAAGTGCTTGATATCAATCCCTTAGATCCAGAGCATCTCTCTCTATGTTATGGGAGATAGGAGAAGAGAGATAATATCCATGAATAATACTTGGCAAAAGCCTCTCCTCTTATATTTATAGTAGTTAATTAAAATATCCAGTATCGTCTTGCTGAACCTAAATACTTAACGCGCTATCAATGACATTTTATGACTACTAAGCCGAGTCATAAATATTATTATCATTTACTTGTAATATATTAAAATATATTATGCAATAATAATTGAGTCATTAACTCGACTCGTTGCTCCCATAAATATTAATTGAGCCTTGAATAATTTAATATTCTTCAAATAATATTTTTCATGTATTTACAAAAACTCATAAATACATTTAAAAAATAAATTCAATACTCATTATTCTAAACTAGAATAATATTAATTTATTTATTACATTGGTGATCATTTTTCTTTGGACAAATCCCAGACCCCAGTGGTAGGTCCCACAATGTCCAAAACTTCTATTCTACTGAATATGGTAGATTATCGAATACACTATTGTGTGTGACCCTCTAGGCCATTATCTCGACTGTAGTAAATAGTATTCACAGACCAAGAGCGGGATCTAGAACCCATCATGGCCCCTGAAAAGATAAGGATTGTCACAACAGTGTCAATCAACCTACAAACACGCACTGTGTAATATAATCTCTTTGTTTGTAATATTTCATAAAGTAGGAAAGACTCTCGTGTCATCACCCTTTTCTTTATTTATTTTTTGTTGATGTAACTAGATGATTTTTACCTCGACTACCATGACCATGGTCTTATAAAGGCACTGTCATCTATATCAAGATGGCCTAAGATATATTACTTCCATAACTCGGAAGTGACACGTCCTTTCTTGACCATTCAACCAATGCCATGCCGCCAATGATGCACCCAACACAAACTAACTCACCACGACTTCATTTCCATGGTTTTCATTTTGCATCAATGTACACAATAAAATGACATACATGGGTAATGATCTCAAGTTAGGATAAAATTATACATGATCATAGATAAGAATGCCCAATGAAACCTGAAACATGTGGAGTTCCAATTGACGGGCCAGTCCTCATGATCTCACTACTAGAGATCACTAAGTGTGAACTTCATGAGAAGAAGTATCAATGCTTATGAGCCCCCAAAAAATGATAGTCAAACATATATTGTGTCCAATTAGTAAGATTTATCTAGACTATAGAACATATATTTAATATTAATTTCATAATATCTCAAGGTTCTCATTATAGCATGGAAACTGCTATAATCTTTTGATATGGAAATTAATCATTAGAAATTACCATTTCAATAGTGGACGCAGAAAATTCTACACTATAATGGTAAGATGACATCATGTATAGCTAACTGTATACATTATATGGTAATTAGAAGCACTGAATAGTTGGGTCTAGGGCACCCAATATTTCAATATTCTGGACTAGGTATATCAACCTAGGCTTGACATAAATTGATATTAAATCATTTTTATTTATATTGATTACATTAAAAAAATACATGCAAGAGTAAAAAAATAGTTTAGTGTCTTTAGAAACAACAAAATAAAATATTCTATCCTAGTGAATGATCTTCAACATCTCCTATAAATATCTGTTCCTTTAATACTTTTGCCTAAAACATTTCTTCATAACCTGGGGAAAGGACACATATGAAAGTATTAAGATCAAATGATTAGTATAGGTAAACAAGGTAGACATGTAAGCATAATCATGGGCATAATGGTATGATAACATGATCATGAAAATAGAATATCATAACCTGAATATAAAAGATCATGTACATGAATCATGGAATAAATAATGGTAGTTTATAAGACAAGAATCATAAGGAAATAAATAACATAATCCATGAAATCATAAAATAGGAATAAACAATGGAATTGTGGCTGAAACATATGAATATAATATTGTGAACATGTATTAGTAGAAACAGGTTCACTGATTAGGTTAATCACCTTAAATCAGGCCTTCGTATAAACTTATAGATATGCAAATAGGTCCATGAAAAATATTGTGAACATGTAATTAGGTTCACTCATAGTATTCGAGGCATTCATTCCAAGGACATCTTGGTAGTATGGGTTTACTCCCCATACAATCTTGGTAGTCATGTTTCACTCCCATGGCCATCTTAGTAGCATTAGTTCACTCCTCTTACCATCTTGGTAGCCATGGTTCACTCATATGACAATATTAGTAGTTCTGGATCACTCCCAAGACCATATTAGTCTATATCATGGCATATAAATCTTTACCCAATTCATTGGAGGGAGATATAGGTCCCACCTATCTCATAATTAAATCATACATACATGTTTCACAGGATCATAAATTATCATGTCATAATCCATGAAATAAAAGGGTATCATAAACATGTAATAATATAATAATCCTATGGAAAATAATACGGGTTTCATTATCATTTCATCATATGATTAACCCATAAAAAGAATCAGGTCTCAAAAGCATATAACTCATAAAAGAGAAATGGATTTTATAAAGACTATGGCATTAAGAACAACCCATTCATCAAAAGAATATGAATAGAACCTATAGATCATTTATTAAAAGGGCACTAGTAACATCAATAGATTTCATCTAAGATGGAAAATAATTTTGAAATATCTTTCAAAAACTTTTCTTGAGGAAAATATCCTTGATTTATTGAAAAGGTATTTTTGATACATAAAGTGAATTGAAAATAATTTTCATAGAAAACATGCTTATAACATATAAAGAAGAATTGAAATAATTTGAAAAACCTTTTCCTTGAAAACATATAAAATAAGATTCAAAAAAATTAAAAACCCTTTTATTCGATTTTTTTTAAAAAAAATATAAAAAAATATTGAAAATGTTTTGAAAACCATTTATTTGAAAATTAGCTGAAAACTTATAAATAGAGATTGTAAAAATTTTGAAAACTATTTTCCTTAAAAATAATTGGAAAAAATATTGATAAATCTTGAAAATGTATTGAAAACTATTTTCCTTGAAAATAATTTGAAGGATTATAATTAATTCTTGTAAATGTTTTGAAATTTTTTTTCTTAAAATATTAAAAAAAGTATGGAAAACATTTAAAATGGTTTTTTTAATACAAATTTTTTTTTTGAAAACTATTTTATTTGATTTTTTTTAGAAAATAATCAATATTAAGAAAATTAGTAGAACATTTTATTTTAAAATTAATAACTTTTAAATATTTTAAATTAAGCTTCAAGAGAATGATGACGATTAAATCTATACATGACATATGAGGTGAAAATACCATTCCTTTTCATGGTAAAAAGGTAAGAAAAATGTCTAATTCAGAAAGAGACTAGAAGATTCCTTTTAAAAAATTGGTAAAAGAAAAATGGGAAAAAATTTCTTTTAAATAATATAGAATCATGGTACAATATTATTGTAACCCCTTTTTAGAAAACATAGATTTCCGGCCAAAGAGAGGGTAATGTCGAGCTTTCCTAAAAACACATTCATAATTATCATATGTACCGAGGAGTGAAATAATGGTAAAAATATATGAATATATTATTAATATCTATAAGATAAGAAAATTAATTATGTTTCTTGATATATGGATCATAATATTTCATCAAAGTAAGCATAAACATAAACAATCATGAAAATTGATGAGATTATTTCAATAAAATCTTATCACTTGGTAACTAGGGATCATACACTCAATGTAAGAAAAGTAAATTACATGAAGAATAATGTATCATTAAAAATATAATATTCTTGATATAACATTTAAAATGGAGGTATATACACCTTAATGAAAAATTTAGGTGCATAACAAAACATGAGTCTCAATGAAAGAAAATTGAGACAAAATTATTTTTATGGAATTTGGTAACTTTTGAAACATAATTATCATGAAATAAATATCATAAAATAGACATGCGAATACAAATAAATTTAATTATATGATTCATGTAATTCCATCATGGATAGTAAATATACCACACAAATGGAATGAGTGGCGATCATAGTATGTATCTCACGGAAATAAAAAGTGAGATAAAATCCCCTTACCTTGTGTCTTGACTCTATTCATACATGTAAAATATTATTGTATAATAAATATAAGTTTATTATATATATTTTACAAAATCATATTATTATATATAATTCCATATATGGTTTCATTATGACCTTATATTATTTGCTTTTTAAAGATCCTATGTTAATGTTTCACTTCTGGTAATATTCTCTTTATTCTTTGCATGTGTCTTAATTTGTTATATCATTGTTCATTATAATTATATCATGATTTATAGAATATAAACCATTATATAATGATAATTTATATAATTTATATTTTTATTATAATAATATATATAATATATATGTATGAAATGGAATACACCATTCATGGAGATGGTAAACCGTATGTACGCATGAACAATGTTTCTATTTTTATCTTCATATTGAAAGAAAGATAAAAAATGAAATATAAGTGTATATGTATATAATATAATTATAATATAATTATAATGTTATATATATCATATAAGTCCACTAAACTCATCCTCAATACATTCCTTGTAGTGTGTGAACGAACCACATCGCTTTGAGGGGGTGGTAGTCCACTCTTCATCAATTGAGATTACCGTATTAACACCAAATGAAAAGTAAAATGGTATGTGTTTTAAAAAGGATTAAATAATAATAAATAAATAATAAATATTATTTTTAACATATATATAAATATTTTCCATCATAATGGCCACCATCAGAGGTGGTAAAGGAAAATGAACAATCATCGTTTCGTGAGGCAGTTGTTCTCAATACAGAGAAACAGTATGTTTGTTACCCATTAGATGGAGGTGTGTGTAATTTTAGTTCAAAAAATTAGAATAAAAAATCCTATTATATTTATGATACTGGTTTTTTATACAATTATTGAAAAAATAAATTGGATGGGGTGGAAAAATAAAATAAAATGAAGGACTTGAGAGAAGACATTACCTCTAAATCGGGTAACTCCTTTTGGTTTGTGCCAAAATGATTCCTTGGATTTACTTATTCCAAAGGGAAGGATTATATTAGTAATGGATGATTTATAGTAAGTTTATTATTTAGGGTTTACCAAACATAATAGGTTTTAGAGGTGTAAGGAAGTCTGCTAGTTGGTGGCCTTATATAGGGAAGGATAAAGACTCACTTGAAATTTTTGAAAACAAGTTTTGTGTACACATGTTATTACATAAAAAAAAGTAATAAAAAGTCAAAATAAATCAAGAATTAATGTATTATAGACTAATAATGTCCATAAAATGGGTTTTGGAAAAGTGTTTAGGTCATTTGGTCCCATAAGATTATGGTTTAGTCCCTAAGTAAGCTTAATTTGACATTAATCATTGTGATTAATTTTAATCACTTTTACTAATATTTTTGGTCAATAATTAATTTGATATTATTTTAATATAAATATTATACTAATTAAAATGGTTTATTTTTGTTTTTATAAATTCAATTCATATAATTGGGGAAATCAAGATTAATTCTAATCCTATAGATGGGAAAAAATTACGAGTTTTTAAAGTAAAAAAATGTTCAAAAATTTGTTAAGTTTTAATATATAATTTCAAAGTTAAATTATTTATAATGACCTAAATTGTATTAATAGAGTTATAATAAATATAATTCAACCTTAAACCAAATTAAAATTAAAATTTAACAATAATAATTATTTAAATGAAAAGGAAGTTATTAACTAAAATGCAATATTTTTCACTATTCATCAAAAAATGATGTTTCTCAGAAAAATCCCAAAAATTTACCCTAAGTTAATAAAAAAATTATAAATTAAAAAATTATGTTTATTTTATAAAACTAAATTTCAAAATTTGTCTAAAATTAATTTTATTATTAATAGTTGTTCATTCGAGAAAGCTTTGTTTGTAACCATAAAAGGACATTATAAAATATTATATCTTTCATTATAAATATGTTTTAATTCTATAAACCATTATTTTTAAAAAACATTAGTTATTAATATTAATAAAAATATTTTTAACAGCTTTTTTATACTTAAATTATTTAAAAAAATTATAATAAAATTATTCTTCATAGAAACTCGGTGTTGCATGTAACATACACCAAGTTAGTGTTGCATGTAGTATAAGTCAAGTCAGTATCGCATGTAGTGAGAGAAAAGTTGGTATTGCGTGTAGTGAAAGCCATGTCAATTCCATGTGAAAGGAATTTTTGTATTAGTGTTTTAATAAACTCTCTCTCACACACACACACATATAAAGAAATATTTCTTTTTTCAAGTGAAATAAAAAATATCAAAAAGTTTAATTAATTCGAAAAAAAATAATTCACAAAATACCGGGGTGTTAAATTCTACCCCCTTAAAATGAATTTCTCCCTTGAAATTAATCTGGGCTATCAAAGGTTTAATACTCATAAGTTTTATTCATAGAAACCCAGATCGTAAAAATTAATAATAAAACTTCCTTTAAAAAGGAAAATTTAGAACCATAACGGTTACCTAAAGTAACTCATATCGAGATTCCCACATTGGAGAACACATTTGGGAATTGAAAACCTGGACATTGGATAAAAATAATACCATCATGTTCTGATGGAGAGTGATAGATAAAAAGTCTAGGAACAAGTAAAAAAACAGAAATCCATAAATCTGTGATGACCTAAGGGACTTTCTGATTCATCAAAAACATAGGTATGTGACAATATTTTTGGTTTTAAGATCATTTTTCATAAAGTCGAAGAATTTTAATGTAAATGTATACTTTCATTATTTTAGGACAACATTAACCTTTGTTTTTTGTTGATCCACTTCACCACTTTTTCTAAAAATGTAAGGTGAATTTTTCATTCCTAAAGTACTAACTAATCCTGATATCCATTATATTCCATCCCATTTGTCATCAGTTATCATCAATATAAAATAGTTTGAGCAGGCTATGCAATATGAATAAATCCTTATATGGAGAGATTACTCTTTAATCTTACTGACTTCATTTGAATTCTAACTTAATCTTTCCATAATTGGTTAACCTGATAATACTTTCTAAAGATAAAAATTCAAGGCTTTGGAAATAATTTCATGAAATTGGATTAACATAGATCTTGCATCCATCATGATGTACCACTTGGTTGTCACATTCCAAACATGTGAACACCCTCATCGTATATTGACTTGAAACATGGTAACAACCTTAATTACCATAAATATTTTTTGAAATCACACATTATTATTTATTCCAATGATTACTGGATATATAATTTAAATCTAAGAAGTTGTAAACATAATCCTTGATGAAATAGATCAATTTCTGAATAATTAGTTCTTGGGTAATCTGTACAATCCAATTTACTTATTCATATCCAACATATCCTTATCCAAACATCATTATCTAAGTCTTCAAGAATTAATTAAGGGTTACCTTTCCTTAATAAAAATATAACCCTTCCATGAAATCATTTTTCTTTGTCTTCATCACCATTAAACATATCCTTAATGAAAAATTATACTTAAAATACTTATATATTTCATGATTCATATCACATAATCATTGAATTACACAACATAAATACTTCATTAATCCAACCTTATTCTTAAACCATTACTCAGGGATCATCAAATTATTCCTTAATACCTCTTTCCTAGAATATGAAATATGAATCATGTATTAAGGTTACTCAACCTCAGTCTAATCATGAATCTTATAAATAAGGTAAATAATACTATAAGAACACTGCATACCTTTCACATGTCATTTGAGGTCTCTTTATCTTTAGAAGTATAACCAATAATCATACCACCATAATAATTTTCTTGATGAGAATTCAACTTGGGAAAAAGATTCTCATACAACCCATACTTTGCACATATGAAACATTCAATGTGAACAATGTTTCTTCTTATTATTTCCACTGACTATAATAATAAATCATAGTGTGAGAATAATTTATCATAATTTCATACCATATAATAATGAAAAATTACTTATAAGATGCCTAAATAATTGCTCCTAATTCATTAATATATAGAACTTTAGGTTTATACTAGGTTA
The DNA here is from genome assembly GCA_963277665.1 of Viscum album. NCBI lineage: Eukaryota > Viridiplantae > Streptophyta > Magnoliopsida > Santalales > Viscaceae > Viscum > Viscum album. The sequence goes on along the minus strand of OY728123.1, from coordinate 277,918,123 downwards.
TTCATAGTTATATTATCTTAAAATTATTCATGTTTGATTGTGAAGAGATTGTGAATTTCCAAATCATATCCCTAAGGAGTGTCAAAACGGGTGTATAGAAAGGCCTGTTGTCGTGTACCAGATTACCTCGAGTTCGACCCAAAACTTCTTGTTAATGTTATTACCCTTAGGTACATCTATTCCAGAGCCACATCCACTTGTAATATCTATATAGGGATTTATTTCTATGAAACCACTCACCCTATCATTTATCAAAATTCCAGGACATTTTCCTAAATGTTAACTCATCCTTATACTTATCCATAAAGACATCCCTAGACATATCCTTAGAAATATACAGATGGATCTAATGAATTTTTTCTCATCCTTGTTTCCAAATTTTTACTAACCATTCCTTTGAAACCAACTATAGCCAACTAGGATTTACATACATGGATATTACAACATTTTAGATGAATATTAAGTACATTAAAAAAATACATGCTTGAGGAAAATAATAATTTAGTGTCATTGGAAAATTGGAAAAAAAATATTATATCCTTAGGAAATATCTTCAACATCTCCCATAAATATCTCGACCTTTAGTACTTCTACTTAAAACCTTTCTTCATAACCTGAGGAAAGGAAACATAAGAAATGGGTGAGATAAAATTCTTAGTAAGGGTAAACAAGGGAGATATGTAAGAATAATCATGGGTATAAATGTATGATAACATGATCATGAAAAAGAATATCACAACCTGCATATCAAATATCATATACATGAATCATAGAATAAATAACGGTAGATCATAGGACATGAATCATAATGAAATAATTAATATATTCCATAAAATCATTCCATGTGAATAAAAAAGTAATTGTGGTATAAACATAATCATATAATGTTGTGAACATGTTCAAGTAGAAACATGTTCACTGATTAGCTTAAGAAAATGAAATAAGTCCTTCACATAATCTTATGGACATGAAACCGAGCTCATGAATAAAATTGTGAACATGTAATTAGGTTCACTCATAGTAGTAGAGGAATTGTTGAGAAGGCCATTTTAGTAGTATGGGTTCCCTCCCTATATCATCTTGGTAGTCATGGTTCACTCCCATGGACAAATTACTAGCATGAGTTCACTCCTCATACCATCTTGGTAGTCATGGTTTACTCCCATGGACATCTTAGTATCTTTATTTCACTCTACATACCATCTCGGTAGTCGTGGTTCACTCCCATGACCATCTTAGTAGCATGATTTTACTCCTAACACTATCTTGGTTGTCATGGTTTACTCACATGGCCATCTTAGTAGTCAAGGTTCACTCCAGAGACCATATTATTCTATCTGATGAGATATAAATCCTTACCCAATGCATTAGAGGGAGATATAAGTCCCAACCATATCATAATTAAATCATAAATACATGTTCCACAAGATGATAAATTACCATATCATATCCCATGAAATAAAAAGGGTATCAGAAAAAGGTAATCATATCATAACCTGTGTAAAATAATATAAATTACATAATCATTTCATCATAAGGTTAACCTAGGAAAAGAATCGGGTCTCAAAAGAATATAACTTGTGAACGATAAACGAGTTTCATAAAGGTCATAACATTAAGTGTGACCCATTCATAGAAATAATATGAATGAAACCTCTAGATCATTTCCTAAAAGGGAATGAGTAACAATAACTATTTTTATCATATATGGAAAATAATTTTCAAATATCTTTCAAAAATGTTTCATGAGGAAAATATCCTTTCTTCATTGAAAAACGTGTTTCAATATATAAAACCATTTTAAAATCATTTTCATAGAGAATGCTTTTAGAACTTATAAAGAAGACATGAAATCATTTGAAAACCTTTTTCCTTAAAACTTATAAAACAAGCTTCAAAAAATTTTAAAACCCATTTTATTTGACAACACATTTAAAACTTATAAAAAACATCTTAAAAACATTTTGATAACCATTTATTTGAAAATTAATTGATTACTTATAAATAGAGATTAAAAACATTTTGAAAACCATTTTCCTTGAAAATAATTTGAGAACTTATATATAATGATTGAAAACGTTTTGAAAACAATTTTCATTGAAAATACTTTGAAAACTTATAATTAATTCTTGTAAACATTTTGAAAAACATTTTCACTCAAAACATAAACAAATACTTGAAAAAGCATAAAATACCTTTTTAAAACATAAAACCATTTTTTTGAAAATCATTTAAAAAAAATTATGAATATCAAGAATATTAGTATACTATTTTCTTTTAAATGAATATCTTATTAATATTGTAAAGTAATCTTCAAGGGTGTGACGGTGGGTAAATCCTTACACGCCATACGAGGTGAAAATAACATTCCTTTTTCATAGTAAAATGTTTAGAAAAAGGCCTCATTCAGAACGCAATAAGTATATTCCTTTATAAAAATTGTTAAAAAGAAAAAAGGGTAAAACTTTATTTTAAATATTATTGGAGGATGGTATAATATTTTTGGAACCCCTTTTTAGAAAATATAGATTTCTGATAGAAAGAGGGTAAAGTCGGGCTTTCCTAAAATCAAATTCTTAACTATATTATGTAAAAAATAGTGTAATAATTGGACCAATACATGAATATATTATGAATATACAGAGGATAATAAATTTCATGAATTTTATGGAGATATGTATCATAAGATTTCATCAAAGGAAACATAAGCATAAACAATTTTGAAAAGTGATGAGATAGTTTCCATAAGTTCTTATCACTCGGTAACATGGGATCATACTCTCTATGTCAAAAAAGGAAATTACATGAACCAAAAATTATCATGAATATAATGATATTAATGTTGTAACATTTAAAATGGAGGTATTTTCACCTTGTAGAATAATTTTGGTGCATAACAAAACATGAGTCTCAAAGAAGGAAAATTGAGAAAAAAAAATATTTCACTAATTTTGTAATTTTTGAAACTTAATCCCCAGGAAATAAAGATAAAAAAAATGGAAATGTTTATACCCATAAATTGAAGTATAAGATACATGTAATTTCATCATTCATAGTACATAAACCACACAAAAGGAAAGGGTGGCGAACATAGCATGTATCACATAGAAATAAAATGTGAGATGGAATCCACTTACCTTATGTCTTGACTCTATTCGTACTCATACAATATTCCTATATAATAAATATTATTTTATAATACATCATTTATAGAAGAAAATTTTACATATAATATCATATATTGTTTGATTAGTACCTTATATTAATGTATTTTTAATGATCCTATGTTAAGGTTTCACTTCGGGTAATATTCGCTTTGTTATTTTCACGTGTCTCAATTTGTTATATCATTGGTTGTTATAATCATATCATGATTTGAAGAATATAAACCATGATATAAGTATAATTTATATTCATTATATTTGTATTATAAAAATATTTATAATATAAATGTATGAACTTGAATACACCAATCATGAAGATGGTAAACTGTACGTACGCATGAATATTTTTTCCGTTTTTATTAAAATATTGAAAGAAAGAAAGAAAATGACATATAAGTGTATATATATATAATATAACAGTAGTATAATTATATATATATATATATCATTTAAGTTATGTAAAACCATCCATAATACAATCCATGTAGTTTGTGAACAAATCACATCGCTTTGAGGGGGCGATAGTCCACACTTCCTCAAATGAGATTATCATTTTAACACCAAATGAAAAGTAAAATGGAACATGTTGTAAAAAGGAATAAGTAAGAATAAATAAATAATTAATATTATATATAATATATATAAACATATTTTCCATCATAATGGCCACCATGATAGGTGGTAAAAGAAAAATAAACAATCAACGTTTTGTGAGATAATAGTTCGCCATACATTGAAACAATATATCTGTTACCCATTAGATGGAGGTGTGTGTAAGTGTAGGTGGAAATTTTAGCATAAAAAAATCCTATTATACTTATTATACTAGTTTTTTTATACAATAATGAAAAAAATAAAGTGGATGGGGTGGTTAAAGAAAATAAAATAAAGGACTTAAGAGAAGACATTACCTCTAAATCTGGTAACTCCTTTTGGTTTGTACAAAAAGGATTCCTTGGATGTCATTTTTCCCAAGGGAATAATTATATTAGGAAGGGAGAATTTATTTGAATTTTATTGGTTAGGTCTTGATCGAGATTAATATGTTTGAGATGTGTGAGGAAGAGGGAGAGATGATGGCCTTTTATAGGGAAGGAAAATGACTCACTTAGAATTTTTGAAAACAAGTTAGGTGTACACATGTTATTACCTAAAAAAAGAAATACCAAACAAACATAGATACATAATTTAAGGTTTATTGAAGAATTATTAACATAAAATGGGTTTTGGACAAGTTTCTAGGTCATTTGGGCCCCTAAGATTAAGGTTTAGTCTCTAATTAAGCTTAATTTGACCCTAATCGCTGTTATTAATTTTATCAAATTTCACTAATATTTTTGGAAACAAATTAAATTGATATTATTAGAAACTAAATATTATACATATTATAATTTTTTAAATAATTTTTTTTGAATTTTAATTCACAAATTTGGGAGCATTATGATTAATTATAATCCCACAGACATGACGAAATTACAGGTTTTTAAATTTGAAAAATGTTCAAAAGTTTATTAATTTTTTACATTAAATTTAAAAGTGAAATTTTCTATAATGACATAAATTGTATTAGTATATTTATAATTTATATAATTTATACTTTAAAAATTAATTTATAATTTAACAAAAAAATTATTTAAATGAAAAGGCAGTTATTAACTAAAATGAAGTATTTTTCACTATTCATTAAAATATGAAGTTCCTTAGAAAAATAACCAAAATTCACCATAATATAATTTAGGCATTCTAAATTCTAAAAAAAGTTTATTTTATCAAATTAAATTTTTAAATGTGTCTAAAATTAATTTTATTATATATAGTGGTTAATTCAAGAAAACAAGCATTTTTAAACATAAAAAGGACTTTACTAAAAATTATATCTTTCGTTATAAATATGTTTTAATTAAATAAAAAAATTATAAAAATATTTTTAAGATATTTATTAATATTAATATCACTATTTTTAATGTCTAGGTAGTACAGAATGTATTTAAAAAAAATTATAAAAAAATTATGATTCACAAAAACTCGTTGTTGCGTGTAATGTGCGCCAAATCGGTGTTATATGTAGCACAAGCCAAGATGGTATTTCATGTAGGACAAGAAAAGTCGGTATTGCATGTAGCACATGAAAAGTAAGTTCCATGTGAAAGGAATGTCTTAATTAGTGTTTTAATATATATAAAGAACTATTTCTAGTGTAACATGGAATTAAAATTATCATAAAGCTTAAATTAATTGAAAAATAATAATTCCTAATATCTCAGGGTGTTACACTAGGAAACTCCCTTAAATAAGTTTTGTGATCACACATCCTCTTTCAATATGATTTGAAACTTCAAATCTTACTTCATGGATATCCATGAACCAATTTTCCTACAAATATCAGAGGGCGCCCTTCATTTTTAGAATCTATCATTCTTGTCAAGGCTTCCACAAAGTAAACGGTCTGCAGACCGTAAAGCCTCCAAAGGAATATACAAACCATAGAAATCACCATTATCCATAAATTTATTAAATATAGTTTCCATGTGAGGTACCATAAAAATCAAAAAATCCCCCAAATTCATCTATAAACCATAGAACCCCATAAAGCCCTTAAATTTTGACAAAGAAAAGTGTTTCCTATAAGAACCGAGGAACAAAACTGACCCATAACCGTGCAACATTTCCTAGTGGACCCATGAACCATGAATCAATTACCTAGATATCCATGATAAATTTTCCAATACATACCCGATTTCATACCTAATTTAAAGGATCTATAAAATATTTCATAGAACTTAGAGTGGCCGAAAGATCCCATCAATCTATCAGCCCGTTGGGATTCTCCCCATTCTCCTTTTAGTAAGTATAAGAGAGAATAATCATGGGGGATGTAAAAAATACACATATCATCTCCCCATATTCCTAATACATGTGATCCATGGGTCCCTGAGAGTGGACCCTAGTTTTGAGGCAACCCAAAACTTCCCAATAAAAGATATTTATGCTTGGAATGCACATCAACCAACCCCATTTTGAGGGATGATAAAGTATGTAAAAAATGAATTAATACTATGTTTAGATCATGTGTGATCTATAAATCATGAAATTATAACATGTATAAATCCATAAGAAAATATTTTTTGACCAAATTTTATTCCATGGTACCATTCCTGAACTGTGCATCTGGTAATGGTATCATGAATGAATCATGCATCCAACATGGAAATATTTTTTATCATTATTCCTCTCATAAAATTTCTTTTTTTATACTCCAATAAACTATGTACCCTTGTTCTCATACACCTATAAACTTGTGTACCAAATGTGAATTCCCTCTTTGAGTGAGTGTCATCACACCACGATTAACTATTTTATGTCATCCATACAACACTATATTATTTTGGTATTTTATTGAAAATTCCAGATATAATAAAAAACCGTAATTCAAATTTGATTTAATTATTTAATTTTTATCACTATTAAAATGGGTAATTTTACTTGTTTTGATAATTACATTATAGAAGGAAGTAATTTTCAGGTCCATAGTTTATATAGAAGGAAAATGGGCCAAACTGTGTAGGATTATAAGAAAACACGTAGACTCAAATTCACAATGAAGATAATCCTTGCATCCAGTTAGGTTGAAATTTTATGGTGAGATACAAAATTTAGTGGAATACAATTTTTCTGAATGCACCCAAACCAATTAATTCATTAAGGGTCCCAACCAAATTGATCAATTAAAGTAACAGAATCTACTCAAAGTCCAAATTTGGTTCATTAGTTTGAAAATATACCCTATTTTATAAATTAAAAGGCCACCAAATTCAGGGGGAGATATTAAATAGGTGGGAAATAACTTTTAATTTTTTCCACATAGAGATAAGGTTGTATACCTACCCAAAACCATACTCCAAGTGGTATCTCAAAATATGGTTTCCCAAAACCACCTCCCATTTTGGCTATAAAAGGGAACCTTGGTAAACTCATTTTAAAGATCAACCAAGAGGTAGGGTGATACTATTTTGGATTCCCAATGGATTAATCTAATCCAGTTGGATTTATTTAATCTCTCTATTCTCATAGGGAGATTTGAGATGAATTCAGGGTTTCACTTCAGCTTTTACCTCCTCTAGATGCTGTACTAAATAGTGGGTGTGCATTGTGAGGGAGATACACATCTTGTAAATGGAGTTATGATTTTTTTTAATATTGGTTTGATGTATTTTGGGTTTGAATACATTTCATTTAGAAGTATATTAATTTGATTCATATTTTAATGCTTATTCTAATTCAACTGAATGGAATTAACTTCACTTTTTATAGATTGGTGTGATGTTTTTGGAGTATGAATTGTGTTTCTCCAATTGGAAAACACAATAACACTTTTCTTCCCCACTTATTTTAGGTTTTAATTTTCTTTGGAAGTTAGTATAACATGAATATAATATAGAACTTTTCTATATGATTGTTATGTAATGGTTTAGTTCTACAAGCATTAATATAAAAGCTTATAAAATAATCAAGATTATGATTGATTTCAACCAAATACTTACTCTGAAACTAAATTAATCTCTAAGAACAATGAACTTTAAATTTGTGTAGTGAACTAAAAATGACCCATTTTACCTTGTTTTTCAATATCCACTTTGTTTTTAAACTATTAATCTCTTTAAATTAAATTATTTTCATGTAATTGTTTTCAAAACAACTCATAATTTTTAGTTATTTTTATTGAGAATACACACTATAATCCACCAATTATCCTTAAGAGATGACCTAGGCTCTACACTATGATATAAAATAATCTTTAAATCATAATAAATTTTAGGTTTCAATAAAATGTTGTCAAATTGTTGTGTTATTGTTGAGGATTGATTCTATTTTTTAGTGTTTATTTTTTATAATATTTTTTATAATTTTTTGTATATTGTTTTGTTTTATCTTATTGTTTTACTTATTTTTTGTGTTCTAATTAATTTCTTTTGTATTTTATATTCATGATGTCTTGGGATTTAGGAGATCTACCTCATTTTGACCTTGGACGAGAGAGGATCCTAAATTAGTGGTATAAAGACACACAAGATGATCCCATGAAAGAGGACACACCACACATTGAGACTCCTCTAGACAAATCTTATTATGAAACTAAAAAATAAAATGAAACTAACATGTATAACATTAATGATGTAATGGCCCGGACCTCTCCGGTCCATTACTTTGTGAAATGTTGGTATTGGAGGTGTTCCAGGAGGTCAAGGGGACTTATCCCCAACACTTTGCCAATTTTCCGGTTCTGTGAACAGTGTTTCCAGTTTTTATGAACAGTAACAGATCGATGAGACAGATCAGTTTCACAGATCGGTGAGACAGATCGGTTTCACAGATCAGTTTCACAGATCAGTTTCACAGATCGGTGAGACAGATCAGTGAGACAGATCAGTGAGATAGATCGGTGAGACAGATCAGTTTCACAGATCGGTGAGACAGATCGGTGAGACAGATCGGTGAGACAGATCGGTGAGACAGATCGGTTTCACAGATCGGTGAGACAGATCGGTGAGACAGATCGGTGAGACAGATCGGTGAGACAGATCGGTGAGACAGATCAGTTTCACAGATCGGTGAGACAGATCAGTGAGACAGATCGGTGAGACAGATCGGTGTGACAGATCAGTTCCACAGATCAGTTTCACAGATCAGTGAGACAGATCGGTGAGACAGATCAGTTTCACAGATCGGTGAGACAGATCGGTTTCATGTACAGTAACGGTGGGTGAACAGTGCTTCCAGACTCCTACAGTTTTGCCCCTTTTGACGTTTCCTTTGACGTAAAATACATTTAAAGCCTTATTTTAAGGGCTCTTAAGGCCGATTCAAATGCCATAAATCCTATATTAATTATTCCTAAGGCTTGGAATGTTTTACTTGGTCAAACCGCATGGTTAATGCGATCCGTTTTTAATAGATAATTAACCGGATCTTAAACCGTCGCCCCATTAAATCTTAAAAAGGGACGAGATATCATTCTTCCTTGTTCTTTCCCTTTGTTCTCGACTAAGAGTCGCTAGAACCTTTCAATCCTTTCCGTAGGAGTTTCACAATCAATCTTTACTCCTAGGATTGGTTCTGCTCTGTTTTTGATGCAACCGAGCCGTGTCGATCAATCTTCGATATAAGCATCCTCCGGTGGATGCAGTTGTCACGAGGGGAGGATCGTGACCTGTTGTGTGGATAAAGAACCTGAGGAACTGTTTGAGGTAGGGGATTCATGGCTTCTCTAATTATATATGTGCAATCGTAGAATTAGCATGATTTATTCCTTTGGATCACAATGAAATTGACCTAATTAAATACTTGAACCGGATTAAAAGAATTGGTTGATCGCATGCTATTGCTTTATACCCTGATAACGGTTTGCCTCATGTTTTCCTAGATATAGTGATATCTATGTTTTCTTTGATTTATTGTTCGTTCATGATTTAAATTGATAATGAACGTAAAGCCGGAATTAATTGTTGATTAATTGGCTAAAGATAAAGAGGCATGTAAATTAATCTGTTTATTGTCGTTGTTGTAGTTGTTCTAATTTGAGGATAATCAAATTAGGGAAGAAAGCTTGGTTATTTAATTGTGATAGCTTACTGATTAGGTATCCATGATTGGAGCCTACGAATAACAAATCTGTTAATTCAATATGGATTAGAGAACAGATTATGTGGGAATTCCAAAAAGGGTTCTGAGTTACCCTCTTGTTTGTTAACGGGCCGAGAGCCCATTTTGTGATGTTTGTTTTCCTGCTGCTTGTGCTGTGATGTGAGCCTGGATGGCTGTTGTGATATGTGGAGGCATGGAGACTTGTGGTTGTGGCAGCGGATGACGCCTAGTGTGGCGAGATGCATCGGTTTATGCATATGGGTGTCGGGGAGGACACCAAGGGTGATGGTATGAGATGAATGTGATGGTTTGATGTTGGTGGTTTGGTCTGGTTGCTTATCTGCTTTACTTTTCCCCACTGCTCAAGGCAGCTGGTCTTGCTTACCCTCTTTCCGAAGGAGGCGAAGACACGCGGGGTATGCCACGTGCTTTCCGTGTTTAGCTTCTCGATGGAGGATGGGTCTATGCTCTTTATATAGGCGGAAAAGACTCGACGGGTAGTATATCTACTCACCGTGTTGAGCCTCCTTTGTGTTTAGAAGCATAGGATGTTTTTCTAGAATGCCTGGGAATGTGGAAAAGTATTTCTGTAATGAATGTTTGATTTAATGGTGAAAATCCACGGGGATGGAGATGCTGGAATTTAAAGGTGATGTGAATCTTAAAAAGGAGCAGTTGTTTCTGAAAGTGATGCCTTTTCAGTTAAATGTGGAATTATTCATTCTTAATTAATGTTTAAAGAATTAATTAATGTACAGTGGAACTGATAAATGAGAATGGAGTAATCTAATAAAGCTCTTCAATTGGTTGTGTGCTTATAGGATACCTAGTCTTAGAAGTAGCAGCCTGGAGTCTGAGAGACGTTAGCTGCAGTTGTATCTAAGACTAGGTAATGCCCATAGTGTGGATGTGAGTTACTTATATATTCTGTACTTTTTGTGTTTCTATACGCTACTCCACCCTGTCGGTAAGGGCAACGGACACCCCGGGGATTCTGAGCCCTGGGGGGGTGTTTTCCCCAACATTCTGATGGGAGGTTGAATGGCTGACTACCCCCTTTGGCCCCGCTCTCTTCTCTTGGTAGATCTTAGTGCTGGTAGGAACAGTGGTTAGTTTTACCCATATATGTGTGTAGAGGGCTGTAATGGCTTGTGGTTATTTCACACACATATATTCTGGATATAGTATCCTATGGACTACTATAGGTGTAACGTGTATAGGCTGTGATGGATTGAGGATCCTTACTCGGTGTATGGGCTGTAATGGCTTGAGTTATAATACCCGATGTATGATACACGTTATACGAGCTGTGGTGGCTCCCGGAAAATACCTGGTTACTTTTGGTTGTGAGGATTGTGTGGAGCTTAGCCCAGGTGTTTGCGGGCAAGCCTTTGTGGTGCACGAGGTGCAGATTGTGGAGCTTGACCCATGTTGATACGGGCAAGCCTTTGGAGAGAGATGCACAGGACGTATGTCGTTGGGGCAAAGCGGCAAACCAGTGGGGAAGTGGTAGCGGGGTACCCTTGTTATTCTTTACTACATGCTATATTCTTGTATGCGTTACTTGGTGAGAGTAGCCTTGGTGAGGTTGGGAACATAGTATACCTGTTTAGGTGACGAGTTAGTTTCACTTGTTGTTCACTGGGCTTTAGCATGCTTTCTTTACTTTTGCACGAGAGTCTTGGGGAGGATCCTACTGAGTATACTGTTATACTCACCCTATGTACATATAAACTGTTTTTCAGGTCACTTGGAGCAGGTTGGAGATCAAGCTGGTTACTACTAGCTTGTGGTTGGAGGAGGAGCTGTTCGGGCTTGTGGTCGCTGCCGTTTTTCTTTCTTTTGGGTACTTTTAGTTTTCCTTTTCAGTTGTAGTACTTTTTCATGAAATTTCATATATGTACTTGGTTTCCTTTTATATTTTCAGTTCTGAGTTGGAGTTTATTGGAGTCTATTCTATCTCTCTCTTCTGCTTGTGTTCTCTTAGAGGGTAATGCCTCCCATTTGTGTGTGTATTATACCCTCGGTGCTAGTCGCCAACCCGGGGCCTACTGGAGGCGGGACTCGGGGGTCATTATCTCCCTTTTCACATTGCCGGCCCAGGAGGGGTACACTTTGTGGGGAGGGGGTCATGACAGAGTGGTATCAGAGGTCTGGTTGAGGGATAGGATGGAGTTTGGAGTTAGGCACAGGTGAGGATGCATGGGATGGTAGGGCAACGGTGTCATTCATGTTTAGCAAGTGGGGTAAACACTGGAGACCGGCAGAGACATAGGCGTTCAGGGCCCCCTATGATCTGTTGCACGGACCTTTAAGTTTACAATGGCTACTAAACAAAGTGACACTTGTTGCAGGGTAGAGACCTAGGAAAGGATCATGCATCATTATTCCTTACGCCTATGTTTGAATGGGTAGACCTTGGGATAGGTAACCTAAAAAATTAATAAAACAAAATAATTAATTAATTAATGTTTAATCTTCCATATTCCTGGCTTAGGAGCTCTAACAGTTGTTATTTTACAGGTATGGCTCCAGGTCGACGTCCTCGTCAGGTTTGCGCAGAAGGTGCCCAGCAGGCTGTTCCGGCAGATCGCCGCCGGGTAGAGGTTGACGACGATGACACTTGGAGGAAGACACTCCGAGAGTTTCAGCGCCAGAGTCTACAGAAGTACGAGGGCTCCGTTTCAGATGCAGTCACAGAAGACTGGTTGGAGGAGGTCGAGATAGGCTTCAGTTCGATTCATGCTCGGAAGGAACACTGGGTGTCCTTGGTTGTGACGATGTTGCGTGGAGCAGCGAGACAGTGGTGGTTCTTGTTCCTCGGGGATCGTGAGGAGTCAGCGATCTCATGGGAGGAGTTTCGAGACAGGTTTAGAGTCTAGTTTATTTCATCGACTGCGAAGGCATCCAGTCTCCAGGAGCTTCTTACCCTTCGACAGGGGAGCTCCAGTGTTCGGGAGTTTGGGATCCGTTTCAGGAACCTTCTACGATATGCTTCAGACCTGTTACCAGATGATGAGGCCAGGGCGAGGCATTTCGAGGAGGCTTTGCGTCCAGAGATCCAGCGCCAGGTCACCCCATTTATGCTGAAGACATATCTTGAGGTGCTGGCGAGGGAAGAGGTTGTTGAGAGGACTTTGGCCAGGACCGGATCGTCACGAGATGGGAATCGTCATGATTCCTCACGAATCAGGGCTGTGGTTCGGGGTTCCCGGTTTTCAGGACAGAAGAGTTTTCGTTCACCTGGGGGTATGTCCCAGCCCTTCCCATCTCGTTTCTCCGGAGGCAGCAACTCTCAGGCCTATGCCAAGGGATCAAGCGCTTGTTTTTCTTGTGGTGGACGTGGTCATCAGCAGCGGGAGTGCCCGAATTTTCAGAGCAGTCATCGTGCACCAGGCGCTCCACTCCAGGTTCCTCCGTTGAGGAAGTTCTAGCCGAGGCAACAGCAGCAGGTTGCACCAGCTTTAGATCACCAGAGGGTAGATGGAGCAGGCAGAGGACAGCCCCATGACGCTCCCCGTCCTCAGAGAGCAGAGCGCGGTCGTGGTGGTGGTCGTCATCAGGGTCAGAGAGGCCGTGGAGGTGGTCGTGGTCAGCTTCATGCTCTAGCGTTGCCAGCTCCAGGCGAGCCAGACGTCGTCCGAGGTACCCTTTGCTTGTTTTCTACCTTGTTGTATGCCTTGTTTGATTCAGGAGCGACACACTCCTTTATATCTCCTACCCTTGTCCATGCTTTGGGACTTGAGGTAGAGAGGCTTCCAGTGCCCTTGGTGTTGACTACGCCAGTTGGAGGTCGAGCTAGCTTGTTTGAAGTATGTAGAGACTGTGAGCTAGTGTTGGGGCAACACCACTCTTGGGGAGATTTCCTATGTTTACGAATACAACCATATGATGTCATCCTCGGCATGGATTGGTTGTATTCGGTGCAGGATATTGTGGATTGCTACAGGAAGAAGGTCGTTTTCTTTGATGAAGATGGAGAGGAAGTAGTTTTTGTTGGTGAGAGAGATCCTCGGATGAGTCATAGACGAGTTTCATCCTTATCATCCATGATGGCTGGGATGATGCTGAGTTCTTCAGAGGTTCAACAGTTGGTGTTTCCTAGGGTCGTAGAGGAGTACCCTGATGTCTTTCCAGAAGAGGTTGTATCCTTACCCCCTCGACGAGAGATCGAGTTTGGGATTGAGCTACAGCCAGGAGCGTCTCCTATCTCTATGTCTCCATATAGGATGACCCCTTCTGAGTTACGAGAGCTACGTATTCAGCTCGATGGTCTGTTGCAGTGTGGTTTTGTTCGGCCAAGTGTGTCACCGTGGGGTGCACCAGTCTTGTTCGTGAAAAAGGCTGATGGCAGTTTGCGGTTGTGCGTCGATTATCGTCGCTTAAACAAAGTGACAATAAAGAACCGCTATCCACTTCCACGGATTGATGACCTATTCGATCAACTGAAGGGTGAAAGTTGGTTCTCAAAGATCGACTTGCGGTCAGGATATCATCAGATGCGTGTAAAGGATGAGGATATCCCGAAGACTGCTTTCCGTTGTCATCATGGGCATTATGAGTTTGTTGTAATGCCATTCGGCGTGACGAATGCTCCAGCTGTTTTCATGGGGTTGATGAATGCTGTGTTCCGTGAATTCCTGGACAAGTTTGTTGTGGTTTTCATCGATGACATCCTTGTGTACTCCACATCTGAAGAGGAGCATGCAGAGCATCTACGAGCCGTTTTGGGAGTTCTTCGCCAACATCGGTTGTTTGGGAAGTTTTCCAAGTGTGAGTTCTGGGCTCAAGAAGTTCGTTTATTGGGACATGTTGTGTCCCAACAGGGAGTAGCTGTGGATCCTTCGAAGATAGAATCAGTGGTGTCTTGGCCAGCCCCCAAGACCGTGTCAGAGGTGCGAAGTTTCCTTGGTCTCGCAGGCTATTATAGGATGTTTGTGGCTAATTTCTCCCGAGTTGCGACTCCTCTGACAGCTTTGACCAGGAAGGATCAAGCGTTCATATGGACTGATCAGTGTCAGACAGCTTTCGAGTATCTAAAGGAGAAGTTGGTAAGTGCTCCAGTCCTTTGTCTTCCAGCAGAGAGAGTCCAGTTTGATGTTTTCTGTGATGCTTCACGTCTGGGGCTAGGCTGTGTTCTCATGCAGCAGAGGTCAGTTGTTTCTTATGGGTCTCGGCAGTTGCGTCCCCATGAACGCAACTATTCCACCCATGATCTTGAGTTGGCAGCCGTGGTGTTTGCGCTGAAGTTGTGGAGACATTACCTCATTGGCGAGCGCTTTGTGGTTTTCACTGATCATAAGAGTTTGAGGTATGTTTTCTCCCAACGCGATTTGAACTTGCGGAAGCGTCGGTGGATGGAGTTCTTGCAGGAATACGACTTTGAAATATCGTATACACCTGGGGGGGGGGAAATGTTGTTGCTGATGCACTAAGCCGAAAGTCACGTAATGATGTTGTGCGTGAATCCGGTGATTCCTGGAGAGGAATGGAAGAGCTAGCATCTTTGCATCTTGATATGGGAGAAGTTGGGGGAAGAGTTTGTCTTTTCCAGATGACGGTGCAATCATCCCTGATGCAAAAGGTGGAAGTTTTGAGAGACAGAGTTGTTTGTGGGGAGGCCCCTGATGGTTGTTCGGAGGATGAACAACACCAAGTGTTGTATCATGGCAGGCTTTTTGTTCCCTTGGCGATGCGCGAGACGGTTCTCCGAGAGTTCCATAGCTCGCCCTTAGCTGTACATCCTGGTGTGACGAAGATGTATTGATCCTTGAGGAGTCAGTTTTGGTGGCCTGGGCTGAAGCGTTCAGTTGCAGAATGTGTGTCTCGATGTTTAGTCTGCCAGAAGCTGAAGGCCGAACACCGTGTTCCTGGTGGTCTTCTCCAACACATAGAGATTCCTCAGTGGAAGTGGGAGGACATCTCAATGGACTTTGTTACAGGTTTACCTCGAGCTCCGGGAGGACATGATGCTATATGGGTGGTAGTGGATCGTTTAACTAAATCGGCCAACTTCATAGCAATCAAGGAGTCGAGCTCAGTGGAGGTTTTGTCGAGGCAGTATCTGGAGGAGGTGGTGAGGCTTCACGGAGTTCCTAAGACGATCATTTCTGATCGAGACCCTCGTTTTACCTCTAGGGTGTGGAGAGGTCTCCAGCATGATTTTGGCTCTCAACTATGCCTTAGCACTGCTTTTCATCCTCAAACGGATGGTCAGACAGAGCGAACCATCCAAACTCTTGAAGACATGTTGCGCTCTTGTGTTATTGATTTTGGAGGTTCATGGGTGAAGCACTTACCTTTGGTAGAGTTCTCTTACAATAATAGTTTTCACTCTACCATCGGCATGGCGCCGTTTGAAGCCTTGTATGGCCGGCCATGCCGTTCTCCGTTGTGCTGGACTGGGGTCGGAGAGTCAGCAATTCTCGGACCAAAACTAGTGCAGAATACGACAGAGATGGTTCAAGTGATTCGTGAGAGGATGAAGACAGCACAAGATCGTCAGAAATCTTATGCTGATCAAAGAAGGAGACCCTTAGAGTTTAATGTTGGGGATCATGTGTTTCTGAAGGTGACTCCCCGTCGTGGGCAGCGAAGGTTTGGTCGCGGAAGTAAGCTTTCTCCCCGTTTTGTTGGGCCTTTTGAGGTGTTAGCTCGTGTTGGAGCTGTGGCATATCGAGTAGCACTTCCCCCTCAGATGAGTCGGATACATGATGTTTTCCATGTATCGCAGCTCCGTCGTTATCTTCATGATGAATCTCATGTTATCGATTGGGGATAGATCGATGTTGATGATGATGCAACCTTCGAGGAGCAACCTGTGGAGATCCAAGACCACAAGGAGAAGGTGTTGCGTGGGCGTTCTATTCCTTTAGTTCGTGTCTTGTGGCGACACAGCGGCATGGAGGAGAGTACCTGGGAGCGTGAGTCACAGATACGTGCTCAGTACCCAGAGTTGTTTAATGTTTAACTCCTTTCATGTAATGATGTTTTCTCTGTGGTTGGACCTTTCATGTTTTATTTATGTACCTTTAATGTGATGTTATGTTTGAATTGTTTTTATGGGTTGTTTGTTCTCGGATGTCGCGGTTTTATTCCAGATTTTGAACAACTCGTGTTGGTTTTCCCCTGAGAGGTATCTTATGGGGTGGTTGTTCGGACCCCTCTTTTCTTCTGGGTTGGTTTTTAATTCTCGAGGACGAGAATGTTTTGAGAGGTATCTAATGTAATGGCCCGGACCTATCCGGTCCATTACTTTGTGAAATGTTGGTATTGGAGGTGTTCCGGGAGGTCAAGGGGACTTATCCCCAACACTTTGCCAATTTTCCGGTTCTGTGAACAGTGTTTCTAGTTTTTATGAACAGTAACAGATCGGTGAGACAGATCAGTTTCACAGATCGGTGAGACAGATCGGTTTCACAGATCAGTTTCACAGATCGGTGAGACAGATCGGTGAGACAGATCGGTGAGACAGATCAGTGAGACAGATCGGTGAGACAGATCAGTTTCACAGATCGGTGAGACAGATCGGTGAGACAGATCGGTGAGACAGATCGGTGAGACAGATCGGTGAGACAGATCGGTGAGACAGATCGGTTTCACAGATCGGTGAGACAGATCGGTGTCACAGATCAGTTTCACAGATCGGTGAGACAGATCGGTGAGACAGATCGGTGAGACAGATCGGTGAGACAGATCAGTTTCACAGATCGGTGAGACAGATCAGTTTCACAGATCGGTGAGACAGATCAGTTTCACAGATCGGTGAGACAGATCGGTGAGACAGATCGGTGTGACAGATCAGTTCCACAGATCAGTTTCACAGAACAGTGAGACAGATCGGTGAGACAGATCAGTTTCACAGATCGGTGAGACAGATCGGTTTCATGTACAGTAACGGTGGGTGAACAGTGCTTCCAAACTCCTATAGTTTTGCCCCTTTTGACGTTTACTTTGACGTAAAATACATTTAAAGCCTTATTTTAAGGGCTCTTAAGGCCAATTCAAATGCCATAAATCCTATATTAATTATTCCTAAGGCTTGGAATGTTTTACTTGGTCAAACCGCGTGGTTAATGCGATCCGTTTTTAATGGAGAATTAACCGGATCTTAAACCGTCGCCCCATTAAATCTTAAAAAGGGACGAGATATCATTCTTCCTTGTTCTTTCCCTTTGTTCTCGACTAAGAGGCGCTAGAACCTTTCAATCCTTTCCGTAGGAGTTTCACAATCAATCTTTACTCCTAGGATTGGTTCTGCTCTGTTTTTGATGCAACCGAGCCGTGTCGATCAATCTTCGATATAAGCATACTCCGGTGGATGCAGTTGTCACGAGGGGAGGATCGTGACCTGTTGTGTGGATAAAGAACCCGAGGAACTGTTTGAGGTAGGGGATTCATGGCTTCTCTAATTATATATGTGCAATCGTAGAATTAGCATGATTTATTCCTTTGGATCACAATGAAATTGACCTAATTAAATACTTGAACCGGATTAAAAGAATTGGTTGATCGCATGCTGTTTCTTTATACCGTGATAACGGTTTGCCTCATGTTTTCCTAGATATAGTGATATCTATGTTTTCTTTGATTTATTGTTCGTTCATGATTGAAATTGATAATGAACGTAAAGCCGGAATTAATTGTTGATTAATTGGATAAAGATAAAGAGGCATGTAAATTAATCTGGTTATTGTCGTTGTTGTAGTTGTTCTAATTTGAGGATAATAAAATTAGGGAAGCAAGCTTGGTTATTTAATTGTGATAGCTTACTGATTAGGTATCCATGATTGGAGCCTACGAATAACAAATCTGTTAATTCAATATGGATTAGAGAACAGATTATGTGGGAATTCCAAAAAGGGTTCTGAGTTACCCTCTTGTTTGTTAACGGGCCGAGAGCCCATTTTGTGATGTTTGTTTTCCTGCTGCTTGTGCTGTGATGTGAGCCTGGATGGCTGTTGTGATATGTGGAGGCATGGAGACTTGTGGTTGTGGCAGCGGATGACGCCTAGTGTGGCGAGATGCATCGGTTTATGCATATGGGTGTCGGGGAGGACACCAAGGGTGATGGTATGAGATGAATGTGATGGTTTGATGTTGGTGGTTTGGTCTGGTTGCTTATCTGCTTTACTTTTCCCCACTGATCAAGGCAGCTGGTCTTGCTTACCCTCTTTCCGAAGGAGGCGAAGACACGCGGGGTATGCCACGTGCTTTCCGTGTTTAGCCTCTCGATGGAGGATGGGTCTATGCTCTTTCTATAGGTGGCAAAGACTCGACGGGTAGTATATCTACTCACCGTGTTGAGCCTCCTTTGTGTTTAGAAGCATAGGATGTTTTTCTAGAATGACTGGGAATGTGGAAAAGTATTTCTGTAATGAATGTTTGATTTAATGGTGAAAATCCACGGGGATGGAGATGCTGGAATTTAAAGGTGATGTGAATCTTAAAAAGGAGCAGTTGTTTCTGAAAGTGATGCCTTTTCAGTTAAATGTGGAATTATTCATTCTTAATTAATGTTTAAAGAATTAATTAATGTACAGTGGAACTGATAAATGAGAATGGAGTAATCTAATAAAGCTCTTCAATTGGTTGTGTGCTTATAGGATACCTAGTCTTAGAAGTAGCAGCCTGGAGTCTGAGAGACGTTAGCTGCAGTTGTATCTAAGACTAGGTAATGCCCATAGTGTGGATGTGAGTTACTTATATATTCTGTACTTTTTGTGTTTCTATATGCTACTCCACCCTTTCGGTAAGGGCAACGGACACCCCGGGGATTCTGAGCCCTGGGGGGGTGTTTTCCCCAACATTCTGATGGGAGGTTGAATGGCTGACTACCCCCTTTGGCCCCGCTCTCTTCTCTTGGTAGATCTTAGTGCTGGTAGGCACAGTGGTTAGTTTTACCCATATATGTGTGTAGAGGGCTGTAATGGCTTGTGGTTATTTCACACACATATATTCTGGATATAGTATCCTATGGACTACTATAGGTGTAACGTGTATAGGCTGTGATGGCTTGAGGATCCTTACTCGGTGTATGGGCTGTAATGGCTTGAGGTATAATACCCGACGTATGATACACGTTATACGAGCTGTGGTGGCTCCCGGAAACTACCTGGTTACTTTTGGTTATGAGGATTGTGTGGAGCTTAGCCCAGGTGTTTGCGGGCAAGCCTTTGTGGTGCACGAGGTGCAGATTGTGGAGCTTGACCCATGTTGATACGGGCAAGCCTTTGGAGAGAGATGCACAGGACGTATGTCGTTGGGGCAAAGCGGCAAACCAGTGGGGAAGTGGTAGCGAGGTGCCCTTGTTATTCTTTACTACATGCTATATTCTTGTATGCGTTACTTGGTGAGAGTAGCCTTGGTGAGGTTGGGAACATAGTATATCTGTTTAGGTGACGAGTTAGTTTCACTTGTTGTTCACTGGGCTTTAGCATGCTTTCTTTACTTTTTCACGAGAGTCTTGGGGAGGATCCTACTGAGTATACTGTTATACTCACCCTATGTACATATAAACTGTTTTTCAGGTCACTTGGAGCAGGTTGGAGATCAAGCTGGTTACTACTAGCTTGTGGTTGGAGGAGGAGCTGTTCGGGCTTGTGGTCGCTGTCGTTTTTCTTTCTTTTGGGTACTTTTAGTTTTCCTTTTCAGTTGTAGTACTTTTGCATGACATTTCATATATGTACTTGGTTTCCTTTTATATTTCAGTTCTGAGTTGGAGTTGATTGGAGTCTATTCTATCTCTCTCTTCTGCTTGTGTTCTCTTAGAGGGTAATGCCTCCCATTTGTGTGTGTATTATACCCTCGGTGCTAGTCGCCAACCCGGGGCCTACTGGAGGCGGGACTCGGGGGTCATTATCTCCCTTTTCACATTGCCGGCCCAGGAGGGGTACACTTTGTGGGGAGGGGGTCGTGACAAATGATAATAGTTAGAAACTAAAATAACTCACTTCACCAGATTTTGATATCTATCTTGCATACATTCAAGCAAAAGGTGAAACACCAAACATCAAACTAAAATCTAGTTTAATTATCTTACAACCAAAATTTCATGGAATGGATGAAGAAGAATCACAGAAGAACATAAAGGAATTTTATATTATGTGTTCGATGATAAAACCAACTAATATGGATAAATAATTTTTTAAGCTTTGGGATTTACCTTTCTCTTTATAAGGCACATAAAACGATTGTCTATACTATGTCAACTCCCCTGCTTGAGGATGGGAAGACTTGAAAAATTTTTTTATTGAAAAATACTTCTCAACCACTCAAAATACAGAAATAGGGAATAAAATTTATATAATAATAAAATATAAAGGGGAAAAAATTATTGAATATTAGGAATATTATGAAAGTATTTGTTCAAGTTGTCCATGCCTCTAAATAAGAGAGAAAATTTTAATACAATACTTTTATGAAGGTTTAATTCCAATAGATGTTTACATGATTGAATCTAATATAGGTTCTACCCTGGTGGACAAGACCCCAATTTCTATAAGTACTCTCATAAAAAACATGGAACAAAACACTCAATAGTTTGGTATAAGGTTGAGTGTTCCCATAAGAGGTTTCTATGAGGTGAAATGTTCTAAACTCATGAATAAGGTGGACGTGAAGCTCAAAAAGGTAAGTACCCTACTCTACCAACTTTCACTTTCTCAAGGGAATTCTCAAAATCCTCAAATAATTCATTGTGCTATTTGTTCCATTAAAACCAACTATTCCGACCAGTGTCCCCAGTTTTTAAGATTTGTGAGGCAGTCTTTCCATGTCATCCTTATAACCAACCTTTTAGGCAGGAACCATACTATCTATCCAACTCTATATGGAACGATAAAAAATTCTATAGGAAAAGGTTATATTCAAACCAAACTCAAAAATCATAGAACCACCAGAAGAAGATTATTCTTCCTCCACCACTACCTATAAATCCTCAATAGCCACAAAGGAATTTCCAACACCCCCCTACCAAACCTGAGCCTATCATTGATAACATGATGAATAAAATGTATGAAAATAATATCCATTTCCAAAAAAACAAAATAGTATCCATAAAAGACCTAAAAAATCAATTAGTCCAACTCGCCAACTCAGTGGGTGAAATACAAAGTTTATTTTCTTGATGAATACCTTCATAATATGTTTCTAATACCAAGTAAAATAGGTAATGTATGTTCTATCACACTTCATAGTGGAATATAACTTCCCACTTCTAGCGATTCTACTCATTAGGTATGTACTCCTCTTGAAAAAATATATTTTTCTACTCTAAAATGTTTTAAGTGGAGAAAATTAAAAAAAAAGGGTAGAAAAGTTATCAATTAGAATGCCCCTGAAAAATCCATTACACTTCTATTTCTCTAAAGAATCTATAAATCTAACAATTTTTTTATAATTAAATTTATAAAGAGATCATGGATACATTTAAAATGGTATAAATTAACATACCTCTCTTGGATTCAGTTAAAATAATTCCTCTTTATACCAAATTTCTTAAAAGAATTTTCACCCATAGGCCGCAACTAAAGGGAAATGATAGATTTAACCTTGGAAGTAATGCCTCAGCATTGATGCAACTATAATTTCCAACCATAATCATGGATCTGGTAACTTTTACAATACCTTGCATTATAGGGGAGACTTTATTTTTTGATTTAGTGTTTGATTTATGTTCTATGATTAATGTGATTCCTCACTATGTGTATAATTCTATTAAGGTTAGATAGATTATTCCAACAATAATCATTTTACAATGTTAAAACAATATCACCACACACCAATGAGAAGTGATTGAGGATATCCTCATTTGAGAAAAAATACCATATTCTCTATAGACTTCTATGTTATTAAGATGGAAGAAACCTAAGACAAATGAAATTCTACTTTCATACTTGGAATATATTTCTTTGAAACTAAAATTAAAATAATCATTATTCACAATGGAATGATGTCCATATAGTTTGGGGAAGAAAAGGAAAGTTTAAATATCCATGATGCTATAAAACACCATGTTGAAGAGTACTCCACTCTTCCTATCTATTTGATGGAAATTATCTTTGATGACACACACAAAAAACATTATCTACTCAATCCATACTCTAATTTATTTTCATCTTCTTCACTATTTGGTGATAAGGGTTGTGATACATCTTTCATGTGTTGTGTGGTGTTGTAAAAGTGTAAATATTGTGTTTTAATTGATGATTTCTTGATCACTAGGGATACTATAACCATTGATGATACTTATTAGCTTGTTGAAGCTTATTCCTCTTATAGGGATGTTACCATTGAGTTGTTACATGAGATCATTTACCTCTCACCTTCACATTCACTCCCATCAATAAAAAATACACCTATATTGAAACTTAAACCACTACCTCAAAACATGAAATATTCATATCCTGAGAATGGAAACAAGTTTCCTAACATTAATGATAGTTCAGTTCCTCTAGATAATGCATTGTGATTGATTTTTATTTTATGGATGTATAAACAAGCATTTGGATAGATTATTTCTAATATTTTGGGTATTATCCCATAAATTTTAATGAATCATTTATTATTAAATGATTAGGCTAGAACAATGAGTTGGAACAATTATAACTGAACCCAAACTTCATTGATTTTGTTACAAAGGATGTAACCAAATTATTAGATACTGAAATGATTTACCCCATATTTGATAGCCAATGGATCAATCTTGTGTGGGTAGTTAATAAGAAAACTAATCTTACAATAATCAAGAAAGAAAACAATTAATTGTTTCTAACCCATGTGAAAAATAATTGGTGTGCCTATATAGAATGCCATTGACTAAATTAGTACACTTAAAAAGACCATTTCCCATTTATATTCATTAACCAAATTCTAGAGGTTAGTGAGGATTTCCCACTACTGATTTCTTGATAGGTATTCTGAATATATTTAGATCCATAATTCCCCAAAGGATTTGGAGAAGATAACCTTTACTTTCCCCTTTATCACATTTAAATATAAGAGGATTCCATTTGGTCTATGAAATGCTCCATGTACTTCCCAATGATGTATGGTTGGTATTTTTTTAGATTACTAGGATAATTTCATTGATGTTTTTATAGATTATTTCACTGTTTATGAATCCACTTTTGATGAGTGTTTTAGTAGTCTCGGTTATTTCATACATCGTTGTATTGAAACGAATTTTGCATTATATTATGATAAATTCCATTTCATGGTGAGAAAAGGTATAATATTTAGAAATTTATTTTTTGGGGATGGTATACAAGTAGATAAATCAAATTTATACCTCATTTTCTCCTTACTATTCCCAAAAAATTAGTGGGAAATAAATTCTTTCTTAGGTTATGTTAGATTTTATCATTATATCATTCATTATTGTCATCTTATTTCATTCATCCTCTCCTACTTACTCTAAAAAGTAAAAGAATTTGATTCTAATAAAAACCTTGAGGATTCTATTAAAAAATTAAAATAGAGTCTCACATCACTCTTAGCAATCCAACCTCCTTGGTGGGATTAAATATTTGAGGTCATGTGTGTCACCTCTAACTATGCAGTTAGGGAAGTCTTATAATAATGGGTCGATCGAGCTCCACATGTAATAGCCCATGCCTCACACAAACTTTAACCTGACCATGAAAACTAAACTATAAATAAAAAACAATTCCTATCCATTTTTATTGGATAAATACTGGTCAAATATTTTAGGGTCCAAAGTAATTATGTTCTCAAGCCATTAATCCCTCCTACATCTCATGAAGAAACCGGAAGCAAAACCTCATCTTATTCACTGGATGCTCATACATTATGAATTTAATCTAGATATTAGTGATAAATAGAAGAATAAAATGTGGCATTGGACCAAATTAGTGGGATTTTCCACCATTGGACCACCATGTTTACACATCCCTCCCCGTTGGATAATTATTCCTTCATGCTCACCTTTGTGATGAAGTGGACCTTACCCCTTGGTATATGAACATTATGACATTTTTAGTAGCATATAGTGTCCCTACATATTGTTTCACTTCATAATCATGAAAACTTAAGCTTGAGCCATGATGGTAAATTTAGGATGACCCATACATGTGGAGAATTTATAGCGACTATATTGTTTTCTGTGTGTCCCTGACCACGAGTTACCCTATTATTGGTTTTGACCACACCGTATAGATTTTAAATCCCCAATCAGAATTTAATCATATCAGATTATGTTTGGTAAGTATTTTTAGATCCCTGTAAAGGTACAAAACCAATAATATTGGGATGTTAAAAAATTTAATATGAACCTATCAGATAAAAGTGATAATAGGAAGTTGAAAATTAAAGGGAATGAGGAAATTCAAAGAGGCTCATATGAGAACTACTAGATCTATAAGGAGAGAACTAAGACCTCCCCCAACTACATCATCCTTTATCATTAATTCCACATTGGGAATAAGGTCCTAATTTATAGTGAAAGGCTATCTTTACACCCAGTTAAGCTTCATTCCCACTGGTTTGGCCCATACACTATTACTAATGTCTATCCATTTGGTTTCATATCAGCTTAAAATGGGAAAAACAAAAAAAATCATTGTTAATTGATAGTTGTTGAGATACTTTCATGATTCCATTTCAGAGTCCCTTATAGAAGAACTTTTACTTCAAGAATAAACCAACCCATGACATCCACCAGGTTTTATCATTCCTTTGCATATTTTCTTTTATTACTATGAGAACACTGCACACACTTGGTTTTAGAGGGATAAATTCTTGAGTTCATAAGGATTTTTATCATAATTATTCTTTTTATCTTTTTCATTTACTTCATATTATTTTTACTTCCACCCTTTTGTTAGAATAATTATTTTAGATGCCCACTTAATCAAGGAAATTATTGAAAATTCATGACGAGTTTTCCTATTTCAAGGTGTTTTAAAATTTAAAGAAAAATTCGTTCACAAATGGAATCTGAATTTTAGAAATAATTTATCATTGAGGTGTGTTTTTTATTATAAATTTGTTGATCTTGATGATATAAATGTTTGTATCTTTATGAAACATTTGACATGATTGAAACCCTCAATGTGATTAGTTTATTGGTTAATAATGTCACATAACTTATCCACACACCATTGAACCCAACCATGATGTGTGAATATTTATTACTTAATATAATTTAAATATAAGTTATGTTTCTGTTATTAATATTTTCAAAAAAAATTTCCCATATGTTCACTCCTTATTTGATCTGTTTCATTATTGTACAAGATTGACCCATGCGTGTGTCCCTATTATCTGACTATTGTACAACCTCAAAAAACCAAAAAAAACAACACAAATAAATAATAAGGGGAATGATTAAATGTAAAATATATGGGGATATATATGATGTGAGATTATGGTTTGAATTTTGAGAATTATTAAGTGATAGGGTCTTGAAATTTGATTTCAAAGGATGCAGGGAGGTTTGGTGTAAAGAATCAAGTAAGAATATTTTTTTAAAATAACCTATATTTACAAGATAGAAAGTGGAAAGAATAGAATTAAATGGTTTTAACACACACACAAACATGGAGAGTTAGTGAAATGGTTGAATTTTTAATTCCTTTATAATAATATTATCATACAACTCCTTGAATTTCATTTTTATACAATTTCTAAGGCATCATTTTCCATGATCACTGGGAATAACTTCTTAGTGTGGTTTTTTGTTTGATAACATTTCTATGATGAATTAAATTTTCATTGAATTTTAAATCTTCATTATGTTGTGAATATATCCGTGCATTATTTTTGGTAATGTATCTTTTACCATGAGTGAAAATGTCTAGGTGTGGGGGTGCGATCACACCATGATTCACTATTTTATTTCACCTTAAAACCATTGTATCAAACTGGTTTAGTATTTAAAAATAAAATAATAATAATATATTTTACTTCAAATTTTATTGAATTATTTAATTTTTATCACTGTTAAAAATTTAAATTTTACTTTTTTTTATAATTACATTGTTGGACGAGGTGATTTGGTGGGTCAGAGATGATGTACAAGGAAAATGGGAAAAACTATGCATGATTCCAAACACACATATAGATTGAAAAGAACACTGAAAATAATCTATGCACCCAATTAGGATGAGATGTTTCAGTGAGACCAAATATTTAATGGGATAAAAATATTTTAAAGACACCAATTTCGAATTCATTAATTATGGGGACCAACCAAACTATTTTTTCAATGAAACAAAATCTAGTCAAATTCAAAAGTTTGGTTATGTATTTTTGAAATATATCTCATTTTATACGTTAAATGGATGCCAAAATTTACATGGAGATAGAAAAATAGTGTGGAAATAACTTTATAGTTTTTTATAAAGTCATATAATTCTTTCTACTTACCCAAAACCATATGAAAAATGGTATATCATAATAAGGTTGCCCAAAATCACCTCCCATTTTGGCTATAAAAGGGAATATTTTGGTACCTCATTTCAAGTTCAACAAAAAGGTAAAGTGATAATATTTTTGAGACCCAAAGGATTCCTCCAATACATTGTGAGGTTCTAGTTCTACCTATCTTCATAGTTTGAGTGAATATGAAGTCATTGTTCCAGTTGAGCTTCATACTCCTCTCGATAGCGGGAAAAACGGTGGGCATTAATTATGAGGTAGCTACAGATCTTGTAAAGTGAGTTACAATACTTTTATGCTATAGGTTTAATGTATTTTGGGTTTAAGAACATTTAATTTCTAATTATTTTACTTTTATTTATATTTTAATTCTTTGTTTGATTCAACTAAATGGAATTCTTTTTAACTTTAACCGATCAGTGTGAATTTTTGAGAGCATGACTTGTGTTGCTTCGATTGGACAAAATAATAATCATTTTCCCCACATATTTGATATTTAAATTTTATTTGGAAGTTATTATACCATTAATAAGATCTTGAACTTGTCTATATGATTGTTATGTCAAGTATTGGTTCAATATGAATTGATATAAAATCATAAAAATTAATTTGGGTTCTGATTAATTTCAAACAATGAGTTACTCTAAACATAAATTAATATCTAATAAAAATGAACTTTAAATGTGTGTATTGAACTCATAATGACCCATTTTTCTCATATTTTTCAAAATGCACTATTTTTCAACTATTAAACTATTTGAACTCAATTATTTTCTGATAATTATTTTCAAAACCACCCCCATTTTTTTGTTCTTTTTATTGACTACACATACTGTAAACCACCAATGTTCCTTGAGATATAACCTAGTGTCTACCATATGATATAATATAATATTTAAATTAAAATCAATTTGAGGTTTCATAATAACGTGGTCAGAGTGCCACTTGGAACCTAAGAATATCTAGTATTATTTTTTTCCCATTCATAATTAAGACCCCAACATCTATAAAAGGTCTCCAACATGAAAATTATCTTCCTCTCATCAGATCCCAATGTGTGGTTAATTTCATACCCATTTGATAATGTGAGTCCTTTAGATTGTGTGTCATGGAATGATTCATCGGACCATATCATGGTTTGGCTATTGAGGTTTCTAGTTTCTCATCATGGTTATCAATTCAGTATAATCCATGTACATATCTTTTATTCATGAGGCCCCATGTTGTTAAATGACATTATTTTTTGAACTTTTAATTATTTCATCCACTAAATGAATGTATCCCTACCATCTTCCTAGATTTCAATACAGCATAATCCCCACTTTTCTCTCACTATTTCACCCCTCCAATGTATAAAATTATCATCCACCGTCATAGTTTCAGTGGTTATGTGATGATACGTAGATGATATATAATTCTATTGAAAAAAATTTATACCCTTCTCAAAGTTCATCAGATTTATAGAGACCTAATAAACCTATGACATTGTGTATGAACCTAAAAATTTAAATAACCATACACCGACATAGATACATTGTGATGAAAAACAAAATGGGTTACTAATTCATAAGTCCAACACCATGACATTTCTAGTTAACTTTAACCTAATAGTCCATTCTGTATCACATTAAAATTATTGGAATTGGTTATTTTTATATGACCTTAAATTATAAGACAAGGTTATCTTGGATTACTCACCATAGAAGGAACTTCATTGGACATTGATGAATGACCTTAAAAGGAACCATTATAGTCTTTGTCGCATGAACATAAATGGTATGATGTTCCTCATTAAATGGAACCAAAATAAATGGGTTTTGATTCCCATCATAGGGATATATAGGTAACCTCTATCATGGGAATAATCCCAAATCCAAGATAACTTATACCTCATTCACTAAAACACCTCAATCCTTACAAGATAGCATAAACCTATGGTATTACCTTTAGTCCTCTTAGGAGAAAATAAATCCTAGAATTCCCTTTTGTCCTTCCAAGACAACAAGAACAATTAGTATACCTTTAAGTCCTCCTAGGAGACCTCAAATCCTAGCATACCCATTAAGAGTTCTTAAAATACATTAAACTTTTTCATACCATTAATTCATCCTGGGTGACCTTAAATCCTTGCATACTCTTTAATTCTTACAAGACTTCATGAAACTCTATAATACCCTTTAATACTTCCTTGATGAAATGAAACTCAAGTGTACCCTTAATTCCTCATGGAATACCTTAAATCCCAACATACACATTGAGCCTTCCTGGATGAAATTTTTGGAGTTGGTTCCCTAGAACCAAATTTTGTGTACTTTAGGATAACCTGTATTCAATTTTCTGAATATTAATTAACTTATTATCACATCGTGATTTTTCTTCTATGTGACATAATATGTGATAATTTCCTAAGAGTAGTTGTTATATTGAAAGGTCATAGTAGTTCCCACTATAATGTGAAACTAGAAGTGCCATGATGGTATTCTTAAATATATATTCGCTAGCTATATTTAATCATTTAAGGAACACAAATGATATAGGATATTAGGGGTGAAGACTCATAGTTCATTGAGGCACCTTCTCATAGTTTATGCCCTTGGTAATATACAGTGTAGGATATTATGAAAACAAGACCCAACAATAAGAAATACACATTTATATATGTTATTAGATGTTCCTATATACATATGTGTGTATTGATCCTTAGACTTTATGATTTTTATTAAATAGTATTATAAGTCACTTACTTTGATTTATTGATGAAAAATGCGATGAAATATGTCTAAATTGAGGTAGGATATGTTGGGTGCATCATGAGTAACATTTCATTAATGAATAATGTGAGAGAAATTTTTTACTTTCAGTTATTTAATATAAGATTATATATCAATCCATTCTATGTAAGTGATATATCCCAAAATAAATCCATGTTCATGGTGTTATATATATAAGTTTTATTTTAAGAAATTCAAAGAAAGAGACACTGAGCACATTGGTTGATGGCACCAGTATACAACTTTTTTGAATAGTGATATAATGATAAAATGATTATATTATATTATAAGAATCCAAAAAAGGTATTATGTAATTTCATCAATAAATTATTTTTCTATTTGTTCCTTGGAATGTTTCTATATGCTATCCTTGGGCATTAGGCTGCTTCACTTAATGCTAGTGAGAAAGAGGCCTAGAGGGTCTCACACTAAGTAAATACTTAATCTTAGTTAAATAATAAATTGTTATTTATTATATAAAAAGTTGAATAAATATTATTCCTGAATGTGGTTTAATAATTATTCATGTTTTCTTGATTACATATATTTCTTCACTAGTTATTGAGGAGAATATTTTGTGAGATGAATATTTAATAAATATTTATTTCCAATTTATTGAATATAATTATTATTTATTTATAGGTGAATAATATAGTGACATTTATTTATTAAAAAATAATAATTAATTATGAACCCATAAATAACATGGAGGAATAGTAGACCAAATTTAATAGACCTTTGAGAAATTATATATATTGAAAATAATTCAAATAAAAATAATAATTTAATTCGTGATTTTAGAGCATGTCAAGAAATAATAATAAAATTATTATTTTTATAGACATGAGGTTCTATGGGGATTATGGAAATAATAAAGGGTGCATGAGAAATTATTATTTTTTAACCCTACGGTATATAAACCCAATTATATTTTTTTCTTCATAGATACAATTCATTTTTCTGTTGTGCATAAAAACATATGTAAATAATAATCTCAATACCTAGAGAGTTCCCCCTCCTATAATGGTCATAAGAACAAAGAGTAATCTTCCTCCACCTTCCAGACTCGAGTTTAGAGAGAGAACAAGGAGAATCCTTTAGAAGAAATTCTTAGGGAGATCTAAGGTAAACGACATAAGTATTAGAATCTACCCTGATAGTACCTAGAGATTCCTACAATGATGTTTGGAGGTTCATAGAACTTGTGTGGATCACAGCTAGAGGGTCTCTACTCTTGATTTCTGCAATGAAACCATGGTACAATTTAGATAAATTTTCAGATCCAACAATAATGAAATAATTTCTCACAAGGTGATTATTTAATTAAATAAATAAATTAAAAGTAATATGTGATGATCATGTTCATTATATTTAGTGTTTATTACTTTTATATATTATTTTATTTAATTATGTTGATCGTGGTATTTAACATCATTTAAATCTCAGATTAATCATTGATCATAAAAAAGGTAGAGTTTGGCATGCCCCATCTGACTCTACTATTTCGCCCAAAACCAACAAGTACTACTAGAGGGGTCACATAATTATTTATAATTATTTAAAGATTATTGATTGCTTTATGCACTTTTTATTAGTTCACTATTCTAGTTTAATCATTTATTAACCTAAATTGTGAGATATTATTTCCTCCTTTTCATTTCTTATAAATATAATTAAATAAATTAACTTTATAAATGAAATAAATTTGAAGATATCATCTAGGGGTGCCGAGGAATCTGGCTGGATGACAGAATAGTACACGCCATGTAACCTAGAAGTACACGTCGTGCACCAGTGTTTAATTCACCCTGAATTAATTCAAAATTAATTCAAGAAATATTCATTTATTACACACAGTGAATTTAATTACACACCACATGTTTCTTGGGCCATCCTAGAACATGGTTATCCAGAGTACATGCCATGTAACTTTCGTACATGATGTGTAGTTCTTTAGTCACATATGGTTCATATATCTTATTATATGGCTAATATGACTGGTGACCATGTAACTCAATGAACACACACCTTTTAGCCCATGTACACACTATATAGTCCAATATTTTCTAGGGAATGATTACACACAGTGTCGCTACACATGTGCTATGGATAGATGGTGAAAAAAATAAACACCATGAAAACTAAAATGTACACACATGTAATTTTATAAGATTATACAGAATTAAAAATTAATTTATTATACTATTTAAAAATTATAAACATGTGTTATAATTGGTAATTAATTTGATAGTACATGTATTGTGATGGGTTTTGTATATATAATTGTTTGATTAATTTCTGCATAATGTTTGGATATGCATATCATGTATAATTTGTATTAATGTTATTAATATATGTGCATTTAATCATGACACACTATGTAAATATCATTTGTTCCATGTGTTCATTAATTTGATCGTACATTCCATGAAAATACTTGATAAGTCATGTATGCCATATGTCACAAAAGTTGATAGTATACGAGTATAATACACGTTGGGTAGTTTGGATGGGTACTCATCGTGTTACCTTTAAGATACACTTTTGTACATAGATAATTCTAAATTAATTTATTTAATTTTTTAAAAATTATGTTGGGTGAGAATCATAGGAAAATATAAATGAGAATTAAGATAAAATAATGGATAAATTAAATAGGACAATAAATTGATTTATGAAAAATTTATCTTAAATTCAAACCATTGGATTTTAAAGGAAATTTTGTTAAATTCGTGATTCATTTAATGCATGTGGATGATCTTGTCCCTCGACCCGACCATTGTATGCAATTGGTTTCATTTAATTTAATATCAAATAAAATAATTTTCAAGTATGTCATCTCTCCTTTAATTATGAAAGGGTCTTCATTCCCATGGTTTCTTTTATGTAAACCCCTACCAATCCATTGGTTCCCCTCACCTACATGTGAGTAAAACCATATGTAATAGATAGAGCTCCCAGTCTAGTGGGGGTGGTTCAAGTTTGGTGTTGAGGTGAAACCAATCTATGAGATATGCATTAGTGGATAGGTGGAAATACACAACATGAACCATAAATGGTTCAAGGTGTTTTTTCTATAGTTCAACAGTTAGTTTATCATCCTATATATAAACGAACCCTTAGTAAAAGAGCATGATCATAATACTTTTTTATTTTATTTCTATGAAGTTTCATGGTTATTTAATTATGGATTTATTGTCATGATCACATGAATTAATGAATTAAAAAGAATACAAGATAAAACTATAATATATTGTGTTATGTGTAAATATTTTCTAAGACATGGTTAATCACTTAAGTAAATCCACTTAATATTAACAAGCATGTAATAAAAATATTATTTGGAAATTTACACATAAAATATACAATCCCTAAATTATATATATTAATTAATTATAGCCTTCCACTACATCATTTGAAATTGAACCAATGTTCAATGTGGTTGACTGGTCAAAGTTGCAGTGCTTTCAATTATTGGGGAATTAGAACTTGAATTTTTTGGTTGACTTGACTTATTTATCATTAAGGGTTTACTGAAAAAGTAGGTCTTGATGTAACTGAGAGAAAAAGGTTGAGGAAATCCAATTTAAGTATTTTAGGATTGAGGAGTCCACTAAATAAATAAAGGAACTCTAAGATAATGTGGTTGGC
Source organism: Viscum album (assembly GCA_963277665.1). NCBI lineage: Eukaryota > Viridiplantae > Streptophyta > Magnoliopsida > Santalales > Viscaceae > Viscum > Viscum album. Next base: position 277,884,495 of record OY728123.1, on the reverse strand, counting down.
ATTTGGAATGCCTATATAAAAATCTTCAACATGATTAACCGGAAAAAGTAGAGGTGACGAGGAGGGGAATATGGATCCTTGACACTATAATGTACAAGGAACGTGATATTATAAATACAATGATGAGGGCTATTGGTTTTTGATAAAATAATAGGAAATTAATAAATATAATATTTATTTATTAATCTAAATTTTAATTGATAAAGTACTATAAATATACTCAAATTATTTATTGAAACCACTATTAAATGACTTCAAATATATAATTGTGATCCATACTTGATAAGGATATCCTTATCCCCAACACAAATTTTTAAGAGTAGTAAAGAAATTTATATGTTATACTATGCCATGAAATCAGATTGTACCTTCTAGAAGAACCTATTCCTAATGTGCTTGGTAATGAGGCTAGTGAGGAAGATTTATCTCTCTATGAGAAACATTTGAATGATTCTATATATATTCATTGTTTAATTCTATCATACATGAAAAATGAGCTTCTAAAGCAATATGAGGTCACATATGAATTTAACATGATGTCTCACCTTTGGATTTCTATCAAGATAAAGTAAGACAAGAGAGATATGAGATCTCCAATTCCCTGTTTAAAACTAATCTTGTAGATTTGGTTCCAAGAGGGCCTCAAGTAGTCATGTTTATTGGATATATTGAACTCTTAGGAATCTTAAGAATTAAATTCCTAAATTAGTTTCACATAGATATAATACTTTATTAACTTCCCAAGTCTTTCTCATGTTTTATTGTTAATTATAACATGATTAATAATGAGAAGAGTCTTTTTAAACATCTAACTCTGATTCACCAAGTGGATAAGGACATGGAGTGTGAAAAATCACGATCCTTATGGTAAATAAGAAATCGAAGAATAAGGAGAAGTGGACCAAGACTCATAAAAATTACAAATAATATGAGCACCATCCTTCCAATGAGATAAAGATCCAGTGGCAGGGCAAGGAAAGGAAAGTAGTACATTTTTTTATGTGGCAAGCAAGGCTACTAAAAAAGGAACTACACCCAAAATTAAGGGAAAGATAAATTTTTATTCATTATTGAGTACAATCTTTCAATATATACACATTGGGTATTATTTACATCTTTTTGTGATCACATTAGTATCCAAATATTGAAACCAATAATATTTTGAATTATTTCTAGAGGATAGGTGGATTTGTGAACTGAAAATAGTGCAAGTTCAAATTATCTAGCCATTGGTAACTACCAACTTTCACTACCAATAGGAATGGAATTGGTTTTAAGGGATTATTCTTATGTACCAATTGTTACCAATAGCACAATTTTTTATCATGTCTTGATGCATATTATTTTATTTCCAAAATTGGGAAAAATGTGTTAATTTAATAAAGACCACTTATGCTATGTTTTGGAAAATTTAAATAATATCCTTTATATAATAAATTTTAAAAAAAGTATTGGAAATAGATAAAAAATCATATTCACATAACTAATATTACACCCAGCTATGGAATCACCATATTGGTCATGTAAACAACAATAATTTGAAAAAGATCTGTCAAGATGGTTATTTAGATTCTTTTGAGATAAAACCACTTGAAATATTTCATGCTTCTTTATAAGGAAAAATGAAAAATCACCATTCAATGGATAAGGTGGAAGGGATATATAACTTCTAGGATTGGTAAACATAGATGTGTGCACACCATTTCTAATAGAATCAATAGGTGGATATTATTACTTCATAACTTTTATTGATGTATTGAGTAGATATGGATATATCTACTTGATAAGGTGTTAGTCTGAGTCATTTGAGAAATTCAATGAATTCATGAATGAAGTATAAAATAAACTTGGAAAAAATGTAAATTGGATTGGATTAGATCGATGTGGTGAATATCTTAACCAAGAGTCTATTGAATTTTTACGGGAGTTTTGGATTCTATCTGAACTCACCCCACCTTACATACTATAGTGAAATAGTGTTAGTGAAAGGACAAACCATAACTTATTAGACATGGTAATGAAGTAAATGGGTGTTAGTGAAAGGAAAACCATACCTTATTAACCAAGAGTCTATTCACAAGTTTTTATGTTTAAATACATTATAATTATACCTATTATATTAGCTTACCATGATAATGAAAATTTAAAGATGGATTTCAAAAAATATTTCCTTAATGAGAACCTTTAGGAAGATGTCTACATGACACAACCAGAGGGGATAATGACTAGCTGATGAAAAAAATATTTTCAAGTTCCTAGGTTCAATATATGGATTGAAGAAAATCTAATTCATGTAAAATGTGATTCAATGAAGCTATAAATAAAATTGGTTTCATTAATAATGAATGTGATCCATGTGTTTACAATAGATTTTGTGGGAATTTGGTCATTATCCTAGTAGTATATATTGAAACACATTTCTTGTTGGAGAAGACATACCAGTCTTATAGTCTATTAAGGAATAGTTAAAAAAGTGTTTCTACATGAAGTTAATGGGTGAAACATCCTATATTATAGGGATCAAGGTAATTCATGATAGATCAAAGGGCTGCTTCGACTAATTCAAAGTACATACATTGAACAAATACTAAAGAGAATTAGTGTGAAATAATCCAAGAGGGAATTGGTTCTAGTATCATGTGGTACACATATTTCTAAGTAAATGTGCCCTTATAAATGATAGGAGAAATAGATAATGAGAAAGATATTATATGATTCAGTGATAAGATCAATTATGTATTCCATGTTATGTAATGAACTTGATGGTTCCTGTGCATTAAGCATGGTAGGAAGATATCCAGCTGATCCATGAGAACTAGATTGGTCTATTGTTGTGGATATCATTATGTATCTTATAAGAAATAATTATATGTTCCTAGTGTATGGAGTAGAAGAGGATCAAATAATTGAGGGTTATAATGACGCATGTTTTAGAATAGATCGGAATGATTTGAAGTTGTAGTAAAGATATTTTTTTCTCAACGGAGGTGCTGCGAGCTGCAAGAGTTCAAAGCATCTAGTTTTCTATTATTATACAGTGGAGTCTTAGTATACATAGGCTTATGATATAGCCAAGGAATTAGTTTGGATATAAAACTTTTTCCAGGATATTGATATGTTACAAAGAAGTAAAGACTCTATCAAAACGTTTTGTGATAAAAATGTAGTGGTGTCTCTTGAAAAAGTGCCAAGGTCACACCAACGAACATGAAACATAATATGAAAGTATCACCTCTTGAGGGATGTTTCTAAATGGGGGGAATATATTGTTGGAAGAGTTCCTATAGAATAAAATTTTGTGTAACCCTTGACTAAATGATTATCTGAAAAAAATCTGGAGTATCATGTGAGAGCTAGCAGATTGAAGGTTGTTAGCAGCTGGATCTAGTGAAAGTGGGAGTCTTTTGGGGTTGGTTCTATAGAACCAAATTCTATGTACTTTATGATAACCTGTATTCATTTTTTTGAATATTAATAAACCATTTATCACATCATTATTGTTATTATATGTGAAAAAGTATATGATAATGTACTAATAGTATTTTTTATATTGAAAGGTCATAACAGTTCCATGTTATGATGAAAAACTAGAAGTGATATGAAAGTATTATTAAATATATGTTCTATAGAAAAATGAAATCATTTTAGGTACACAAATGAAATATTCAATCTAGGGTGTAAAATCCTAGGTCTTTGAGGTGTCTTTTCATGGTATATGCCCTTGGTAATATCTAATATTGGATATTATAAGAGAAAGACCTTCTAGTAGGAAAACCACATTTATATATGTCATTTGATATTACTATATGAAAATGTGTGCATTGATACTAAAAAATTAGAATTATTATTAATGTGCATTATAAGCCATGCACATTGATGTATTGACGAAAATAATGACAATATATGTTTGTGGGGAGGTATGATACATTGGGTTCCTCATTAATAACACTTCATTAAAGAATAATGTGAGAATGTATTTATCCCTTGTGTTATTTAATGAATGTTTATTTCTCAAGCACTTTGATATAAATTATATACCCTAAATATATCCATAAACATGGTGTTCTATAGGAATGTTTGATTTCTAGGAAGTCAAAGAAAGATCCACTGAGCACATAGGTTGATGGAACCAACATACAATATACTTGATTAGAAATATCACGATAAAAGGATTATATTACATAGTAAACATCCATATGAGTTATTTTTAAATTGTGGTATTAACTTAATTCTCTATGGGTTTCTTGGTGTGTTGTTAGATTCTAACCTTGGTATTTAGGTTTCTTCACCTACTGTCACTAAGAAATAGGCATATAGGGTCACACACAATGTGTATCTAGAAAATCAGTTAAATAATATATTATTATTTATTATTTAAAAAGTTGAATATTTTTTATTTCCACACGTGGTTTAATAATTATTCATGTTTTCTTGATCTCTTATATTCTTTTACCATTAATTTGAGAGAAAATTATGTGATTATAATATTTAATAAATATTTATTTATTATTTAGTGAATATAATATTTATTTATATATTAAAGAGTAATGTAGTGATATTTATTTATTAAATAAATTTTGATTATTCGAGGAATGAACAATATTATGGAGAAATGGAAAACAGATTTTAATGGTCCAGTGAGAAATAATATATATTTAATATTATTTGAATAAATAATGTTTAATTTAATTGGTGAGTTCAGTGCATGTCAAGAAATAATAATAAAATTATTATTATTATAGACATGGGGTTCTACATAGATTATAGAAATAATAAAGGGTTCATGTGAAATTATAATTTTCTAACCCCAACTATATATAAACCGAATTATATTATTTTCTTAATAGAGTAAATTTATTTTTTTGTTGCATACGATGACATCTAGAGAGAATTAACTCAAGAACTAGAGATATCCCCCTCTTATAATTCTGTCATGAATGAAGATTGGTCTTCCTCAACATTTAACATTCGAGTCAATAGATAGATTAAGGACCATCCTTTGGAAGCGATTCTTGGGGTGATCAAAGGTGAATGATGAAAGCATTGGGATCTGTCATGCTAATACCTGGATATTACTATGGTGATGTTTAGATGTTCATGGAATATGTGTAGATTATCACGAGAGGGAATATACTCTTGATTCCTAAAACTCAATGATGGTATGACATATAGATATTGTTTGATCAATCATTGAATAAATAATTTCTCACAATGTAATTATTTAATTGATTAAATTAATTATAAATAATATGTGATGATCCTACCCTATAGTTAGGGTTTTTATCAATTTTCTATATTATTTGATTCAATTACATTGATAATGGTTTTTATCAACATATAAATCTCAGATTAATCATCAATCATGACAAAAAGAAGAGTTTGGTATGCCCCATCTGACACTGTCACTATGCCCAAAACCTACATGCCTGAATCTTGAGTGTACCATTAAGTCATATTGGGAAACCATAAATCCCAAATTATACTTTAATTATTCCTAAATGGAATTAAAATACAATTTAAACTTAAGTCCTTATAGGAGACCTTATATCCAAACATACCCTTTATGATTTCTTGGATAACATAAAACAAGAGTGTACCTATAAGTTCTCCTTGGAGACATTAAATCTCATCATACAATTTAATCTTTCATATATGGCATGGAAATCATGTGTACCCTCAAATACTACTTGGATATTTTAAATCCTAGCATACCTTTTAATCATTATTGAATAGAACAAAATTTCAACATTCCATTACAACATCATGGGAGACCATAAATCCTAGCATACCCTTTATTATTTCCCAAATAGAAAAAAATCCAGCATACCTTTAAGTCATATTGGGATAAATTAAAACTCAGTGTACCCTTTAAGGATTTATGGATAACATGAAACTCAAGAATACATTTTTTACTCTTGGGAAACCTTAAATCTCAATGTTCCCATTAAGCCTTCTTAGATTTCATGAAAATACACTGTACCCTTAAGTCCTCCTAGGAGACCTTAAATACTAGCGTACACTTTAAGACTCCATGTATGGAAACAAACTCCAATATACACATTAGTCTTCATGAAAGACCTTAATCCCCTATATACCCTTTTATCCTTCTTGGATGTCATGAAACTAAAACATACCCAAAAGTCCTCATAAGAAGCCTTAAATCCCAATATACCCTTAAGCCTTCCTAGGCAGCATGAAACTCCAATTTACCCTTAATTCCATCTCACATATATTTAATTATGATACACTACATTGCATGTATCCTTTGATGAGATTAAATTTTAGAGAACATTCTTATAAAATATTAAACTATAAATTAACCCCTCACATAAAACGTGCAACATGAATTAAATACCCCACCACATGATGATTCATGTCCAAGTAGTATGCATAAAATAACAATTGATCCCTCTCTAAGTGGTATTCTCCCCACCACAATAGAAAGCAATGCAAAATAAACTTTTATTATTATTAGGATGGATTTCATGAACATATGCTTAAATATGTTAGAGAGACCCAAACATGGGAACAAGATCTTTCATGATACGATTCAACCTCTAATACTTTACATTTTAGAATATCAATATTGAAGTCTCATTAATTCAATCTAATGACCATAAACCTTTTAAAAATTATGATCATGATGAATTCAAAAATAAAATTCCCAAAATAGTTATAAAATATTATTCTACTCATAATGAAAATTTAGAAAAATTATAGATTATTTTCCTAGAATAATTGTTTGACTCAAGACTATTAGAATTCTTGAAATAATGATGGATGTATTTGATTAACTACTAACTTTTTTTATTAACTGGAAATTAAATATAAATTTATAAAATTTCAAAGAAACAGAAATTACTTATATTAGAATTAATTTCAAAAATATTATATTTATTCAATTGAAATATTGGCATATTTATAAAACCATTATCTTACCATTTAATATTAATCTATTAATGATAAAATAAAATAATATTTGAGACAACTTTTTTACTACTGATGTAGTTTTTTCTATGATGGAAAGAATTTTCATGTCAGATTATTTAATCTCATGTTAAACTTTATCTCTCGTTAAGGTTTAATAATATTATGGGATTTATTGTTTAATTTTATTTTAAATTTTAAAATATGTTAAATGTTTCTGAGCCTATGATTAAATCTTCTCAAGTACCCATTAAAAATATTGGCAGTGTTAATATTAAACATGGATTATGAAATAATGTGTCTAATAGATGAAATTAATATTTTATAATGATTTAAATTTTCATTAAGAACAAATTTTTTCTATATGATATTTATTTTATTGGTTCAAATTATTAATATTTTGCATTAGAAAATGTTCAAATAATATAATTAATAATATATGAGTTTTTAAATCCATCCCATATGATTAATAATTTGATATCAATATTAGTTTATCCTATGTAGAACCATTAATTCATAAAATTATATAAAATTGAATGTTTGAAAAATATTACTAGTGAATATGGGTTTGTTGATGATATAGTATATAGAATAAAAATAAATTAGAAATTAATAATTATTTAAGCGAGTGTAGTGTTTTTATTTTACTTGGATTTATTCTTAATAAAAAAATAAAGAATAATTTGGTGAAATTTTTCTATGCAACACCCAATCCTTTTACTTCTAAATAAAATGTTGAAAATATGAATAAATAGTTGTCTAATTTGTATGAAATTTTTGAAAAAAGGATTGTATTATTGAAGAATGTGGTGGTTTCCAAATTTAAACACAAGAATATTCCTTTAAATATGTGAAGTGAGGGCTTGGAGTTGGTGTATAGATAATTGACGTAAGTATTATTAAAAATTATTAAACAATTTAATTATATTGTTTTAGAAATTTATATTTTTTTGAATTATGTGAATTATTTTATTAATATTTGAATATTTGAAATCTGAGAGAAAAAATGTGACAAAAACTAGGAAGTCTTGTTTGGATGATTATTTAGATAAACCAACATTATAATTGAATAATTTAAATTATTTATATTCTCTTTTGTATTAAAAACATCAAAAGAATTACTTTAGATGATTTGAAGACATATACTGTTATATTTTATATATTCCAATTAAATTTTTTTCATATTTATATTCTTTTAGTATTGAAGGTTTTATTCTTAACCAATTTCAGTTTTAATTATTAAAATCTATCTTCAAGATCTCTTATGTACCAAAAAATGGTTAAATGAATTTAAATCATTTTAACAAGGTATACATATGTCAAAATATTTTAATATTCATATATTAGAAATTTTGTTTTATTTTTACAAATAATTTTTTAATTAATTTTTTTTATCTCATAGTTAATAATCGTGTTTTGAATATATTTTTTAATTTGATAATTGGTATATTACAATTTATTATTTATTAAATCCATTTTAAATTATAAATATTCTCACTCAAATGTTTATAACTTGATTTACTGATATTCGTTTTTAGATTATATAATATACCTTTTATAATATATTTTATCTATATTTGATTTGAATATCTTTGTTATGTTGAATTTTAGTATTATAACTTGACTAATCCAAACTGTAAATTTTGATTTATATTATACATTTTTTATTGATATTCTTTGGTTATATATATATATTTCTAGTTATATGACTTTTAACATTTTTAGGGTGTGAGGAAGAATCTTATTTGGAAGATTAATGGTTTTGAGAGATTCTCTGTGTGTGGAGTTTCTTGTTAAGGGTCCTCTCTTAAATATTTAGTTAAATATTTTTTGTTGATATCCACTAGGATGTTTGATGTTATTAAATGTGTTTTTTCTTAATTTTATTCAGAAGGAATTTTTTTGGTTGTATTATTTTTAATTTTTATTTTGGATATTAAATATTTTAAACCCATTTCATTTAAATTTCATGTTCTTATCTTCAAGTAATGTGATGAGAGGTGAAATCATCATGTTATTGGAAGCATCTTTATTTTATGTGGTCACAACTATTCCAGGGTATTAAATATTTTATACTAAAATAATGAGCAGTAATTATTATTTTTTATCATTTTATTTTTTTATAATTTTTTCTAAATATATATATATAGTATAATTTTAGTGTTCCATGTAGTTTTAGTTAGAAAATGTTATTTTTTTTGTATTCTATAAAAATTTAATTATATATAATTTTTATTAGGTATGTGTGTTGGCTTATTATTTAATGGTTCCAATGTGGATAGGTTTAGGGTTATTTTTTTTTCAGCCTTCATTTTATTTGGACTGGATTTCCCCACCATATTAAAACTAAATAATATATCTCCTACCTCATGTAACACCCTAATCCACCCCATTAACATCTCTAGTGAGTTTTGACACATGAAATGAAATTTTTTAAGAAAATTAATTTACAAGACCTTTTGATGAAATGTCATCACAATATATGAAAAAAATCATAAGCTATGACATAATGTTGTGGTGTAAAGTTTCATGATGCAATACAGATCATTTATGATGAGAATTTATTTATGTATTATTATACACCATTCCTTATTAGTTAGTTTATTCCATGGTTATAAATAATTTTGAATATATTTTTTGGAATTACCTCAATGTTCTATATGAAGATCAATAGAAAAAATAACATAATCATTGAGAATTATTATCATAAACAACATCTGATGAACAATTCATTAGGTGTTTAACTCGAGAAATTAATTTTATATACTTAATCATAAGTATATGTTGTATTTTGTGTATTGAAATTATGGGGATTCACATTTGACGAAATTTAAAATGAATGAATTAGGAAAATAAAATCAAGAAGATCAATATTTGAATTTTTTATTTTTGGTTTCAATGTTTAAATAATTAAATCAAATCATAGATAACATGGACATGTCATAATTTTAAGTTGTATTAATAAAATTTTTATATTTTTTACCCATTCAATTTTATTATTATTTTAAGATCCATGGGAGATATAACTTGAGAGTTATAGATGTTTTTTATTACTCTCTAATGCTAAGAACGTGTGGAGAAAAAGGATATCTATAGGAACCAATTAGATTCTAGTTATCTATACTAATATGGGATATTTATTTATTAATATTTATTTTCTTTCATAGAAAATTATGAAAAATAGATCATAGTGAAAATTTGGGTATATCTAGAAAATAGATAATTAGTGTGTATTACCTTAGATGACACTTAAATGAAAAACTATAGATATAGATAAATATTGACATGTTATTTTTGATAACAGAAAATTGAAATAAAACATCATTTATGGATTGGTATGATTGATACACTATAAGAAAAATGGTATTTAGTAGCAGTTTTTTTTTGGATTTTGGGGTCAGTTTAAATTGTCACTAAATGATTCATAATGGTTTCTAAAAAACATTGTGAATTTCTATGTTGGGATTCATTTCACAGTGGTTTATAGAAATTTTGAAAATCATTTAGTGGAAGTATTTCATGATACTTTTTAAATTATGTATTTAAGAAATATTATTATTTTTTCATTAAAAATATTATTTTTTAATTTTTACATATTATTCATTATTTAGAATATATTTTTTACTTATATTATTATCATTTTGATATTGTTTATTCACTATAAAACAACTTCTTAGAAGGTCATCCATATTTACAATACTCTTACTTATAGTTGCTCAACTTTCCAAGTACTTACCACTAAACCAAATGCATTTACATGTATTAATATATTGAAAAATGTTATTTAACCTATTTATTTCAATATTTTTTTTGACAATAAACAATAAAATCCTAGGAGTTTATCCATCATTAAACTACTCCCATCCATTATCACTTAGCTCTTAACATACTAATCACTTAACCAAAGGAATTTAAATTTAATAATATGTTAATAAATATTATTTAATACATTTGACAAAAAAATACATTATAGAAATATGTAATGAATAAAATTACAAATTCATAATGAATAAATAACTGTTAATAATTTTTAATTATTTATATTTAATAATTAAAAATTAATTAATTAATAATACATTCAATAATAAATATTAATTACTAATTGAAAGATCCTTATTAATAATAATAACCAATAATTAATTAAAATTTTAAATAATATAGAATTACTAATTATTAATAATTGATAAATTATAATTATTAATTAACAGTTAACAATTTACAATATACAATTGACAATTAATAACTAGTAAATAATTAATAAATATAAATTAATAATATTTAATAATTAATAATATTTGACAATAAATAATTATTAATTAATTTAGTTTTCAAATAGTCAGTGACTTATTATCATAAATAATTAATAATTAAAAACTAATAGTCAATAATTAATTTTGAAAATTAATAATTAATAATTAAAGATTATTAATAATTATTAATTAAGAATTTACAAGTAAATAAAATTTTAATTGTTTATTTTTATTTTTTAATAATAGTTATTAGATAGTAATTATTAATTAAAACTGAAGACTTTATAAAATTATAGTTATTATTTATAAATTCATTAATAAAAGATAATAATTAACAGGTAATTAAAATTTTAAAACAATATATAATTAAAAATGACAATACATTAAGAATCCTGACTAGAAATCAGAGCACATTCAATCATTTCACATCTTTTTTTCAGAGGATCTATATTGTGGATGGTCGAGTACCTTATCCAGCGGATTTTAGGAATCTAGGGTTTTTCAACTTGGAAATGTGCTTCATAGGGGCATTGATTTCTTCACCTTCTATCCCCCTTAGAAGAATTTTATATGAGGGATTGGGGATTTGGTTTAATCTTCTTCAAGCCGACAACCCTACACATTCGGGAATGGGACCAAAAGTTCAATCCTTGGGAAGCTGGTAACTCCTCAATTCAGATATTGGTACATGTTTTTTTTCTAATTTGGATACATTGGAATACTTGGATTCTCTATGATGTTGTAATATCTATAGGTGTTCCCATAAAAATGGACAAATAAATTGAAGTGAGAAGATACAGGTACTATGCTAGATTCTTAGTGGAAGTGGACCTATGTTCCACTTTGTTTAATAAAGTTTGTCTCTCTATAGATGATGAAGAAAATGACTGGGAATTTAATTTAAAAAATTACCTTGATTTTTCCCAAAATTCAAGGTTTTAGTTAACGAGTCATCAAATTTTAGGAGATATTTTGTTTTTGATTGTTTTTTTATACGTGTACATGAGAAAATATCATGTTTTATAAGAATAAAGACATTGGAATCCAACACTCCATGTGATATTGAAAAAATTCTTAAAAAGAAAAATTGAATACAATGATTCTCTCAGGTGAAAAGGAGATTGGATTTGAGCATAGTCATAATGTGGGGGATCACATGACACATTGTGATGGGCCAGCAAATGATAGAATTTTGGATAGTGACTTTGAATTCTCTATAGAGACTACATCAAATTATTGTGTACAACCTAAGGTCTTCAATGGATATCATATCACCAGTTCATGGGTAGAGGATGTTGAGAAAAGGAATGTAATTGAGGAAAAACTATCTGATGATCACAAGACATTGTAGTCTGGTCAGATTCAGTCTGATAGAGTAGTGAATGCATATGTGAAAGTTGAGCCAAATAAATCTGGTAGTGATTTGGATTCTGATTTGTGTAAACCCTCAACCATCATAGAAAGGATCTCTAAGAAGCTTTCTCATGATGTGTGTTTTGGGTCTGGACAGATAATTTGTAATGTCCCAGATTTTTTCCATGTATTATTTTAATATTATATGGGAATTAATTCGAGACCAGGTTCTGAGATGACATGCAGTTCCGAGCCCCACTGAGCCCAGAACAAATGTTTGGATTTAATTTAATAATTAAGATGCACGCGCATGCGGTTTTCCTGAAAAAGTGGAATAACTCCATGACGGGTGCTCAGATCAGAAATCCGAGGACACCGTTCCATTCAGAACACCGATTTTACCTTAGGTGAGGCCTAACTTCGGCCGGCGCACGTCAGTGGTGAAATATTGTTTTTGGACGTAACTGTAATAAAATATTTAAATAAAATATTTATATTTAAATCCTTGTTGCAACTAAATATTTTTTTAATTTAAATAGAGATTTTGCAGGGAGGGTCAGGGTTACAATTCCCATAACTCTGATTTTCTCTAGAGAGCTCTGGAGAAGACCTCCCGACGCGACGACGACGATTCTTGACGATTTTAACCGGCGACGACGACGCGACGACCATATCATCTACAACGAACGTCGCGGAATCCAGGTAGGATTTTTTGCTTTTGATTTCCTCCCCCGTTTTTGATTCTCACGATGAACACAGACTAATCCACCAACAGATTATCCCACTGATCGATCGTCCTTACGGGATGGGATTTTGCGGGAATCGCGGGGATTTGATTCTTGAAGTAGTTTTGGTTTTCATTCAACCTTCTAACGGTGATGGACCGAGATCGACACGAACATCGATCAAGGTTTGTCCCTGTCGATTGTTGTGTTTTTCTCTCCCAGTTCTTGCATGTTCTTCGTGTGCGTTCTACATGTTCTTGGAGGAAATCGATCACTGCGCATTCATTTTTTGGAACAATGATCTGAAATTCAAGATCCAACACTGAGACGGCCTAGCGGAGGTGCCACGACGACGACATAGGACAAATCGATGTGGTTCTGAATTTCCGTTCTTCGAGTGTTTTCATGCGGATGGATCAGACGCGCTATCAAGGCCGATTGGGAGACCAAAACCGATAGAATCGGTTTCGTAGGGGCGAGATGACCCCAAATCCGGAGTTTCGTGATGATTGGATGGTTAGATCAAGATATGGAGAATCAGACAAGGCGCGAGGAGGAAGACGACGCTTCTTGAAATTTCTCGACTACACGCCGTGTAGTATGGGCTATATGGGGTGTGTTCGTCGGCAGACCACCTGGCGTGTACTCCAGGAGTACACAGACACAGGAAGGGTACACGGCCAAAGATACGCTGTGTATACCCTTCCCCGACCAGACCTGGCCAGTACACGGGATACCCCGTGTACTGGTACACGGGCAGGTGACACGGACACGGGAAGAGACCGTGTACGGGCACATGGCCAGCGTACACGGAGAGAGTCCAGGTGATCGGACACAACGTGTGATTCTTCTACACGCCGTGTAGTTGGTTTCTATCCAACAAGCCAAATGACACGGGCCGGTTACACGGGCAGTACTCGAGGTCAAGGAACACGACATGTACTTTTTCTACACGCCGTGTAGTTTGGTTTTATACGGCTTGAACGAATGACACGGGCCGTTTACACGGGAAATACTTGGGGTCAAGGAACACAGCATGTAACCATACTACACGTCGTGTAACCTTTTCTTCATGGATTGAGCCACTTTTCTTCTATGACTTGGACTAGTTCTTAGGGTTCGTACCCTTGGTTTTCCCCTGAAGGTTCTGGTATCATTTCCTTTACTCAGGAGTATGATCCCTTCTGCAGAACTTCCCAAATAGAGTTGTTGGAATCCCCTCTGTGAGACTTAGATCTAGATCCTCTATTCATTTTTGGAACCCTAGGTAGAGTTCTTGGTATCAACGTGACCAACTTTACCCAAGCGGCGATCCTCTTCTTAGCGGATTAGCTCAGACTGAGTTGTCCGAATCACCCCATGACTTGGATGTGATCCTCATCTGAGCATCATGTTCCCAAAGTACTTGTGGAGTGTGTTCTCCTGGAATGAGTACTTCATATCTCTCTCTTTAGACCTAGAAGTGTGTTATCCCGGTTGCATGCTTAGTGAAATCTTCGAGCTTGATCCTAGCGGCGGTATCGCTATGGTCGTTTGTGTATGAGTATATCTGGATATTCTTGTCATATGTTCAGTAGACATATACTATGTAGAGATGACTGTATCTTTCTTTGTGGTATTTCCCTTGTTTTATTTCCTTTGTGGTTTCGGGGTGTCCTACTGGGTATTGTTATACTCACCCATACATGGGCTTTTCCCGCACATTTTGTGTCTTGTGCAGACGAGCGAGCCTTTGACATGATTCTAGTCAGACCAGGACCGAACGGTACTCAGTGAGATCAGACAGGCCAATGTGTGTTCCTACGCCTACAGACTGCAGTTCCAACACCTTTCCTTTCAGGTTGGACTTTGTTACAGACTTTCATTTTGGCGGGCTTGTACTTTTTCCCAGGGTGTTACTTTCTTGCACTTTACCTTCCTATCATAATTTGTGGTTGGGTTTTAGTGTATGCATGCATCTTTTCCTTTTATTAGTTTTTTCTTATCATCTTTGTGGGCTTGGAGAGGTGTGTTCATGTATACAGGTTTATAGGTAATGCCTCCCATATTAGTGGGATGCATACTCGGTGTTAATCACCAACCCCTGGCCTATTGGAGGTGGGCTTGGGGAGTTGCGGCTCGGGCCCCCCTGGGACGGGTCATGACAAAGTGGTATCAGAGGTGGTTGGTTCTACCTTAGGAACGAGAGTCTGTGAGTTGGTTTGGGGAAACAATGTTAAGTGTTTCGAGTTTGACTTTCAGGCCAGGGACCCCAGTGTTGGTGCGGGCGGCCGACGTATCCATACACCGGGACTCTGATAACTTGATTTTTGACTCGGAACATGAGAGCACTAGTTGCAGGGTAAAATAATGGTACATGCATCATATAGGAATGAGTTGTGGTTTCCATGTCCTTTTTGAGTCATCTCTCTAGATATACTCACTGACTGAGATACATCTTGTTTCTTTAACAGATGCCTCCGCGACGCGCACCCACTAGGATCCATCAGATCGATCACGAGGATGACCCCCTCAGTTATGAAGCCTCGATACAGGGACCAGATCCACCAGTTTTACTACCAGGTGGTGTACCAGTTATCCTGCCACCTATGGAGCAGTGTTTAGTGCCTGTTGTACCAGTGGAGGAGGAGTGCAGGATGAGCACACTCCACGAGTTTCATAGACATAGAACCCTCAGGTTTTGAGGTGAGCCTGACCCTCAGGTAGCAGAGAACTGGCTTGAGCCAATGACAAGAGTCTTTCGTTTGGTCAGGACACCAGTAGACCAGATGGTGATCCTGGCAGCGAGCCTTCAGCAGGGCTCGGCAGGACGATGGTGGAGTTTGGTTATCCAGACCCACGACGAGGTGACACTTGCATGGTCAGAGTTTGAGCATCTCTCCAGAGAGGACTTTTCACCGGTTACCGTGAGAGCAATACGTATACAGAAGCTTCTTTAGCTCTAGCAGGGAACCATGACGGTGGTTGACTATTCATCGAGGTTTACCGACCTCTCACGGTACTCAATGGATATGGTCAGAGATCAGTACTTCAGAGATCGGACTTTTGAGCGGGGCTTGCGCAGAGATATCCGAGCTAGCATCATCCCTATGAGCATTCCTACTTATGCTGGGGTGCTCGAGTGGGATCTGGTGGTCAAGAGCTTCTTGGAAGAGCATAGACAACCAGCAGATGTCAGTAGTGGTCGAGCTGGAGCTGAGACCTCGGCAGCGGGGAGCGGACGTCAGGGACCCAGGCGTGGGAGACGTTTTCATAGGAGATACCAGGACAGGGGATCTGCCGTACAGGTTTCACAGGGCACATCCAGCCAGCCTTGAGAGAGGCGATGCTACTCATGTGTTGGCAGGGGACATCTCACTCGAGATTGTCCGACCTGCCGTACTACTGACACGAGAGCAGTGGATGGACCACCGAGGCAGAGGCAACCTGTGGAGTAGACAGATCTGCGGGGCGGCGGACGTGGTAGGGGAGCTGGGATAGTAGCTGGAGGTGGTCTACGTTTTGATCTTTTACCACCACCACCCCCAGGAGGTCCACCCCAGGCTCAGGGAGCTGGTGGATAAAGGCAGGGACAACTGCAGGCGGCAGAGGCTTATGACCAAGGTACTCCCGGAATGATTAGAGGTACTATCTGTGTCTTTTCTAATTTGTCTGCCGTATTGATAGACACAGGTTCTAGTCATTCCTTTCGGGATGCTTATCTTGTTCGAGACCTTGAGATTCTAGTTGAGCCGTTGACTCGACCCTTACGCTTAGAAACAACGACTAGAGAAGATTCAGAGATCACACACCTCTGTAGACAGTGTGACCTGACCCTTGGAGGCGAGAGTTTTGGTTGGAACCTCTTGGTGGTAACATCTAGGCCTTACGATTTCATTCTTGGTATGGATTGGCTATCCACTATTCATGCCCAAATCGACTATTTTAGGCAAAGGGTGCGGTGTGTCTGCAGTGATGGAACGAGGTTCTTTTTTGTCGGTGAAAGAGAGACCCAGGCAGCGCAGGATGGACTCGTGCATAGGAGGGCACAACCGATTTCACATTAGTTGACTAGCCTAGCCTTTGGCACATCAGATGTTACGAGTTTCTAGTTTCCTGCAGTAGTGGCTGAGTACGAGGACGTCTTTCCGGAGGATGTCCCCGAGCTACCTCCTCATTGGGAGATAGATTTCTGCATTGAGTTGCAACCCGGGACGACACCGATATCAGCATCAGCATATCAGATGGCTCCTGCAGAGCTTCGTGAGTTGAGGGTACAACTGGAAGACTTGCAGAAGAAGGGCTTTGTGAGACCCAGTGTTTCACCCTGGGCAGCCCTAGTGATGTTTTCCAAGAAGGCAGATGGGAGCTTGAGGCTATGTGTGGATTACCGAGGCTTGAATCAGGTGACTGTGAAGAATCGGTATCCACTACCGAGGATCGATGAACTCTTTGACTAGTTGAGAGGGGCACGATGGTTCTTAAAGGTTGATCTACGATCAGGCTATCACCAGTTGCGAGTACGGGAGGAGGACATACCGAAGATGGCTTTTAGATGTCGCTACGGTCACTATGAGTACTTGGTGATTCCCTTCGTCATGAAGAATTCCCTGGCAGTGTTCATGGGACTCACGAACCAGATCTTTCAGCCCTACCTAGACCAGTTTGTAGCGGTCTTCATCAATTATATCCTTGTGTGCTCTGCGTCCAAGGAGGAGCACACGAGACACCTAAGGATGGTTATGGACACACTCCGAGAGCACCAGTTGTATGGGAAACTCTCGAAGTGTCAGTTCTGGTTACAGGAGGTCCACTTTTTGGGACACGTTATCTCGGCAGATGGTGTAGCAGTGGACCCAACCAAGGTGGAGGTAGTGCTAGCATGGGAGCCACCCCGGAGCGTGACAGAGTTGTGGATTTTCCTTGGGTTGGCAGGCTACTATTGGAGATTCATCCTTGATTTCTCCAGGATTTCAGCACCCATGAAAGCTTTGACCCGAAAGGGGAATCCTTTCTTGTGGACCGAGAGATGCCAATAGGCTTTCCAGTAGTTGATACATAGTTTGACGAGTGACCCGATCTTGAGATTACCTGAGGAGGGTATCGAGTACGTAGTGTTCTGCGACGCATCAGGAACCAGGCTTGGTTGTGTCCTGATGTAGAGGCAAGCAGTGATTTCCTATGGCTCATGTCAGTTGAGGACACACGAGCAGAACTACGCGACCCATGATATTGAGTTGGTAGTGGTAGTCTTTGCATTGAAGATGTGGCGGCACTACCTGATGGCCGAGAGGTTTACCGTCTACTATGATCACAAGATTTTTAGATATATCTTTTCTCAAAAGGATCTGAATTTGAGACAGAGGTGATGGCTTGAGTTCCTCCAGGATTATGACTTTGAGATTGTTTATACACCTGGGAAGGGGAATGTAGTGGTAGATTCTTTCAGTAGGAAATCCAGTTCGCGGTTTTTGGATAAGGTGGTGAGGCAGTTGGCCTCCTTACAGTTATCCTTCATGGATAGAGATGAGGGAGTCTACCTTCAGTTGATGGTTGTTACCCCTCCACTCTTACAGTGAGTCAAGGAAGCACAACACGATGATGCAAGCTGTGAGACTCTACGTGCTCAGATATCCACAGGCGATGCTTCTGATGGATATTCATAAGGTGGGAAACACGTTGTTCTTTTGAGATGGTGCACAGTAGTACCAGCGACGTTTCAAGATAAGGTTCTGAGGGAGTTCCCTAAATCCCCTTTGGCGGTTCATCCAGGTGTAGAAAAGATGTATCAGGACCTCCGATGTCAGTTCTGGTGGCCAGTAATAAAGAAGGGTGTGGCGGAGTTTGTCTCACGGTGCCTTACTTGTCAGCAAGTAAAGGCTGAGCACCAGGTGCCAGTAGGTTTGACTCATCCCCTTGAGGTTCCAAAGTGGAAGTGGGATGGGATATCCATGGACTTCGTGATGGGTTTACCACGTACGTCCAGGGGACACAATTCCATCTGGGTGATCGTTGATCGACTCACCAAGTCAGCCCACTTCCTAGCCATACGGGAGCAGAGTTCATTAGAGAGCTTGGGACGCCTCTACGTGCAAGAGATAGTTCGACTTCATGGAGTTCCATCCATGATCGTCTCAGACCGTGATGCTAGTTTCACATCCCGATTGTGGAAGGGATTGTAGGAAGCTTTTGGGACTCAGTTATGCTTGAGCACAATGTTTCATCCCCAGACTGATGGTCAGACAGAGTGGACCATCCAGTCCCTAGAGGATATGCTTCGACCTTGCATTCTTGACTTCGGTCGTAGCTGGGAGGATCACCTACCACTGGTGGAATTTTCTTACAAAAACAGTCATCATTCCACTATTGGTATGGCACCATTCGAGGCTCTGTACTGGCGACCTTGCAGGTCGCCACTTTGCTGGAATGACCCAGGAGAGTCAGCACTCATGGGCCCAGAGATGGTGAGAGCTACTACAGAAAAGGTGTAAGTCATCTAGGAGCGGATGAAGACTACACAGAGTCATTAAAAGTCTTATTCCGATAGGAGGAGGAGGCCCTTGGAGTTCGAGGAAGGAGACCATGTGTTCCTTCGCGTCTCACCTCGATGGGGATTGCGGAGATTTGGCTGAGGCGACAAGCTATCTACAAGGTTCGTGGGCCCTTTTCAGATTTTGAGTAGAGTTGGAAAGGTGGCGTATCGCTTGGCTCTACCTCCTCAGATGGACCGGGTACACAACGTCTTCCATGTGTCGCAGCTACAGAGGTACGTGCATGATCCATCGCACATCATCGACTGGGGCGAGCTGGACATCGATTATGGGGCGACATTTGTAGAGTACCCAGTAGAGATCAAGGATCGGCAGTAGAAGATCCTTTGTGGGCGAGCTATTCCCTTGGTGTGTGTCCGGTGGCATCACGAGAATCTCCAGTAGATCACGTGGGAGAGGGAGGCTCAGATTTGCGTGCAGTAACCACATATTTTTGAGTAGCCTTTTTTTGGGTTTTCGGGGACATAAAAGCCCTAAGGTCGGTGTGATGTAATGTCCTATATTTTTCCATGTATTATTTTAATATTATATGGGAATTAATTTGAGACCAGGTTCTGAGACGGCGTGCCCAGAAAAAATGTTTGGATTTAATTTAATAATTAAGTTGCGCGCGCGTGCGGTTTTCCTAAAAATGTGTAATAACTTCTGGACGGGTGATCAGATCATAAATCCGAGGACACCATTGCGTTCGGAACAACGATTTTACCTTAGGCAAGGCCTCACTTCGGCCAGCGCAGGTTAGTGGTGAAATCTGGCATTTGGACGTAACTGTAATAAAATATTTAATTAAAATATTTATATTTAAATCCTTGTTGCAATGAAATATTTTATTCTTTTAAACAGAAATTTCACAGGGGGGGTTAGGGTTACAATTCCCATAACTCTGATTTTCTCTAGAGAGCTCTGGAGAAGACCTCCCGACGCGATGACAACGATTCTTGATGATTTTCGCCGGCGACGACGACGCTGTGACCGGATCATCGCTAACTAATGCCACAGAATCTAGGTAGGATGCTTTGCTTTTGATTTCCTTCCCCGTTTTTGATTCTCACAATGAACGCGGACTAATCCACGAATAGATTAGCCCGTGGATCGATCGTCCTTGCGGGATGGTATTTTGTGGGAATCGTGGGGATTTGATTCTGGAAGTAGTTTTGGTTTTCATTAAACCTTCTAACGGTGACAGACCAAGATCAACACGAACATCGATCGAGGTTCCTCCCTCTCGATTGTTGTGTTTTTCTCTCTCGGTTCTTACACGTTCTTCGTGTGCGTTCTAGGCGTTCTTGGAGGAAATCGATCATTCCGCATTCGTTTGTTGGTGCAACGATCTGAAATTCAAGATCCAACACCGAGACGGCCAAGCAAAGGTGCGACGACAACAGTGGAGGACAAAACTATGTGGTTCATAATTTCCGTTCTTCAAGCGTTTTCATGCATATGGATCGAGACGCGCTATCAAGGCCGATCGGGAGCCCGAAACCAAAAGAATCAGTTTCATAGGGGCGACACGACCCCAAATATGGAGTTTCGTGATAATCGGATGGTTGGATAAAGATCCGAAGAATCAGCCGAGGCGCGAGGAGGAAGACGACGCTTCTAGAAATTCCCAGACTACATGCCGTGTAGTATGGGCTACACGACGTGTGTTCTTCGGCGGACCACCTGGCGTGTACTCCAGGAGTACACGGACACAGGCAGGGTACACGGCCAAAGACACATCGTGTATACCCTTCCTCGGCCAGACCCGGCCAGTACATGGGATACCCCGTGTACTGGTACACGGGCAGGTGACACGGACACGGGCATAGATCGTGTACGGGCACATGGCCAGCGTACATGGAGCGAGTCCAGGTGCTCGGACATGGCATGTGATTCTTCTACACGTCGTGTAGTTGCTTTCTATTCGACAAGCCAAATGACACGGGCCGGTTACACGGGTAGTACCCATGGTCAAGGAACACGGCATGTACTTTTTCTACCCGCCGTGTAGTTTGGTTTTATACGGCTTGAACGAATGACACGGGCCGTTTACACGGTCAGTACCCGGGGTCAAGTAACACGACGTGTAACCATACTACATGCCGTGTAACCTTTTCGTCATGGCTTGAGCCACTTGTCTTCTGTGACATGGACTAGTTCTTAGGGTTCGTACCCTTGGTTTTCCCCTGAAGGTCCTGGTATCATTTCCTTTACTTAGGAGTATGATCCCTTCAGCAGAACTTCCTGAATAGAGTTGTTGGAATCCCCTCTGTGTGACTTAGATACAAATCCTCTATTAATTCCTAGAACCCTAGGTAGAGTTCTTGGTATCGACGTGACCAACTTTACCCGGGCGCCGATCCTCTGCTTTGCGGATTAGCTCAGACTGAGTTGCCGGAATCACCCCATGACTTGGCTGTGATCCTCATCTGAGCATCATGTTCCCAAAGTACTTGTGGAGTGTGTTCTCTCAGAATGAGTACTTCATATCTATCTCTTCATACCTAGGAGTGTGTTCTCCCAGTTGCATGCTTAGTGAAATCTTTGAGCTGGATCCTAGCGGTGGTATCGCGATGGTCGTTTGTGTATGTGTATATTTGGATATTCTTCTTATATGTTAAGTAGACATATACTCTGTAGAGATGACTGTATATTCCTTTGGGGTATTTACCTTGTTTTATTTCCTTTGTGGTTTTGGGGTGTCCTACTTGGTATTGTTATACTCACCCCTTCACGGGCTTTGCCCGCACGTGTCGTGTCTTGGGTAGACGAGCGAGCCTTTGACAGGATTCTAGGAGGACCCCGACCGGACGGTACTCAATGAGATCAAACAGGCCGAGGTGTGTTCCTACGGCTAAAGACTGTAGTTCCAGCACCTTTCCTTTTAGGTTGGACTTTTTTAGAGACTTTCTTTTTGGTGGGCTTGTACTTTTGGCCCAGGGTTTTACTTTCTTGCACTTTACCTTCCTACCGTACTCTGTGGTTGGGTTTTATTGTATGCTGGAATCTTTTACTTTTAGCAGTTTTTACTTATCGGCTTTGTGGGATTGGAGATGTGTGTGCGTGTGTACAGTTTTATAGGTAATGCCTCCCATATTAGTGGTATGCCTACTCGGTGCTAGTCACCAGCCCCTGGCCTATTGGAGGCGAGATTGAGGAGTAGCGGATCGGCCCCCACTGGGATGGGTCATGACATAATTTTTTTAATCCTGTTGTTGATGATCAGTTGAATAATTAATACCTGGATAATTCATTGAGTAAGTTCGGGAATTAGGTTTTTTCAGCAACAAATGCGTCTCTCTCAAAGAATGAGGCCTAGAATGAAACAAAATTGTTGAGACTTTGGATGCCAATTCTTAGACACCAGATAATCTGAAGAGCTTAGTTATAGTCGAGATGACTGAATTGGTAGAAAATTCCCGACAACCTTCACATGAGGAATTATTTCCTCTTATTAAAGGAACAGTGGTCACTTAAAATTATTTTTAGGTGCTTGTTTCTCACAATATTAATGTAGGGTAATCATATGGAAATGGTGATGAAACTCCTTGGGGGATAAGGTGGATGTTTATTCCTCAGTTTAAATGCCAATGAAACAACATAACACTCAGGATGAGCCAGATTATAGGGAGATGACTCCAATAGTGAAACAAAACTCTAATGTAGAAGAGGTCAAGTCATATGGATCTTGTGAATAAGACAAATTATTGAAATAAGGACATTATCCTAGAAGTCATAGATGGGGATGCAGACGAGATAATTGGATTGTTAAGAAGGAATCAACTCAATCAGAAGATCCTATCTTGGATGATTCTGACATTGAAAGTATACTCCAACAAGAAGAATGATTATGAGAGAATTACTCTAGGGTTCATGGCCAAGTGCGTGGGATATGAACTAATTGGAGAGGTTTGCGAGAAGAAGAACGAATAATTTCAAATAAGATCATGGTAAAACTTGGGACTCTATGATGAAGGAAACGATGTCTTGTGAGAACCTTTACTTTCATAACTTTGTTCTCTTTATTCTTGTTTTAATTAAAAGGGATTAAGCTCTTCCATTATAAAAAACAAAAAAACCTTATGAGACCATTAGCCACCTAAAACCAGTAATTGTGATCTAAAATCATTGCTGAAATAGACCCATTTAACCTTCAATGTCATCTCTTCACCATGTCACCCAAAATTCATAATAACATACACATCATCGAGAGGAACCACAACACCAAGGATCACATAACAACCACCAATTTTAATTAAGAAACACAGCCGAAGACCCTCACTAAAAATCCTAGAGGGGTGAAGATAAATGACACGCCGATGCATGAATTGTGAGAGGTATTGGGACGTGTCATAAGGTGTATGCTCAAGAGAATTTTGGGTGCACCAAAACTTATGTTATTCCCTCTGCCCACTCAGACATATGTTGTGATATGGGAATGCAACATAAATAGGGCCTTCAAATCATATCCTTTTAGGGATTTATATCATTTATATGTAATAAAATTGATCAAGTGGATATCTGTTAGTCTTGTGGGGAGGGATAACGATTTAACCATTATGGTGTATTTGAGTGATTTGTTTGTGGTCTGTAATCTACAAAACAAATAAAAATTATAAATAAAGAATAAAAAATAAAAAATTTATTTTTTAGAAATAGTTTTAACCACCACTAAAAAACCACCATTAAATGATCTTTTTCTTATATGATACTTTGATATTTTCATTATATGGGATTTGTACCAAATTTTTTGTGAACCATTTATCAATGGATAAGTTTTTGAATTCTCCATGAAATTGTTTAAAATTTTAATTTTATTTTTAAAAGTTAAATAATATGATGTAAAAGTGGATTTATTCATTTTTCATTGATAATTTTATAAAAGGGAATTTGAACATATTATTTTTGGAAATGTTTATTTGACATGGATCGATCCTATAATAATCAAGAGGATGAGAGATATAGTCATCACACAAAGGTTATTTTTATCTAGTCTGGAAATATCTTATTTATTTAAGACATGTTTAAAAAAATTTTCCTAATGATATCCTTGAAGAAATTTGTTAATTACATCACTAACCATCTCAGATGGGGAAATACCTCTGATCAAGCAATTTAATAATGAAAATAAATTATGGTTGTGATAAAACTAATGTATTTCTATATTAAGGACATAAGGATTCTTATATTCTTACATACACTACTTCAAATATTCCCTTTATCAATGTGAAAAAAGGATTTTAACCTTTCTAATTTTTTTTGATAATCATATAACTGATAAATTTTTTCCTTTATCAATGCTAAAAAAATGCTGATAAAGGTCACCCTTTATCACCAATATTTCTAGTACTGATAAGGGCCCCACCTACTAGAGTGTGTTGTTTGTATAACAACACACTGTAGTAACATATAACTTGTAAAAAAAAATTATAATATAATTTAAATAAATTTTACATCATGAATACAAAAATCACTACTATATACATTTAAACCAATTTTTTGTATAATTAAATTTACAGTTACTTCCCTTAAACATTAAAATACATTAATGCTTCATCATCTTTGGAACATGTGATCCCCACTCAAAAAAGTCCATCGGTGGAATCTGTTTCCAAATAAATAACCTCAACCTGAGCAAAATAATCCACCTATATAAGAAAAAATCTTATCTTAGTAATATCATAAAGAAATAAATTAAACATAATTAACAAATGTCAAATTTAAATAAAAACACAAACCATGAGTTATATAGGTCACACTGCCCATTGTATTGTGGTATATTTGATTACAATACATCACACATGCGTTATGGATTTTTTTTCCTAAAGTATCAAGATAATGTGAATGCATTTGATCAATTTTTAGTTTGTCACTTCTTTATTTTAATGAAATTAATGTCAATTTTAAATAAAGATACACTTGGAGTTATATCAGTGACACCATATATGGGATTGATTTGTAGCTATTTCCTACACATCAAAAATTGCCAATGGATCATTGTCCTAAATTATCAAAACAATCAGAATGTGTTTGATCAGTTTTCAGTATGTCAATTGTGTTTTTTAGTAAAATTTCATTTCAAACTAGAAACACGCACATTGATTCATACTAGTCACATTGTATGTTAGTTTGATGTGAGAGTTATTCCTACCCATCATAAATAAATTATGAATTTTTTTCCAAAATTATCATGGCAATCAGAGTTCATTTTCATGGTTTTCAGTGAGTGGCACCATTTTTACCTAAAAGGTCAATTTTGAACCAATAAAGGGAACTTGGAGTCATAATGGTCACATCATGCATTGGATTTTGGTGTGGCTGATTCCTATATTTCTAAAATGAATTATGTATTTTTCTCTTAATGTATCAAAAAATATAAATTTTTTTCTTGGTTTTGTGCAGTTCATTTTCTAGTTTACTAAAAATGATCTCAATTATAAATAAAAAGACACACATGGAGTCATACCAATATCATTGTGCATCGTATTGAGGTTCAGTTGATTATTACACATCTCAAATGACTTATGGATCATATTTATAAAGTATCAAAACAATATGAATACATTTTCTTAGGTTTGAGTAGGTTAGTTTTCCTTATTACTAAAATTGGTGTCAATTTTGAAATAAAAAGATGAATAAGAAGTCATATTGGTCACACTATGTGTTGGATTGAGATTTGGATGATTCTTACATGTGTCAAATGACTTATGAATTATTTCCCTAAATTATCTAAACAATCCAAATATGTTTTATTAGTTTTCATCATGTCACTTGTTCTTTTTGTTAAAATTAATGCCAATTTGAAATAAAAAGACACACTTTGAGTCATATTGGTATCTTCATGAATCAGATTGAGGTTCAGTTGATTCCTACACATCAAAAATGACATATATATCATTATCCTAATGTATAAAAATATTATGAATCCATTTACTCAGTTTTAAGTAGGTAAGTTGTCATTTTTACTAAAATTGGTGTCAATTTTAAATAAAAAAGACAAACATGGAGTCATACTAATCTAACTGTCTGTGAGATTGAGGGGATATTTACTCCTACACATCTCAAATGACTTATGGATCTTTTCACTAATGTTTCAAAATAATCCAAATGTGATTGATCATTTTTTAGTAGGTTAGTTGTCCTTTTTTACAAAAATTTATGTTAGTCTTAAATAAAAAGATGCACCTATAGTCATGTTGGAAACACTGTGCATCGGATTGAGGTGAAGGTGATTACTAAAAATATCAAATGACTCATTGATAGTTTCCCTAAAGTTTAAAAACAATCTAAATGTTTTTTTTGGTTTCTAATATGTCACTTGTTCTTCTTTATAAAATTAGTGTTGATTTAAAATAAAAAGTCAAAATTGGAGTTATATCTGTCACATCATGCATTAGATTGATGTCTTGTTGACTCCTACACATAAAGAATGACATATGTATCATTTTACTAAAGTATCAAAACAATATGAATGCATTTTCTTGGTTTTGAGTAGGTCAGTTTTCCTTTTTAATAAAATTGATGTCAAAAATTAAAAGACACACTTTGAGTCATACCGGTCACACCTTACATTGTATTGATGTTTGGTTGATTACTACACATCTCAACTGAATTATGGATCATTTTAATAAAGTATCAAAATAACCCAAATTATTTTTCTCAGTTTTTAGTAGTTCAGTTGTCCTCTTTACTAAAATTGATGCGAATTTTAAATAAAAAGATGCACTTGGAGTCATAATAGTCATACCATGTATCTGATTGAGTTGTATATGATTTCTACACATCCCAAATGATTCATGTATAATTTTACCAAAGTATAAAAACAATCCAAATTCTTTTTCTCTATTTCCAGTATGTCACATGTTCGTTTCACTAAAATTAATGTTGATTTAAAATAAAAA
Source organism: Viscum album (assembly GCA_963277665.1). Lineage (NCBI taxonomy): Eukaryota > Viridiplantae > Streptophyta > Magnoliopsida > Santalales > Viscaceae > Viscum > Viscum album. Next base: position 277,856,827 of record OY728123.1, on the reverse strand, counting down.
GACACACTTGGAGTCATATTGGTCACACCATGCGTCATATTGATGTTTTCTTGATTCTTACATGTCACAAATGACTTAAAAACCATTTTCCTTAAGTATCAAAAAAATATGAATGATTTTTTTGGTTTTCAGTATGTCTCTTATTCCTTTTTCTAAAATTAACGTGAATTTATAATAGAAAGACACACTTGGAGTATTATCGGTCACACTGTGTGTTAGATTGAGGTGTTACTGATTCCCAAACATCAAAAAATGACTTATGGACCATTTTAATAAAGTATTAAAACAATATGAATGTTTTTTATTGTATTTGAGTAGGTCGATTTTCCTTGTTACTAAAATTAATGCCAATTTTAAATAAAAAGATGCACTTGGAGTCATACCAATTGGACCATGCATCAGATTGAGTTACATCTAAATCCTACACATCTCAAATTAATTATAGGTCTTTAAAATATAGTACCAATAAAATATGAATTTATTTTCTCTGTTTTGAGTAGGTTATTTTTCCTTTTTACTAAAATTCATTTCAATTTTGAATAAAAAGATGCACTTAGAGTCATACTTCTCACACTATGCATCAGATTGATGTGTGATCGATTTATACTTGTCCCAAATGACTCATGGATCCGTTTTCCAAAGTATAAAAACAATTAAAATGAGTTTTCTTGGTTTTTAGTACAAAAATTGTCTTTTTTTACTAAAATGTCATTTAAAATTTGAAACACGAACTCTGACTCATACCCATCACATTGTTTATTGGTTTGACATGAGACCAATTTATACAAATCAAAACTGATTTATTAATCGATATCCTTGATTATCAAGACAATACAAGTGTGTTCTCTATATGTTTAGTGAGTGAAACATCTTGAACTAAAATTTCAATTTTAAATTGTTAAAAGACACTTGGAGTTATACCAGTCAGACCATGCTTCGTATTGAGGTGCGAATAATTCCTACACTTCTTGAGTGACGTATGGATTGTTTTCCTAGTGTATCAAAACAATATAAATGTTTGTTTTGGAGTATGTCAGTTGTCTATATTACTAAAATTAATTTTAAATTTAAATAAAAAAAGCATCTGAATCCATAACGAGTACACCATGTGTCATATTGAGGTGTCGCTGATTCCTACATGTCATAATATATTAATTATATACTAACTATCAATATTACCATGATTACTATTGTATTTTTTTGATAAAATATCAAGACAATATATTGCTTCAATGTTTATAATTGAAAAACCTTTCATTTTGTTGAAAACTAGAAGAGTAGAGGAAGGTCTTCTACCCATTATATCACAAGATGTCTTCAAAATGGAAACAAGATGTTCCTGTACTCTTCTAGTATTCAACAATGTGAAATGTTTTTTTGATATGAACATCAACTCAATATGATGTGTCATAAGGTCGATAAATAAATGAAATGGAAATCATTATAATTATCTCAGTTACAACCTCAAAGTCTAATATCTCATGAGTATTAGTATCTTTAAACCAACCACCCCAACTAGAATAATAGAATCAACCTATACAAGAAATAAATTCTTATGTGAGTAATACTAAAATGATTTAAATTAAACCTAAATATGAAACAATCCACTACTTATATGGAAGTCATATCTTCATGATATTTTTATACATTTTTGACCCATTTCTTTATTGTTTCTATCTATGTTGTAGTCTCAAACGAACATGAGTAGATTCGAACAAACCACCCAAACTAAAAAAATAATCCACATTTAGTGTTGACATTTATCACATTCCTTCAAGTTCCCTAAACTACCTTTGAAGGAAAGTGACAAATGCCAATACTTGAAGGGTGAAAAGATTTTAAGGGAGATGAAACTGTTAGTATGAGTAGTCAAAAATTAAATTTAGATTATGTTATTATTGTACATAATAGATAATATTATGAGAAAAAACATAGTATATTAAAAAATATTTTACCTTCTCATTAAACTATGAGTCTCAGCCTCTAATTCTGATCTTTCACGAGCACGATCATATTCGAACAAACCACCCCAACTCAAAAAAATTAATCCACATATATAAGAAAACAATTCTTATGTAATTAATACTAAAAATAAGTAAATTAGACATAAATATGGAATAATATACTACTTCTATGGAAGTCACTAATTCATTCGATTAGTGTACATTCTTCTATCAGGTATGCTTCCAATTTGTTTCTAAGAAAATCTATATCATATTGTGAATATGGGACTTTTTTACAGACATAGTAGTACTAGGAAAATATAAATACACAAAGGATTAATAATTTTTTTGAATGAAATTGTAATTATATTCGAAAATACCTCTATAGGGATGCTTGTTTGTTGATGGAATATGATCTATCACATAAATTTCAAAAAATAATAAACACAATATTTTCCATTTGATATGTGTTTGGATACTACTATATTATAATATATACCTTGATTCATTTCTAGTTGTAGAAATTTTCAGGATCCTTGTTCTTAACCCCTATCCTCATTCCTTGTTTTTCATGGAATTTATACACATACCTATCATAAAAAATACCCATTAAAACATAATCTATGTTATATAACATGAATTTTAGTTCAAAAAAGTTGGATGTAGTGTATTACCAATTAAAATTTTTTATCATGTGTGGTCTGTTTATTAGGTATCCATGCAGTGAATTCAATGAATAAATATTTAGAGTATCCAAATTGGCTGCAATGAATATCCAATGTTTCTTAAAACAAAAAATGGAATAAGTAATCAAAGAAATGATAATATATTTGATATGATTAAATTTTAGAGTTTTACCCCTACATCATTGGTATTAAATGATTATTTCATCTATAGTTTTCAAAGGATTGGACTAGGTCTTCCACTATTTCATCCATTTTTTGGATTATATTTTTCTTTTGTTCTGTATAGGTGATGTGAGGATAAACAAGTCCAATTTTTTTTCATGGGTAAACCCCTTCAATTGGTATTGATTTATAAGCCTAAAAAATATGAAATTTATTTATTCATAATTAACATATTATATTAGCTTTTGGAAAATAAAATTTTGAGCACACGCCTCTTGTAAAAATTTACAAGTGAGGATCCTATCCATTCATAGTTGAGGATTTCATTTACATTGTTAAAATCAATGTAGTCTACACCTTCATCTCCGTATATATTTTATTTGAAATCAACTGTGTGACTACTACCATTTTGTAACTTTGTATCCACATGAACCATAAATGTTAGTAAAGGAAGATATTGAATGGGCGGGGAAAATGTGATTTTGGATGATCTTTTCGATCAGTTGTTCAATCCTTTAGATGATTTTTGATTTAACCTTTCATTTCACCTCGTTTTATTTGTCTATCTGTAAAAAAATTCATTGGTTCAGAACATTGTTCATTAATTTTTAAATGTCTATCATGAAACAATAGTTGGAAATGAATACCTCTTTGTCAACATGTGTTTTTACAAGATCTGATAGACATACGATGATCGTTCCAACATCTTGATCACCCTTATGAATATATTTATCATCAAGTGGAACATGTAGCTCTGTGCTTAACTCATGAGATATTCTAATCACCACTATCACATGACCTATTAGAAGTGTTATGTTGTGTATCATGTTTTCTTGGATGTTTAAGACTGTATCCCTCACTACAAGGCGATGGGTGGGTGTTGATAGATTTAAATCATAGTGATTTTCACCATGTATAATATGAGTACATGAAAGGTATTAGTGTATTTCAGATTAAAATTGCATATAAATAATTATTAGAATATTGATTACCTCGACTAAGATAGATCTTTGAGGGGAATGGATTGCCTCAAAGATTGTCAAGGGTTTGGGGGAGATCTTCATGAAATAATTGTTCTTGTGTTTTTATTATCTTTGATCCCCCCATAACATTTTCTTGAAACTCTATCTACAAATGAAATTTTTCTTCAATATAAGGTAATATTTATTTCATTTGTTTAAATTATTTATCTTTATCCTCCTCTTGTTCATTTTATTAAAATATGATCAGGTGTCATGAAAAAACCAACACCTATGATGCAGTCATACTGTTCTGGCATCTTTAAGGTCACCCGCAGTAGGTGTTCACATGATATAGTTATTGATAATTCCTATGACTATGTATAATATAATATATATGAAAATAAGTAATCATTATTGTGTAAAAGTGATTTGAAGCAATTTTTTTATTATTCCATACTTACACATGTTCCCCACACTTTTTGTGTATTTTCAACTATTAGTATCCCATTTTATTTACATGTTCCACCATATATATCACATAGTGTGGGATTGAAGTGTCTTTGGATTTGGATTCATAAATCTGTATATAAATGGAAGAACCTAATTATGTTATTGTTTCGTGTCACATTAAAGTATTACGGTATATTTAAAATATATACGATTTTTTTTCAAGTGTAGTGTACCCCATCCTTGATTCACAAATGGAGTACGTTGGTTTTGATGCTCGCTCATTATTTTCAGTACTTAGTTGTTGTTTCAAAAATAAAATAAAATCCTAATCAATGTGATAAATATATATATTTTCAAACAATGTATTACCAACCACAATGTACTTAAGAAGACACATCCCCACAATGAGCATTAAATGCATCCCATGATTCTCGGGTTATCAGGTGTGCATATATAAGCGGTGGGGGTAGTTTTATTTTCCCTTTAGCATCATTAAGATAAAATAACATTATAATTGGGACAAAGAATCTATGAATCCTTCCAGAAAGATTTAATACATATTTCTTATGGGATTCATCTACTATATATTCACTTTTCAAGGTACTATGATGAGTAAGTCAATATTTAATTATTTTATTTTTTAGTAAAATAAATAAATGATATCATAATGTTACGATAATAGCTTCCCACACCAGTGTCTTAAGTGAGGGACCAACATGGTGCCACAAACATACACTAATTGGAATGAATTTATGAGTGATGAGTCTAATGTAAGTACTAAACATGGCCTTATTGGGGTTAACATGCTGGACCCACACATTCCATCAGACTTCATATTTGGTGCCTTTTATTTTTACCATAATGATTTTTTCTGACATCATCAAACTACGACGCTTCAGTTTTTTCTACATCACCAGTCCTTCATCGCCTACCATTTACTCATATTCAGCCTGAACAATATTTTGTTCCTTTTGATCCGTAGCATTGGAATGTGTAGAAGTTTATTTTACCTCTACACTAGGAGAAGTAATAGGTTGATAAACCTATTGTTCATCTGGAGATATATCAACAAAATGTAAAAAAGGTTATTATTCCTCTACACTGGGAGAAATAGCAGTTGGAGAGAATTTTTATTCCTCAGTATTGGGAGCCTTATCACATGAAAAAGGCATTATCTAAAGAAGTAGTTTAATATTAAATTTATATTTCATAAATGAATCGATGAGAAGATAATAACAATAGGTAACACAATGTATATTACAAAACTAATATAAACTTATTATTGAACTCTATTTTTTCAAAGGATGAATGGATTTGACCCCAATACTGAGTATCTAAATCCCTTCATTATTTTATTCTGTGACATAAAAAATACCTTCTATATTGGGACCACTATGAAATTATTGTAACGTCCCAATGAAAGGGTCATCCTCAGTTTAATTTTTATCTAAAAATTCTATTATTTTGTTCAATAAAAGAATGATTGACCACTTTCGGTTTGAAAGATATGAAACATAAAATACATGTACTACATGTAATTCCCTTATAAATGGTTCTTATTCATACCCTTCCTTATTGAAATCCTCTTTCAAGAGTCCCAATTCATCAATTTTTAGAACACTCTTTTTATCAACCCACTTTCATTGAAAAATCAGCACATGGAATATTGTATAATCCAACTCCCATAGTTTTTTGATGACTCCAAAGTATGACATATTCAAATAAATTATATTTATTTCCTTAGTACCATAAACATGCATCGCTTCATCCACAAGTGTAACTCCACTATTTTTCATGGTACTGTCTTCATCCAGTTCATTAATATATAATGGATAAACATTAATTACATAACCATTTTAATATAATAGATACACACATGGTCCTCAGGTTTATGATCAAAGTCATTTTAAAATTGAATATGGACTTTCATCTGACTCCTTAAAAATATGGTCCTAAAACCATCCAATAAACTATTGATTATGTGTATTTGATACCCATCTGTCATCCCTTGATTGATTCAAAAGCCTATGAATTTATTTGTGGGTTTCAACATTTGGGGAAGCCTCCAAAGTGTTATAAAAAAGAAAGGTGGGTCTAATACCAATATATAATATTGACTGTGAAAACATCTATTCTAGAAATTCCTTCACCTGAAAGCATATCAGTGTGACGAGATTTAGATAGAGAAATTTTTTCCACAATTAAAAATTAGTCAGAAAAAAATTCAACAGATTCCTCCACAATATATCACTCTATAATTCAACCCTCTAGTCGACTTTGATTTTTGACATACCCTTCCAAAATATTCATATACTGTTCAATGGGGTACATCCATCTATAATGTACAAGACTACGTAGTTGAATCTCTATCACTAAGTGAACCATCAAGTGAACCATCATATTAAGGAATAATGGTTGGAAGAATATTTCCAATTCACATAATATGATGGAAATTTATCTTTCCATAGTCAGAAATTTCATCGGGTATATAACTAGGTTGTATATATATTTGAAAAAGAAACAGATATTGGTTAATGTATGATGGAAATTATTGTAAAAAATTAAATTTAAAGCTACCAGAATTATATCCTATATCAAAACCATATAGTCATGTGATTTCAAACCCTTTAAATTTAAATCATTCATTGAAATGATATTTACAATATTCGATAAATACCACTCTATAACCTCTACATCATTCAAAAAGTTTTAAAATAGATATCTCTCCATCTTGGAAAGAGTGTAAGCATCTGGAGGAAGAAAAGTTCACTTTTCACCCTTAACTAGTGCCAACTCTCCCCATATTCTCATGCCAACCATGTCCAAACGTTTCTCCATTCCATCCTTAGTTTCTTTAGGTGAATTTATTATAGTTACAATTACATTATCATGTACATTTTTTTCAACATGCATAACATTAATAAAATGTCTGACATATTGAGAATTCCAGTGTAATAATTCAAAAAAAGATCTCTTTTTGCAACCATTTTTCATATGTTTTTTCAAAAATAGTTTACCAAAAGTAGTTTCCACACATTTTAGTTTCCCAAACATTTAATCACCCATTAGTGGAGATGATGATGTACATTCTTATGAACATCCATCGAATGATGTCATCCAAGATCAGTACTTATGAATTTGGTGTAGAAATCTGTGATGTACTAGAAACACAGTATTCAATGAATGTTTCAACCTAATTTACTATGTATCTTGTTCACAAAATGGACACCATTGAGTTCATTTAATACTATTTACTGAAAAGTTTACATAACAAGAAAAGTTATTTATCCTCCAATACAAGAGGGATCTCAAAGTGAATTCTTCATTCCTAAAATCACCATACAATGTAGCACTTGAATCCCATAATAATTTCAAATAATTGATTAATGGATCCAAATAAACATAAATATCATTACCTGGTAGTTTTGGTCCTTCTATAAGCATAAATAACAAGATTTATTTTCATTTCATGCATAACCATGGTGGAAAAGTATAATTTATCAATATAACCAGTCATGTACTGTGGGTTATTCTATGAAAACCAAAAGGATTAACTCAGTCTCCAGATAATGATAGACAATGGTTTCTCCACTCAGTTCCAAACTCAGGATACTCATGATCAATTTTATTCCACCTAGGATAGTATATAGGGTGACAATGTTACCCATATTTATTTTTATATCTTTGTTCCACATCAACTATGCTATGCTCTCCTCACTTCTATACAGGTTCCTAATCCTTGGAATGATTGGTAAGTACTGTACAACTTTCATAAGACATAATTAATCTTTATTTTATCAAGAATCACCACACCTTGGGTAGTCTTTAAGTGATTTGTGGTCCTTTTGAAATAGTATACATTCATTTGGGAATGGATTTATTCTTTCACAGATCACACCCATCAAATATACCATTCATTTAGCATCATATATTTGTCTAGGTATCTCATTATCTACTAGGATTATATCATTCAAGAGATAATGTAGTTCTATAAAATTGGTATCAATACATACCTTTCCTTCTTTCAAATTATACAACTTTTGTACGGATGAAAATGTCATTTACTTATTGAAACCATCATATAATGGAGTCTTTTCATAAATCATTAACTTATCTGACAATTTTTTACAATCACAAAGTTCATCTTAAACTGTACTTGACATTTACTCAATACAATCTTCATCATCATTCACACATGTAATAACATCCTCATTACAGTCTTCTTCATTGTCGGCACTTGTAATAATATATGATGATCTATAAAACACAATTTTATCCCAGTCACTAGAAACATTATTTTTTCTCCCATGATTATTCTAACATTTATAACTTTAATTGATTCCATGATAGATAATGTTTTCTTCCAACTCCTCCAGGATAATTATTTTTGAATAAAAATAGTGTCAACATAGACAAAGGATTTGAGAAGGGTAATATTCATGATCTTTTGAAAATTTGATTAACTATTTCAATCCATCTTTATACTCTTTTGTTATACAACCATTCTTTATTCATATCCAACCTATTTGATTCAGTAATATTAATATTTGACAAAATAAATTTAAAAAATATTTTTAATTGAAATCTCTCCAAAAAAATTCATAGTGAGTGTACTAAAAAGATACTAAAGGGTTTTTTATTCAATTAAAGTGAGTTTAAAGTTTTTAAGGTAAATTAAAAAAATAAACATTATTTATTATTATTATTTATTTAAGACATTTTTTTATTATAAAAATGATATAATAGTGTTAAAGAATTTATAAAGGCTAATTTTTGGAGTTAATAATGGTTAATAATTTGTAATTTCATGATTAGAGACTTTTATAAAGATACACATCATTCATGATATATATATATATATATCAAAATACTTGTATAAAAATAGAATATCTATGAGATTATTATATGGATTTTTGTGAGATTTAATTTTCATGTATGCTAATGGAGGATATTATTAGACAATCAAAATTATTTTTACCAAGAAGATACTATAATGGAAATCACTTAAAAATACCCAAACCACTCCAAGATCATCATGAAAATCACCAAAAATAATAATCACCTCAAAACATAAAAGAGTTTTCAACTTCCTCAATTTCTAAAGATGAACAAAGAGTTCCATAACCTTATGGGGATCTTGGTCACCATGAAAAAGCAAGGATGATGAATCAATAATTCTTATGGTGAAAACAATCATTTCCCTACCACTCCTTTCAGAGTTTTGGAATATCCAATCACAAGAAAAAATAAATTAATATAATGAGATGATTTTCCCTAAGTAATATCATCATAATGGACTTTTTACACCATATCATGACATTTAACGAAGCTGAAATAAAGAAACATGAAACATTAATCCATCTCATTTATGTTTTAAAAGACACTAAAATCACATAATCCCAATTGCACATGAGCCTCAGCACAGTTGGTGAGGACTCTCTAGGTGCATCCAAGAGACCCGAGATCAAATCCGAGTGGAGGCATATTTCCGGGGCACTGTAGCAGCACTGTAGCGGGCACTATTCGGTACTATAACAGCCTGAACTATTCATCCATCTGGGCCTTCAGGTCACTGGTTTGGTCCTCGGGTCCTGCAAGGCATTTGGGCCACCCAAGGCCTTCGGGCCAGTTGATTCTCAAGGACTTCGGGCCATCTTAAGGCCTTAGGGACACCCAAAGGCCTTTGGACCACATGAATGCAGGCCCCAGACACACTACAAAAAAGGAGAAGCCCCAGAAGAGGATTCCGAGTAGGTGCAATCATCAGAGAAAAGCCAAACAGATTTTCAGAATGAGAGGGTATGGCTATGCCATCGGTACCAGCCTGTGCTTCCATGAGAATCCTAACCAGATGGTCATGAAAAGGTGGAGAGCTAATATCAGGATGCAGATGTTGGGGAGGGGAAGTTCCTTGTAGATAGTCTGGTTGAATTACTTAAGACCTTCGGGTCATGTAATCTCCTAAGCCTACGGGCCTTGTAATCTCTGAGCCTACGGGCCTTGTAAGGGTTCCCCCTCATCCATTGAAAGAAGGGTTATCAAAAATCAATAAAAATGAAGGCCTTCGGGCCATTTAGTCCCAATTAAAACCAAGGGTTCAGATCCCAAAGCACAATCCATGTGATAAAAACACAACAAAACATTTTCAAAATTTTTATTTCCATTAAAATCACACCCCTATTCTAGGAGGGTTGAAATCATTTATCAAATATGTGAACACTTTGAAAGAAATCCTAATTTTTAAAAATGAAACCATTATTTTATTATTAATACATTTCCACAAATTCCAAAAATATACTCTAATTTTTCATAATTTATTGAACCACATATCACATGTTTAAATTAAATATATTCATTTTTATAAGGAAATATTCAAAAATAGTTTCAAAAATTGATGCATTTATTAAAATACCCTCTTAATTTCAATACCAAAAATTCCAGGTATAAAATGAAAAGAAAAGAGAAACCAAATTTGAAGCATTTAAAAACCATTAAAATACTTTTCATTCCATCACAAATTTGGTTTTAAAATCAAATCACTCAATGAAATCTCATTTTCCATTCAAATATATTATTTTCCAAACAAAAAACGCATTTCTAAGTCCTAAAGATAAATATAATGAATATGGAACCATGAAATTCAGGATCTCTTGAAAGAAAGTGATTATAAATAAACTCATTTTATTAAAATATAATTTTACCATATATGAATTGATATAAGAATTAATAATAATTTTTTAACATCACAATAAGAAAACATTTCATAATAATAGAAGAATAATGGGCATAATCATTCATGAATAATTTAATTATTATAATATGACAAATCTAATTAATAAGAATTAAAATAAAATAATTTTTATAATAAAATAGAATTTATTTTTTGGAATTGGATACAAAAGTTAGTGTTCCATATCCTAGTTTAGATCTTCCTCTTTCCTTTTATACTTCTATCATAATTTCATTGAACTAGTTTGGGGTTCCAGGGTTTTAATACTTCAAATATTATCCTCAGTAGATTTTTTGGAGAATATAGAATATCATTTGAACTCACTTGAACTACAACTAATTATACATCATCAACTGGTTTTGTTCACTCCACATGGAATGAAAAAAAATGAAAGAGAATTAGAATGAATTAATATCGACTAATTCCACTGGATCTTAAGTTAGGGTGCGAACAAAATGTAAACAAAAGAAGGAGTAAGACGTGTGCAAAGGATGAGAGTTTCGATCGTTAAGAGAAAATTAAATGCGAGCAGGAGAGATGACTAAAATAAATTGGCTAAAAAAGATAATAACAAAGATTTGGAGGTTCACCGACAGTAGTAGGGTACAGTGATGGGGGTGGCAGATGATGGTGTGGGTAGCGGAGGTGGCAGGGGGGATTGTGGAGGCGGTGACAGAGCTCTGATTCTGCAAAATCTTGAGGTGTGAGTGGTGTATGGGTTCTGATAGGGTTACATTTCTAAAAAAATGAAAGTATTTTATAAGAACTTTTTAGAAATTGCTGATAAAGGAGGTTTTTATCAGAGCTAAAATATAAATCACTGATAAAACTAAGATTTATCAGCACTTTTTGGCGCTGATAAAGACCTAATGTTAATAAATTATTTATAATTGAAAAATTATAATAAATATATTAATTACAAATATTTGTTATAATTCTATAATTATTTAAATTAATATATATTTATTTATAGTTATAAGTATAAATAAATTTTTATTTATTTATATAATTATAAAATTATAATAGATATATATAATTAAATTTATAAATTTATAATTATTTAAATATTTATATATAGTTATAAGTATAAATAAATATATATTTATTCAAATATTTATAAAATTATAATTTATATATAATTAAATTTTATAATTTTATAATTATATATGATAAAGATATTAATTATATATAATTATAAAATTATAAAATTATAATAAATATGTATAATTAAATTTATAATTTTATAATTATATTAATTATATATAATTATGAAATTATAAATATAATAGATATATTTTTTATAATGTTATAATTATTTAAATAAAAATATATTTATTTATAATTATATATATAATAAATATATTCTTCAAAATTATTATATATATATAATTATATATAATTATAAAATTATATAAAATTATAAAATTATAAAATTATAAAATTATATATACTTATAAAATTATATATAATTATAAAATTATAAATATAATAAATATATTTGTTATGAATTTATAATTATAAATAAATATTTATTTATTTATAGTTAGAATATTAAATAAATAATTATTTATATAAATAACTATTAGAGTATAATAAATATATTTATTATATTTATAATTCTATTATTTATATTTATAAAATTATAAATACAAGAAATATATTTATTATAACCTAATAATTATTTAAATATGTATATATTTATATATAATTATAATTATAAATAAAAAAATATTTAATTATAATTATAAAATCATAATGAAAATATTTATTATATTTATAATTTTATAATTTTGTATAATAAATATATTTATTATAATTTTATAATTATTTACCTATATATTATTTATAATTATAATTATAAATATATATATATATAATTATAATTATAATTATATATATATATTTATATAATTATATACATTTATAAAATTATAAATATAGCACATGTAACATCTTGTTACCGATCTGTCAGGTATGTCTTTAAACTCATTTTCATTTTCTTTTTATTGTTTTCTATATAGGGATGAGAAGGAATTGGGAGGATACATATAATGGTGATGTCACTAATTTGTTGGACTCTCAGCTTTAATTGGTCATTTCTACAGGCTGTAGGAGGATTTAATGTCGTGTAACTAGGTTACACAATGTCTAATTGTTGCTGGGTACAAGCTGTGAAAGAGATTCACAATCTGAAAGGTTGCACGATGTGAAAGGGATTCGATCTTCTTTACAGTTGTGGTGCATCTCTCCAATTAAGGGACCTTTATACTTCTTCATTGTCATTGATCACAATAACGACCTAGAGTTTCATTATCAGAAACGTTGAACTAAATTAGTGTTTCTTTGTGACTTCTTCCATAAACTATTTTTCAATCTCATTTTGGAGGCCGTTCTATTATAAGTTGTGGTGCAACAGGTGTTCGCTGTTTAGGGATGTGGGGTTCTTCTTGTCCGCCAACCCCTTATTTTCTAAATTGGATCAATCTTGAGATGTGGTTTGGATTCTAGGGACTTCGTTGACATCATTATGTTATTGTTATTGGTGGATCCCATTGCGGGCATGCGTGACTCGAGTTTTGTGGAAGGTGGTTCTATCTTGATCATGTGTTTGATAAACTATATTGTTCATTTTTTATAAATTGGTCTATAAATAAATTTGTATGATATTGGCATGATTGTTTGTGTGTGTTGGAATATGATTTTGAATAAAGTGGATTTTCATTGGTTTTTTATTAATGGAATGAAAAGGGGTATTTTCAAAGCATTGAAAACGATTTTGTGAAATGGTTTTGAAATGATATTTGAAACATTGAGAAGATTGTGAAAACAGGCACATGGGTTACCTTGGGTGCTAGGTGGAAGGTTTATCATGAGGGTCATCTTCCGTTGTAGGGGTTCACTTTTTTGTTATTCCTCTTGTCGTAGATTGTAGATTATTGGCTCTAGGTATGTATATGATGTTGAGGTTTTACTTTATGTGGTGTCTCCCTAGTCTAGGAGTGTAGATAATTGGATTCAGGTACCACAATGCACTATTCATTTATTTTTGGGTACGAGTAGTCTGCTTCCTAATTTTCCATATTCTTTGGTGTGGTGATTCTTGTGCTGCTCCTGTTGGTTTGCATTTCTTGTCTTTGTACTATTTTATCCTTGATATGCATGTTGACGCTTGTGAAAGATTATATAGAAAAATGTGCTTTGAAATTGATATACCCGCTTTTGTTTTAGAACATTGATAAAGAGGAAATGTTTAACATGTTTTCTGTAGAAGTGCTTTACTTATTATCATGCTATGTTTTTTTAAATGAGCATAAAAGAATTGTAATATGATACTTTCTATAGAGAGCCTTGGTTGAATCTTATTGAGCCTATTATCTCACACCCCACACATCTCTTTAGTGGTTTATAGACCTTTTCACGTCTTCCAATGCAGGGGAAGGCATGGCGCCATAGTGAGGTGGCAAGGTTTCTTGTTAGCTGGGTTGGGTTACTAGTGGTGAGATAGTGGGAGTTTTTCAACACCTTCACATGGATTAGTTGATTGGTCTTGATCCGTTTTAGTTAGACTTTTCTCTTGGAGTTTTGGATACTTTTATAGTATTTTGTTTTCACTACCTTTTTTACAGTTATGGAATATTTTTTTTGGATTTCCATTATTTCTTCTTGATTTGTGTGTGTATATATTCCATGTTTTTGTTCAGTTTGGGTGAAATTGTTCTCTATTGTTTATCATTTGATGCCTAGGTGCTTATCTCCAGCCTGTGGGGATCGAGAACACCCTTTGGGTATGTGATAAATCTGGTCAGGTTCCAGGTTTGAGGGAAACCTGGGTTGGTTCGTTACAATTTATTATCAAAGGAGGTTTTTACTCAAGAGTCATTGTCTTAGGACATCTGTTAGATATGAGATAGGATTTTCAGTACATGATAGGTATGTTGTGATAAGTTTTTGGATAGTTCTTTTTGTGATGAGACTGAATTTTCCATCGGAAGTTGGGATATGTGTCTCTAGTGTTGGTTTTGGTTTTAAATCTCAGTTTTTCTTATGGTTTTTAGATTTTAAACTGAGATTTATTATTTTTTCTGATCATTCTTATGTTTCAGTATGCAGTAGTATGCCTCCAAGACATCTTCCACAAGTTCCTTAGAAGTGTGTAGATGATTATCCTCAAGGAAATACTCATATATATCAGAATATCATGGAAACTATCAGATGGGTAGTTCATGTTGTTGATCAAGATGTACCATAGGTTCAGAATGTAGTTGTTGACGTACATCCATGATATGTAGGAGAGAGACATCAATCTTGAAAATTCTTATGTGAGAAGACACAATACATTAAATGAACTAATGAACCTCAAGAGGTAGAGGACTTCTTGGATATGATTGTTTATATCTTTGAATTCTAGTAAACACTTGATAATATTAGGGTAATGTGAGTAGAATTAAAAATCTAGGGTTCCAGCAAGTGATGGTGGGACTCTTTGGTCAAGGGAGATAGACACATGGGCTTGTATCAGAAGGGTTTGAAAAATCTATTCATCCAGAAATTTTGTTTGGAGTCATTTATTCTAGAAAATTCTCTAGAGTTTCTATATTTTTATTAGGGAGAGTGTTCCATGTTGGTATACCCCATGTGGGTTGCTGAGCTTGTCCCTTTTTCTTCATATATTGTGAAGAGTGACCAGAAAAAGACTCATAAATACCTACAATGTTTGCGATCAGATATTAAAGGGTAGGTATTTAGGTTGAAACTTTCCACCTACGTGGAGATGGTAAAAAGAGATATGATGGAAGAGATGGATATAGAATTCATGGATTGTTTTCCCAAACCTTTTCTTCCATCCTGTGGTAGTTTAGTGGTGTGAATGTGAATAAGAAGAATTGGTAGGAAAATCAAAGAAGTGATGAAGGTGGGTCTTAGTAGTGATAATCCTAAGCACTGTCTTCTATAGCTATCTTTGTGCCTTTGACATGATATCAGTGTGGAAAGGTTAGATAAACTATACGTTCTTGTCCAATTCCTGTAAGGACATGAAAAATCTTTGGATGTGTTGGAAATTTACAATGCTTCTTCTAAGCTATGAATATGCCTCATTATGTTCAAGGTTAATCGGCTAGAAAGGATACAGTTGTGCATTTAGAAGCATCAAGGACTATAGGGCTCTAGCCACAAGCCTTGAGATTAAATAGCTTTCATGTAGTAGATGACTGTCCAGTGGAAGTTGATGCAGATCCAGTAAAAGTGAGAGGTACTATCCTTATTTCATCTTTTGTAGCAATTTCTTTATTTGACACTAGTTCTTCCCACTCATTTATATCTGCAAGTTTTTTTATATTCTTAAACTTCCAATAAAACATATGTAATCATTATTGGAGTTACAGACACCTCTTAGTAAGAGGAAAGAGTAGGTGTTTCAGTGTCCTTCTTGTTTGTTAACAATAGATGATAAATATTTGGGTTAGGGATTTTCTCAGTATCGATCTATATCTATTTGATGTCATTATCGATATGGATTGGTATGTCACTCATTGATCTGGGGTTGATTTATATCATCATCCTATTTCATTTCTTACTATCAATGGGATATCTTGTGTGTTTCAGGGGGAGTGGGACCCAAGTTCAGGTTGTGCATGATCTTCCCACCTAGATCTTAAGAGTTTGTTTTTTGTCATTTCATGTGATCCTGAGGACATCTATTCTATTATTGATATTCCTATTGTTTTTGGAAACTTTTATAACATTTTTTCAGAACACTTCTATATTTTTCCTTTAGAGAGAGAGAGGTACAATTTTTTATTAATTTGGTGCTAGATACATAGCTGATATCGATACTTTCATATCATATGGAACCAGCATAGCAGAAACGGATCAAGATTTAGCTGGATGAACTATTGTAAAAAGGATTCATTTTCCCTATAAGTTCACCTTTTTCATCTCCTACACTATTTTAAAATAAGGTATATGGCTCACTTATATTTTTTGTGGACTATCGAAAGTTGAACTGGGTAATAGTTAAGAAAATGTATCCTCTGCCTCATGTGGATTATTATTTTTATCAGTTAAAGGGGGTAAACTGGTTTTCAAAGATTAATATTTGGTCTAGTTATCATCATATTAGAGTTTGGGAGTCTAATATACCAAAGACTTATTTCATGAGAAGGTATTTCCATTATGAATATATTTTTATGCCTTAGGGTATAAATAAAACTCTTGTGGTTTTTATATATTTTATTAATTGAATATTCCATCAATATATTGATAGTTTTATGGTAGTTTTCATGAATAATATTCTAGATTATTCAAAATTTTAGAGTGAGAATGAGCACCATATGAATTTGGTTAGAGAAATTATAAAAAACCACCACTTGTATGGAAGGCTTTAGAAATGTAGTTTATGGATTCAAGAATTGATGTTCATGGGATACAAGATTTTTGAACATGACTTATCAGCTGATCATGAGAAGGTGAATGTTATTTGGCCTTGGACGGAACCACAAAATGTCATTGAGATATGGAGATTCCTTGGTATTGTTGGATAATACACATGGTTTGTTACGGATTTATCTAAATTGGCTTCATATTTGACTACTCTTACCAGGAAAGATGTAAAATTCACATGGGATGCAATGTTTCTAGATTCTTTTGATGAACTAAAATGACTTCTGACATCATCTCATATTCTGATCTTACCTGATCCTAGTAAGGGGTATTTTTTGTTTTATGATGATTATGGTACTAGTTTGGGATGTGTTCTTATGCAAGATGACCATGTGGTATCATACATCTATTTTTAGATTCGACCACATGATAAGAATTAGACAACTCATGATTTAGAGCATGTTTCAGTTATGCACATGCTAAAATGTTGGCGGCACTATCTTTTTGGGGAGTGGTTAATGGTATTCTCTGATTATAAGAATTTGAGTTTTATATTTTTCGAGATATAATTGAATCACAAACATAAAAAATGGGTAGAATGGATTCAAGCCTTTTAATTTGATATCACCTACACCCCGATGAATGGAAATTTCATTACAGATGCTCTTAATAGGAAAGTACTATTGTAGGATATTTTGGAATTGAAGGAAGAGTGGAACTTTTGGGGGGTTTTCACTCAGTTGCACATGGATTCTCAGGAGGATGTTTCGGGTTTGGTTCTGACCAGTGTTCAGTTATCATTATCTCTCCTGGAGTCTATTTTATAGAGTCAGTAGCAGGATTATGAGTTTAGTAAAATTCTAGAAATCCTTTCTGGTGGGGAGAGCATTTCTGGTTTGTCTCTTTATTTAGATGGTATGCTCCGCATTCAGAAGCGGGTTTTCATCCCAACATCTGTGAGGAGTTTAGTCTTGTTTTGATTGTCACATCTCTTCATGGTACATTCACCCATGAAATAAAAATATGCACTATGACATGAGATGATGATTCAGGTGGCTAGGTATAATGCGTGACATTGAAAATTATGTGTCATACTTTTACACCTGCCAACGGATAAAGGCAGAGCACTTGAAACCCTCTATTTTTCTTCATTCTATTTCACTTCTAATCTGTATATCGAATGAGGTATCCATGACTTTTTTTGGATTACCATGAAATCCATGATGAATAAATGATATCCTAGTGGTTGTTGATCTGTTGACCATGTCTTCTCATTTCATTATGATCAAGGATACCACTAAGGTTGAAGATATGGGTAATATGTATGTATATGGGATTGTGAGGATTCATGAAAGTCGTTCTGAATTTTTTTTCAGTAGGGATAATAGGATTACATTGAGGTTCTGTAGGAGTATCCAAAAAGAAATGGAAAATCATGTCAAGTTAATGAAAACAATCCATGCACATACAGATGATCAGATGGAGTAAGTAATTCAGATCCTGAAGGATATGATTTTTGCCTCTGTCTTGGATTTCTGTGGATCATGGGATAGCCATCGGGGATTATTTGAATATGTTTATAAAAAAAGTTTTATGTCAATGATCATAATGTCTCCCTTTCAAGAATTGTATGGTCGCCCATGCAGATCACCTATATGTTGGGCTAAGGTAGGCGAATTAGCTTTGGTTGGACCAAGTTTGGTTCAGGAGACGTCCGTGAAGATTCATTATGTACATCAACACATAATTACATCATAGATTTGATATAAATAATATCTTTATTGATGACATCATCCTCTATAGTTTTCCATTGGTGACTGGGTTTTCTTGAATGTTTCTCCTCATTTGGGTCATAGTCAGCTTGGAAAACAAGGAAAGTGGGATTCAATATATGTTTTAATATTTGAGGTCACTGAGAATCTCAAATAGGTTTCTTTTCATTTATCATTTTTGGTTTAGTTGATAGGTATTCATGATTTTTTCCACATGTATCATCTCATTAAGTATCATACTAACCCCACACTTGTTCTGAGTTGGGAAGAAATTGAGTTAGATCTATATACATATGTTCTGGAGAAACCAGTTGAGATCGTTGACTCTCAAGTGAAAGTATTTCATGGGAAGTTGATTCTATTGTTCATAGTTATATGGAAACATGGTGTATATTCTCATTAGACTTGGGAATGTGATACATTGATGATAGAGAAGTGGAATAATCTTTTTCGATAGATTAAATCTTCCTCATGACTTCCTGGGGAGAGAAAGCCTTTAGGGTGATGAGTTTGTAACATCCTATTACCGATATATCAGGCATGTATATAACCTTATTGTGGAATTAATTTTCTCATTGTCTTTATAGGGTTGATAAGGAATTGGTAGGATACCTATAATAGTGAATTCATATATTTTTTGGACTCTCATCTTTAACTGGTCATTTTTTCTGGCTGCAGGAGGATTTTATGCTGTGTAACTAGGTTACAGGACATGTATGTGTTGTTGGGTACAAGCCATGAAATGGATTCATGCCATGAAAGTTTACATGATGAAAATATCAGTTTCATGTTGTGAATGTTTTAAATAATATATTTTTAATGTGAGGTGACAGATTTCTTGGTGTACATAAACACCATGGATTTCTCAATGTGTAAAGGAGTTACACATCATGTAATTCACTAATAAGGGATGTTTTAGTGAAACATTCGGGTTTTGGATGCCCATTTGGCCACCAATTCTCCTTTTCTATCAAACCAATGCTTCTATCTGGTGATTTTTAGAGACACTGTTCCTTCCAGATCGATCCGTTCAACCTTCGATCTCTATTACTATTGCAGTGCACCTCTCCGAGTAAGCGACCTTACTGCATAAGCGACCTTTACGCTTCTTAATTTCCATTTATCGTGGTAACATCCAATAGTTTATTTATTTTATAAGTTGATATAAATTGTTTTTTATTCATGTTTTATTCCCAAATCTATTTTGTGATCTCATTCTGGAGGTCATTCCCTTGCCATTTGTGGTGTGATAGGTGTTTGTTGTTGAGGTATGCAATTTTACTCTTCTTTTATGATACTTTTTTTCTAAATTGGATCGATCATGAGATGTTTATTGGAATCCAGGGCCTTCATTTACATCATTGGGTTTTTATTATTGGTGGATCTCATTGTGGGAGTGTGTGGCCCAAGTTTTTAGGTAGCTGGTTCTGTCTTTAGCCTATGTTTGATAAACTGTATTTTACTATTTTTATAAATTATTTTATAAATAAATTGGTATGAAATTGACATGATCATTTGTGCGTGTTGGAATGAGATTATGAATAAAATTTAGTCTTTCTTGGTATTTGATAAATGAAAATAAAAGAGATATTTTTAAAAAATTGAAAAGGATTTTTTGAAATGGTTTTTAAATGATTTTCAAAACATTGAGATGATTGTAAAAATGAGAACATCAGTTACCTTGGGTACTAGGTAGAAGGTTTAGCTAGAGGGTATCATCCATTTTGGGGGTTCACTTTTTGGGTGTTCCTCTTGTCCTAGAGTGTAGATTATTAGATCTAGGTATATATATGACTTTGGGGTTTCACTTTATGGGGTGTCTCATCAGTCTTGGAGTGTAGATAATTGGATTCAGGTACCGCAATACAACGTTCATTGATTTTTGGGTATGAGTAGTCTACTTCCTTCCTTGTTGTATTCCTTGGTGTTGTGATTCTAGTGCTACTCTTTTTGTTTTTTATTGCATGGATTTGTACTATTCTAGCATTTATTTTCATGTCCATTCTTGTGAAAAATGATATGAAAAAATGTTCATTGAAATTGATACACCTTCTTTTATTTTATTACTATGATAAAGTGGAAATGTTTATCATGTTTTCAATAAAACTTCTCTACTTATTATCATGCCATATTTTATTTAAAATGATCATAAAGGAATTGTTATATAGTGACTTTCTATGAAACGCTTGGGTGGGATCCTATGGATCCTGTTATCTCACACCAAGTACACCTCTTCAGTGGTGTGTAGACCTTTATATATCTTCCAATGTAGAGAAAGGCAAGGAACAATAGTGAGGTGATGATGTTTCATGTTAGTTGTGTTTGGTAGGGGGTGGTGAGATGGTGGGAGTTTTCCCATGCCATCACATGGATTAGTTTTTTGGTCTTTGTCCTTTGTAGTTGGACTTGTCCCTTGGGGTTTTGGCTAATTTTACAGTCATTTGTTTCCATTATTTTTCTTATAGTTATGACATATATTTTTTGTCTTTCTGGTATTCCTTTTCTGCGTCATGTAAATATATTTCATGTGTTTGTTCAAGTTTAGGGAGATTATTCTCTCTGGTTTTTTGATCGATGCTTGGGTGCTTGTAACCATCCCGTGGGGATCAGGAATTCCCTTCAGGAATGTGATGGATCAGGCCAGGTTCCAGGTTTGAGGGAAACCCGAGTATGTTCATTAAAATATATATATATATATTATAATTTTATAGTTATATATATATATATTTATAATTATATATAAATATATTTATAAATATTTGTATATAATTACAAATATATATATATATATAATAAAAATTATATATCTATATATTTAAAAAGTACTTACACATAATAATAAATTTGTAATTATAAAGATATTAAAGATATTTATTATTTAAATACATTTATTGTAATTTTAAAAGTATTTATGGGAACCTAATATGTTCATGGGTATAATATGAATTAATCATATTGGTGTCAATATATAAATAAACATTCATAATGATGAATAAAAAACATATGCATGTGCGTCATCAAAATATGGGTAATCTTAACATTTGGAACAGAACTCACAATCACATCCCCAAAAAAACATTATGATCATATAACATCAATTATACTCAAAAATCAATATATAAACTTAAATAACAACAATCATGTCCATGAATATCATCATTATCTCATGATATGTATATATATTGACCAAATTAATTAAAGACATATTTATTTAAATATATATTTACTTATATATAATTATATTATAAATAAATGTATTTAAAAAGTATTTATATATAATTATAAATATAATAATTCTATTAAACATTTAAATAAGTTTGTTAGATATTTATAATTATTTAAATATATTTCTATTTATTTATAAACTTATAAATACATTTTTCAAATCATTGTATATATATTTGATTTATTAAAAAATATATATTATAATATAGCATATTTATATTAATTATAAACATGATTTTATTAATTAATGTATATAAATAATCATAATTTTTGAATATAAATATGAGAATTTTATATATATTAATAATATTTTTTACTAAAATCTTTTATCAGCTCTTATAATAGTGCTGATAAATGATAAACCATTATCATATATTTTTTAGGGATAATAAATGTGACACTTATCTAAACTTTTAGCTAGTGTTGATAAAGTAGAGGCTTCTATTAGTGCTTTCTACTTAGTGCTGATAAAGGTGATTCTATTATCAGTGCTTTCTACTTAGCACTAATAAAAGCCTGTACATCCCTTGCCTAAATATGTGGTAGTGATAAGGAGTGGTAGGTTTATCAATAATTTAATTATGTATATAAAGGAACTATTAGTTATAAATCCATCCAAATAGGTGTTAGGTTTATACTAGAGTTTAAATCCATCCATATTAGCTTTAAGTAAGGGACTTAGAGTGAGATCACTATGATAGGCGGTGAATCTGGATGTCCAAATTCATTGACCATTTAAAACTACATGAACCTTTTATGTCATTGTCCATAAATGATCCTAGCCTCTGAACCTTGAAGTCACTTATGATGGTGTTTTATCATATATTATTTGGGTTTCTTGATCTATTTTTGTGTTCATGCATAATGTAAATAAAAACATAAATAATTACTTGGTTCACCCTCACTAGGCTACATCCAAAGATCATGCATCAACATTGTGTCATGCACTAACATTCACTATAGAGATCACTCCTCTCTGGGATAAATCCCATTAAAACGTTTCAGGCTAGGCCACTCTTTTCCTAAGCTCACTACTTAAAAATGTGTTGTGTCGACTCATAGTTAGATCACTATCACTTATTACTCCTCCTTTTCTCACTGATTTGGGAAGGATCTACATATAATTTATGGACATGTAGGTCTCTAGGGTGTTGTTAATTTCCACAGGGTTACCAAATTTATAAAATTATAACATGAAACAAAATAACCACTAAACGATAGGGTAGTATAGTATATGAAAGTGTGAGGTCAAACCCATAGAGACAAGATTGGAAAAATATTAATTAAATATGTTAACCATAAAATAATAACAATTTGGAAAAATTGAATCTATACTGTTGATTATTTTATTAGTGAATAATATGGGAGAAGAAAATATAAAATGGGTAATAGGAAAAAATGAATCTAGGTTAACGAGATCAAAATATCCGAAATAATTAATTAAAAATTATGTAGTCATCAGAATTGGGTCCTAGAATGTTCAATGGTCATGGTAAACACCCTCCATCAAATGTTCTCCTTTTACCATGGTTAGGTAATTCAGAATGCAAAGAATGGGTAACCCAAAACATTATTTAAAAATATGGAAAAGAAAAAATCAATAACCATGGAAGAAGTCCAAAATCAACATCTCACATTATAAAAATGAATTTAGTGACCTATAGAAATGGTCATGCTCAAAGAAAAAAATAAATTAAACCCTTTTGCTAACCCCACTCACAATGGCCATTCAAGGAAAATCAAGGAAGTGATATAATTGAATAAATAACATGAAATCCAATCATAAATTAAAATAATAAATAAAATACCGCATAAAATAAATCCACATTCATCATAGATGCCATATCATGATGAAATATCCCCCTCGTTCTAGTCATGAGAGGGTACACAAAATGACGAATAAAAAACTAAAAATTAGCAGTGAAGAATGGATCTGTGGTTGTGCATGTCTCTAGTAGATATCTCTCATCGAGGCTCCCTCCAATTTTTATGTGACCATGGGAAATATTTATTTCTTATAAAGTCAAATAGAAATAAAAAATTTATAAAAATCAATATTTGTAACTAATCAATTAAAATGTAGGGAAGTAGTACGTTGATATTGATCCATAGAGATGGTGAAATTAGTTTGATTAGGTTATAAAAAGAAAATTATTTGATTGATTGATTAAATAAATGTGAAAGAATAATATTTGGGGTTTTGGAAAATGGTTTGGAGAAATCAAGAATTTAAATTTAGTCATATTGACTGGTTTTGAATAAGAATTGAAAAGAACGTCAAGGTTTTGTAGTTTTCGGGTTTATGAAAAATTAGATTTTAGAAAATAATATTATTAATTCATGATTAGTGTAAGATTTGAGATAATGAAGAACCAATGGTCATGGTATCACCTTTATGATGTGACAATACCCTATTTCCCATGGTCCAGTAATTTATGGTTTAACTGAATCTAGTTTTTCTCAATACCATATTAAAACCTTATTATCCAAAATTTGACAATGGTCATGCCTCATTTAGGGTTATCAGTTGCAAAATATTAGTGGTAATTTCAGATTCAATTATCAATGGTAATGACAAAAGGAATGGAAAGGGATTGGAAGATGAATATTAAATTGTGGAAATCCAAATAAATGAATAAAGAAAAAGAAAAAAAATCCAACGACACATTCCACCTTCTATTATATAACCCTAGAAATCATTAAAAATCTTATTCAAAACCAATCAACCTACTTCAATTTCAATTATTGATTTCTCCAAACTGTTTTCCAAAACACTAAATATTATTCTTTCCGATTTATATAATTAATAAATCAAATAATTTTCTTTTAAAAGACTAATCAAACTAATTTCACCATCTATGTTGATTTATCTTGACTTACTTCTTCACTACATTTTAATTAATTAGTTGCATCTATTGACTATTATAATTTTTGAGTTTTGATTTGAACTATTAGGAAATAACCACACCCCATAGGTGTATCGAAATAGGTGATGTTTCTAGGTACAAGAGAGTATCATTTATTAGTTTCATAATTTAGGAAAATTATTTTATCATATTTTCAATTTTTGGATTTTATAATAGTATTTTTTATATATTATTTATTTTTTTATATCATTTTTACCACACTGAGTATTTTTTATTATGGTTACAGGGATGCATGGTATGATGAAAAACAAGGATATGTTCATCTTCCTCATGAATGATATAACACAATTACTCAAAAAAGTAAGAACGTTGGATATTTAATCCAATTATTTCCTACAACTATACCCATGCTTTGAATACACAACACCCTATGACCTGGAGCTAGATTTCAAAGAGGATCATCACGAGAAATGAAGTGCGCATAATGAAGTATAAGTAAATACAACTTACAAAAATAACTTTGATCCTAACCATTATTGGCTTAATTTTTTAGGTTTAGAAGTCAAAGGAGAATATGAATAATAATAATTGATCTTGGATACTGAGATACTATAAATGTTACTCGCAAATCTTGGACCGTAGTCGAAGGAAATAGTAGAATAATAAGAATAATAAGAGATGAATTCCACTTTTTTCAAAAAAATAGAAAATATATGTGCACAAGAAGAATAAAAAAAACATCTAGAAATACCCTGTATTTTCTTGGTAGAGGAACAAAACAATGCTGCAATGAAGAAAGAAATTGAGAATATGGCTGGAGAACCTTAATCGATCATCGAAGAAGTCCAAAATATGCATTTGGAAGTTGATGAAAAATATTTTACTAACATTGGACTAATTCTAGGATCTTGATAATGATCTTCATACCATTCATACTCTAGAACACACCTCCAAGTTCCATACAAATTTCAGTGAGGATAATTCAAGCAAAGTTGAGAGAATTTCAAAGCCTATATTTGGGGAACACAAGATAGTTATCTCTATACCACACTCCAATAAGCTATCCTAGGTGTGTTTGATCTAAATGACTATTAAAAAAAGAACATCTACCTTGAGGAAACACTATTTTTATTTCATTCTATGGTTTTATATTTATTAATTTCTTAAGATATAATTTTATATTAGGATTTAATTTCAATTCTCATTTTATTTTGAGTGTTTTTGAAATGGATTGTACATTATCATGTTTATCTATATTTTTGGAGGTTAATCAAAGGCACTATAAAAGAATTTAGTAAGATGAAAGAGGCATGATAAGAATCTGTAGGATAATTACATGTTTTGAACACCATTCATGCCATGAAGTCTAAAGATTACATGTCGTGTAATTAATAAACGTTGGTAATTGGGTGCAGACCGAACCTAAGCAGACCATGTTTGAAGAATCAATTTCAAGGGTAGTAAACATTTCAATTTTTTAATTTTAAACTATATTCCCCACATTTAATTGTTGTAAATATTTAATTTCCAGTTATATTCCCACACTTGATTTTTTCTTTAATCAATAAAAGTAGTTGAAATTAACTACTTTGGATAAATACCATTCCTTGAATTTTAAACTTCATTGTATATAAATTTGAAAGATAAATATGGGAGAATGAATTAGTAGGGATAAACATGTGTATTAGGATTTGAAAAATCATAATTTAAGGGATCAAGTTGACTTTGGTAAATGAATTTTTTCTAATATTTTGAATGCCTTGAATTTTTGATATTTTCATTAATTGATTTAGTTATTCATATGCATTGTCATGAGTTGTTGTCTCAACCATTTGTCTCATTCTAAAAAAACACTGATCCTAATATTTTCCATTCTTTCTTTCATATATTTCTTTTGAATCTTGGGCATGATTTATTATATAAATTTATTTTAATCTTATCAAAACTATGACTACACAATGTCATTTTTAATATGATTGAGGTAATCTTTTTTTATCCATTTATCCTTGGACCCACCTTGAATAAATCCTTTTTAAGGTTTTAGAAGCTTTGAATATCCTTGTTAGGAAGTTATCCATATTTCAAGCCTATTTTATCAATCACTACCTTCCTATAAATGTTTTTCATGATATTTTTGAAGAATTAGTGTATGGAGGGATTTTCCAAGGTGTACCGGGGAAATAATTTATTGAGGATATTTTGTTGGGGGATTATCCATTGTGATTTGGGGGGATTCCATGTATTTATCATTGTAATCCATTATTCAACTCACTTGATAAATTTTTTTTATATATAAAGCATCTAAAAAAATGAGAACAAAATTGGGTTGTGTCTTTAGAAGATAAAAAATTACAATTTTCCTAACCAACGATCTTCAGAACATATGTGGTTAGGTGGTGGATGTGATATTTTTCTTAAGAATAGCTTTCAAAAAAGAGATATATATATATATATAAGAATAAAAGATAAAGAGTAGTTGATTCTATAATTTTTCTTACATATATCATGGATCCACTTTCATCTTTTTGGGGGGAAGAGGGAGATGAAATATGAAAGAGGGATTTTTATTGATCTCATATTTTAATATCATGAAAATTGTTTTAGAGTCGATCCTCCTTTTGAAGATTTATTTTTTATATCATTTACCTACCTAACCTAAATCCTTAGAGTCTTTTGATCATTAATGGTTAAACCCTCATGATTATTTGTGATTTTATATTTGCATGATGGAGATGCAAGAAGATTTGAAAGCCTATGGTAAGTGACATGATTTTGAGGTATGTGCTGAATTATATAAAATTTTTTACCCCAATGATGAGAGTAAAATTCAAGTTAGGTAAATTGAAAAGGGTATGCATATTAATAATAGATTGAAAAATTAAAATGGATGATTAAAAATGATTTTCTACTTTAAATTACGAAAGTAAAATAGTTGAATGACTCGTTTCTTTGAAAAGTGAGGTGTTGATGAATTCTATTATATGACTCCTGAATTTTTAATTTTATATTTGATTAATTTATTTTATGGAAATTTAATTTGAATCATTGTGAAGTGAATGTACTTTTAAGTTTTTTGATATTCCTTCATCAAGGAAAATTATGAACTCATGTGTGGGAGTATTTGATATGTGTATTCCAGGCATGTATTTTATAGTGTTTTAAGATATTAATTTCTATATTTAAATGATTAATCATTCCAATTTATGAATGATTTTATTTTTTATCTATTTTATGTATGGATACATTATATATTTTTAAAAGGAATGAAATTGGATAAAAATTGTAACTTAAAGACAATTCATTCCATGAGAGAAGTAATGAAGTGAGACACCATATTTTTTAGGATGCAACTAAGATGAAAATCTGGAGCAAAAAAATTACACATTGTGTATTTGGTTTCATGATTTGAGATTCAAGAGGAGCCTCCTTTTCTCATTACAAGTCATCAAACAATACACTCTATGAAAAGAAATTAGATTCCATGAACACTATACATGATATGAAGATTCAATATGGAGAAAGATATGAAAATACACAACTGACATGGATTACACATCTTGTAAATTTTGAACATTGTGAAAATTTCAAGAAACATAAAAAAATAAAGAAATGTAGATATATGATTTAGTTCCAAGAGGCCAATGGATTGACTAAACCCTAATAAAATCACCCCTCTATTCCACCTTTGTGAATGATCATGGAGAGAGCCTCGATGAGGGACATCTATCAAAGACACACACTACTAAGGAGCCCTACTTATAACCTACTCAATATATTTTTTTCATTATTTTTATATACCCTATCATAACTAGCATTAGGGGGTGATTTCATCATGTTGCGATGTTCATGATGAACGAGGGTTGATTGTATGAGGTATTTTATCTTTTATTACAATTTATATTGGAATTTCATATTATTTCTTCAATTATATCCCTTTTTTAATTCTCCTTGCATGCCCATTATTAGTGGGTTGAGAAAAATGGTATAATTTATTTCTTTATTTGTGCATGATCATTGACTGAGTTTATTGAATGCATTTCTCTAATGTGAGATCTAGGGTATAGGCATCCTCTATGATAATTGGGTTTATCCTTTCCATATTTTTAAATAAGTATTTGATTTACTAATTAACTATATTCCAAAGTATAAAAACTTGAGAAAAGAGAGAGTTTTAGATGGAGATCATTTACCATAACCATTAGACCCACTATGACCCGATTC
Organism: Viscum album; assembly: GCA_963277665.1. Lineage (NCBI taxonomy): Eukaryota > Viridiplantae > Streptophyta > Magnoliopsida > Santalales > Viscaceae > Viscum > Viscum album. The sequence continues at coordinate 277,827,428 of OY728123.1, read as the reverse complement.
TGATGATTTTATGATTGTTAATTAATTATTTCATACACTATCAAACCATAAACCTATATTCATTGATGTATAAAACCAATTTTCTATTTTCATCTACAACTTTCTTCACTAAAAACATGATCAATAGTTTAGATTCAATTTTTTCAAATCATAATTACTTTTGGTTTATTTTCTTTAATTAATGTTTTCTCCAGCACTATTTCTTTTGGTTCAACCTCAAACATTCAATTCCTATACTACACTATAGTTTAGTGATTTTTTATTTCATGTTTATAAATTTATAAATTCTATAACCCTCTAGTAATTAACAACACACTGAGGGCTATAATTTTTTTTTTGAGTTTTGACGTGCCAATAGGGCAGTATTATTTCCCAAAGGGTCTAATCAAAATATAAAATTTATAAAAACTCAAACTATACAACTTAATTAATTAAAACATAATACTTGGAAAGTTTTAGGTCTAAAAAACATAGATAGTTAATTATATTGATTAGGTTTTCCAAAATAATGGATTTTATTTGATTTAAGAAAGATATGAGAAAAGTATGGGTTTGATTGATTTTGATGTTACAGATTTAAAATGAACTAGATTGATTAATTGGCTTGAAAAAAAATTTGAAATTCATTATTCAATTTTTAAATTTTAGGGATCAGGGGCGATTTTATTTTATAAAATAGGTTGATTAATTCATGATTGGTGTTATATTCGAGATGATGAAGATCCAATGGTCATGGTATCCCCACCTTAACGCGACAATCCCCTATTTCCTTGGTCTGATAATTTAGAATTTCAACGAATCAATTTTTTCTCAATACCATATTTAAACATGATTTCCCCAAAATTTTACAATGGTAGTTCCTCCTTAGGGTTTTCAGTTGAAAAATTTTAAAGTTACATTTAGATTCAATTTTCACTGTACATGATAAAAGTAAAATAAAGGGATTTCAAAGTGATTGGAGATTTGTAGAAAACAAAATAAATCAAAAAATAAAAAGAAATTATTCCCAAAAACCTTCCCCCTTATATTATATAACCCTAGAACAAGGTAGGTTTATCCCATAAACCTTGTGATGATATAATAATAGGAAAGTAGAAAAAAAAATTAATTATAATGAAAATGAATATGATCCTGTGTATGACCAAGCATAACACAATTTCTTATTCCAAGATTTGACCTTTTGGGATGTCATATAAAGAATTAGGTTGGAACTCCATTTTAGGCTCTATATGGGACTCATTATTAATGAAGGAAATTAATTATTGGTCCAAAATTAGTCATGGGTGGGTCACTAGTCTAAAAATGAGTAAAAATTGAAGATATTCCAAATCTAGATGTTAAAATCCCATCCCAAAAATTTACACCATGTGTACATTTATTTTAATCTTTTTTTACTTAATTACATGTCTCTCTTTCATAACATGCACTCATTCATGATGTGTAGTGATTATACTATGTGTAATTCCATTTTTCTATTATATGTGCCATGTTTTTCCTCGATAATTTAGTTTCATTCCCCTGATATTCTCTAATATTGTCCTAAAAAATACGATGTATTAAAATTATCAATCATGTCCTACCATAAAACACCAAGTGCGTTAAATTTTTCACACATTTTCAAGAATAATCCTTTAAATATAAAATTCAATTTATTTAAAAACCACAGAATGTATACATGAAATATAGTTATCAAATAACCCCACACTTGAATTAATACTTTTCCTCAACAATGGAATATCAACATACTAAAAAGGATGTTCAACTTATTGTTATTTAAATTCAAATTCAACAAAATAAATTGATCAGGTTGAAAATTAAAATGTTTAATAATCACACATTTAAAATTCATCAACGCCTCAATTTTTAACTATAAAAATATGCTATGTATTTTACTTTTGTTCTTTGAAGCAACAAATCCATTTCAACAATCCATTTTCAATTTTCAATTCGTTATTAATATGCATTACATTTTCAATTTACTTCTCATGATTTTTTCTGAACATCATGAGGGTATAATTTTTAGTGTAATTTGGAACATACCTAAAACAATTTTCACTCACCATAGGCTTCAAATGCATCTAACATATCCACTATGTAAATACATAACCATAATTTATCATGAGGGATTCACTATTAAGGGTCTAATGACTCTAAGGCTTATATAAAAGAGGTAAATTATGTAAATAAAATAAATTAAAAAAGGAAGGTTTTCTATATATTGTATTTCATAATAATAAGAAACAAATTGATGAATGTATCATCTCCCCATAGTGTAACATCCCAGTTCCAAAAGCCGCCCAGAGGTGCCACGTCCCCGGTTGGTCACATGGCCTCAAGCGCATTTCCTCAAACGCTAGAGGCTACCAACTAGCAGTGAGGGCCTTATGTGTGATAGTGGGAAAACTATACCCTCATTGTCATAGCAACACAATGAAAGAAAAACAGATAGAAATAGTGGAAGCAGAAAAACATTCAATAAGTAAACAAAAAAAGTAATAAACAACGAGAGAACACCTATATATAATGATGCATGGTACATATGTCTATGAAAGTATCCAAACAAGTCACAATGATGGAATACAATACTAAACCAAAGTAAAATAGAAAATAGATAAAATGATCTATAGCATTGCAATCCTCATCTTGGTCCCATGCTCTCCAGCTCTGCAGCAATCAAGTACCTGAATTAGAAGTGTGATTTCCCTTACCTATACTTGCAACAATATAGTCTTTTTGGGCCCAAAATCATGACCCAAACAGGGTGTGAGACTAAATCTCAGTAGGCAACCACCAAGAGATCTGTTCCTAATAGACAATGAATATATATGGTAGGAATTAAGAAAAATAAGTAGTAAACAAGGAAGTACTCAACACTAATCATTCCTACAGTTTCAAAGCATTCAAACACCACCTATCAAGTAAGTAGATAATCACAAATAGGTAACCATCTGGGATGTACTCATAGCCTAATCCCCTCTGGTCCTACCTAGAAAACACAAGAAACCCTCTGGGAAGTACACAAATTCTAACACATCTGCTTCAGCTTTAGCACATACTCTCTGAGGAAGCACTCACCGTAAATTCCCCCTATAGAATCATATCAATAACTAAATGGTGCTCTAGGGAAGAACATAAATCTCATTCCCCCTGTGACCCACGTTGAGGAACCAAAAAAACTTTGAGGAAGAACTTACATCAATTTCCTCTATGGTCTCACATCGTAACAGAAAAAATAGACCCTCTGGAGAATCCCTCACATCCATTCTCACTATGGTCTACTACAATAGGTTCTCAAGGCCCTATGTAAGTCAAATGAGCATATAAATACATGGTAGTGAAATTAAACCTCAAGAAATACTTTTCTAAACAGTATACATCATAACAACATGTCAGATAAATTAATATTACTCCATCCTATCAGCACTAGGAATAGAAAGCAAGATGCCTAACAGAAAAAACTAGATCAAATAGTCAAAACAAGAAAACAGGCATGGGAAAACACTTACTAATCATAACAATTAACTTTACTCACATTCAATTAACCTCTACTCAAGTATACATGCATATCAGGTACTTAAAAGGGCTAAAACCATAAACACGCAATACCCCGATCAAGGGTATTGGGAACTTTTGCACATATAACTCAAAGAATATCTACGGAAAGTCCCAGACCACCTACCTTGAAATTGTAGGATCGTTATACATGAACCTCATGCCTTGAATCTCCCTATAATGTCGAATATCTAAAAAAACAACTAAAACATTCAACCCATGATATTTCACGAGAGAGAAAGAATCAAAAGAATGTGCCCAAGAAGAATAGAGAACTCACCAATGCGATTCCAACGCAACCAATGGAGTTCGATTCGGAGAATAGATGCTCTATTAGGGGATCGATGAAGATTCGCACTATACAGATGCTCTTAGATAAACTAGGTTGAGAAGAGATGTGTTCTTTCCATCAGACGTAACCCCATCCTGTTTAATAAAAAAAATAAAGTACACAATGTGCACTTTTGATGTACACAGCGAGTACTTGACTTATTCCACCCCCGCATAAGGTGGTCTCCAGGTCACCACACACGGCTTTGTTCTTGCCGTTACATGGCCATTACATGGCTACGTGCGGCAAAAGAGTAGATGACATGTACATATAAGTACATGGCGTGTACTTCAAAAATTTCACGAAACTCCTCGTTTTCTCAAAAACACCAGAGAAGAGAAAAACATACATGAAAAGAAGATCCTGGTTCTTACAAACTTACCCCTTAAAGAATTTCATCCCCTAATTTCCCTAGAAAGGAGGCGTAGAAGAAGAATCCTTGAAAACATCTGGCCACTGTGATTGTACATCAGCCTCCCTCTCCCAGGTATCATCCTGTACCCTCCCATGCTACCATAACACTCGTACCAGAGGAACAGAATGGACATAGATAACTTTCATACTTCGATCAACAATCTGTATATGACGCTCCTAAAATGAGGCATCCACCTCTAACTCAACCTCCTCAGGTTAAAAAACATAAGATGAGTATGCAAAGTAACTTCAAAGATGAGAAACTTAAAAGACATCATGCATAGCCTGGTACCTTTGAGGTAACTGCAACCGATAAGCAAACGACACGACCCTCTCTAAAACCTCAAATGGCCCGAAGTACCTCAGTGAAAGCTTACCCTGTCTTCTAATCCTCCTGTGTCCCAACCTCGGTGTGACACGCAGAAAAACTTGGTGCCTGACCTTGAATTCCAATGGTCATCTCTTTTGATCAGCATAAGACTTCTGTCGAGACTGTGTAGTATCCATCCTCTCCCGAATCAACTCTATCTACTATGTGGTCTCCTGGAAAAGACGAGGTCCCAACATAACTACCTATCCTGCCTCCATACATCATAAGGATGATCAGCATGGACTACTTTACAAAGACTCATAAGGTTCCATCTGAATAGTTGGTTAAAAACTATTATTGTAGGAAAAATCCACAAGAGGTATGTTCTTCTCCCACGAACCTATAAAAACCAATATGCATGCTCGAATCATATCCTCAAGCACCTAAATTGTACGCTCGGATTGGACATCTGTCTGGGGATGGTACACCATACTCAGATGTAATTATGTACCCAAAGACTTCTGTAATCCCCGCCAGACCCGTGAAGTAAAATGGGAGTCTCTCTCAGAAACAATTGAGTGTGGAACTCCATGTAAATGTACAATCTTTCAGATGTAAAACCTTCCCATCTCATCAACACTGAAGGTCTCCTTGATCGAAAAGAAGTGAGAAACCTCCATGAGTCTATCAATGACAACCCTAACTACATCATTTCCTTGAGGTGACCTCGACAAAACTATCACCAAATATATCGCGACATCATTCCACTTCTACTTGGGAATGGGTAACTATTGAAAAAGCCTTGTTGGTTCCTGATGCTCTACCATTACCTACTGATAGGTGGAACACCTCATGAAGAAACCAGCAACATCTATCTTTATACTTGGCCACCAATACTACCGGTATAAATCATGATACATCTTGGTGACACCAGGATGAACTGCCCAAACTAAGGAATGAAAGTCCCACATCCACTCCTTGCGTATGTCTATTGGAACCCATATGCACCTATGAAAACAAAAGATCTCATCCTCACATACTGTCCATCTAGGAATAGGGTCCTCTCTTGAAACACTCTCCCATAGGACCAAGACTTCAGAATATGATAGCTGCCTCATTCACACTCGATCAAGCAGATTAGATGCCACAAATATAGAAGATAGAAACATATTCCCCTAACTTTAATGCACCTCCAAATGCATCTCAAAGAACAGATCCATAATCTTCCACTCACTACTGGCCTCCAGAACTTCCTGTACCTGATTCCTCCTTCTCAATACATCATCCACTGCGTTGCCCTTCCCAAGCATGTAGGAAAGCTCAAAGTCAAAGGACATATGGTACTCAACCAACCTTCGTTGTCTCAAATTTAGGTCATGATGAGTGAAGATATATCTAAGACTCTTGTGGTCGGTGAAAACTAAAAAATGATCTCCCAACAGGTAGCGTCTCCAACAGCATAAAGCATGAACAACTACAGCCAGCTCGAGATTGTGCGGCGGGTAGTTCCTCTCATGTGGCCTCAACTGCCGAGACCTGTACGCAACGACCCCTTATCCCTATATAAGCACTTCTCCCAGCCATATAATTGATGAATCATACTATATAGTATATATTTTTCCCATATTTGGAAATACTAGTATCGGTGCTGAATTCAACCTCTCTTTGAGCTCCTGAAAGGCTGACTCACAAAAATCTGACCACAATTACTTCACACCCATCTTAGTATGGCCCATCAGTGGTGCTGCTAAGTTTGAAAAGTCCTATATAAAATGTTTGTAGTAACCATCCAGCCCTAGAAAGCTTCATAACTCAAAGAAATTCTTTGGATTCTCCCAGAGAACTACTACTCTCACATTCTCTGGGTGTACTGATACTCCTGCCTCTGAGATAACATAACCCAAGAAGTGAATCTGGTCCATCCAAAAGTGGAATTTATAGGATCTTAGCATCTAAATGATTCTCTATCAGTGTACTCAAAATGATCTCATGAAGTGTGGCATGGTCATGTCAAGTGTGAGATTAAACCAAGATATCATCCATGATGACCACCACGAAGGAATCCAAGTATGGATAAAATACTCAGTTCATTTGTGCCATGAAAACTACAGGCGTATCTATGAGACTGAACGTCATAACCACATACTCGTATAGACCATAACTGCTCTAGAAGGCTGTAAGATGTATATCAGATGGTCTAACACACAACTGATGATAACTAGATCTCAAGTAAATCTTTGAGAACACCCGGGATCCTCAAAGCTAGTCAAAGAGATCATCAATCCTTGACAAGGGATATCTATTCTTAACTATCAACTGGTTTAGCTTTCGATAATCCACCCAAAATAGGAGGGTACCATCCGCCTTCTTCACAAAAGGATATGATAACCCCAAGGAGAAGTACTAGGTCGGATGAAACCCTTTGCCTGAAACTCCTCCAACTGCTTCTTTAGATCCTATAACTCTAGTGTAGCCATCCTATAAGGAGGAATGGACACCGGTACCACTCCTAGAATAAGTTCAATAGAAAATTCTACATCTTGCTGCCAAGGAAAACCTGAAAAGTCCTCTGGAAAGAAATCTCTAAAATGATCCACCACTGGAGGAAATTCTATATGTGAAGTCCCCTGGTCATCTAGATAAAGACTATAAATCTGGGTTGTAACTCTTCCCAACCCATGATACTCGGGTCCCGATCTGCTCGCCTGGACATCCCATTTTCCCTTATGACGAAACGATATGCCCTCCGGTGATATGAAACTCACCCTACGGTGATAAAAATTGACAACAGCTTAGAAGGGAACTAACCAACCCATTCTAAGAATAACATCATAGCCTATCTTCTCTAGGACATAAAGGTCCCATAAGAAGTGAAACACACCAAACTCTAGAGGGAACTCCTTGTACAGTTGTAAATTAGCCGTTATTTTCCCCAACGGTGTTTCTAGCGTCAAGATATCAGTAGAAGAAAATATATATAGCCCAAGGCTCTCTGCAATAAAAAAAATAAATCTATGGGAATACCCTGTATAAAAAAGTGAAGAATCTAAAACTGAGGCAACTAGGATCATACCTCGAATGGTAGAGGGTCCAGGATCCTACTCCTGCTTGGTATTCTCCATAGAAAAATTATGACCAGTATCACGACCCTGTGAACCTACCTGAACACTCTGAGCTGATCCACCCTGTTGTCGATGAATTCCTGGTGAATGACTACCACTGCCGCGACCTCCACCTCGACTTGAATGGCCAAAAGAACTTCAGTTCCCAGATTGATGAGAAACTGGTGGCGTTTCTTCTGTACGAGGAGTCATAGAAGAACCCTTGTCACCAGCTTCCGGTGAAAAAAAAAATTGATAGAAATGCTGAAGGTGACCCATCTTGCCATAATATCATCACTCCACTAGGTCTCTCGGGAAATGTGGCCTCATATGCTCGCTCTTCCCGCACAGGTAGCACACCAACTGGATACCAGAAGAAGTGTCTCACCTCCCTGTATAACCACGTGAAGAACCCCTACGACACTTCCTACTATCAGTAGGAGGGATACTAACTCCGGATGTCGAACCGCCCTGGATCACAACTCCATAATCCCTCAAATTGTGCTTCCTTATTAGCACCTAGTTGATGATAGAAGTGATGGAAGTCAACCTGAAGATGTTCAACTGTGATCGGATGTCGTTCCTCAGACCATACTCAAACTTCCTTTCTAGGAATTACTCATCACCTCCTAGAATAGGGGTGAAGTGCTGTAGTTCTATGAAGCAAAAAAGAATACACCATAATAGAAAGAGTACCCTACTCTAGACTCATGATCTCTTGGGATCAATTGGCACTCAAAGTCTCCAAGTAGAAGTAGTCATAAAAGGCACGCTGGAAATCATCCCACGTCATAACCTGCTGGTGTCCCATCTATGAGATCACATCCAACCATATCTTGGAAGAGTCCCAAATCATATACATAGTGAGATTTAACATCCTATCTGGAGGTGTCTCCATATGATCGAAGATAGAAAGCATGGATTCTAACCATGAATCTACAGCCTGAGGTCCACCTTTCCTGGTGAAAGTGGGAGGATGCTGCTGTTGAAAGACCCGCGTCAGCTCTACCATGGATGAGGCATGAAGCAGTACTCCATAGAAGGTCTGCATGAATCTCATAAATCCCTCTCAGAATTGTGCATCAGAACCTGTGTCTGGAATGACAGATGATGCCAAGACTGACACAACTGGAGGATTTGCTGGAAGTACTTGGTCATCCATGTTCGGTGTCTGATTGTTGCCCTGTAACTAGCATACAACCGGAGGACATCTCGGTGGCATGCCTCTGCAAGGTAAATCACACACCTTAGCTCATGATTATCATGGATTGAAAAATAGAAGTGAGAGAAGGGAAAAATAGAAATAAAACATTCAATTTTTTCAAAACATGGATACATGACGTGTATAATGAATACACGGTGTATTTCCTTAAGCCTTCACATGGGCGTGTACTTCTACCAAAACTAGTCATGTAACACCCCGTACACGGAGTGTTTTCCTAACACATGGCGTGTACTTGAATCCTCTTCCCCTGCCCGATTTACCTTACATGACTAAGCCACACAGTTCTCCTAGAACAAGACTACATGACATGTTAGTGCCAGACACGACGTGTACTAGACGAAATTCACCAACCTATGTTGTTAGTTACATGGTCGGTTACATGATTTACTCTACATGGCATGTTCCATCAAGACACGATGTGTACTAGAAGATTTCACTGACCCGTGTTGTTCGTTACACAGCTGGATTCAAGGGTTACACTACACGGCATGTTCAAAAATGGCACGAGGTGTATGAAGTAAGAATTATCTATCCGTGTCGTTTTTCACACAAGAAAAACACTGGATCTAAACACACAACATGTACTTCCAGTACACGGCATACCCCACCAAGATTTCTCAACCCTGTGTCTCTACCCAAACAGTTAGTGACACGGTTAGAGACTACACGACGTGTATATATAGTACACGTCGTGTACTCAGGAAAAAGAGTTCCTTCCCAAATAGAAGGACACATGAAATGTATTAATCATTACACGCCGTGTATTATGGGTTTTTCTAGACAATAAGACTTAGAAACTACTTCGAAAGCCCAAAATACACTGAAACAAACATTAAAATTCCAAATTCCAATCTGTGAGGGCCCATACTCCCCATGAATCAAAGCTTGGAATCTTATACATGTCATATACAAGCATAATAGATTAATGATCCACCAAATTCCAATCCATGAGTTCCTATAACATCTCAAGAACCAATGTTTGGAATTAATTTAAACGAAACCTTACACAATTCAATACCCTATAAAAATTATGTATTCTATGAAGGCATCTATCAAAACATCAAGAATATCTAGCACAACATCCATCACAACAACATGCAATTACTAATGCACCCTAAATGGCATGGTAGGAATGCGTGAAATGTGATTTTTAATAAGTGCCTATATGATGCATGAGATGGAATACCCTTATCTCATCAGGGTGCAATGGAAATATAACCCCAATAATATCAAAAACAACAGCACAAAACATGTGAATCACTCAATGGTGAAATCAAATCAACTTTAATAATTGAAAAACCATAAAAATTTCAATAATGAGGTAAATTGGATTTTCCATATACACGGGTTAGTTACTCCCAGGAACAACTTATTACCAAGTACCTATTCCTTACCATCCCTAGCTATTAGATACAAATAGTAAATCAAGAAGAAATAATTTCTCTGATACCACTTTGTAATGTCTCGATTCTAGAAGCCACCCAGAGGTGCCTCGTACCCGGATGATTAAGTGGCCTCAAGTGCATTTTCTATAATGCCAGAGGCTTCTGACTAGTAGTGAGGGCCTTGGGTGTGATTGTGGGAAAACTATTCTCTCATTGTCTAAGTAACATAGTAGAATTAAAATAGATAGAAACAGTGGAAGTAGTAAAACATGAAATAGGTAAACAGCAGAAGTAATAAACAATGGGAGCACACATATATAAATGATGCATGGTACATATGTCTAGGAAAGCATACAAACAAGTAAAAATTCCGGAATACAATTCTAAAACAAATTACACCGAAAAAATAGATAAAATTATTCATAGCATCACAAACCTTATCTTGGTCCCATGCTCCCCAGCTCTGCAGCAATCAGGCACCTGAAGTAGAAGGGAGATTTCCTTTATCTATACCTGCAACAATATAGTCTATTTGGGCCCAAAATAATAACTCAAATAGGGTGTGATACTAAATCCCAGAAGGAAACCACCAAGAGATTTGTGCCTAACAGTTAGTGAATATATATGGCAGGCAATAAGCAAAAGAAGCAGTAAACAAGGAAGTACTCAATAGTAAACATTCCTACAGTTTAAAAGCATTAAAACACCACATATCATGTAAGTAGACAATCACAAATAGGTAAACCTATGGGATTTAATCATAGCATAATCCCCTCTGGTCTTAATTATAAAACACAAGCAACCCTCTAAGAAGTACACATAATCTAACCCCTCTAGTTCAGCTTTATCATAGACTCTCTGAGGAAGCACTCACCGTCAATTCCCCCTATATTATTGTATCAGTAACTAAAAGGCACTCTGGGGAAGAAATTACATATCATTCTCCCCGTGGCCCACGTCGAGGAACTACAGACACTTTGAGGAAGCACTTACGTCAATTCATCCTATGGTCTCGCATCATAACAGTAAAAACAGTCCCTTTGGAGAAGCCCTCATGTCCATTCTTGCTATGGTCTACTACACCAGGTTCTCATGGACCTGTGTAAGTCAAACAAGCACAAAAATACATGACAGCCAAAATAAACTTAATGAAATACTTGGCTAAACCGTCTACAACATAACAACATGTCAGATAAAATAATATTACTCAATCTTATCAGTACTAGGAATGGAAATCAAGCAGCCTAACTGGAAAAACTATACCAAAAATTCAAAACAAGAATACATGCATGGGAAAAAACATAAAAAGCATTTAAATTAACCCTATTCACATTCAATTAACATCTACTCAAGCATACATGCATATCAGACAATTTACAGGGCTAAAACTATAAACACGCAAAACCCCGATCGAGGGTATTTGGCACTTTTTCACATATAACTCAAAGACTATATACGGAAAGGCACAAAACACCTACCTCAGTATTGTAGGATCATTATACATGAACCTCAAGCCTTGAATCACCCTATAATGCCAAATATATAAAAAATTTCTAAAACGTTCAACCCACAATATCTCACAAGAGTGAAAGAATCAGAAGAAGGTGTTCAAGAAGAAGATAGAACTCACCGATGAGATTCCAACACCACTGACGGAGTTCAATTCAGAGAACAGATGCTCAATCGGGGGCTCTGTGAAGATCTTCACCGTATGGATGCTCTCAAACGAACTAGGTCATGAAGAGATGTGTTCTGTCTGTTAGACGCTATCTCGATCTGTTTAATGAAAAAAAAAACAAAGTACACAGTGTGTAATTTTGAAGTACACGATGTGTACTCGCCTTATTCGGACCATGCTTAAGGCGGTCTCCATGTCACCAAACACAGCTATATGGTCGTCTGTTACACATCCAGAACATGGCTATATGCAGGAAGAGAGTACACGGTGTGTACATATAAGTACATGAAATGTAATACAAAAATTTCCATAAACTCCTCTTTTTCTCAAAAACAACAGAGAATAGAAAAACATAGGTAAAAATAATATCCAGGTTCTTACACCTAGTATCTAAGAGAAGAATCATAAAAAGATGAAATTAAATAAATGAAACACCCTCTTGTATAGTTTTTTTGAATTTTGTGATATGAAAAAATATCACATCCACCACCCAACACCTAATTATGCCCTCACAACACTATTTGTAGAAGTTATAACTAGATCACCAGTCAAGAAATATTGTTTTTTTAATTTCCCAAGACAAATTCATTTTTTTTCATTTTTCTATTTTTTTTAAAAGAGGTGTGAAATAAATAGAATGAATTTTCCTTTCCGAAATATCAAGAAAATCCTCCCTCACACTTAATCTTGAAAATCATGAAAAATATTTAGAGAAAGTTATGAAAGGATAAGATGGGATTGTAACATGGATCTTCTCTAACAAGGCATTCCATGGTTTCTATATACCTAAAAATGATTAATGTGAGGTGGGTCACATGATTGGGGTCAAACAAAAGATGCCTAAATCATTTTAAAAGTGATTCTATATTGTCACAACTTTAATAAGATGCCTGAAATGTTTTAGAAGAGAGCACACTCAAAATATACTTGTCATATCCAAGAAAAAACAAATAATGAGCTAAATCATTCACAAATTGGAAAAAATAATAACTTAAATATAATATAATATATATATATATATATATATATATATTAAATAATCAAAAAATCCATTAATGAAATAAAAATATAAAATATAAAATTTATTTTTTCCTAAATTGTACTAACTAAAAAGCTGTGGTATAGTTGAAGTGCGGGGTCGATCACATAGAGAGTGGGGAATATAGCGATGACTACTCTTGAACAAAGGTTGGGTCATCAAACTTTTTATTTATTTTAATAAAATAATGATATAATCTAAAATATATTAATTCAAATAGATTAACAGAAGAGAGGGAAAACAGTTTCAGGGGATGGTTTTTTAAAATTAATTAATTCAACTTCACTTTAAAAACAATTATATCAAATAGTTGTGTAACCAAACAATTTTATCAACAAAATAAATGGAAATTATACATTAAACTACCCTAGAATACCAATTAATCATGGTCATATAAATCAAAATAAATGAATTTCATCATGTTTATTTTTCCAAAAGTTGAAGAGTAATTCCGTTCAATAGTCATGAATAACTCATCTTAATAATGTTGGGGTTTATTCATTATACTTGGCACATAATCAATGGTTCAATAATGAATAAAATAGATGAATAGGAAAAAAATAATACTTTTTAATACAATATTATTTATGATTTAAATAAAATCTAACAATGATGGTACACCCCCTTTAACTGAATTTTTTCCCCCTATGGGTTTTAGCTAACCATTGTCAGGTGATCCGTAACACCCTGGGTTTTTATGAACCTTTTTTCAAATAAATTAATTTTATTTGATGTATTTATTTTCATGCTACACCAAGTTAATATTTCTTTATATTCTCTAATGAGTTAATATTGTACTAAATGCAATACTGACTTGTCTTGCGATACATGCAACATTGTGTTTCAATGAAACAAAATCTTATAATTAAAATTATTTAAATGAGATAGTTATAACATAGATGTTAATATTAGTAATAATAATAATAGTAATAAATATTTTTTCAAAAAGTATGTATAATGGGTTTATAAAAATAAAACACATTGATAAAAAACATACAATATTTGGTAGAGTCTTTATATGATTGAAAATACTATTTTCTCAAATGAACTTATTTTTATTCCCTTATATAAAAAATAATAAAATTAATTTTATAAATCATTAGAAATTTAATTAGATAAAACAAACTTATTTTTTGAATTCATAAATTTAAAATTAGCTTAGGGTGAATTTTTTGGATCTTCCGAAAAAACATCATTTTTGGATGAATAATGAAAAATACTGAATTTCAATTCAAAACTGCTTTTTCATATAATTTATTTATATATTTAAATTATATTTAAATTTGTTTTTAAAGTTTAATTAGATAAAATATAAATAAAATAAAACAATTTAGTTCATTGTATGAAATTATACATTCAAATTGGATATAAAATCACTTTAACCTTTTAAAAATTTTCGCTAAAAAAACCTCACTGTCACGACACACCTGCAGGATTAAATTTAAATTAATTTTAGACACTTTTGTGTTTTTAATTTGAAAAACTATTTTCAATATTTTGAATCATAATAATTTATAATTTATAATAATTTTAACTTTGTTTTTACAAAAAAATATTAGTGAAGGTGATTAAAATTAATTAAAGTGATTAAATGAAAAATTGTCTTAACAAAGGACTAATCCATAAACTAAATGCCCAAAATGACCTAGAAAATTGTTAAAAATCCATTTTATATTAATATTTCTACAATATAATTCCTTTTCTATGTTTTTTACTGTCATTGGATCCATGTTTCATGGAATAAACATGGTTGGAATTCCCTTTTAAAAAATTTAAAAGAATCACTACTGGAATTTTACCATTTACCAACGGTTCAGAACCATTGGTAAAGTATTGGAAACCATTGGTATATTATATACCAACAGTTTCCCAAACCGTGGCTAAGTAATCTGTTTTTATAGTCTTATACCAACGGTTCTATGTAAACTATTGGTATATGTGTTAAAGGAATAGATATACCAACGGTTTCACAAACCATTGGTATATGTAACCCTTATACGAACAATTTAGAACCATTGGTATATAGTGTACAATATACCTCAAAAGGATAAACCAACGGTTTTGAAAATAATTGGTAGAAGTTTATTCTAATGGTTATAACAAACCGTTGGTATAATATATATCAAAATGATATACCAACGGTTTTGAAAACCATTGGTATACATATATTGCACCTCCACAGTAGTAGCAGCCAACAACCACCTCCAAACTGCTCTTTGAGACATGAAAGAACACAAAAATCCAGAATCCAAAAGGCTACATGGGATGTTTAAAATTCATCCAGAATTCAGAAATTTATAAATTTAAATTTCATTCCTCACTCAAGCCACAACACAAGAGAAAAATCCAGAATCCAATACATCCATAATCTAATACATCCAAAATTGAAATGCAATAACACCCATAACACCAATACAGAATTAAAATCCAATACATCTAGAATCCCATACACATAACAATATTCAAAATTTAGAATTCATTACCAATACAACCAGAATCCAATACATCCAGAATTCAGAAATTTAGAATTGAAAAGTAATAACACCCATAACAGTATTAAAAATTTATAATTCAATCCTCACTGAAACAACAACACCAATACACACAAGAGAAAAAACCTACATGTTATAGGAATCACATAGGATGTTTACTCATCATCGTAGGTTGACTATCTTAAAACCAACAGGAAAACTTGGGTAGAGTGGACAAGGATCATGATACCGATAAGATAGACAATGGTAGTGGGCATGTGCTTAGACCTAGTATGAGTTATATGAAGCGCATGGGATGTTTATATTCCTCTAATGACTATGTATTCATGTATAAATGGTTCCTGATGTGTTAGTGGAAAACATTGGCCAACCTTGACATATGAGATGGGTTACCAGAATATCCTACATGTTTTCATAAACTTTTCAATTGGAATAAGGGGGTATTCGGCTAATTTTAATTTGGTCTTCTGGGTGTGATATGAGATGAATCCCCATTTTGGGTAGTGGGTATGAATATTAAATTCTATCTTTGGTATTGGGTTCTCAACATGACTTTGGTTTGGTCCTATAACCCACTGTTTGAGGATGGGATTGGCATATTAAATGTCATGTGTTTTAGAATAGGGGTATGAGTTCCTCACATGAGAAGTGGATTGTGTGAGGCTGGACCATAGATCCTTGTGCTAAAGTATCAACACAATTTGAATACGTTTGGTCGGTTTTCCATATGCAAGTTGTTATTTTCACTTAAAATCATATCCATTTCAAATTAATGTGAAACAATTTGAGTGGTACAGGCCACACCATGCCTCAGATTGAGGCAGGGTTGACTCGTACATGTCACAAATGACCCATGGATCATTTTCATAAAGTATCAACATAATCCAAATGCATTTGGTCGGTTTTCTGTATGTCAATTATTTTTTTCAATTAAAATGTTATCCATTTCAAAAAAAAGTGAGACACTTTGAGTGGTACCGGCCACACCATGACTCAAATTGATATGTGGTTGACTCTTACACGTCAAAAATGACCCATGGATCCTTGTGATAAAGTATCAACACAATCGGAATACGTTTCATTGGTTTTCCAAATGTCTGTTTTTTTTACTTAAAATAGTGTCCATTTTAAACAAAAGAGAGACACTTTGAGTGATACCATTCACACCGTGCCTCATATTGAGGTGAGTTTGACTCATATACGTCATAAATGACCCATATATCATTTTACTGATGTATCAATACAATCAAAAAGCATTTGGTCAGTTTTTCGTATGAAAGTTGTTGTTTTCACTTAAAATCCTATCCATTTAAAATAAAAGTGAGATAATTTGAGTGGTACCGGATACACCGTGCCTCATATTGAGGTGGAGTTGATTCTTACATGTCACAAATGACCCATAGATCATTTTCCTAAAGTATCAATATAATCTGAATGCATTTGATTGGTTTTCCATATGGCAGTTTTTGTTTTCACTTAAAATTTTGTCCAATTTAAATAAAAGTGAGACACTTTGAGTGGTACCGGCCACACCGTGCCTTGGATTGAGTCAAAGAAGACTTTTAGATTCCAAAAATGAACAATGGATCCTTATGCTAAAGTATCAACACAATCTGAATACTATTGGTCGGTTTTCCATATGCCAATTGTTTTTACTTAAAAGGGTGTCCATTTTAAACAAAAGAAAGACACTTCCAGTGATACTGGCCACACTGTACCTTGGATTGAGGTGGGGTTGACTCATAAACATAACATATTACCCATGGATCATTTTCCTAAAGTATCAATACAATCCAAATGTGTTTGGTCAGTTTTCCATATGCCAATTGTTATTGTCACTTAAAATGATGTCTATTTCAAATAAAGGTGAGACACTTTGAGTGGTAACAGCCACACCGTGCCTCAGATTTAGTTGGGGTTGACTCATACACATCAAAACTGACCCATGGATCCTTGTGCTAATGTATCAACACAATTAGAATACATTTGTTTAGTTTTCCATATGTCTATTTTTTTTACTTAAAAAGTGTCCATTTTAAATAAAAGAGATAAAATTTGAGTGATACCGGCCACACCATGCCTCAAATTGATGTGGGGTTGAATCATACATGTCAAAAATGACCCATCGATCATTTTCATGAAGTATCAATACAATCAGAAATCATTTGGTCAGTTTTCTGTATGCAAGTTCTTCTTTTCACTTAAAATCCTGTCCATTTCAAATAAAAGTGAGACAATTTGAGTGGTACCGGGCACACCGTGCCTCAGATTGAGGTGGGGTTGACTTATACATATCACAAATGACCCATGGACCATTTTCCTAAAGTATAAATAGAATCCAAATGTGTTTGGTTGGTTTTTCCTATGCAAGTTGTTGTTTTCACTTAAAATATTGTTAATTTCAAATAAAAGTGAGATAGTTCGAGTGGTACCAGCCACACCATGCCTCATATTGAGGTGGGGTTGACTCATACACATCAAAAATGACCCATGGATCGTGGTTCTATAGTATCAATAGAATCAGAAGGCGTTTTTTCAGTTTTCCATATGCCAGTTGTGGTGTTCACTTAAAATGTTGTCCAATTAAAATAAAAGTGAGACACTTTGAGTTGTATCAACCACACCATGCCTCGGATTGAGGCGAGGTTGACTTGTACACATCACAAATGACCCATTGATCCTTGTGCTAAATTATCAACACAATCCAAATACATTTGGTCAATTTTCCGTATGCTAGTTGTTTTTACTTAAAAGGGTGTCCATTTTAAAGAGATCTTAGATTGGGATTCAAGACACCGAATAAAGAGTGTGACTGTGTATGGAATCAAGGTAGGTGGTCCTTATCCTTTCGTGAATTGTCGTGACATTTTATATATGCTGAATTGCCGCTTACCCAATGTTGGGAAGTCGGGTCGGGGGGTTGTCCGGGGTCCCGGGAGGAGGGTGGGGGCTATCTGGTGGGATGTCTGGGGAGCTGTCCGAGGGATGTCCAGGGTCCAGGGAGAAGGGTGGGGGCTGTTCAGGGTCCAGGGAGGAGTGGGGGGGGGGGGGGGGGTTGTCCGGGGTCTAGGGAGGAGGGTGGGGGGTTTTCTAGGGTCCAGGGAGGAGGGTGGGGGGCTGTCCAGGGTCCAGGGAGGAGGGGGAGGGGGTCTGTCTGGGGTCTAGGGAAGAGGGTGGGGGGCTGTCTCTAGGGAAGAGGGTGGGGGGGCTGTCAGGTGGACTGTCCGGGGGCTGTCCAGGGGGCTATCTGGGGGGCTATCCGGGGGCTGTCCGGGGTCTAGGGAGGAGGGGGGGGGGGGGGTTGTCCAGGGTCCAGGGAGGAGGGGGGTTGTCTGGGGTCCAGGGAGGAGGGTGGGGGGCTGTCTGGGGTCCAGGGAGGAGGGTGGGGGGGGGGGCTTTCAGGGGGGCTATCCAGGGGCTGTTCGAGGGATTTTCAGGGTCTAGGGAAGAGAGTGGGGGGCTGTTTTGTGTCCAGGGAGGAGGGGGGATGCCCGAGGTCCAGGGAGGAGGGTGGGGGCTATCTGGGGGTTGTCCGAGGTCTAGGGAGGAGGGTGGGGGGGGGGGGGGGGGTTGTCCGAGGGATTGTTCGGGGGGCTGTCTGGGGTCCAGGGAGGAGGGTGGGGGGATATTAGGGGGTTGTCTAGGGGGATATCCAGGGGGCTGTTCGAGCATTGTCTGGGGTGCAGGGAGGAGGGTGGGGGGCTATCCAAGGTCCAGGGAGGAGGGGGATGTCCGGGGTCCAGGGAGGAGGGTGGGGGGTTTTTTGGGGGTTTTCTAGGGTCTAGGGAGGAGGTTGGGGGGGGGGGGGGGGCTATCCAAGGTCCAGGGAGGAGGGGGGTGTCCAAGGTTCAGGGAGGAGGGGGGGGGGGGTTGTTCGGGGTCCATGGGATGGTATATACATATTTTCTATGAAAATTATTTCAAGGTTAAAAAAATAATTTCAATATATCAACTTCTAACCAGACCATTAATTTTCTAAATTCTACAAAAAATTACAATTTCATTAAAATAGATAAAAAATAAAGATAATGTGACCTACATAATCACACATATATTCAAGCACAATAAATCAATAAACATCAAAGGTCAGTAATATCAGTCAAAAATGTAGTGGATCAATCTGTCCCTCATGACCATCACTATCATCACCTTTATCATCACCCTCACCCTCATCCTCATCGTCGTCCCCATCATTTTCCCTGCCCTCCTCCTCACCCTCATACTCAACCTCGACCTCCTCATCACCCTCCTCCTCTGGCATGGCCTCCTCCTCACCCTCCTCCTCCACCTCGGCCTCCTCCTTTCCCTCCTTCACCGCCTCCTCGGCCTCCTCCTTGCCATCGTCTCGACCACCGTAAGAACTACCACCTGGTGCACCATATATAGAATGCATCGATGACATATATTCATCACAAGAAGTGCTGGCCTCTGGTGGAAGTGTTGGACGTAAAACTTCCATCAGTTTCATAAATGCAGTGCTTGCCCTAGCAGACTGTTCTGCCATCTCTATGGCCCCTTTTTCAGCCTGTTCTGCCTATACCTTAACCTACTACAACTCGGTGTCACTACAAATCATACCTGAGGAGGGAAAATACCTTGTCTGAACTATACTCTTCCCAGGTCGGCAGCATACTCTGCCTGGGTGCTCATCTCCCAACACCTTATGTAAGTAATCGTTTGGCCCAAAATTGTCAGGTTCTTGGGAATAAAGGGCCTCTAAATAAACCTTTTACAATTATAAATAGATTATTAAGTTAAAAAATAGAGATTAAAATTTTAAATCTACAAAGTAAAACTTACAATCTTCTGTTGAGTCGGTTCATTAACCGCACTTCCATCTTTCTTCTTTCTACTTGAGAAAAATAGTTTTTCTTGAGGCACACATCCTTTTATATTCAATTTATGCCTCTATAATGACATTGAATGTATAAAAACATAATTAAAATTAGGATTCAAAAAAAATACATAGTAATTTCATAACTAAAATTATATAACAACTTTAGCAATTGAATAAATTATGGAGGAAGCAATAGAAAGTTCAAGTCATAAAGAAAGATTATAAACTGTCATACCTGCTGTCTCTCATGATCTGGCATCGAAGTACATCCCAATGTGTGGATTTATTTTTTAGCATCACTGTTTTTTTATTTCTTGCAGATGCATCCAAAATAAATTTCAATAATTAGTATTAATAAAAACATGAAAATTTTCATTTAAATACTTATAATTTGATTAATATCGTAAATTGTATAGTCTCCCAAATGAGTAATCATCTGTCGGTACTATTCTAATGGAAAATCATCCATGAGAGGGACCACATATAACTTTGAACCCACTCTAGAATGCCAGTCAATGTACAACTCATTCTTAAAAGCTCTCTAAAGCTCGCCTAAATCCTTTAGATATGCTGGCCGTGCACCCTCACCATCGGGGAAATTAAACCGCAGCTAAAACCAAAATATTAATTCATATAAATAAAAAAATTAATATATTTCATTAAATACAAAAGATTTTTTTATCCATATCTCTACCTAGGCTTTATCATTGACTTCATTTGGCAGCTGTCTCCATGAGAGCGGGCTGATAGGAATGATGTTGGAGTATTTGGCAAGTATCGCCAAAAAACTCCGACATTGCTACCCTAATTTTTCAATCATATGAATATCTTCATTTTATTCAACCATCAACTGCGTGAGGCAGTTCCACACCGAAATCATGTGTGTATGCCCCTGCCCCTACCTCCTATTAGTATATGTATATGTTATTAAAGAAAAAAAAATATTTTATCAATACATGTTATTATGAAAATAAATAATGGTGTAATCATTTTTTAGGGTTGTATAAGTATACCTTCATTATTCTGATCAATGCGCACCGATGGATCCACAGAAACTGAAGAAACACCCTGTACAGATAGAGTGGGTCCTAATGTATGCTCTGTAGGGACAGACTCTAGCGGAGCCGTATTCGAAGAATATGGAATATAAAAACCCGAAGAGATCGAAGTGGTAGTAAAAGAAGATGAAAAGGATGGATAACCAAATGCTGGATGGAGAGTAGTAATCATTATCGGATATGATACAGATGGGTGAGGAGGGTCAGATGTAAAGGGTGGTGAAAACATTGGATGCCTAAATATCCTGTGTGTCCCTAACGGCACACCAGGATCAGAATGTGGGATGGATGGTATTTTAGTGGGAGGGGTAGGGTCTAATCAGGTACGCTGACCAGATCGTCTAGCTCCCGTACCACCCCCCTCATACAAACACCCCCAGTACTGGGACCACTAATCGGTTGCTCCTCAAATAACTGTCACCTAATAGATGGATCCTAAAAAAATGTTTTAAAAAAATTAATCACATGAAATTATATATAATTTAAATAAATATATTTGAAATAAAATACTCACTGTAGGCACTAGTGGTGGAATTACCAGCTCATTCATGTGATGATTGTTGTCTATAATCTGTTTCCGTCGCCTCTCTTCAAATGGTTTCATTTCCTGCATTTTAAAAAAAATAAGGAATTAAATCGAAAAGGATAACTAATGTGTTACTAAAAAAAAACAAATGAGAGGGAATAGGGGGATTCATGGATAATCTAACTAACCATTGTTTTAGGTGGGCTTGAACAAATATATAATGAAGTCAATAAATTGTACAATATGTAATAATGAAATTTAATTTTTAGTAGGATGATTATTTACTAAGTGTCATCAGTCTATTAAAATCATGGAACATTGATTCTACTAGATTCATAAGTGGAAAATCAATTGTCAAAATTATGGAAAAATTTAATTTCTTTAGCTCAGGTAGATGATATATGTTTCAATATTAAATCAATTTTAATAGAACCAACCTTAACAACCCAACTTGAGGTAAACCAAAAGAATTGAGAACATGAATGGATGCTTTTATATATTTCCCACCAAAACTTCAGGATCATAGTCAACTTTGAAAATTGAGAAATTGGAGTCATCAAAAGAAATAAATGGATTAGTTACAATGGCAGTAGGTATGGTGTCAATTCCATCATCACCATAATAAAAAATATGTCATGGAATTACTTCAACTATGACACCAAATTCATGTCAAAGTTGGTCTTTGACATAAAAAACTTGTTTATCCATTGATGCCAATACATATGGTTCTTCAGTAGCAAGAGTGCGAGTCATATTAATTACTCAAAATCTTCAATCATCAATAAATGTGACCTGTCTCATCATCGAATCAAACCAATGGCATTTCATCATCATGACTCGTCCATGAGAGTAATAATCCAACATTATTATTTTTTCAACGACTCTATAATAACCAAAATTTTAAAATCGCGGTTGTTTCCGACGATTTCGCCGGGGCGCGCGCCCGTCCGTCCGTGGAGGAGGACGCGTGGCGCTTTGTTGCCCCGCATTCCCGCTTTCCAAAGGCGGACAACATTCACTCCTTATTCAGGGACGTCTGCTCCTTGATCGAAACGAGATGATGGGATGTCGGTTCTTCCTCCTGTGGATTCCTCCTCAGAACTCGTCACCTAGTCTGGGTCTCCCTCATAGATTTAATATGTAGTTCGTGAAACTCTTCCCAGTGCCATGTTTCCATGGACGCCGGTTAATTACACTGCTTCTGTCGGGACATTCCAAAGGGTCCGGTCAGGGCAGCAACCTTCAGTCGGGGGAGTAGTCATGTTGAGGCATCCGTAGCGTGTCTGGATGCTGGGGAACCTGACATGTCTGTCTATTATCCCTGGCCATAGGGCTTCTCGAGGGCGTGGAAGCCTGAGGTATACCACATCGAGCGCGGGGAGTTATATGTCATAGACACATATCTGAGGTTTTCCTCAGCTTCCCGTGTTTAACACAGGGTATGCCGCGAGTTTAACGTCTAGCGGAGACGGATCAACCCAACCAGAGCATTACTTAGGGTAGATCGGATTGAGGGATTCTCCTTGAAGGGATGTCGATATCGGGGCCAGCCCATGGGCGGCTGTGAAGAAGAGCGCACCGACATGGTTTCACCGAGATATGACGGTCCGGGCAAGAATCAGGATGGGCTGTAGGTGGATGAATGAAGTAGAGGGGGAATGAAATGGGACCATCGCAGGGGGGCGACAGTGAAGTTGGGCTCGAACCTTGAAGAGTCTTCCTACATATCCCCGTGGTAGGGAATCAAAGTCTGTGTAGTTCGGGATGGCGTCGGTAGACCGACGTGAAGGTGGACCTTGGCCCGATGAATGTCGTCGGCAAACCAATGTGAAGGTGGACCTTGGTCCGAGGGGCATCGTCAGCGTGCTGACGTGAGGGTGGACCTTGGTCCGATGAGTGGTGGGCTTGAGAATGGGGGACTGGCACACCACCTAGGAGATGGTTTGGACCGATGATTGTTGGGCTTGAACCTCAGGGAAGCTTCCTACGTACCATGCCTTGACATGGATCAAAGTCCTCGTAGTTCGGATTAGGGAATACAGTTTAACGTCATGTGGGACGGGGGTGAACCAACGTGAATGAGTTCGGGACAACCAGATGGTGGGTTTGAACCTCGTGGAGGCTTCCTACGTACCACGCCTTGACATGGATCAAAGACCTTGTAGTTCGGGTTAGTCACAACGGCTTGCCGTCGGACTGGAATTGCAGTTTAACGTTGTGCTGGAGGTGGGTAGAACACGATGTGAATTGGATGGGTGGGCTTGAACCTCGTGGAGGCTTCCTGCGTACCACGCCTTGACATGGATCAAAGACCTCGTAGTTCAGATGGGGCTTTGTCGGCGAACCGACGTGAAAGTGGACCTTGGTCCAATGGGTGGTGGGCTTGAACCTTTGGAAGGTTTCCTACATACCATGCCTTGACATGGATCAAAGACCTCGTAGTTCAGGTGGGAACAGGTGTGCAGTTTAATGTCATGCAGGACAAAGGGAGGTGTGCAGTTTAATGTCATGCGGGACAAAAGGAGGCATACAGTTTAATGTTATGCTGGATGAGGGAGAAACTTGACGTGAATGAACGACCGAGCAATGTGTGGATTGAACCTCATGGAGGCTTCCTACGTACCATGCCTTGACATGGATCAAAGTCCTCGTAGTTCGCTATATGGGTCGCAATGGCTTGCCATTGGACCAGAATGCAGTTTAACGTCGTGCTGGATGAGAATGGGACCCGACGTGAATAGATGACGGGTGGGCTTGAACCTCATGGAGGCTTCCTACGTACCATGCCTTGACATGGATCAAAGTCCTCGTAGTTCACTAGATGGGTCACAATGGCTTGCCATTGGACCAGAATGCAGTTTAACGTCGTGCTGGACGAGAATGGGACCCGACGTGAATCGATGACGGGTGGGCTTGAACCTCATGGAGGCTTCCTACGTACCATGCCTTGACATGGATCAAAGTCCTTGTAGTTCGCTAGGATGGGTGTCAGGGTCGGTGCTCGCTCTAAGCCCACGTGAGTCATGCTCGGTGTGAGAAACAAGAGGTTGCAAGGGCCTAACGATCACGTCATGAAGGATGCGTCCGTGAGAAGCGAAGAGGGGCTTGCACGTTAGGCGGCCCATGGTGCTGGGACTTACTCCAGGATGGAGGCCCATGGTGCGACAAAGCGCGGGAGAGATGGACCTTGGTCCAATGATGGGAGGTTCCTCGTTCCCTATCACGCCCTCCACTGACCTTGGTAGTGGGGAAGTACAGAGATGCAGAGGTGCAGCCATCCGTTGGGGAGATAGGGTCTCCCTTCTCCTACGAACATACGCCACTCCAATAAGGAGGATATCATCCCTTGTAGATGGGTGATTCCATTCCCGTGGAGACGAGTGGTGTAAAAAATGTTCGAGCTGGGGGGACCCTTCGTGAGGGAGACAAGGTTGGGTCACAGTTTAACGTCATGTGTTGAGGACGTGGTGCTTGGCAGTTTAACGTCCTGCAGCTCAGACGAGGTGGGTTCACTCCACACCCCTAGGACTTACATAGCCGGTACCCTCTGGTCCTTGGGGAAGGGAAGGTACCAGTAAGGCCATGGTCAAGGGGGGTTGTGGAACGAACCATCAAGGGGTCCACGTTAGTGTGGATATGCGAAGAAGCAATAGCCGTTAGCGTGCCTATGCGAAGAAGCATTAGGCGAAGCAACGCTACGGTTGGTATTGTCCATGGGGCTTTGAAATCACATCGTGCAAACCTGGAGGGTCGCACGGGAAGAGGAATCTCTAAGCAAAGGAGTGTGCTTCGCGAAGTGGAGTGCCTTGGCCTTAGCATGGGGCATAGGTGTGAGTGGAAGGTGCTTCGCGAAGTGGAACAGTGTTCGCGGAGCACTGCCTCGCGAAGAAGGGGTGCCTCGCGAAGTAGGGTCCTGCGAAGTAGTGTGCTTCGCGATGTGTAGTGATCCTGCCTTAGCATAGGGATCACTAGCGTGGGTTGGGTGTTTCGCGAAGCATGAACGCTCCGCGGATGCCCGGGTTCCCTTGGGAATCCCCTTCCTTCGCGAATGCCCTTGAGCTTCACGAAGGGAATCCCTCTCGAAAGAGGGGCTCACAACGAGACAATACAGAGGAGTCTCGCGAAGTAGAACTACCTCGCGAAGCTCATGATTCCCGAGGCAAAGCGTGCTTCGCGATTCGGGAGAGGAGAAGCCGAAAGGTCGGATTGTCCATCCTCCGGGACTCAGGGGGAGTCCAGTATTTATAGGCAAGGGGCGCCGCGAAGCAGAACTCGCGCGCCGCCTCAGGTGCTTCGCGGCGCGCTCGCGAACGTCAACGGCGTTCGCGGAGGATTACCACCTCTGGAGCTTCGCGGCGGCTCGCAAACGTCAAATGTGTTCGCGGAGGATTACCGCCTCTGGAGCTTCGCGGTGGCTCGCGAACGTCAAATGCATTCGCGGAGGATTACTGCCTCTGGAGCTTCGCGAGGCCGCCAGGATCGGGATTCTTCGCGTCGGTCCTTCGCGGCGGCCCTTCGCGGCGGTGCTTCACGAGGCAGCGTGCCAGCCTCCTTTTTCGTTCCTTCCCTCCGTGCAATATTTTGGCGCCAAAAAATTCCCCCCCCCCCCTCAGACTTGGAGCCGCGGAGGGCGAAGGGTCGAAGTCTGAGGGAAAATCTCCAAAATTGTCGGTGGTTCGCGATGCGGCTTCGCGAAGAGTGCCCGCGGTGCTGACCGGGGCCACAGATCCGGACGCGCCGCGATGCTCCGCGTGGGTGAGGCGCACCACGATGCTCCGGGGTCGCCTCCTATAAATAGGGGGGTCGACCTCTTTTTTCTTCACGTGCCTTCCTTGTCTTTTTGCGCTCTCGACTTTGCGAAGCTCCGCGTACTCTGCGACATCCCTCCGCGAATCGAGCTTCGCGGCGAACCGCGGGTCTCCGACTCCGCGTCCGCGCCAAGCGAACCTCTGCCTGTTGGCCTTGGCCAGACTTCGCGGCTTGGTCTCGCGACCGATCTTTGCGATCTGGCTTCGCGATTCAGCTTTGCGGTCGAGCTTCGCGATCCATCCGGAAAAAAAAAATCTTTTCTGAGGGCCAGAGTTAAAATGGCCCATCAGGAGGCTGTATTGGGGGTGCTTGCAAATGCTGCTCACCGAGATGAGATGGCCAACTGTCCAGGCCTGGGGGAGATGATCCGAAGCCACTCGGACCACACTTCTTTGACAGATCTGCTTTCGGAGGTTCAGAAATATTATCCACAGTGCAAGAAACTGCCATTGTACGGCTTCGGGCTGAGGGATGACATCTTTATCCCTGAGGCGAGTAGGGACGAACCAGCTTGCTGGTTCAGGAGCATACCATGCTAGCACCAATGGTTCAGGGCTGCCGATGGTCACGCACAAGAGAACTTCACACCCGTTACCGCTGATTGTCTCTACAACCATGTGAACGACATTGACAGGAAGCCACTGCAGCCGGAGACTTCCCCTCCCCTCTACCGTACCATGCTGAAGGTGGCTTTGCAGGATTCGAAGAAGGGATGGTCCGATGAGTGGGACCTGCGCCAGGGCGGCAACTTTACTGATGACTGGGCCTAGGCCTACTGGGTAGGCGCCTCATGAGAGGAGTTTGGGGCCGAGCTGAGGAGAGTGGGGTTGTATGAGGCGGCATGGGCCTCCCAATTCCACATTTACCAACCAAAGCAATTGATGCCGGAGCTGCTGAGCAGATGGTCATCCAGGACCAACACTTTTCACCTGCATCACGGGGAGGTGGGCATCAGCTTGTGGGATGTCCACCAGATTTCTGGGGTCCTGATCTTGGGGGCCATGTATGACGAATTCCTCCCCGTCGTCAGCGCGTGGGGGGATACGGAGAAAATGCCGCGACTGGCGTCGGTGCTGATGGCACTTTTCCCTGGAGAGGACAAGGAGGCAGTGAGGGATGTCCATTTTAGGAGATGGTTCAAGTGCTTCCTGAATTTCCCAGAGAATCGAGAGTTCCCTCCGAGGTCTCGAACTTGTCCAAGGGCGGCCCAACGGGGAAAGGGGCACTCGTATTGGCGGGTCTTGGAGGACAGCCAATGGAAGACATGGGGTTTCAGTGTCAGCACTGAACAATAGCCGATAGTCAGGCTGGCGGCGTTCATCGCGGCTCTCATCTGTGGTTGGATCCTACCGGTGAGAGATACAAGCATGGGGTACGACCCAGCTCGTTTATCATGGCGTCGATGTTGGCCATGGGGCAGCGGATCAATCTGGGGATTCCGATTCTCACTAAATTGTACAGAATGCTGCGGCATATTAGCGAGGGCAAGAAGCCGCCAAGGATATGTGGGCCCTTCCACCTCCTGTATGGGTGGATCGCAGCGCATATCAGGGGGATTTACGAGTATCCAAACCCCATTTCGCCGCTGGGATCGAACTTCCGCCCCTCCATCCTGAACGAGGTCGGGAGATTCCCGTTCAAGCTGGCCATTCCGATGGTGCTGAATAGGGTGTGGAGGGCGGATGAGTTTAACTTCCACCCCTTCCCATTGCTGACGGGAATGCTTACTGATTATGGGAGGGGAACGGAAGAACATCGGGCTTAACTCCTGGCCTTCCGAGGTGGAGTTTTGGTGGCACGAATAGATCGTGAGCCGCTTTTTGAAACGTACACCCCACATCGGTTTGCGAGGCAGTTCCGGTGCATCCAGCGGTTGACCCCGTAGGTCTACTGGGAGGTGTGTCACGAGGAGCACCCGTGTGTGATGAGGCAGTTGTGGCTCATGTTCACACGGGAAGATGGAAAGATGTGGATTGAATTGCCTCCATCCACCGCCGCTTTCAGATTGGTGAAGGAGTACGCCATCAGTTGGGAGGCTGCTTACCCAGGGGAGATGCTGAAGCAACCAACTATCCGGGTCAGTGATGGTGGGACTCCTCTATCTCTAGGTCGGGGTCAGAGGGCAGCTAGGGCTGCTCGCGGTAGCAGGGATTCCATGGCGGCGAGACCCGTACCGGTCGAGGGTATGGCAGCAACGGTGGATCCGGTGATTCCGGAAGAGCAGGGTCATCCGGAGGGGCGGCCACCGAGGGGATTTCGTAGGATATCCACTCAGGCTCCGGGGAAAGCGCCTGCGTCATATTGACATGGCAGAGGATGCCGTCTTCCCGGAAGCTTGGGACATTTGGGATGTCAACCGGCAATTCCTCATCCCACCCGAGATATGGGCCTACCTGAATCGCCTCGGGATGGAATTATCGGGCATAGGCCCAGTCCGGGCTGGATTCATGGCGTCTCTGGCAGAGGCAGCACAGTACCTGGATGAACTGGAGGATTACGTCCACTCCAGTGGTGTCCCTCACCCAATGACAGACCGGGTGAGGGTATTGTTGAATCAGACGGTCCCCCCACAGTTATCAGCTGCCGATCTGAGGGAGCGCTTCCCCTTGCCGGAATAATCAGAGGACTCTTCTCGGGAGGATGAGGCTGGAGGAGGGAGTCTGTTGGAGGAGGGTGAGGTCGGAGACCGAGGCTCAGAATCCGATGGTTCCGTGGAGGCTCTCGAGGTATCATTCTGAACTTCTTTCCTTATGATCTGTTCTTGGGTCACTGTGGACTTCTCACCAATGTTTGAGCCATGCAGGAGGAACTTGTTCGCAGGCCTCGTTCTCGCTCCTTGGCGGGTGATGATGCGGGACCGTCAGAACCTGTGCCTATGGCTGCATCCAGTTCCGCGTCTGGTGGGACCAGAGCGCCCGAGGTGGCTCCTACGGAATCTCCAGACCTTCCAATAGTATACGGAGGGCCTCGTCTCGGGGTCCCGTCAGTACCGGCTCAAGAGCAGCACCAGGAGGTCGATCTCCGTAAGTCTCCTCTACCGGTCTCCTCATTGTCACATGTAGACCATGCCAACTAACGTTTGTCCCTCTCTGTGGTACAGTTCTTCGACTGGCGTGGGCCGCTGCGGAAAGACTGGTCGGGATGTCTGGTGGCATCCCTCCTAGGGGCATGCCGGTGATGGTGGCAATAGTCCCTCCATCTCCTCAAGCTGCGACGCACATCATCACTGGAGGGACCACCGGCAGGGCCGTACCCAAAGTTATTGAGGTGGACTCCGAGGAAGAGGATCAACCGGTCGGTCCCAGTCTTGTCGTGCCTTCTTCGGCACCGGGTGTCATAGTGGATTCAACACCGGATGTTGATCCTGCCGAGGATTTCCTGCGGGCGTATCCCACGTACGAGCCTGCCAACCGCGCAGACTGGGACGCAACGACCTCCGACGAGGAAGACAGTAGCATAGTCCACCACCGGTCGTGGAATCTGATCACACACATTATCAAGGACACTCCCCTAGCGCAATGGCTGGCCGAAATGGATAGAGTTCGCTCGCGGTTGCGCGAACTATGTGCTGGGGGAGTGGATGCCCAACGTCCTCACGCACTCATCCGAGATCTTATGGCTGAAAAGATCCGGGAGCATGATCGTGGGCTCAGCGTGGGCTGGCAGCGGAGGAAGGAGACCGGTATCAAGAAGCTCCAGGAGGCTGAAGGCGAGGTTCAACAGATGCAGGCCTGAGCAGATGAGCTTTCAGCCTCTCTTGACGCACAATCTGAGCTGTTCTCACGGGTAAAGGCCCAGCTGGCGGAGGCAGAAGAGCATATGAGGCATACCTCTGGAGAGATGACTATCGTTCAAGCTGGCGTGGAGAGGGCCAAAGACAGTACTAACGAACTGCGCCCCGTCGCTTCTGAGGAGGAGCGGGAGATGATTCAGCGGCAGCAAGCCTTGGATGCCACAAGCCAGCGGGTGGCGGAGCTGCAACACTCTTTTGACGGGGTCAACCCGTCCAGGGGGGGAGTCGACCCCCGAGTATTGTAACAAACCCATAAACCTTTTATTGGTACATTCGTGCTTCAAAATTTTTTCTTTGCTTTGAATGCCGTAGAACGCACGATTTCCACTGTTGAATTTCCTTGTTACATCCCTACAATGTTTGCGGGACGTTCGGCGACAATTCCCCAAACCCGCGTGGGTCGAGCCCGATGTCCGGAATTTGGATTACCAGTCCAGATTTCTGAGAGACGGGAGAGGCTTGATCGGAGAAGGAACTTTCAGGATGACCGAATTATCATTCCCTCAGCGTGATCTTATGTACGAACGGGGCAACGCCAGGGGCGCTGAAATCGGTCCAGACAGATGAAAATGGGAAGAGTGAATCACGATACCCAGGATTCGGGACACTGTGGGTATGGCGTGACAATAAGGGGAAACCGTTAACCTTGGAGAAGTGGTACCCTTACTGCGTTAGCCTGTAATGGGGACAACAAATGAGCATCGACCGCTGACCGTATTCGCAACGCGAGATTTTATCAATTTTTCATCGATCAATCTTTCGGGACGTTGGCCCAGCACAGTAGGCGGACCATAGGTCAAACATCCATACTGTTAGGGGGTCCTTCCAGGTATGACCCGTCTTCCGGAACGTTGGCCCAAGATGGTAGGTGAGCCGATGCGGCATGAGACCAGGCCGTTAGGGGGTCCCGTGAGACATGAAAGCGGACGAGGGTCCGAATAAAGGGGCACACAAAGCATGGAATATGGAGTGGTGGTCTGTCCGAACAGAATCCAACACTTAGGTAGTTACACCACTGTGGTGGGAGCACGCCAGATATGCGCATCGGTTTGATCATGTATCATTCCTTCTTTCAGACAGGGCCTCTCTGGCGAGGGGATCTGTCACTTCCCAGTGGGATCTTGGGGCATCCTGAACTTGTTCAGGGTAGAACCGCAATTTAATGTCATGCATTGAGGACACATAGACTCCTGTAGTTTAACGTCATACGATAGGATGTGGAATAAGAGGGAAGGAAGCATGTGGCGCAGTAGATATGAAACCGACATGAATGAGGACTTGGAGTCCAACTCATACCACATACCCCCGGAGGAAACTCTTCAGGTCGAGGGACCAAGAGTGAGGATTGGGCTGGGCCTGAAACAGAGTGGTCGGGCGTTCCTACGTACCCCATGTGGATGGGAATCAAGCCATACGTAGTTCTGAAAGCGCAGTTTAACGTCATGCGGGACGAGGAGCAGCCTGACCGTGTTGGTACACATCCCGCCAAAACTACTAAGCCCACGTGAGTCGTGCTCGGTGTGGGAATCAAGCAGTAGTGGTGGGAATTTCCCGACACAGAAAGGGGAAGGTTATGGAAAAGGGATGCTCGGTGAATACTGGCCCAATGACACTAACACGATCATTTAGCGCACCTAGATGTGCTAAGAGAAAGAGCCAAGTATGATGGAATTCCACTTGAACACGAGGAAGTGGAAACGTGTGAATCATGGTGCTCGAGATTCAGATCATGATGATGGTGGCGTGACGATGGAGGGTAACTGCTGACCGTATTCGCAACGCAGTATCCTGTCATGTTATCCTAGAATGGGGACAGACAAATGAGGGTCGACCGTTGACCATGTTCGAAACATGGGACCATGTCACAAATGTTGTCAAATATCTGTAGGGACGTTGGCCCGAAACGATTGAAGGGCCCTTAGGTCCAGCATTCATGGAGAGCCCTTAAGCCTAGTATCCATGTCGTCCGGGGGTTCTTCTGGATGTGGGAGAGGATGGTGATCCAAATAGAGAGATCACGAATCTTGGTTGTGGGACGAAGGGAATTTCTGTATGAAAGTCCCACACTTCAGGTTCTTTGTCGAAACACATCTGAATACGACAGCGAAACGTATTAGAGACAGGAAGCAGATTCCTTTCCCTTGGGAAGATCTTAGTTTAGGGTCGTAGAATTCGGACCATGAAAAGTTAGACAGGGCCCGCGGGGAAGTGCCCGGGCGCTCCTACGTATCTCATAGGGATGAGAATCAAGCCTTACGTAGTTCTTCATGGACCTTAGACCATAAATGGGTAAAGGGAGCAGGGGACGCATGGCATCAAAACCCGACGTGAAGGAGGACCTAAGCCCTACATACCATGCGTTCTCTGGGGAAATGTTCGAGTCGAGGGATCGAACACAAAGGTTAGGCTGGGCTCGTGGGGAAGTGCCCGGGCGCTCCTACGTATCTCATAAGGATGAGAATCAAGCCATACGTAGTTCTGAATGGTGACACGGTAGGATACCAGTGCCAGGGGAAAAGGGGAGTGCGGGTGTGGCCCTTGCACTAAAAGAAGCGGAATTTGATGTATCTTGTTTGTTCTTTAAGGTGAATGGTTTTTTTTGTGAAGCGACAGGCCTAAAATAGTAGGTCGTGATGTCGCCACAAGGATCAAGTCGTGATGGGCGTTGAAAATGGCATGGCACGTGGCCAATACCCAACGTGATGTCCTCTACAACGAGGTTACCACAATGTAGTTCCGTTTTTCGTCGTGCGGCCAGGAAGATAATGTCACAGTTTAGGGTCGTATGATAGGACCAAGCATGCATTTTATCGTCATGCAGCGCAGACGTAGAAGAGACGATGCTAGGCGGGAAATGTGCACAGTGTTATAAAACACAATTGATGGAGACATGATCCCACATCAGATTGTACACCATTCGGAGAGGGAAACCTTAGGCCGAGGGGCCTATATAGAGGTAAGAGGTGAAACCGGGGGAGAGACTGGCTCTCTAAATAGGCTGTACCCGAAGACAGGGTGTCCGGGCGGTCCTACGTATCCCATGAGGATGGTAATCAAGCCACACGTAGTTCTGAATGGATCTTAGTTTATGGTCTTAGAGCTCGGACCATGGGAGCCCTGAAGGATGCCACATTGCGGCTCTGTCCCCCTGACATGAAAAGGTGCACTGAGGGATAGCGCCAAAAGTGTCGAGATTCCACCTAGACATGATGGGGTGGAAAATGATGTGAATCGTGCAAACAACATTCGAGGACTGAAGGGGCTGGTGTGATGACAGAGGATTACTGCTGACCATGTTTTCAACACAGCATCCTGTCACGTTAGCCTGAAATGGGGACAAACAAATGAGCATCGACCGCTGACCGTATTCGCAACGCGGGATTTTATCGATTTGTTGTCCAAAACCCTTGGGGGCGTTGACCCGTAACGGTAGGAGAGCCCTTGGGCGTAGTATCCAGGCCGTTCTTAGGGGTCCCTCCGGGTGTGAAAGGTGATGGAAGCTCGAATGGAGGGGAACACGAAGCTTGACAAGTGGAATGAACTTGATCAAGTTGAATCTGACACTCTTGGTCCTAGACTAGAGTACTCTTAACACATGGGTCGGTAGCTGCAAGGAGTCAAGGGACTCACCTTTGAGGGTGATCAAGAGATGGCAGATTCCCGGGGAAAGGGGGCATGGTGCCCAAAACCTTGTATCATACCTACATATCCCCCTCATGGAGAGGGACAGACCAAGTGGCCTAGGTGACCGAGAGATCAGGAGATCACTAAGAGGTGGGGATGGACCTGAATCCTAGACATTCGGGTGGTCCTACGTATCCCATGACGATGGGAATCAAGCCACACGTAGTTCTGAAGGGTTCCTTTTAATGTCATGCGGGACATGGAATAGGAGGGCTAACTCTCAGAACGGGGTGCGTGTGGTGCAGCTATTGAAAACCCGACGTGAATGAGGACGTAGTCCTACACTACGCCACGCGGTCCCGTGGTCGGGGTCCCAATAGCAGGACCCAAGAGGCGAATTAGCTGAACTCAAGCTGGACCCAAAGACAAGGGGTCTGGGCATTCCTACGTATCCTATCAAGATAGGAATCAAGCTGAACGTAGTTCCAGATGAGAATCTTAGTTTATGGTCTTAGATCTCGGACCGTGGATGGTGACAACTCCCCGAGTGAGCACAAATGTCAACCCAATCCCTAAGCCCACGTGAGATAAACTCGGTGTGGGAAACAAGGGGGGTATCCTCATCGCAATACTTGGGGCGTCCATCAAAGGGGAGTCGGCGGAGAGTTCCGAAGGACACCTTTGATGCAGCTTGTTCCCCAAACGTGTAGACATGCACGAAGGAAAAGTACCAAGAGTCCCGAGACTCTACTTGGACATGATGAAGTGATGAAGGGTGTGAATCGTGTACCCGACATTTTGGGCCTAATGGGTTGGCGTGGCGATAGAGGAAAACTATTAACCATGGTTGAAACACAGCATCCATATCGCGTTAGCCTGAGGTGGGAACAACAAACGAGCATCGACCGCTGACCATATTCGCAACGCGGGATTTTATCGATTTGTTGTCCGAAACCCTCGGGGGCGTTGGCCCGTAACGGTAGGAGAGCCCTTGGGCGTTGTATCCAGGCCGTTCTTGGGGGTCCCTCCAGGCGTGAAAGATGCTGAAAGCCCTGATGCAGGGATACACAAATCCTGGAAAGCGGGTGCGGACGTGTCAGAGCAAAGCTTGGCATTCCAGGTAATAAACTAGAGTACTCTTAGGCACATTGGTGAACCGCCGAAAAGGGATTGACGAAACAACTCAGTAGGGGGAGGTACATGGCGTGGTCATTACGAGACCGACATGAATGAGGACGTAGTCCTACAGCATACCATATAATCCCATCATGGAGGAAGGATAGGCCAAGGGGCCAAGATGGGATGAGGATTCCCGAGAGATGGGGCCGGACCCGAATCTTGGACATTCAGGTGGTCCTACGTATCCCATGTGGATGGGAATCAAGCCACCCGTAGTTCTCCAAATGTAGTTTAACGTCATATGGGATGAAAAGGGGAGTAATATACCCCTAAACAAGGGAGGTATACAGTATGGAGAAGAAGCCGACGTGAATGAGGATGTAGTCCCACACCAAACCGTACACTCCTATAAGAGAGGACCTGGGTCGTGGCCCGGAAAGGCCAAGGGGCCCGATGGTGGTCAAGAAGGCCTGACCTGCTTGTAGTTTAACGTCTTGCAATGAGGACGAGGGTCGGGGACCTGAGGAGGCCAAGGGGCCTGAGGCTGGGCCTCGCAAGGGGAGGCGTACGACATGGTACATGATCCCAACGTGAATGAGGACGTAGTCCCACAACACACCATACACTCCGAGTAAGAAGTTGGGTGAAGGGGCCCGGGAAGGCCAGGGGGCCTAAGGTCAGGCATCGGTTAGTAAGGCCTGACGGGTCTTCAGTTTAACATCTTACATGAGGACGGGGGTCGGGGACCCCTAGGAGGCCAAGGGGCCTGAGGCTGGGCCTCGCAAGGGGAGGCGTACGGCATGGTACATGATCCCGACGTGAATGAGGATGTAGTCCCACACCACACCGTATACCCTGGGTAAGAAGTTGGGCGAAGGGGCCCGGGAAGGCCAGGGGGCCTAAGGTCAGGCATCGGTCAGGAAGGCCTGGTGGGTCTGCAGTTTAACATCTTACATGAGGACGGGGGTCGGGGACCCGAGGAGGCCAAGGGGCCTGAGGCTGGGCCTCATAAGGGGAGGCGTACGACATGGTACATGATCCCGACGTGAATGAGGACGTAGTCCCACAACACACCGTACACTCCGGGTAAGAAGTTGGGCGAAGGGGCCCGGGAAGGCCAGGGGGCCTAAGGTCAGGCATCGGTCAGGAAGGCCTGACGGGTCTGCAGTTTAACGTCTTACATGAGGACGGGGGTCGGGGACCCGAGGAGGCCAAGGGGCCTGAGGCTGGGCCTCGTAAGGGGAGGCGTACGACATGGTACCTGATCCCGACATGAATGAGGACGTAGTCCCACAACACACCGTACACCCCTATGATAGATCATGGTCATGGGCCCGATCGCTAGCACCACCCGGGGGGAAGTTTGTCACCTCAGGATGGGGCAGAATGAATCACTGCACTTGATGTCTGGGACATCTCGGGGTGGGCCCGAAGATCCAGGACACTGTTGACCATGTTCTAAACATAGCGTTCCTATGGTGACCCGTTATGGGAGCAAAAAATGAGCATCAACTGCTGACCAAATTCGCAACGCGGGACTTGTATCGACTTGTTTCTTGAAAACCCTCGGGGGCATTGGCCCGTATCGGTAGGAGAGCCCTTGGGTGTAGTATCCATGCCGTTCTTGGGGGTCCCTCTGGGTGTGAAACAAATGATGGAATCCCAGTCAAGGAGTGGGTGAAGCATAGTTGTATCCATCCACGAAAGAGGCAAACATCTCCAGGGGGGATGTGCAGCCGGGTTGAGGCTTGCTTGATGTGGGTTGGGGAAAAAGTGTGCACCCTGCCATGTCTTGACCCGAGGGGCAGATTTTGGCTTTTGGGCTGGGCCAACGGACGAAATTTCCAGGCGTTCCTACGTATCTCATAAGGATGAGAATCAAACCATACGTAGTTCTTGGAATGTCATGCAGTTTAGCGTCATGCGGTAAGGACGTGGGAGGATATAAGAACAGGAGCGGGCACATGGTGCGACCCTCACAATCCTTGTGCGAGCGGGGTTGCATGAGCGGGGCCAAGAAAGCCTACTCCCTTCTACACAAAAATCCTCCAAGGAAACTATTCCCAGGGGGAATAGTGGAAGAGAAAAGCTTGGGGCTGGGCTCAAGACGAGGCGTCCGAGCGTTCCTACGTATCTCATAAAGATGAGAATCAAGCCGCACGTAGTTCTAGACATGCAGTTTAATGTCATGCGGGACGATGAATTAGCATCTCATTTGGGGATATGTACGGTACGACGAGTAATCCGACGTGAATGAGGAGGTAGTCCTACACCATACCGTACAATACCACAAGAGGGTAGATCGGGGAAAAACAGGGTGCCTGGGGCCGGACCGCGGTCAGGGAGACCTGACCAGCTTGCTGTTTAACGTCTTGCGGTGAAGACGGGGGGCCAGTGGCCCGAGGAGGCCAAGGGGCCTGAGGCTGAGCCTTGGTCAGGAAGGCCTGACTGGCTTGTAGTTTAACGTTTTGCAGTAAAGACGGGGGTCGGGGACCCGAGGAGGCCAAGGGGCCTAAGCTCAGGCATCAGTCAGGAAGGCCTGACGGGTCTGCAGTTTAACGTCTTGCGGTAAGGACGGAGATGCAGTTTATGGTCGTGTAGGACTTTACAGTTTAGAGTCATGTTGGACCATAATATGCAGTTTAAGGTCATGCGGGACCGTTTCACAGTTTATCGTCTTGCAGGACGAAGATGCAGTTTAAGGTCGTGCAGGACCATCTTGCAGTTTAGGGTCGTGTAGGACCCTTTTTTCCCTAGGCAAAGTATCGCTTGAGGAATTTGGCATTGGTGGGAGGGGTTATACGCTCTCCATCTCTGGTCACCAAGGAGTATGCTCCATTGGGGTAAACCTTATGGATGATATAGGGCCCTTCCCATTTGGGTTCTAATTTGGGCGGTTTCCTACCGGGAATCATTGGCGCTCGAAGGGCCAGTACCAGGTCGCCCTGTAGAAAAGAGCGGAGGTGAACCTTCTTTTCGAAGGCCCTCGCTATCTTATCTTGATGCCTTTCCAGATTGTGCAGGGTACGAAGCCGGTTCTCGTCCAGTGCTTCTAATTCGGCTAGACGGATCTCGGCTACCTCATCTGATGTTTGGTGGTCATAAACTACAGTGCGTAACGACGGCAGCTGGATCTCAATGGGTAGGACGACCTCAGCTCCATACACCAGGGAATATGGGGTCACCTGGGTAGAGTTGCGAGTCATCGTCCGGTAAGCCCAGAGGGCGTTGGGGAGCTTGTCCGGCCAAATTTTCTTGTTCTGACCAACCATCTTCTGCAGAATGTTAGAGAGGGTCTTGTTGAACGCCTCGATCTTTCCATTCGCCTGCGCGTGTTAGCGGGAGGTATGGTTCGACCGGATGTCGTACTTGGCGTACAATTTCTTCAATTCAGCTGCTCGGAAGTTGGTGCCGTTATCGGTGAGGATGATGTGAGGTACCCCAAACCGGTGGATAATGTTGGAGCTCACAAAGTCAATGATGGAACGGGCCTTGACCTCTTTGAGCGGAACTGCCTCTGCCCACTTGGAGAAGAAATCTGTAGCAGTCCGGATGAACCTACACTAGCGGGCTGTTGCCGGTGGATACGGTCCTACTACATCAAGTCCCCATACCGCAAATGGCCAAGAGTACTTAGTAGGGTGGAGGGGCTCCGGCGGTCGATGCAAGAAGTTGGCGTGTACTTGGCATGTGTGGCATCTCTTGGAATATCCAATACAATCATGGATCATAGAGGGCCAAAAGTACCCTAACCTCCAGATTTTATGGGACAGCTTCGGCCCAGCTTGATGGGCGCCACATGAACCGGCGTGAACCTCTTGCATAACTTGAGGTATCTCCCCTCCTTGGAGGCAACGGAGAAGGACACCATCGAAACTCCGCTTATAAAGGATTTGTTCGAGACTGGGGCCGTTCTGGAGGGTAAATTGCAGCGCGCGGCGTCGGATTCGCTCGCGCTCGGCCCGGTCGTCCGGGAGCTGACCATTTTGGAGATACTCGACAAAAGGTGCTCCCTAGTCGGGAGTAGCTTCAACCACTGCATCTGACGAACCCGGGGCCCCTGACGTGGAGGGTCCGGCGGTGAGATGACTTACCTGCGGGCCATCATTGTCCTCTTGGGTGGCAGGGGCAATGACTCTCCGGTGGGCCACATGTATGATTAAATCATCTTTCTCGGGTTCCGCGAGTGACGCGGCTAAGCCATCCAGGGTGTCCGTTTGGCCGTTCTGCGACCGTGGGACATGGGTAACCTCTGGTCGAGAAGGGAACTGGTCCATTAGGCGGAGGGTGCACTCCAGTAACGGTGCAAGCTCCAGCTTCCTGACGACATAGTCGCCATTAACCTGTTTGATTACCAGCTCGGAATCTTCCTTCACATGTAGATGGGGCAAATGGATCTCAAGGGAAAACTCGAGGCCGGTGATGAGAGATTGATACTCTGCCTCGTTGTTCGTACAACCTTCTGACAACAGGAACGAGTATGGCAGGACAGCTTGCGCCGGGGTAATGAAGACAATACCCAGGCCCACTCTGTTGAGCTTGGGATCGTTGAGCCTCCTACCGGTGGGGCTCCGAGAGGCGCCGTCGAAATGCATTTTCCAACACGGGACAGCATGTCGACTGTGAGGATCGTCTCATCAGGGAAATCCAGGTCCAGGGATTGATCCGTGGAGGTTGGATGGGCAGCTAAAAAGTCTGCCAACGCCTGTCCCTTAATGGCCTTCTGAGGTACAAACCTGATGTCAAACTGCTGGAGAATCACTGCCCACCGTGCTAGTCGGCCAGTCAGCATAGGGCAGTTCAGGATATACTTCAGTGGGTCTACCCGGGAGACCAACTGCACCTCGTGGTGCTGCAGGTAATGTCACAACTTCTGCATGGCGAAGACGAGCGCAAGGTAGCTCTTTTCGATAGGGGAGTATCTGACCTCCGTATCGAGAAGCATGCGGCTGAGATAGTAGAGACTATTCTCAGTACCCTCGTTATTCTTCTGGGTGAGCAGCGCACCGAGGGATCTCTCCAGGGCGGTCACATAAAGGACCAGCGGCTTTATGGAGATGGGTGGCATCAAGACCGGAGGTTGGAGCCGATACTACTTGATTTCCTTGAAGGCGGTCCGACACTCCTCATCCCATTCATAGGTGGCGCCCTTCTTCATGAGCCGGGAAAAGGGCTTACACTTTCCGGCCAGATTCGCGATGAATCGACGTATATAGGCTAAGTGGCCTTGAAGGCCTCGAAGCTCCCGAATGTTGCTCGGGGGAGGCATTTGGCTGATGGCCTTGATCTTCTCTGGGTCGATCTCGATACCTCAGTATCTGACAACAAAACCCAGAAACTTTCCAGAGGTGACCCCGAAGGCACACTTTTGCGGGTTCATCTTCAGGTGACGGGAACGGAGGAAACCGAACACTTTCTCAAGGTCTTTGATATGGTCCTGGCACTGACATGATTTGACTACAAGGTCATCCACGTATCATTCCACCAATGTCCCGAGAATCAGCTTGAATATGCGATGCATGGCCCTCTGATAAGTGGAACCTGCATTTTTCAAACCGAATGGCATAACCTGGTAGCAAAAGGTACCTTGGGGAGATCTGAAGGCAGTGGACTCCTCGTCTTTGGGGGCCATCCGGATCTGGTTATACCCGGAATACCCATCCATGAAAGATAGGGCTTGGAACCCGGCCGTGGCGTCAATCAACAACTCTGTCACCGGAAGTGGGAAGTCATCCTTTGGGCAGTGGCGATTAAGATCGCAGAAGTCAATGCAGACTCTGATCTGCCCATTCTTCTTCCTGACTGGCACAATTTTGGAAAGCCACTTAGGGTACTGGACCTCCTTGACGAAGTTGTCTTTGATTAGCTTGTCAACTTCGGCCTCAACCATAGCACCATGAGAAGGGTGCATCTTCCTGGGAGGCTGCTTGAACCCACGATGTTTTGCCGGGAGGCCCAAATGGTGAACGAATACCTGGGGATCTAGCCCTGGCATCTCGTTGTAACTCCAAGAAAACACATCACGGTGCTGTTTGAGGAAGTCTACGTACTTCTGCCGCTCCTCAGGGGACATGGCTGCACTGATCAATGTGGGTTTCAGATCTGCCTCGCTACCAAGGTTCACCTGTACCAGTTCATCAACCGTGGTAGAGACGCCTTCTTCAAAGGCGGGGGGAGCATCCTCCAGGTCTTCCTCCCCACTCGTAGGGGGACTTCCTGCGACGGGAGATACTTCTGGGATATCAAAACCCGAGGGGCAGCTGGTGCCGACTTGGGCAGCAACAGTCATCACATCGGGAGACTCACTCGCCATTGAGACCATAGCAATGAAGCCAGTCGACCCTATCCCATCTGGCCTTCGTCCTAAGGGGCCACATTTGATAATATCAAAGCAGTGGTGACATGTCGGCTTGAGTCGGTTGATTCCTGCCCGGCGGAAGAGACACGTATGGCGCACCGCCGTTGTCATAATCTTGACACTCTGGTACCGTACAGGGGTAGGAGATTCCGGGATGACCTGAACCTGGTTGATGTAGGAGTACGAGGTGATTTTTTTTCGTCGCTTGGACACGGGAACATGCCTTCCTTGCATACCCGAAACAAAAAAACATTGTCCCATGTCGGGGGTCATGGCCTCCAACCGGTGGATCGGGAGGATGTAGGCGTCATCCATGCTTGCCCAGGGATCACTTGTGACCGGGGCGGGTTCATCCTCGTTTACCAGGATTTGATTTTCCTTACTTTTGTAATAACCCGCATCCAGATAGCGGGCCTCACAAGAAGTGAAAGGGGACGCGTCTCCTTGGAGCACGCCTACCCGACCGTTAAGTGAGTACTTGAGGCACTGGTGATATTACGAAGGGACCGCTGCATGCAGATGGAGCCATGGCCTACCCATCAATGCATTGTAGGCGGTGTCCTGAGAGACAACCATGAACTCAGTGCTGGCAATTAAGCCACCGAACTAAGTCTTCAGGAAGATCATTCCGACTGGGGTTTGCTCTGTCCTGTCGTACCCCTGGATCCTGAGGTCAGAGGGAGTTAAATCACCTTCAGACAGACCCAGTTTTCGCAACGTCCGGGTCGGAATTAGATTGATTCCGGAACCCGTGTCAACGAGGCAGCGGCGGACTTCCACGCCATTGAAGTGGCCAGTGATGTACAACGGGCGAATGTTCCCCTGTATAGGAGGGTCCTCATCTTCACCGGAGAATGAGATAATCGCCTGACATTCAGCGTTTTCAATCGTCTCGGTATGGAAGGCTTCTGCAGCTGCTACCTCCATCTCAAATTGGAGGGGGCTCCTTAGGGGCTCGGCAAGTGCCTCACGCATTTCAGATGATAGGAAAAGGGCCTCAAGGATAGAAAGCCTCGCCGGAATGCCGTCCAGGTGCTTCAGGACATCATACTTTCGTGCCAAACGCGAACCTCTGCTTATAGGAGGTCGTTCGACATTTAGAGGCATAGCGGGTCCTGCTGGTTGAACCAGCGATCGGCTAGTACTGGGTACATCTTGCTGCCTACTAGTAGAAGCCTGGAGAGTAGTCGCCAGACTAGGATCAGGCAGTGGAGGCTGGCCTGTAGCCGGGCAAGACTGACTGTGATACGAATGAGGCAGCTCCCCCCGATCCAGTAGCACGAACGACGGTGGAGGTAGAGCCGAGGGCATTAGATGGGGTTGCGCGTGCTGAGATCTGCGCTGAGCCTGCTGCCTGGTCTCAGTAGCATGCACGGCTTGGCCAAAAGTGCCTGCTGACGTACCTCAATGACCGGCGCGGTTGCGATTCCGCTGACGTTGACGTCGGCTAGAAACATTGGGGAGGTATGCCTGGCATTCCCCCTCGTCGCGGGTCAAATAGGGTTTTACCAGATCCACGGTGTTAACCGAAGCATACCCCTGGCTATCGCTCGAGGAGTCATCCACTGCTGGGCAGATTCTGGGAGGAATCCACATTTCAGGGGGCATAAAGTCGCCGAGAGTGCGGGATGACGACGACACCGGCGGTGCGCGTTGCTTCTTCTTGCGTCGCCGCTGCTTGCCCTTTTGGGAAGAGGCCGACTGTGAAGACGACGTGGAGGCACCGACTACTTATTCTGAAGGTTCCGACTGCTTCAGGGTGCCCGGATGATACCATGGGCACGGACGACAGTTTTTCGAGCCATCCAGTCGTCGTATTTCTGGGATCCGCGGCTGGGGACCTGCTGCCACTCGCCTTCACTGTCGCTGCCGATCTCTGATCCTGCAAAGACACCTGCCACTTGCGCTGGCGCTGGGCCCAACTTGAATATATTTTTGTTGACCTGGTCTTGAATCCAGTCTTTAAACACATAGCATTGCTTGAGGGTGTGCCCCAGGATCCGATGATAAGGGCAGTAGTTGGGGTGATCGGTGAGATTCGCCTCTGCCGGCCTTCTGCACTCAGGCAGACGCACAATCCCTTGCTCTAGGGCACTTCGGAAGTAGCGAGGGACCTGATTTTCATTGAACGAATAATTCTGGTACCTTCTTTCCGGATAGGGGGCCCTGGGGGACTAGCCCTGACGAGGGGCCGAAGGGGCCTGCCGAGGAGGCGGCGCCTGATTGTCTCGCCTAGGTGGCGGTGGCGCATTGCGTGGGGGAACCTGTCGGCTCTGAGGCGGTCGCTGCTGGGTAGGAGCCTATGCTTGAGGTGGAGGACCTCTGTGGGGTTGCGGGGGTGGTGCCACCGGCAGTAACTCCAGCTGCCTCGGGGCTTCTATTTGGGCCACCGCGGCGAGTTTAGCCCTGTCGGTCCTCCTGGCCGGGATCGTAGGGGGAAAAAAACGTGCCTGACTGGCCTGTTGCAGGGCTTCCTCAAGGCGTTGAGCCTTATCTGAGAAATCTTTGAACCCTCTAGGGTAGTTCTAGGTAATCAGAGAGGGTACCAGCTCTGTCTTGACGTTCCCCACACACATCGTCAGTAGTTGCTCCTGAGTCAATGGCATATCGAGGGAATACGTAAGTCCCTTCCACTGGGGGATGAAATCTGCAACCCGCTCATCAGGACTTTGCTTGCACTTGAAGAGGTCTGCAATGCTGGTCTTCTGCGTGGTGGAGCTGAACTAGTATAAGAACTGCCGGCGAAGATCCTCCCAACTGGTCACCGATCCGATAGGGAGCTGGCTGTACCAGATGAATGCCGGACCTTCCAATGTCTGTACGAAA
Organism: Viscum album; assembly: GCA_963277665.1. Taxonomy (NCBI): domain Eukaryota; kingdom Viridiplantae; phylum Streptophyta; class Magnoliopsida; order Santalales; family Viscaceae; genus Viscum; species Viscum album. The sequence continues at coordinate 277,782,951 of OY728123.1, read as the reverse complement.
CATCGGAGCTTGGCGGCTTCTTGCTGAGCCGGGGTCCCCAGCATGGGGCCACACCTGGAAGAAAAATGATCCAAGTGCTGCGGCGGGTCCCCTGTCCCGTTAAAAGGAGAGAAAGTGGGGTTCCCAAAACCCGGAGGTGCAGGCATATCATCCACCCACGCGGGATAAGGCTTCCCATCTGATGGGACCGCCACCTGCCGCATTTCCAACGCTTCGAGGCGGGCTGTGAGCGCCGCGATAAGATCATCCGAGTGGGGGTCCCTGTCTTGACGGGGATACCTAACCACAAGTGCATTGACAGGTTCTTCAACATGGTAGATGGCTTCGGCCGCTCGTGGATCAACTGGATGGATGACCCGCGGGGCGACTGGGGGAACCCGATCTGGATTCATCAGATTGCCCCGTTGCTCGGGGGGATTTGGCGAGACGTATCGCGCCCTCTTGCCATATGTTCCGGCTTCTGCCCTTTCTGCGGCAGTAGCATGATCAGGGTTGCCTGGAGGCATCTCACCGGGGGGAAATTGTTCCTGCCCCTGCTGCCTCGGCCTGGGATTACCATAGTCGGGTCGCCGTTGTGCGGCGCGCTCAGCCAAGAGTTCGTCAACCAGCCTCTTCTGCTCGGCAAGCAGCTGGCGTAACGTGGCCTTCTCGGGATCTTCGTCCGTTTTCTTCACAGAGGCCGACGGGTCGGAGTGCTTGACTATTCCGACGTGCTCCTTACCCTTGCCAGTGTTTCAACCGAGTACCAGCAACTCGGTGGGCACGAGGAGGCCTAGCAGGTTCCTCTACTGACGGGTAACTCTCCCTGATGGGTCTAGTAGTGGCGGTACGCCCTCGGGGGGTAAGTCTCCATCAAGGAATTCAAGCTCATCTTCCTTTTCCACGACGTCATCCATGTGGACCGCGACCCCTCTCGAGGGCATGTCCTTGATGTCGCATAGCGAATCGGGCTGCCGTCGGATAGTGTCGAAGAGGAGAGAGGCATAGTGTCCCCAACCACGGACTTGCACATGGGGGGTGGCTTCCCTGACAATTCTACGGAGTGCTTTAAAACTCTGAATGCATTTTCGTTGAAGGGCGCTCTGGTGGCCTGGCGACTCAGGGTGCTGGGCCACAAGGAGTGCGGCCGCATCGACCAGGAGGCATTGCTCGCCGATTTCTTCGAAGTGCTCTTGACTTCTAGGGTACACCACCCGTTCTTAACGGAGGCGGAAGTGTGTTTCCCATAGGGTTTGACAAAAGCACCCAACTTCTTCAGGGGTAAGAGACTCCGGTACGCGAAAATTCAGCGCCGCCGTCGGCCAGAACTTTTCCGGGAAGTAATCCGCCGTGAGGATACTCCAGAAGCTCCTGGGCTCGGACTCAGGGTCTGGCCCTGTGTTTCCCCACTCGTCAACCGGGGGCGGCTGAGGAACCGGTAGCGGTACCGAGGCGGACCTATGAGATAGTAAGCTCGGCGGTGGAGAATACGGCGAACGAGCTGACTGGCCGCCAAATTCCGGGACTTCCTCCGAAGAGTGAGGTGACCTGGCCACGATGTCACGATACGACGGGCTGATAACCACAGCTTCCGGAACAGGAGTCGTGGCTACCGGTAATAGGTCGTGTCGTCGCTCTACCGTCGTTGGCCCCCAAAATAACTCTCCGTGATCTCTGATAGAGGTAGAGGGCGCTTCTGGTGACAAAGGTAGTGATTGCGCGGTCGAGACCTGCGGGATTCCCAAGATTTCTTCCTCTTGGATGTACCTTCAGAGGGAGATGGGAATCTGGTGGACCTCAAATTCCGGGAGAATGAGGCTAACGCGTCTGGTTCCTGCCCCAGTCCTTGATACGGAGGAGCGAGGAGAAGGTTCCATCGCTTAATCGCATTCCGCTTCCGAGTCGGAGAAGCGGGCAGGTTTGATCTCCACCTGGGCCTTCCCAGGGTTCTTCTTGTTGCGGCGATGACCCGCTCTCCTGACCCGGGGTGGCTCTTCAGGACAAGGTTGACCCTTATCAGGTAGCCTCGGGGCGGCGCTGGCGCCGTGGCAGAGAGGGCCTCCACTCGAGATAGCCGGGGTGTGTCGAGGGGCACCGGGGAAAATGTCGAAGGGTACATGGGGAGGACCTCCATGAACAGCACCCATATAGGCGGAGCCCCTGTTGGAACCGGTAGGAGCATGGGGAGGACCTCCATGGCCGATGCGAGTGGAGCGAGGCTGACCTTCACTCCTTGAGTTTCTGGGGCGAGGAGGACCTTCGCCGGTCACAGAGAGGACGTAGGGAGGGCCCCCACGTTGGAGAAGGACCAGATGGACGGTGCCTTCAGGTTGGCGGTCGGGGGCAGGAGGATGGACTCCATACCCTGCATAATGGGCGCGGGAAAGGTTTCCGCGCTGAGTGTCACTGCCGCGGGGAAGGTCTTCCTTCAGGATGGGGGTAGCACGAGGCATGCCTCCATGACGAACTTCGGAGCGGGGAATGCCCATGATCTGTGGGGTAGTAGTACGGGGAGGACCTCCGTACAGGGTGACATTACCGCGGGTTAGTTCGCGGCGATCACCACTTGGGCCTGCCACTCGGAGAGTCAACCCAGCCTGCCCGTGGGACGGTTGGGGTCTCGATCCTGGTGGGGTGAAGGAGTTCCCCTGCTCAGTTTATGCAGGGGCTCCACGATGCACGTCGGCGGTGGCTCGGGCCACTGTAGCTGTCGACGTTGACGTGCCTGGGCGAGCGTCCTCAGCCCGGGCCCGGCGCTAACGTCGGGTCAGGCGAGCTGGCGCAGGTGGTGCAGGGACGTGGCCTGCCTGCTCTTCCTGCGGGGCCGGACGGCGGCGCTGACGCGGCCAGGCGGGATCTCTCGCCTGGAGCCCTTGGGTCAGGACCCTGAGCGGGCTGAGCCGGACGGGGCCCGCCTCTTCAGCGTAAGGCGAGGAGTCGTCAAGGCGTTCCGGAGACAGGATCCCGAAACGGTTGAACGTTGGGGTGGGGAGCAGGGGCTCCCTGCGCGGCCTGTTAGGGCGGCGTTGACGGCGGGGCCTGGAGGCCTCCAAGTCCAGGCAGGACATATCCCACGTTGGGATGACCCCTTCTTCCTCATACCTGTGCACGAGGTTGTTGATCACCCTTCGCTGGATGACCTCTGATGGGGAAAGGGGACGTGGGTGCCCCGTATTCCGTGACGTGGTGGCCATCGTGGCGGTAGCGGCGCTACGTGGGGTGGTCGTGGCAGTGTTTCCCCTGCCCCTGCGTGGGCGAGGAGCGGATGGTGATCGCTTCTCTGTAACAGTAACCTGGTTCCTGAGAAACGAAGGGATCAACTCATCAGTACTGAGAGGAAAAGAATTGACAGCCAGTGCCCCAGCGTCCTTCCATTCTCCACATATGTAAGAAGAATCCACACCAACACGCTGCAGAACGGAGCGCTCCACGTTCTACTGCCCCGACATCCGGTGAGTTTCACGAAAGGACCGCTATTTGCTTGGCGGGACCGGGCGCCGGATATCTGGATCCGGTGACACGTCAATCTACTGGTGTCTCGAACGCTACTAATCCCCATATTGAGGAGAAGACTTTCACGTCGGGTTCACCATTTTTGTTTCCGATGCCTTCGCCGGGGCGCGCGCCCGTCCATCTGTGGAGGAGGACACGCGGCACTTTGTTGCCCCGCATTCCCGCTTTCCAAAGCCGGGCAGCATTCGCTCTTTATTTAGGGATGTCTGCTCCTTGATCGAAACGGGATGATGGGATGTCGGTTCTTCCTCCTATGGATTCCTCCTCAGAACTCGTCACCTAGTCCGGGTCTCCATCATAGATTTAATACGTAGTTCGTGAAACTCTTCCCAGTGCAATGTTTCCATGGACACCGGTTAATTACACTGCTTCTGTCGGGACATTCCAAAGGGTCTGGTCAGGGCAGCAACCTTCAGTCGGGGGAGTAGTCACGTTGAGGCATCAGTAGCGTGTCTGGATGCTGGGGAACCTGGAATATCTGTCTGTTATCCCTGGCCACAGGGCTTCTCGAGGGCGTGGAAGCCTGAGGCATCCCACATCGAGCGCGGGGAGTTATATGTCATAGACACATATCTGAGGTTTTCCTCAGCTTCCCGTGTTTAACACAGGGTATGCCGCGAGTTTAACATCTAGCGGAGACGGATCAACCCAACCAGAGCATTAGTTAGGGTAGATCGGATTGAGGGATTCTCCTTGAAGGGATGTCGATACCGGGGCCAGCCCATGGGCGGCTGTGAAGAAGAGCGCACCGACATGGTTTCACCGAGATATGACGGTCCGGGCGAGAAACAGGATGGGCTGTAGGTGGATGAATGGAGTAGAGGGGGAATGAAATGGGACCATCGCAGGGGGGCGACAGTGAAGTTGGGCTCGAACCTTGAAGAGGCTTCCTACGTATCCCCGTGGTAGGGAATCAAAGTCCGCGTAGTTCGGGATGGCGCTGGTAGACTGGCGTGAAGGTGGACCTTGGCCCGATGAATGTCGTCGGCGAACCAACGTGAAGGTGGACCTTGGTCCGAGGGGCATCGTCAGCGTGCCAATGTGAGGGTGGACCTTGGTCCGATGAGTGGTGGGCTTGAGAATGGGGGCCTGGCACACCGCCTAGGAGACAGTTTGGACTGATGATTGTTGGGCTTGAACCTCAGGGAGGCTTCCTACGTACCATGCCTTGACACGGATCAAAGTCCTCGTAGTTCGGATTAGGGAATACAGTTTAACGTCATGCGGGACGGGGGTGAACCGACGTGAATGAGGTCGGGACGACCGGATGGTGGGTTTGAACCTCGTGGAGGCTTCCTACGTACCATGCCTTGACATGGATCAAAGACCTCGTAGTTCGGGTTAGTCACAACGGCTTTCCGTGGGACTGGAATTGCAGTTTAACGTCGTGCTGGATGTGGGTAGAACACGACGTGAATTGGATGGGTGGGCTTGAACCTCGTGGAGGCTTCCTACGTACCACGCCTTGACATGGATCAAAGACCTCGTAGTTCAGATGGAGATTTGTCGGCGAACCGACGTGAAAGAGGACCTTGGTCCATTGGGTGGTGGGCTTGAACCTCTGGAAGGTTTCCTACGTACCATGACTTGACATGGATCAAAGACCTCGTAGTTTAGGTGGGAACGAGTGTGCAGTTTAATGTCATGCAAGACAAAGGGAGGTGTGCAGTTTAATGTCATGCGGGACAAAAGGAGGCATACAGTTTAACGTCATGCTGGATGAGGGCGAAACTCGACGTGAATGAACAACCGAGCAATGTGTGGCTTGAACCTCATGGAGGCTTCCTACGTACCATGCCTTGACATGGATCAAATTCCTCGTAGTTCTCTAGATGGGTAGCAATGGCTTGCCATTGGACCAGAATGCAGTTTAACGTCGTGTTGGACGAGAATGGGATCCGACGTGAATAGATGACGGGTGGGCTTGAACCTCACGGAGGCTTCCTACGTACCATGCCTTGACATGGATCAAAGTCCTCGTAGTTCTCTAGATGGGTCACAATGGATTTCCATTGGACCAGAATGCAGTTTAACGTTGTGCTGGACGAGAATGGGACCCGACGTGAATAGATGACAGGTGGGCTTGAACCTCATGGAGGATTCCTACGTACCATTCCTTGACATGGATCAAAGTCCTCGTAGTTCTCTAAGATGGGTGTCAGGGTCGGTTCTCGCTCTAAGCCCACGTGAGTCATGCTCGGTGTGAGAAACAAGAGGTTGCAAGGGCCTGATGATCACGTCGCGAAGGATGCGTCCGTGAGAAGCAAAGAGGGGCTTACGTGTTAGGCAGCCCATGGTGCTGGGACTTACTCCAGGATGGAGGCCCATGGTGCGACAAAGCGCGGGAGAGATGGACCTTGGTCCAATTATGGGAGGTGCCTCATTCCCTATCACGCCCTCCACTGACCTTGGTAGTGGGGAAGTACGGAGATGCAGAGGTGCAACCATCTATTGGGGAGCTAGGGTCGCCCTTCTCCTATGAACATACGCCACTCCAATAAGGAGGATATCATCCCTTGTAGATGGGTGATTCCATTCCCGTGGAGACGAGTGGTGTAAAAAATGTTCGAGCTGGGGGGACCCTTCGTGAGGGAGACGAGGTTGGGTCACAGTTTAACGTCATGTGTTGAGGACGTGGTGCTTGGCAGTTTAACGTCCTCCAGCTCAGACGAGGTGGGTTCACTCCACACCCCTAGGACTTACATAGCCGGTACCCTCTGGTCCTTGGAGAAGGTAAGGTACCAGTAAGTCCATGGTCAAGGGGGGTTGTGGAACGAACCATCGAGGGGTCCACGTTAGCGTGGCTATGGGAAGAAGCGATAGCCGTTAGCGTGCCTATGCGAAGAAGCATTAGGCGAAGCAACACTACGGGTGGTATTGTCCATGGGACTTTGAAATCGCCTCGTGGAAACCTGGAGGGTCGCACGGGAAGAGGAATTGCTAAGCAATGGAGTGTGCTTCGCGAAGTGGAGTGCCTTGGCATTAGCATGGGGCATAGGTGTGATTGGAAGGTGATTCGCGAAGTGGAACAGTGTTCATGGAGCACTGCCTCGTGAAGAAGGGGTGCCTCGCGAAGTAGGGTCCTGCGAAGCAGTGTGCTTCGCGATGTGTAGCGATCCTGCCTTAGCATAGGGATCACTAGCATGGGTTGGGTGTTTCGCGAAGAATGAACGCTCCGCAGCTGCCCGGGTTCCCTTGGGAATCCCCTTCCTTCGCGAATGCCCTTGAGCTCCGCGAAGGGCATCCCTCTCGGAAGAGGGGCTCAAAACGAGACAATGCAGAGGAGTCTCGCGAAGTAGAAGTACCTCGCGGAGCTCATGATTCCCGGAGAAAAGCATGCTTCGCGATTCGAGAGAGGAGAATCCGAAAGGTCGGATTGTTCGTCCTTCGGGACTCAGGGGGAGTCCAGTATTTATAGGCAAGGGGCGCTGCGAAGTAGAACTCGCGCGCCGCCTCAGGTGCTTCGCGGCGCGCTCGCGAACGTCAAATGCATTCACGGAGGATTACCGCCTTTGGATCTTCGCGAGGCCTCCAGGATCAGGATTCTTCGCGTCGGTCCTTCGCGGCGGCCCTTCACGGCGGTGCTTCGCGGCGGTGCTTCGCGAGGCAGCGCGCCAGCCTCCTTTTTCGTTCCTTCCCTTCGTGCAATATTTTGGCGCCAACAGCGGTCTACTATCTGATGCACTGGCATAACAATATATTGTGGTAGTAACCCTAACACTATCATGTTGTGTTCTCATGTTCATTGCTCGTTCAGTGACAATAAATTTGTACCCATTGATAACAATTTATTTACAGTCACAAACCATGATATTAGAACCAAAAGACAAATATCTTATTTCCTCAGAGACAGAGTCAGTAGGAGAACTTAATACCTGTAATATAAATGAATATTAAACTTAATTAAATATTTATTTAATTAGTTTAAATAGTAATATTTTTACCTTCAATTTTAACCAAGCCGAAAACTCTTTGCTATGAAAAGTCTCTCTCTTTCTCAAAGATAAAGAATGGTGCTTTCTATTTATCATTGTTTTATGTTCCATGTAGATAAAAAATATGAATAGTTTAATAGATATATATGTATATATATAAGATATACATATTAAATTTAGTTACCTGATGTAGTTATCGAACAAATCACAGTTGAACAAAACTGTGCGATGTTATATCTCCCACTCTTCAAGGCTTAATGTTTTCAATGTATATGATCCATGAATTTCTCCTATTTGAGGAAGTGTTGAAAAACTGGGTTCAATTTTCTCATACTGTTCTTCTTCATTTCTCATTGGTCTATTCATTCTTATAGTAAGACCAGAAAAATACATTGAGCAGAAATCCATACATTCTTAGGCCAAGTAACCATTCACAATAGAACCTTCGGGATGATTACTCTTTCAGACATAAGACTTTAATGTGTACATATTTCTTTAAGTTGGATACATCCAATGAAAAGAAACAGGTCCTCTGAGAAGTATTTCAGTGGGAATATGGATAGTCAGATGCAGCATGCATGTGAAAAATGATGGAGGAAATATTTTCTTCAACTCACACAGAATTAATGGGGAATTTGTCAACATTTTTTTAGAAATAAAGACTTAGAAAAATTGTTAGCACAAATATCTCTAAACAAATGGCACAACTGAATAACAATCAACCTTAAATTATTGGAAAAAAGATGACGGATTGCTATTGGAATCAACTCGTGCAGAAGAATGTGATAATCATGATTCTTTAAAGATTTTAGCTTCAACTCTCTTCTGTTGAACCTTTTAGATATGTTGCTTAAATAACCATCATGAACTCTAATAGTATCTAATACTTCTAGAAATTGGTTTTTTTCCATAGGTTTCATCACGTAATTGTTAAGTTTCCGGGGCTTGTAGCAGAAGCCGGTGGGCTGGGGATTTTAAAATTTTCATCGTCGAGATGATGGAACTTGTCGTCGCTGATGATCCGATACCCAGAGAGGTCCGAGGATCTCACGTTAATTATAAAGAGAAAAAAATTAAAATGAAAAACACACCCATCTCAAATATGAATGCGTGGTTGACTGCCGCTAGCCGATAGCGATCGTCGGTTGAAGGATCCAAAGCAGGATCCCTCTAGATCATCCTCATTCGCTCCAAAATTCTGCAGGAACACTGATCACCAAACTCCAGGTGCTAGCGCAGTGATTCAACGATATCTTCAACATCCTGAAGATCATCGCATCGTTGATCTTACAATGCGTGAAGAAGAACTTGATCTGAGCTCTTGGATCATCAGCTTATCTCTATAGGAATCGGGAGGAGAGAGAGACTCTCAATTATTTATTCCATAAATTAATTAATAGTGATATGCACACCCAAGAGAGAGATCCTCCTCTCTTATTTATAGAGACGTTGATAAATATATGGTAGGGTTCCCCAACCCTCGTTAATATAAACGTTCTCTAATTAAATAATTTCGATGGACTAAACAATGCCAATATTATTTAATATTTTATCACATACATGTAATATATCTAAAATATATTACGTGATAAAACCGAGCCTTTTAACTCGACTCATTCTCCCGCTTAATATTAAAAGAACCTTGAATATTAAAATAATATTTGTTCAATTAATATTTTTCTTGTATTTACTAAACTCATAAATACATTAAATAAATTCAATCCCAAATATTCATAACTTGAATATTAATGAATTTATTTAATTCTTTTTGTGATCGACAACTTGGACAACGCTCAGACCCCATGGCGGGTCCCACTATGTCCATATAACTATTCAACTGAATAGGTGTGGATTCTTGAATATGTTGTTGTGTGTGACCCTCTAGGCCCTTATCTAAATAGTAGTGAATAAAATTCACATACCAAGAGCGGGGTCTAGCAAACCGTCATGACCCCTAAAGAGATAAGGATAGTTATTGCGATGACTACCATCCTACGAACACTGACTGTGTACTATAGTCTTTTTGTCAAATGATATCTCATAAATATGGACGCACTCGTGTGTCATCGTCATTATCTTTCTTTATTATTTTTTGATCTATCCAGATGGATTTAACTTCTACTACTTTGGCCAAATACTTATGAAGGCGACACCATCCTGATCAACGAGGCCTGAGATATACAACTTCCTGAACTTGGAAGCGAAAAATCCTTTCTTGACCATTCAACCAATGTCATACCACTAACGACACACACGACACAAACTACCTATCCACGACATTACTGCCATGGTTTTTGCCTTACATCAAAGTACGTAATTAAATGATATACATTGGTAATGGTCTTAAGTCAGGAGACCAATACACATGTCTGTAGATAGAAACAAACAATAACACCCAAAACATGTGTTGTTCCTATTGGAGGGTCTGTCCTCGTGATCTCACTACTAGAGATCACCAAGTGTGAACTTCATGAGAATAATTCTCAATGCTTATGATCCCCCAACACCTGATAGTCAGACATCTACTGTGTCCAGTCAGTAAGATGTTTCTAGACTATAGAACATATATTTAAGATCAATGTCATTATATCCTGAGGTCCTCATTATAGCCTGGGATCTTCTACAACCTCTTAAAATGAAAATTAACCTTTGGACATTACCATTATTATAGTGGATGCAGAAAATTCTGCACTATAATGGTAAGATATCATCACACATATCTAACTGTACACATGATACAGTAATCAAAAGTACTACATAGTTGGGTCTAGGGCACCCACTATTTCAACACTCCCACTTGCACTAGAGCCAACTTGCTATCTAAACTTGTTATCTACTCACATGATAAATACCATGCTTCTGCTGAGTAACGACTTTAACTACTGGGCCTGCCAAGTTTTCGCCGCGTGACATATCTTCTATATGCCACCTTATCGACTTGAGTAAATCTTCTCAAGATAAGGTATCCCCAAGTAGATTAGTTTTTTCCATTGTCATAACTTGACAACTTGGCTAGTAATAATATCATAATTCTCATTATGATAATACTTATCTCACTAGGTGATAATCCAATAACTAGAACAAATCGTTTCGATTTACAACTGCTTCTTAGCTACTTTAGAAGATGCAACATACTCAGTATTTGTAGGTATGGATACCACAAGATTTTATGAGCATGATTGTCCCATCTCCTTTTCCTAACTGCAATAAAATATCAAATTGATCTAAGGATTACTAGTTTGTGTCTCACCAAAACTAGTATACCTTCCTCTCTATATTCCAGGTACATATCATTTTTACTTTCCAAAGTACAAGATGATAGTTCTGACTGCATCACTTGCAGTGCTCCTAGAAATAATTGATATCTACCTATAATAAATTATTTCCTTGCAGTATCAATTATTGTACATAATATGGAATATGTGATTGATCCATCAGTAAAGCATATGGTATCAATTTACAACTTTAATCTCTACACATGCTCCGAACATGTTAATCTGGAGAGATTAATCCATGTGATATAGGCAACAATTCTGAACATGAATTGTTCCAACTTGTATTTTTGAATACAATGTCACTATATGTACGATTGACTAGGACAAAGCAACCTTTGGATCTACCTCAGTGGATCTTGTTCCCTAGAACTTAGGTTGTGACATGAAGTCAATCATTGGAGAATTTCTTTTAACCTAATATTATATAACTGTAAGATAAAAATCTGTTTTCCATATATTGCCGAACATATTTCACTTGGAAAACATTGGTGCTCCCACTAACCTTTGGTAGACACAAGGCAAAGATTCATTTATAATGAATTATCTAAGATCATGTCACTTAATTTAATCCAAAACTGGATTTTAGTAACTTGCAACCCTTATTGGCATCATTTGATGTCATCATCTCTTTTGGGTTGCGTCGTATAGACACCTTCCACAAAAATGATCTTGACATCCAATGACCAATAAAAATATCTTTGAAGTTTAGCTATGAAAAGTAAAATTCTAATAGATTTAGGCGTACTGATTTGGTTTAACCAATCGAGCCTTATGGTACCATACTTGTACCATCTATGTATCATTTAATTTGAATACCCACTACAGTATTCAATTTAAAACCCCTTTACAATTTGATACATGGAATCCATTATTGAATTTTAGTTGATCTTGTCAATCTTAACTCATTTCCATATACTGCTTACTTGTAGGATTTATTATTCTCAATGATTAATATATCACCGACTGCGTTGAATATAAAACCATCATCATGGTTTCATTATTCCTACGTAGTATGTTTTTCTGGTACATTCCTATTCCACATGTACTTGTGGAACTTGTTTCCTATGTCAACCATTTTTGCATCCCGATCATTGACCAAGTCCAAGTCAATTCAGCTCCCACTATCTCTAATAGAGATGTGAACCCTTGTACAGAAATGTAGTCTAATACTTGACTACATATTTTCTATCTTATGGATTTAGGTAATATCTTAAGAAACTGTTAGGATAATTAACTTAGATGCACAACGTGTTTAACTTGATGCAGGTTTGTTTAAATCCTAACAAACACTTTGCATTTTAACACGTCCTATGACATAATAGATTTTCCATCATACTATGACTCGTATGATATCCATTTTTCATTTTAGTTGGCATATTGGTTATGGGTTTAAGCCGTTATTTGCAAAGCACATCATGGAATATAATGGAAGTTTCTACATGTTGTAACATTTATACAACTTACATCATAACTTTGATGTATAAAATGTGCGTTTAGAAATTTCTCCACGCTACATTTTGTTGGTCAATGTTAATATGTAAGACTCTTCATCGATCCTACTTATGAACATCAACACGGTGATGTAGATAAGGTAACATGCGTTTATGAATTACTCCATGCTACATTATCATGATCAATGATTGCTTGGTCAAGATATTCTTCAGCCTGCCGATCTGAAGCAACTCATATCTTCTTACCAAACCTATACATCACTATTCCTTAATGAATTAAAGGAAACTTATGAAGTATCTTTACCACTTTCTTTCATTGGAATATTTCACATTGTCTTTTTGAACTATCCTCGGAAATCTTTGTGGAATACCTTTATTTCTAAAGGTTTCTTTGTCTAAACTAAGAGTGTCAATAATACCATAGGTGTTTAGCTGTGCCGAGAATAAATACCATTTTGGGTATATAGTTGACGTATTCTTTTAGTTTTTCTTGAAAAAGAATCACGTTTCCACAACTGGGTAGGTCTTACATTTTATATTCATCATGTATTTCCATTGATTCAAATAGTAGTGAACTATTTTTTGAGTATGTTACCACAAAAAAAATTCATTCCAAAACTTGGAACAATGTCTCATCATGACCAAAAGGTCATGTGAGATAAATGTTTTGGTTATACTCGACAACTTGTTCATCTTGAATCAATTACTTGGGAATTAGAAGTTATGTGTTTCTCCCTGCTGACTTAGGAATCACCCTTTGTCAGCTACTTGGAGAAGACACTTTACTTCTAGTAATGTTTCTCTACTTACTTGGTTATTGTATTTCAATACATATATTTGAAAAGCATATTTTATTTTAATACCCATGATGTATGAGAGAAAACAATACTTTTATTTGATGAATATTAACTGAACGGGGAGCGGGTACTTGCTTCTTGTATTTCAGTTTTTAAACTTCCATGAATTTATTTCATTATGTGATGAGAATAACCTCCTATTAAATAACCAACCACTTTTCATTGAAGGAAATGACGAAGGTGCCTTTGGTGTAACTTTCCATAGGCCTTTTCGCCTTTTCATTCAATTTATTCTCCATAATAATTAAAGATGGTGTTATCTCTAATATTCTTATTACTTGGTGAATGTTACCTTAGCGGTAATGGAGCGTTTACTCTATACCGTTCATTTTTACCTTTAAATGAAACTAGAGTAATTGGGTGTAAAATGTATAAGAATGGGATGACATGAAAGATTGTGAACTGTCTTTCACTTTACATGATATGAGTGAAATCATCACATTCAAATCTTGCTTCTCTTTCTCCTCAAAAGGATCTTGGAGATGAGACTACATGTAACATCATCTATGTCTTGATGTAGCGGCTGCAACTAACATCAGAATTTGATGATAGCATTATGACAGAACTATCATATGTTTGATTCATGAGTCTCCTGTATGTAGTTTTACACCCTCTCTTCTTGAGGTGTCTTAATAGGTTGGGATACAAGCACCTTGAATTTCTGTTATGGTAGTAATGTGTGCGAGCGACTATACTACTCTTTGGAAATTCGTGCTTAGTTTAGACATTAACTTTGTCTAGAATTTATCATAGTATTATTGTGGTATTTCTTGCCATTATCTACAAATATACTTTAGCAGATTGTACTTTTATGTGATTACCTAATCTAACATTACTGATTATTTAATCATTAAATGTCTCCCACTAATTTTTCAAAATCTAGGAACCCTCTGTACTAGAATCTGAATACTCTTGACTATTCAAGTGGCAAGGATCCCTAAACCTCCCACATAGTCTACAAGATAGGGCTACATCACTACTCGGAGGGTACAAGGTAGGCTTTTACTATCCAACCGCATTAACTCGTGGTTCCTTGATCTGTTGAGTGAAGTCCCAGCTTCAGAAATCATTTAATGATTTACTCAACGCTTGCCTCTAAAATTACAACAAACTAGCTAAGGCTATATATTTGATGCAATTTTAGTTAAGTCGACCCACCACACAAATAAGAACTCCCCGGTAGTAAGAGGCACCCTCAGCTGAGGCATGAACTGACACCTCGAACACCCAGTTATGTTCAAACTTGAATGATGGAAGGATGTTTGTGAGTTAATATTTTCTTTGAGGGTTTTATTGGTTTTTCTCTCGACGAATGTGATCCATTTCTATTAAATTTTTTCATCTTTATTATCACTCTCACAACTGAGCTTTAATAGAAAAACATATGCCGCTTCTTTATACATTTAATTATCTATTATTTTATGTATTTTCCCACTTTTCTAAAATGCATAAAATAATAAATAAATGCATAAAGGTAAAACTATTACCTGACTGGTCTTGAGAATCTAAATGACCTAAGGGGCATCATACCTGTGTTGAAAACTTGACACTGGATGCATCTCAACCCGTGTTGTATGTCTGCTTCTCATCCGGTGCGTCACCTCGTCTTGGCGGAGTCCACGTCATATCTTGGAGTATCGCCTCGTCTTGGCGTGGTCCACGTGTCATCTTGCATCATCTTGATCAAAGTGCTTCACCTTGTCTTGGTGGGGTCGACGTCGCTCGTCGTCTTCGTCCGAAGTATAAATAATACTCACGCGCAGGCGAGGCGGACTGGGGTATAAATGTACATCAAATAAAATGGGCGCGCAGGCCCTTATACATCTTAACCGAAAAAAGAAAGACGATGCGTAGACCATCCATTTAATTAATTACAAGCATCACACACATTTAAATAATTAATTAAAAAATAATTAAATGCAGACATACAAAGGTCAATGCTCAAGACCAGACGACGGGTAAAATAAAAGCGCGATGAAAATTAAAATGAAATAATTAAGTACGAGGGTTTATTTAATTAAATTAAAATAATTAATAAATTAAAATAATTTAATTAATTATCGGTCCTTTAATCAATTTCATTTAATGCCAAAATTAAATTAATTTAACGTAATTCAATTTAATAATTAAATTGATTTAATTTTATCCAGGTATTAAAATTATTAACCAAAATTAATTTTAATTAATTTAATTTATAAACTAAAGTTAAATTAATTAATTTAATTTATCATGATTAATTTTAAATGGGTCGGTCTCCGAAAAAACCGTTGCATGGCCTGTGTGGGTCGGGCCAAACCCGCGCAGGGCCATGCCTTGGCTGAAATGGGCCGGGCCGATCTGCCCAAACCTGTTCTGGGTTGGGCGGGTCCTCTCGAACCGCTTCGAGGCCTATTTTTTCCTGCCTAAAGACTTGAAGACAAAATTAATACCTCCTAGGTCTTAACCGAGGGCGATGGTAAGGCGCGGAGCTTAGCAGATAAGGGCGACGGGTGGTCAGTGCGGCAGCGGTCATCGCTGTTCGGTGAAAGGGAGGACGGAGGCGTGCCTGCTGCGGCGTGTTCCTGCGCTGCAGCCGGAGGGGATCGGGCTACTCGGCTGGGTTGCTGCAGCCTTGCACGTCGTCTAGAGCAGGTCGATGCGGAGGGGTGTGGTGCTGCATGAAGAGAAGGGAAGGAGCGGGGTGGCACCGGGAGGCGAGCAGGGCCGGAGTGGTGGTGTTGTGGTGCCTTACGCGGGAGAAGGCTGTCGTAGAACTACTGCTGAGGCGGTCGGCAGCCAAGCTACCCGTGCGGTGTGGGTGAGGAGTCATGTTTCATGCCGGAGGCGGAGGAGGCCGGTGATGCATGTGGTGTACAGGGAAGCCGGCGGTGCACGGGAGGGGGGGGGGGGGGCTCATCCATCGCACCGGGGTGGACTCTCGGTGGCACTGCAGTGCGCCGCGCGGGAGAGGGAGGGGGTCTGCTCAGACCCCCTGCTTCTTTCTATTTTTGTTGTTGTTTTTTCTTTCCACGGGCCGACCATCCCCATTGTTTTTTTTAAAACAAGACTTCTTTTGAATTATTTATTCCCCCCTTTTTTTGATGTCTTCTTCCACCACCTTTTTTTTGAGTCAAGTCACCACCTCAAAAATTCTAAAGGCTAAGTAGCCTTTAAAATTAAATAATAAGAAAATTATTATAATAAAATAATAATTTATTATTATTACATTATTCTAATAATAAAATAATTATTATTAAAATAATAGAATTATTGTGGAAATTATTTAATTTTTCAAATTATAATTTTCACAATTTAAATATATCCATTAAACCAATCTAAACATGATCGGTTCTGCTGGATGAAATAAAATATAGTACCCGAAATTAAACCGCATATTTGATCAAATCCAAATATTTAAATTGACCGTATCTTGGCCGTTCGAGATCATATCAAAGAACGGTTTGAACCTCTGGAACCATTTTTGAACCCTCTACATAATTTTATACAAATTAATTTTATTTGGCTCAGAAAATTTACGCAACTTCCTATGATACCACTGTTAAGTTTTCGGGGCCCGCAGCGGAAGCCGGTGGGCCGGGGATTTTAAAATTTTCGTCGGCGAGATGACAGAACTTGTCACTGCCGACGATCCAAGCCCTAGAGAGGTCTAAGGATCTCGCGTAAATTATAAAGAGCATAAAATTAAAATGAAAAACGTACCCGTTTCAAATACGAAGGCACGGTTGACTGCCGCTAGCCGATGATGATCGTCGCTTGAACGATCTAAAGCAGGATCCCTCTAGATCGTCCACAGGTGCTCTAAAAATCCGCGGGAATGCCGATCGTCGAACTCTAGGTGCTAGCGCGGTGAATCAACGATATCTTCGACGTCCCGACGATCACCGCATCGTTGATCTTACAATGCGTGAAGAAGAACTTGATCCAAGCTCTTGGATTATCAGCTTCTCTCTCTAGGAAGCGGGAGGAGAGAGAGGTTCTCAATTATTCATTCCATAAATGAATGAATAGTGATATGCACACCCAAGAGAGAGAGCCTCCTCTCTTATTTATAGAGAAGTTGATAAATTCCCAGTAGGGTTCCCCGACCCCCGTTAATATAAACGTTATCTAATTAAATAATTTCGACGGACTAAACTATACCAATATTATTTAATATTTCACTACTGGAAATATGACTTTTACCAATGGTTTTGGCCAAACCGTTGGTATGGTTCATTAATTTGGACCTATACCAACGGTTTGGCCAAAACCGTTGGTATAGGTCACTTATATGGACCTATACCAACGGTTTTGGACAAACTGTTGGTATAGGGGGGACCTATAGGACCTATACCAACGATTTTGGCCAAACCGTTGGTATAGGTCCATTATAGAGACCCTATACCAACGATTTGTCCAAAACCGTTGGTATAGGTCCTAAAATCAAAGCACCTATACCAACGGTTCTCAAAACCATTGGTATAGGTCTATACCAATGGTTTTGAGAACCGTTGGTATAGGTCCTTCGATTTTTAATCGAATCTTCTTACCGAGAACATTATATAAATCAAAATTTAAAATTATTATAACAATACACACACATATATATATATATATATATGAAATTATGTTCACAAAAGTCATGTTAGGTTAGTGGTTAAGTGATTCAATTATAAACTAGAGGTCTTGGGATCAAATCCCACCGAATGTTTTTTTTGAAATACATATACCAACAGTTTTGAGAACCGTTGGTATAGGTTTTCATATTACTTATACCAATGGTTTTCCCAAAACCATTGGTATAGACCTATTGTCACGGCTTACTTGCCAACGGTCCTCCAAACCGTTGGTATAGCCTATACCAACAGTTTGAGGGCCTATACCAACGGTTCCAAACCATTGGTATAGGGTATTTTTCCAGTACTGTTTCATCACATACTTGTAATATATCTAAAATATATTATGTGATAAAACCGATCCTTTTAACTCGACTCGTTATCCCACTTAATATTAAATGAACCTTGAATATAAAAATAATATTCGTTCGATTAATATTTTTCTCATATTTACTGAACTCGTAAATACATTAAATAAATTCAATCCCAAATATTCGTAACTTTAATATTAATGAATTTATTTAATTATTTTGGTGATCGATAACTTGGACAATGCTCGGACCCTGTGTCAGGGCCCACTATGTCCATATACCTATTCAACTGAATAGGTGCAGATTCTTGAATACGCTATTGTGTGTGACCCTCTAGGACCTTATCTCAATAGTAGTGAATAAAATTCACAGACCAAGAGCGGGGACTAGAAACCCTTCTTGGACCCTAAAGAGATAGGGATAGTCATTGCAACGACTACCATCCTACGAACACAGACTATGTACTATAGTCTCTTTGTCAAATGATATCTCATAAAGCTGGACGCACTCTTGTGTCATCGTCCTTATCTTGCTTTATTATTTGTTGATCTATCCAGATGTATTTACCTTTCTACTGCTTTGGCCAAAGACTTATGAAGGCGGTACCATCCTGATCAACCAGTCCTAAGATATAAAACTTCTTGAACTTAGAAGAGACAAATCCTTTCATGACCATTCAACCAACGTCATACCACTAACGACGCACCCGACACAAACTACCTCACCATGGCATTACTTTCATGGTTTTCGCCTTGCATCAAAGTACATAATTAAATGATATACATTGGTAATGGTCTCAAGTCAATAGACCAATACACATGTCTGTAGATAGGAACAACCAATGACACCCAAAATATGTGGTGTTCCTATTGGCGGGTCTTTCCTCATGATCTCACTACTAGAGATCACCAAGTGTGAACTTCATGAGAAGAAGTCTCAATGCTTACGAGCCCCCAACACCTGATAGTCATACATCTACTGTGTCCATCTAGTAAGTTGTATATAGACTACATAACATATATTTAAGATCAATTTCATTGTATCTTGAGGTTCTAATTATAGCCCGGGATCTGCTACAACCTCTTGACACGACAATTAACCTTTGGAAATTACCATTTTTATAGTGGATGTAGAAAAGTCTGCGCTATAATGGTAAGATATCATCACGCCTATCTAACTGTACACATGATACAGTAGTCAAAAGTACTACATAGTTGGGTCTAGGTCACCCACTATTTCTACAATAAGAAGCACATGGAACTTGCCATTTATTTTCACTAATACACACTTGATGCAATTCTGGTCTGATTCCCCAATCAACCAAGTCACACCGAGACCGTAAATCATCGTTTGTCTTTCCCCTAACATTTAGAAGTATCAAAATCAACATTTAACATATATTCTTTTCAATATGCATTACGTCTAAGAAATGACGTAACAAATTGGTCGACCAATAAGGCAAATAAAAAAAGATACTCCTCTTCCTCTAATTGTAACAGGTTTTAGTGGAATCATTCTTTCTCTTTCCATATTTCATTTGACCCTTCCCGAATAAAAAAATTAAATCTTTTAATTAATTAAGCACATCAGTTCTAGACATATGATGAGGTGGATCATCAGTCTCTATGGTATTATCAAATCTTCGACGAATATTTCTATATGGATGGTCCATTGGCAAGAATCGTCGATGTCCCATAAAACTGAAACTACAGTGATGTTTTAGTCTTCCGGATCGTGTATTCTTCATAAAAATAGTACATGACAGTTTTCCCTTCGTACTCCATCCAGACATCATTTCATAAGCTGGAAAATCATTGATCGTCCACATAAGCCACTACTACAATATTGGGCTTTGAATCCCCCAGACACGGGCAACCGCCTCTGGCAGTTGCTGAGCTTTGCCAAAAAACGGGGCTTCGGTGCCCCCACCCCTCATGAGACCTCCTCCCTCGCCCTCGACCTAGCCATGCACCCTCCCCCATCGCCGCCCTCTGCCCTCCCCCACGTGCCCTCCCTCGTCGCCATGCGCTCTCACCGCCCTCCACTGCTCGTCGCCTTCACCGCCCTCCACCCTCCACCCTCATCGGCCTATGCCCTCCCTCTGCCCTCTGCCCTTTGGCTCTGCCCGGCCTCCAGCCACACCTCTGCCCTTCGACCATCCTCTGCCCTTCCCTCCGTCCCCTCCGGCGTCCCTCTGCCCTCTGGTCTCCGGCCTCCGCCCCGTCCGGTCTCCGAACCCTCTGCCCTCCACACTCTGGCATCTTCCCTCCGGTCTCCGCCCTCCGCCCCCTCGGCTCTCCCCCCCCCACCTCGGACAACCCCCCACCCCAGAAATCCCCCCCCGCACCCCAGACAACCCCCCCGAATCCCGGATAGCCCCCCGCACCCCGGACAAGCCCCCCCGCACCCCAGATAGCCCTCCCCGCACCCGGACAACCCCCACCCTTGATAGCCCCCCCTCGCTGCGTGTCCCCTGTCCCCTCACCGCCCTCTGCTTCAGCTCCCCTCCAGACCCGTCCCCTCCCTCTTCGTCCCCCTCCCTCACCGCACCACCGCTGCCCGTCCCCTCCCTTTCCACACCGCCGCTGCCCAGTCCCCTCCCTCCCTGCACGGTCGTTACTCATCCCCTCGCCGCTGCTGCCCGTCCACTCCAGCTCCCCACTGTCCTTGGTCCCGTCCCTCGTCATCCCACCTTCGCTGCATCGTCTCCACCTCACCAACTCCTATCCTCCAGCTCCCCTCCGCCGCCGCCACCCGTCCCCTCCCTCACCGCACCACCTTTGGCTCCGGCTCCCCTTAGCTACCTCTCCTCTCCCTCGCAGCACCGCCTTGGGATCCTCTCTCTTCCAGGTTTGTAGTGCAATCAGGAATGACATGATCTTTCACTTACATTATTATTTTATCAATGGTTCACAAACAATTTATTAATATTTATTTTAAATATAGTTGATTTGAAAAATTGAAATGTAATAAGTATTGTGTAAATGTTTTTTATACAGATATTATTATAGATAAGGGTTGGATTGATCTTCAAAATTGAACTTTTAGAGAACATTTCAATGGCATTATGCAGTTTATTGACTTTACCAGAGGATTTGAAAGTGACTATATTAGTTGTCCTTGTAGAAAATGTTCTAACAGATATCAATTCACACAAGATACTGTGAGGGCGAACCTATTATTTAATGAATTTCTAAAAAATTATAATACTTGGACTTGTAATGAAGAATAATATGTTTGTTGTCAAAATACAGATGCAGTTCAGATGGATGTTAATGCAAGGATGAATGATCCAATGCATGAAATGCTTACTAAAATGGTACGTGGGTTGGATCATGAAGGCATTGACATCCAGAATCTTGATACCGGTGTGATAAATATTTTCTCTAGTGAAGATCGTGATTCGAGGAGGTTTTATGAAGCACATGATGATGCAAAAATAGAATTATATCCTGGATGTACTTCTTACAATAAACTGTTGTTTATAGTGGAGTTGTTGCATTTGAAGACTTTGAATCATTGGTCAGACACATCATTCGACACTCTTTTGGTGTTATTGAAAAGGGTTCTTCCTGTCGACGCTAAGATTCCCAAGTCGTATTACCATGCTTGTAAGTTGACAGAGAACTTAGGATTTACATATGAGACCATAGTTTCATGCGAAAACAACTATATGTTGTTTAGAGAGGAAACTTCCCATTTGGATATTTGTACGGTTTTGGTGATTCCAGGTGGAAAGAGAACATAGGAAATTAGACTCATCAAAGTCAGATTGCGATATAGGGGAAATTGATTTCCATAAATCAAATATGTTACTTTCCCCTTAAGCTGAGGTTGAAAAGATTTTTTATATCATCTAAAGTTTCTAATTTAATGAGATGGCATGCAGAAAGAGTTCATGAAAGTGATTTTTTAACCCACCCGATAGACTCTCATGCATGGAACGATTTTGATAAGAGACATCCCGAATTTTCTAAAGATGTTCGTAATGTCCGATTAGGATTGGCAGCAGATGGTTTCAATCTATTCAAGTCTATGGTTGGTGCAACTCATAGCACATGGACCGTGGTGTTGGTTCCATATAATCTTCCTCCGTGGCTTTGTATGAAGAAACAATTTATATTACTTTCAACTCTTATTGATGCACCTAAAAGTCTGGGGGATAATATTGGTGTTTACCTTCAGCCATTGATTTATAAGTAGAATGAATTTTGGGGTGATGGTGTGATGACTTATGACTATGAAATGAATGAAATGTTCAAACTGTAGGATTCTTTATTCTAGAAAATCAATGACATCCCAGCTTATGAAAATTTATCATGATGGAGTACGAAAGGTGAATTTTCTTTCCCTTTTTTCAATAAAAGTAAAAAATATATATTGCTTAAACATTCCAAAAAATGGGCATACATGGGTCACAACCATTTTCTCCCCCCTCAGCACAGGTTCAGAAAGGACAAAGTGGCATTTGATGGTTCTAGAGAGTTCAACCCAACACCAATGATCATGAAAGGACTTGAAATGTTATCACAGATTGAGGAAGATAACATCCACACGGTAAATGAAATTTAGGATTTGGTGGCTCCTCCAGTACATAATATTCGTGCTGTGGGTAGGCAGCGCAGTCACAATTAGAAAAAGAAAAGTTTTTGTTATAGTCTTTCATATTGGAAAACTAACATGCTGAGGCATAATTTGGATGTCATGCACATTGAATTTTTTTTTGTGACAACATATTGTGGACCATTTTAGGTGTCAGTGGAAAATCAAAGGACCATGTTAATGCACGCCGTGATTTGGAAGAAATGGGTTTAAGGAAACAGTTGCATTTACAGTTAGATGAGGGAAACAAGGAATACATGCCAACTACACAGTATACGATGACTACAAAGGAGAAAGAGACATTTCTTTCCATTTTTAAGATGCTCAAGGTGTCTGATGGTTACTCTTCTAATATTTCAAAGTGTGTGAATCTAACAAGAAAGACATTACAAGGGTTGAAAAGTCATGAAAATCACATACTACTTCAATAGTTGATTCCAATCGTAATTTTTGATTGTTTATCCCCCAATGTTGTTCAGCTGTTGATTGAGATGAGTAATTTTTTTAGATAGCTTTGTTTAAGAAACAATTGAATGAGTGATTTAAAAGTTTGTAAGACCGAATTGTACTTACACTTTATTACTTTGAGAAACTATTTCCCTCCTCATTTTTCGATGTTATGGTCCACTTGAAAATGCACCTAACTGATGAAGTAATGTCTACTGGTCCAGTGCAATTCAGGTGGATGCATCCTATTGAGCGGTATTTGAGTACATTGAAACAATTTATATGCAACAGAGCTCGTCTGGAGCCATCAATATCCCTTGGTTATTTGATGGATGACTGTACTACTTTTTGTGTAGAATATCTTACGAATGTTGAAAAAAAATTAGATAAGACCTCTAGGATTCATGATGGTCCAGTTAGAGAAGGAACCACATTTGATATGGACAAAATCAAGTGGAAACAATCACATCAATATATCTTTTTCAATACTCCATCAGTTTCACCATTAATGCAGTAAGTATCTTATCAATTTTATTGTTTAACTTTTTCATTTTTTGTTTGCATAAGTTGATCATTTAAACATCGTGTTATCATTTGCAGGAAACACATTAATGAGATAAAAGAAGATATGTATCATGTGACTGAGTTACAAATTCAACAATCTCATTATGCTTCATTTCATGATTGGTTCAAGGATTATGTACGTATAAATTTATTTTCATTATGAGTGAAGTATTATACTAATTTCTTTATGCATATATCAGTATGTAATTTTATGAATTATGTAGGTTCATAAGCTGAGGGAGTTAGGGGACCCCACACTAACTGAAGAATTTAACCAACTGGTTGAGGTTCCATCTATAACAGCTCGTCGTTATAAATCTATAGATGATAATGGTTTCCGATTTCGCATTAAGGATGTTGACAACAAATGAGAAACAAAAAACAGTGGCATCAGTTGTCCATTTGTCGATTCTGGTTATTACTATGGTCAATTGATAGACATCATTGAAGTTGTATACACACATGGGTTGAAGTACATATTGTTAAAGTGTAATTGGGTTGATCCAGTGCGTGGATTTAAAGTTGATCAATATCAGTTTTAATTGGTGAATTTTAACTATATGTTATACAGAAATGAATGAGTTGAGAATGAACCTTTCATTTTGACATCACAAGCGGAATAAGTATTCTTTGTTACTTTGCCTTCAAATCCAAGTTGGCAAGTTGTTGACAAAAATTCTCAATGAGGAGTGTTTTTTTTGAAGAAGATGAGCCTGAGACAGTTCAGTTTGTTTCCCAACAGCTTGATCAACATACCGTAGTTCAACGTGAAGAAGATATTTATTGGGTCAGAGCGGCTGTTGAAGGAGAAACAATTGATTTTTATGCTTAATGAAAGGTATAATTATTTTCCTACTATTCAGTATTGAACGTCCAAGGATATCATAAATTATCTAACCGTTTTTTTAATCCTTGTAATTTTTAAACCTCACTTTTGGAAGTTTATTCAGTTATAAATGTTTAGGGTGATTTAACTCTTGGTATATTGATGTTATTGTCACTGTATCTTCCCATCAAGGCATTCTTCATCTAGTTCATGTGCTGCTTGAATTTTTATTAATTCAATATGAAATTTGGTTATTCATTTATTGGTTTTGTACATAATTTGTATATCTGTTTTGTTAACTTTATGATTTTTTAAAATTCATTCACAACAAATTATTCAATATCTTTTTGTTTGATTAACAACTGTACAAGTTTTATTTTTTAATAACAATCCAATTTATCTTTTGGAAACTTTGGATAGTCCCCTTATTAAGGTTTTCTATGACTACAGGCATGTCAGGGGAAGAGGCAGCAGATCCACATCATCCATCTGAGGCATCTACGTCTCAGGGTCTAGGTATGTTTGAATGTCATTGTCTCTATTTTTTATGTAATTGATAAACATATATATATATATATATATATTTATCTGTAAAATTATATATAAAATTGTTTTCAATAGGATCAGACTTGATTTATTCTTCCTCTCGCAAGAGAGGCACTGGTCGTGGCATTTTATCATGGAATTCTGACACGATGTTTGATGATTCCTTTGATGAGGTATTTCATCCTATGGGATTGAATGCCCCTGCATTTATTCGTCAGCTGGGTCATATCATACGTGACCCAAATCGATTTCCATTGACCACACATGACTGGGCTTCTATCCCTCAGGAAACATTAGATCGTCATTGGAGGGAGGTTCAGGTAAGAAGACCATTTTACTTTATTCACTATGTATAAAAAATACTAATATGTGTGATTTTTTTATTTAATAGAAAAATTTTAAAGAATGCATCAATGAGTTTAGACCCATTTGTATGAGCAAATGTCGTAAGATGTTGAAATACTATAAAGGCAAAGTGAAGAGGGACCACTGGGTACCAAATGTGGGTGCCCCAAACAATTTGGAAAAGTCCCAAGAGGTGTCCTCTCGGCTCAGTGCCGTGACTTAGTTGCATATTGTTCTGCTGATGGTTTTTCTATTTGTATATTTATTTTGGTATATATATTTTCAAGAATGTGTGATTTGTTTGAAATTTGAATGAATTGAATGTAAAAGGTGTCAATACGCCATTCTGAGAATCGAGCGTTGCAGGGACCACCTCCCAGGCTCGGGACTCGTCACATGTCTCAGATCTGACATGAGGTATTTATTATCGATTTTTAAATTAATTAATTAATAAGGTTTTGTGTTTATATTCTATTCATATACAGTTTTGGGAGAAAGGTGCACCGACTGATAAAATTTCAGTGTGGATGCGGACTCGTGGTCGCAATGATCCATAGGCTACAAAATTGATAGTAAGTGCTTGTACTTACCAATACTTACATAAATCTATATATTAACATATATATGTATATATATTTAAATATTTCATAGGCTCAATTTGAAGCTGAGTTAGAACATCTGCCAGAGGACCAGCGATAGCTTCCCATGCGAAGGGATGAGATATTTCATCGCATTATTGGTTGGGATGGGTATGGATATAGTTTGACCTATGGAACAAGGATTCCTCATTCTGTAGTGTCACACGCTGCAGTTGTCGGTCTTTCTATTGCTCAGATGACACAGTAGTTGTCAGATTTCAAGGTACGGTTGCGCGATTCTGAGGAGGTAAATGCGCAATTGATCACTGAGGTTAGAGCAATGCAGGAATATGTGAATCTAGGTGATGGTGTAGGGGATCATATGATGCAGGTTTATACTGTATTTATTTATTTAATTTATATTATTTTTGTTATGAAATTACTCATAATGTTTATTTGTTGTAGGCCCCTGGCCCACCGGATGGAGGTAGCAGTCATGACCACGCATGACACATCATATTCACGAGGCGTGTTTCTGTTTTTATTGGTGGATTTTTATTGATGTTTAGGTTGGGTTTCTAGTGATATTTTTTGTGATTTGGGGGTATCATGTGTGTTTTGGCCTAATGCAATGTTTGTGTGCACGAATTGAGAAGTAACCATGAAACTAATTAATGATTTGGATATTTTTTGTTCATTTAATTATTTAAGGTTTTAAATTTCATGTTGAGTAATAGTTTTGAAAAAACCATGTGATTCATAATATAAATCATGAAACTTGTTTTTGATGACTGAGCTCAGGTTCACTATTTGTACTCCCTAGACAACCCCCACCCCGAACAACCCCCCCAACCCAGACAGCCCCCTCGGACAGCCCCCTCGCACCCCGGACAGCCATCCCCACCCCCAGACAGCCCCCCCACCATCGGACAACACCTTCCACCCCGGACAGCCTACCCCACCCCAGACAGCCCCCACACCCCCAAACAGCCCCCCGCCCCCCGGACAGCCTGCCCCACCCCCAGACAACCCCCCCCCCCAATTGTGCAACTATAAAATAGACCAATTGGTCGTTAGGCTGTTAATCCATTAGGGAAATTGGCTAGTTGGCCAATTGTTCAATTGGATGTTAGAACAAATGGCCATTATGCCATTATTCCAATTTTACAACTATACAATAGGCCAATTGGCCGTTAGGCCAATTAGTCGTTATACCATTAGCCCCTTCAGAGAAAACGTGCTCCAAATGACTTGAAACCACAAAAAAACAATAGGAATATTATTCGTGATATGTAGGAGGAGACGACACATCCATCAGACGTGCGGTGCGTGTGGTACGACTAAATGTGTCGTTTTCAGCAGTTCGGCGCGCTCTAAAAGGGCGCATTGGGTGGTCAAAACCACCTGAATGATATCAGAATTCCATGAAATAATACGACCACAACCGTGGTGTAAATTGTGAAATGATCAGGTAGATGGAATGTCAATCAGAGGTGTCGTTTGAGCGCAGTGACTGGAAACGCGTTTCCGGAGTCACAAAAGACCAAAACGGCGTGCGACGGTTGAATTTAGAGAAAACATGCTCCAAATGACCTGAAACCACACGAAAAAAATAATAATATTATTCATGACATGTAGGAGGAGCCGACACATCCATCGGGCGTGCAGTGCACACAGTACGACCGAATGTGTCATTTTCGGCAGTTCGACGTGCTTTAAAAGGGCGCGTTGGGTGGTCAAAACCACTCGAACAACCTCGGAATGTCATGAAATCGTACGAAAACAACCGTGGTGTGAATTGTGAAATGTTTGAGCAGAATTCAAGTCAATCTGAGGTGTCTTTTGACCACAGTGACTGGAAACACGTTTTCAGCGTCATAATAGACCAAAACGGCGTGTGACGGTCGAATTCAGAGCAAACGTACTCCGAATGACCTAAAATCACACGAAAACAATAGGAATATTATTTTTGACATGTAAAAGGAGATGAAATGTCCATCAGATGTGCGGTGCACGTTGTACGACTGAATGTGTCATTTTCAGCAGTTCGACGCGCTGTAAAAGGGCGCGTTGGGTGATCAAAACCACCTGAACAACCTCAAAATGCCATGAAATCTTAAGACAACAACTTTGGTGTGAATTGTGAAATGGTCAGGTAGATGGAACATCAATCAGAGGTGTCATTTGACCGTGGTGACCAGAAACGTGTTTCCGGAGTCATAAAAGACCAAAACGGCATGTGACGGACGAATTCAGAGAAAACGTGCTCCGAATGACCTGAAACCACACGAAAACAATAGATATATTATTTGTGACATGTAAGAGGAGACATAAAGTCCATCGGACGTGCGGTGCGTGCGGTACGACCGAGTGTGTCATTTTCAGCAATTCGGCGTGCTCTAAAAGGGCGGGTTGGGTGGTCAAAATCACCCAAACGACCTCATAATTCAATGAAATATTATGAAAACATCCTTGGTGTGAATTGTTAAATGTTCAAGCAGACGACACATCAATCGTAGGTTTCATTTAACCGCGGTGACTGGAAACACGTTTCCGGAGTCATAAAAGACCAAAACGGCGTGTGACGGTCAAATTCAGAGCAAACATGCTCTGAATGACCCGAAACCACATGAAAACAATAGGAATATTATTAATGACATGTAGGAGGAGATGTAACATCCATCAGACGTGCGGTGCATGCGGTACGACTGAATGTATCATTTTCAGCAGTTCGGTGCCCTCTTAAAGGGCGCATTGGGTGGTCAAAGCCACCCAAACGACCTCGAAATGCCATGAAATCAATCAACAACAACTGTGGTGTGAATTTTAAAATTTTCAGAAGATAACACGTCAATCAGAGGTTTCGTTTGACCATGGTGACCAGAAACGCATTTTCGGAGTCATAAAAGACCAAAACGGCGTGTGATGGTCGAATTCCGAGCAAACGTGCTCCAAATTAAATAAAACCACAGGAAAACAATAGGAATATTATTCGGGACATGTATGAGGAGACGAAACGTCCATCAGACATGCGGTGCGCGCGGTATGACCAAATGTGTCGTTTTCAGCAATTCGACGCGCTCTAAAAGGGGGCGTTGGGTAGTCAAAACCACCCGATCGAACTCAGAATGCCATGAAATCATACGAAAACAACCATGGTATGAATTTTGAAATGTTCAGGTAGACAGCATGTCAATCAGAGGTGTCGTTTGACCGCGGTGACTGGAAACATGTTTCCGAAGTCATAAAAGACCCAAACGACGTGTGACGGTCGAATTCAGAGGAAACGTGCTCCGAATGACCTGAAACCACATGAAAACAATAGGAATATTATTAATGACATGTAGAAGGAGATGTAATGTCCATTGGATGTGCAGTGTGTGCGGTACGACTGAATGTGTAATTTTCAGCAGTTCAGCGTGCTCTAAAAGGGCGTGTTGGTTGGTCACAACCATCTGATCGACCTCAGAATGCCATGAAATCATACGACAACAAACGTGGTGTGATTTGTGAAATAGTTGGGTAGATGACACATCAATCAGAGGTGTTTTTTGACCGTGGTGACTGGAAACGTGTTTCCGGAGTCACAAAAGACCAAAATGGCATGTGACGGTCGAATTCAGAGCAAACGTGCTCCAGATGACTTGAAGTAACACGAAAACAATAGGAATATTATTCATGACATGTAGGAGGAGAAATTACATTCGTCGGACATGTGGTGCGCGTGGTACAACCAAATGTGTCGTTTTCAGCAGTTCGATACGCTCTAAAAGGACGCGTTGGGTGGTCAAAAGCACCCGAATGACCTCAGAATGCCATGAAATCGTACGACAACAACCATGGTGTGAATTGTGAAATGGTCAGGTAGACGGAACGTCAATTGGAGGTTTCCTTTGACTGCGGTGACCAGAAACACGTTTCCAGAGTCATAAAAGACCAAAACACCATGTGACGGTCGAATTCAGAGAAAATGTGCTCCGAATGATATGAAACCACACAAAAACAATAGGACTATTATTCATGACATGTAGGAGGAGATGAAAAATCCATCGGACATGCGGTGCGCACGGTACGACCGAATGTGTCGTTTTCTGCAGTTCAACACGCTCTAAAAGTGCGCGTTGGGTGGTCAAAACCACCCGAATGACCCCAGAATGCCATGAAATCATACGACAACATCCTTGGTGTAAATTTTGAATTGGTCAGGCATACAAAACTTCAATAAGAGGTGTCATTTGACCGCGATGACTGGAAACGTGTTTCCGGAGTCACAAAAGACCAAAACGGCGTGTGACGGTTGAATTCAGAGCAAATGTGCTCCAAATGACCAAAAACACACAAAAAAATAGGAATATTATTCGTGACATGTATGAGGAGACGTAACGTCCATTGGACGTGCGGTGCGCGCGGTACGACCGAAAGTGTCGTTTTCAGCAGTTCGGCGCGCTCTAAAAGGGCGCGTTGGGTGGTCAAAACCACCCGAATGACCTCAGAATGCCATGAAATCGTATGAAAAAAACCGTGCTGTGAATTGTGAAATGCTCAAGCAGACGGAATGTCAATCGGAGGTGTTTTTTGACCGCGGTGACTGGAAACGCATTTCTGAAGTCATAAAAGATCAAAATGGCGTGTGATGGTCGAATTTAGAGAAAATGTGCTATGAATGACCTGAAACCCCACAAAAACAATATGAATATTATTCTTGACAAGTAGGAGGAGACGACACATCAATCAGACATGCAGTGTGCATGATACGACTGAATGTGTCATTTTTAACAGTTCGACGTGCTCTAAAAGGGCACGTTGGGTTGTCAAAACCACCCAAACGACCTCATAATTCCATGAAATTGTATTACAATAACCGTGGTGTGAATTATGAATTTTTCGGGTAGATTTTACATCAATCGGAGTTGTCGTTTGACCGCGGTGACCAGAAACGCGTTTCCGGAGTCATAAAAGACCAAAACGGTGTGTGACGGTTGAATTCAGAGAAAACTTGCTCCGAATGACCTGAAACCACAAGAAAAAAATAGGAATATTATTTGTGACATGTAGGAGGAGACGACACATACATCGGACATGCGGTGCACGCGGTACGATCGAATGTGTCGTTTTCAGCAGTTCGCCGCATTCTAAATAGGCCCATTAGGTGGTCAAAACCACCAGAACGACCTCAGAATGCCATGAAATCATATGAAAACAACCATGGTGTAAATTTTAAGATGATCAGGCAGAAAAAACGCCAATCAGAGGTATTGTTTGACCGCGGTGACCGGAAACACGTTTCCAGAGTCATAAAAGACCAAAACGGCGTGTGATGGTCTAATTATGAGAAAACATGCTCTGAATGGCCTGAAAACACAAAAAAAGAATAGTAATATTATTCGTGACATGTAAGAGGAGACGGAATGTCCATCGGACGTGCGGTGCATGCGGTACGACCGAATATGTCGTTTTTAGCAGTTCGGTGCGCTCTAAAAGGGCGCGTTGGGTGGTCAAAACCACCAGAACGACCTCAGAATGCCATGAAATCTTACGAAAACATCTGTGGTGTTAATTTTAAAATGGTCGAGTTGACATCACATCAATCAGAGGTTTCATTTGACCATGGTTACTGGAAAATCATTTCCAGAGTCATAAAAGAACAAAACGGCATGTGATGTTTGAATTCAGAGAAAACGTGCCCCGAATGACTTGAAACCACACAAAAACAATAGAAATATTATTCTTGAAATATAGGAGGAGACAAAACGTCCATAAGAAGTGTAGTGCGTGTGGAAAAAATTCCTTTTTAGACAAAAAAATACTTTCAGAAACTAAATCAAAGACTCCAAAACAAGAAAAAAAATCCTAAAATGATAAAATTTCTTAAATTGGGGGTTTTAAATTATTCTAGCACCCATGTGATGTCAGATTTCATTTTATTATATGTATATAATAACTGAATAAATATGTCAAATTTTCGTCTGTTTTGTTTAGTTGTTTTCTTTGTATCTTATTATAGGTTTCTAAAGCAGATGGTTGTGGATCGTTGAAGCATGTCTATCATTTATTTTTTATGATGATTTTGATGTTTATGGTGTTTGGATTTGTTTTCCATTTTTTATGATTTATATGCTGTTTTTTTTTATTCTGTACAATGAATTTTTTTAAAAAAATAAATTGTTGGGCAAAAATCCCTCAAGGTAACATTGCAATATTTTTGGGTTGATTGTGTTTGTTGAAAAAGAAGGTTTTCATGGAGAATTGTCGAGTTCCAGAGAATTTGTTGACAATCCATGTTGACAATGAACCATGAAAAAGGAATGGACGATCTGGAGGTGGTAAAAAAGAGCAGTACAAGGTGGCATCGTTTCCCAGTGTTTGCCAAATTTTGGGGTCCAAAATTTGGAGTTCAGTGAGCATCGCGAAAAGAGGATATTCTTGAAGATCATATTTTAATATGGAAAGGGCATGAGTTTCGCGAAGATGGGATTCATGGATTAGATTTAGCGAAGACCATAAAAATGGAGGCGGTGATGCTTCGCGATTACGTCAACGCTTTGTGAACGACAGAGTTGAAGTGCATCGCAGCGGTGAAGGGCTTTGCGAGGGATCTTCACGGCGAAGCCGCGCATGAATGTTGACGGTGATGCTCCACGATTACGACGAGCTCCGTGATCCGAAAATTTCCACGGTGCTTCGCGATTTAGACAGAATTATGTCAGAAACTTCGGAGCTTCACGATTTGAGATGAAGTGGCGCTGACTTCGCGTGGAAGGGTAGAGGGTCAGTGGAATCACCTATAAATACAGGCCGACCCACTCGAGAGAAGTAGAGAGAATTTTCAGAGAAAATACTTTTCTCTCGGTTCGCGAAGGACGTTTGTGAAGGCAGTCTGCTTCACGAAAGAGGAGCTTTGCGGCGGCTATTCTGGCTCCGCGAAAGTTGTGAGCTCCGCGTTGGCTCAGTGAGTTTCGCGAGGGAAGTCGCTTTGTGACGACTTGATCTTCACGATGGCCTAAGCATTGCGAAGGCTTGAGCTTTGCGACGGTCCAAGCTCTATGAAATTTTGAGCTTCGTGAAAAGGAAGGAGCTTTGCGAAGGCTTGTTTGAGCTTCATGAAATTGGGAGCCTCGTGAAGTAGGGTTCTTTGCAAAGGTGTTTCCAAAGTGAATTGCCCAGTGGTTAAGATGCAAAGAGGTATTAATCAGTGGATGAAAGTTGGACTTCAACAGAGCATCTATCAACAGTTGAGGATGCATTCATTAGTGATAATGAAGAGACCTATAGGTCTATAAACTGTGAGTGGATTCCCTTCTAGAGCATTGAGCATAGGAAGAGGAAGAAAGTGATCCTCTCCACCGGCAGTGAGCTAGAGAGGGAGAAATAGGGAGTGAACCTTGGGAAATAAGTGAGATGACCCTAAACCTTGCAAAGGCAGTGAGCTTGGGACAGAGTGACTATACCCGAACATTGTAATCCACAGTTAGTGAAGTATTGTGGAATTTGGTACGACGGACAAATTGTCGGTGTATGCTCCATGGATGTAGCCCTTAGCGGTGAACCAAGTAAAATTACTGTGTCTTGTGCATGCTTTACTTTCTGTTTATATTGTGCAACAGGAAAGAGAGAGAAGATTTTTTTTCTTAACAAAAAAACAAGATCAGAATGGGCATTAATTCTAAATTAGTCATACCCTAATTCACCCCCCCTCTCAGGGTATTCAACCTTGTGGACCTAACAAAAATATTTCCAGTGTATAAACCGCCACAGGAGGTCACTCTAGGTTGTTTTCTAACCTCAATAGCGAACTCCAGTGGCAGTCGATGTAGGCCTACATTTCATCCAGCTTCCGAGACTGCCATCGATGGTCACTTTAGGCTGGAATTTCGGCCAGCTTCAGCGACCGCCATCGGGGGTTGCTATAGGCCTACAGCATCGGGCCTAAATCGACCACCATTGGTGGTTTCTATATGCCGAATTTTTAGTAGTGAGCTCTGTACGCATCTGAAATATGTATTTTGAATATGCATCATATGTGCGGACACCCACATCCCAAATAAGTTTCAACTCTTTTATTAAAGGTTTCATGTATATGTCAATATCAATTCCGGGATCAGAAGGGCAAGATATGAGTATACTCATGAAAGTGAAATGTTTTTTCATACACAATCATGGGGGAAGAATATAAATATGTATAAAAACTGGCCATGTGCTATGCGAAGTAAGCATATGCCCAAATAGATTAAAATCATCGCATGAAATACCCAACCTCACATTACACATGTCAACTGCAAAATCAGGATATCGAGCATCAAATCTCTGCCATGAAAATCCATCTACAGGGTGAAACAACTCATCAGTAGTCTTCTTTCTCTCGGTATCATGCCATCTCATTTTTATTGATATTTCATCAGACATAAAAATATTCTGGAGTCTTTGGATCAATAGAAAGTGCCACATTACTTTTTGTGGCACACGGGATGGTGTTCCATCATATTTTGACTTCCAGCAGGATGTGCCACATTTTATACAATCATTTCATTCAGCGGTTTCCTCCCAGAATAAACTAAAATCTTTTGGGCAAACATGAATTTTGTTTCTTGAGAATCTAAGGTTCTCAACTAACTTCTATGCCATATAGTGGTTTGAGGGAATATCTGCATCATCTAGAAGTAAATCCTTCAAGAAGGTAAGAATGTAATCGATTGTTGTATTTGAATTCCCATACATAGTTTTCCTATGAAACAATCTGATTAAAAATTCCTGATTTTTCATTTTCTCACACTGTCGATATACTGGAGTCGTGGCAACATCAGTCAATTTTTTCACCCTGAAAATATCATCATTTTCTTTAGATTCATCATATTTCCTCATATCTAAGTATTCTTGAGTCGAAATCCTTTCTTTTTCATGATGACGAATAAATGGAAACTGTTCATCTAACAAATTCTCCAGTCCAGTCCTTTCATTTCGATCATCAGCAATTTGATCTTTAATTTTCTCCCAATTGTGATACCACACATTGTAGTTTTCTTGAAAACCAAATTTGGTTATGTGGTAGCTGACTTATTCACGGATCAACCAAGGTCTACCAATAGAATTGGAATATGGACAGTGTATACAACCACTATGTGAAGCATTGTGAAATGAAAAATCCAAAAATATCTTTAGATTGTTTTGAAAATCACTTAAGATCCAAGAAGTTTCATACATCCAACTTCTATCCATTATTTAAGAAGAATTGTTATAAGTAATTTCATCATAAGAAATTCAATAAGATTAAAGTTTAATAGAAAATATATTTAAGTAAATGATAAAGGAAGGAGTTTCTAGTTTATGTAGTGAACTATTAAAACAATGTAAAGGTATACTAATTAATTCATTTATGTGTGCCTAAATTTGAGGTGAGATGTGTTTTGTAATTTTTTCATTTATCACATACCAAGAAGACACCATAGACCTGATAAAACATTGTTCAAGATATTAAAAAGTGATGGATTTTCAATAAAGATGTAGAATATGTAAAGAGAGTTTTTTAAATAAGTTATTGATTCTTAAAAATGGAAATATTGTGAAAAGTTAATACTTTCATAACACCCATACTAAAGTCCACAAAAAATACCATATCACCCCACTAAAAAAAGGAAAGCCACCTAAAAGGAGTGGCTATGAAGACTTAAAATCAAGTTGATTCATATAATCATGACACTTGAATTATAAAACGAAAATAGAAAACAAATCAAACTACACTTATTGGGAGGGTTGTCGAAGGGGTGGGAGGGCTATCCAGGGGGTTGGGTGGTGTCTAGGGGGATGTCCAAGGGGTGGGAGGGCTATCTAGGGGGTTGGGGTTGTCCAAGAGGGTGGGGTGGTGTCCAGGGGGCTGTCTAAGGGAATGGGAGGGCTGTCCAAGGGGGATGTCCAAGGGAGTGGGGGTATCCAGGGGGTGGGGTGGTGTCTGGGGGGGGGGGGTTGTCCAAGGGGGTGGGGCTATTCAGGGGGGGGGGGGGGTGTCCGGGGGTGGGGGTGTCGAGGGGGCTGTCTAGGGGGGTGGGAGGACTGTCCAGGGGGGTAGGGTGGTCCCAAGGGGGTTTGTTAGGGGGGTGGGGGATGTGCAGGGGGTGGGGTGGTGTGGTGTCCATGGGGCTATCTAGGGGGTGGGGGGCTGTCCAAGGGAGTGGGGGGGTGTCCAGGGGGTTGTCATAGGGGGTGGGGGTGTCCAGGGGGTGGGGGTTGTTCAGGGGGTGGGGTGGTGTCCAGGGGGTTGTCCTAGTTGGGGGGGGGGGGTGGAAAACTCCCCTCCCTCCTGGGACAGCCCACACCCCCTCCTAAGTGAAATTTGTTTAAGAAAATAATCATCAATTTTCTTATCCCATCCGACCATATACCATACCACCCAAGGAATACCCTATAAGTTAGAAATATCCTAATGTTATACATAATCCCACAGGACATAATCGATATATGGCCAATCGCATCATCCACCGCCATCCACATCCCAGCATAACACCCCTCAAGGTTGTAACCATACCCCATAGGATATAAGGAACTCACATAACAATTTCCAACTTACCCAAATACCTCAATAATATAACCCCAAATATTCACTCAATCCATTATCCCTTTCAAACACATTCCATGTACTACATGAATAAAAAAACTATGGATTCCACCATATATATTCTTATGAAGAGATGTCACTACAAAAAGTCTACAAAAACAGAACCACACTATGACAACATCATAAATTTATCAATAGAGACAACAAGATAAATAATACAAATCATTGAAAAATGTTATCACCTTATACATGAAATCATTGAATCATATTTCTACTACACTATACATAAAATCCCCCATAAAACTAGATTCACTATACAACCAATACCACTCATAATTTAGATAACATAACCCAAAAAAAACAGAATCACAATTATTCAACACCTCAAATGGGTTTTCACTATCCACATGGCACACTAGAATTCCTTAATATACAAATGGAAAGGATTCCACTAGAAGGAACTTCTACCAAAGGCCCCCATCACATTAAATAATATAAAACCTCACTCTCATGATTATCACTTATAGAAGGGTCTTGTGGCAAGGGAATATGATAGGAGAAATAGAAATAGAACTAGACTACGCAGATCTCGTTTAGGCGAAATAAAAATAAATAACAAACAAAAATAGATGCACTAAATTCCACTTACATATTAGAAGTGTAGAATTAAAGAATTACCTGATTGTTGAGAGATCTTAGAGAGATACCTTGGGGTGAAGAGAGAGTGTCGGTAGCAATTAGGTTTATGGATGAAATCAGGAAGATGGAGGGATTCTAGAAGTGCTGCTATTTGGAGGAAAACATTCCCAACGGTTTTTTAAAACCGTTGGGAAAGATTGTATTTACAAATAGTTTTTAAAAACCATTGGATTATATATATATTTTTAAATATTTTCACAACGGTTTAAGTAAATTGTTGGGAAAAGATAATTCTCATCCCATTATCATAATGTTTTGAAGAAACTGTTAGGAAAACTTAAATATACCAACGGTTTATTCAAACCATTGGTATAAAAGTGTTGGGAAAACACAATTTTCCAGTAGTGAATGTCACTTGTCATCAACTATAAAAATTCTCTCACCCCTACCACTTATTCAAAGATCTAAAGAAATTTGTATCAGAAAAAATATTCCTAAATATCATTCCCAAATACCTAAATTAATCATAGTAGCCTCCATTTGGGAATAAACCCATCCAAGGATTCCCATTGGTGGAAACCAAAATGAGTTACCTAATGTAGAGGTAATGTCTTTACTCAAGCTTCTTTGTTTTATTTTCATTCCCCAACCACTAAACTATTATTATTACATGAATATATAATAACCAAAGTATCCTAAATATATTTATTTGTTTTAATTTTATGTTTTCTACCTAAAAATATACACACATTCATTTAATGGTCTACAAACATACCATTCTTGTGTACGCTGTACTACTGCATAACGAAGTGATGTTGTATGTTTCTCCATTACCACCTCTCATGGTTGAGAATTATAATGTACACTATGTTTTTATATGATATATAT
The DNA here is from genome assembly GCA_963277665.1 of Viscum album. Taxonomy (NCBI): domain Eukaryota; kingdom Viridiplantae; phylum Streptophyta; class Magnoliopsida; order Santalales; family Viscaceae; genus Viscum; species Viscum album. The sequence goes on along the minus strand of OY728123.1, from coordinate 277,745,054 downwards.
TATATTTAGAATTTACTTAATATTTTTTTAATTATTATATAAAACATACCTTCATGCTTTACATTTTGTGTAAATACGATAACATTGTTTGTGGACATGTGGATTACCACCTCTTCAAAGCAATGTAATTCATCCAAAATTTACATGGAAGATATTAAGGATGAGTTTAGTAAAATTATAAGATATATATTAGATTATAATTATACTAGAATTATAATATGTATATATATATTTTTTATTTAATTTATTTCTTTAAATATTACAATAAAACGAAAACAATTTTCAAGTGTACGTACGACTGACCGTCTCCACAGATGGTGTATTTTATTTAATATTTAAATATTTTATATATTATTATAAATACATAAATAATGAGTATATATTATATTTATATATTGTTTTAAATTTTTTATATAATTAAATCATGGTCTACATAAGAGGACCATGAATAATAAGTCAAAACATGTACGAAAAACAAGGTTGTTACCCCCAAAAATGTAAATTTGGCATGGAGTTATTAATGATTGAGTTTTATAAAGTCATAATTAAATAATATATGGTATTATATATATTAATATGTTTCTTTGATAGATTTTTAATAAAATTATAATTATTATAAATGAGATTTTAATGAGTACAATGAGAGTTGAGACACAAGGAATGGGTTATCTCATACAACCATTATTTATTTGAGACTTATGCCTTGTGAACCAATCATTTCATTGTTTTGTGTATATAATTCCTAAGAATGTATTATATTATTATCATACTAAAATTTATGGGTATTTACATTTCCATTTGGTTATCTATCTTTCATGGGGTTTATGTTTCAAAAGTTACCAAATCGGTAATGTACTTTGGTCTCAATTTGCCTTCTTTGAGACACATGCCATGATATGCACCTATGTTATTATACGAGGTGTACAAACAAATCATTGAAATTTTATATCATGAATTTAAATTTTTTCATGAAATTTTAAGCCTCATTTAAATTATTTTCTTATAAGTGGAGTATGATTGAAAGTTACTAAGTGGTCAGAGTCTATTGAAATAATCTCATCATTTATCGAGATTATTTATGATAATGCTTCATTTGATGAAATATTTTGATACATATCCCAATAAATCTAATTAATTTTATTCTACTATGTTCATTCATGATATATTCATGTAATGTTACCATTTTATTCACTCTTTGTTTCTTAATATAATTAACAAAACATTTTTAAGAAAATATGATCTCATTTCTATTTTCAGTCAGAAATTTGTTTACTTCAAAAAACATGTTGTTAAATTTTTTTTTAATTTTTTTTATATAATATTTAAACCAAATTTTAATGAAAAATTATTTAAAAAATATTTTATAAGTCTTTATATATATTTACCATGAAAATGGTATTCTAGATGTTTTCAAGTTTCCTTAATATGTTTTAAAAGAAAAAAGTTTTCAAAAGGATTTATGTTTTAAGAAAATTAAAATAATAAAATATATTTTAAAAAAGAAATGTTTTTAAAGGAATTATCCAAATTATTTTCAATATAATATGACATATGTTGGTGTTACTAGTTCCTTTTTCGAAAAATGATCCAAACGTTCCATTCATATTATTCCTGCGAGTGGTTTATGTTTTTATGAAGTGATGTTTTTGAAACCCATTTATCCTTAATGGGTTATATTTCTATGAAACCCATTTATATTTAATGGGATATATTCTTAAGAAACCTGATTACTTTTACGGGTTATTATTTTATGAAATGATTATGAAAACTCTCTCTTTTTCTATAGGTTATGATATGATTACATGTTTATGATACCAATTTCATTTCACGAGTTATGATGTAACTTTTTATGTCCATATGGCACATGTATATATGATTTTATTATGATATGGGTGGGAACTATATCTCCATAAAATTCATTGGGAAAGTATTTATATCTCCAGAGACAAACATGAATAGAATGGGGAGTGAACTCAATTCCGTAATAGACTTTCTTCGATAATAATGAATTTAGAGTGAATATTGACTACTAAGTTGGTCAAGGGAGTAAACCATGACTAAAAATATGGTTTTGGGAGTGAACCCATACAAATAATATATCCTTGGAAGTGATTACTTGACAACTATAAAAATAATTTTTTATACTTATGTGTATACCATAAATACTATGTCTTATTCCTATGGTAGGATTTGTTGGATTATTCTCTTGAATCCCTTATGATTCATGTATTATGAAGAGATTATAATTATTCAATGATTCATGTTTAAGATACTTTTTACGAAGGGTGTGATCTTCTAATATCATTATCATGTTCTCATACCTTTATTCTCATGTTTATTCCAACATATCTCTATTTTTTACCCTTACTAATCATTTAAGATCACCCCTTTTTATTTCTTCTTTCACCAGGATATGATGATATGTATTATTTACGAAATCTATAATAAGGGTTCTAGTCATGGAGAACCTAGTGGGATATAATGTATCTCACTTATGTTCCGGTGTTTATGATTCCATGTTTGCAAAGGCACTAGGCTAATATGGTCTTTGGGCATCAATTTGTATAATGTATTAAGTATTTTGAAAAAAATGATGTAATGTAAATGTATGTTAATAGAGGGTTACTGTAACGAACCAAAAATTTATGAATAATATTACCTTTTAATTAAATGTATTATGGATATAGAAAACACATGAAATCCATTTTTTATATGAAATTGGATTTAAATGGCCGTTAAGTATTATTACTGATGATAATATAATTGTTGAATAGGGTTCACATGACTAGTATAAATATAGGGTTTTACCAAATCCTTTTGGCATAAATATAGGAAGTGATGGTCTCAACTAGTAGGATTGTACCCTATGAAGACCATTTATTAGAGATTCTAAGGGAGATGATATTTTTGGGATTTTCCTTCGACCAATCCCAAGCCAAGTTCCAACAACTTAAGCATGAGTGAAACCATTTACTAGAGAAGTTATAGCTCATCGAGATCACGACCCAAACCATGTTCACCGAACCACCCCAATAATGACCCACCATGGCACACCTTACTCTTAGGGCATATTCTGGTGTAATAAAGAAATATTTATCAAGACCCTAGCTTTATGATTATTTTTTTGTATAGAATAACAATTATACTTTCATTCTATTATTGTTACTTTGTATATGACTTTCTAATTCCCAAATAGAATTTTTGGTCAATAATTGAATTCAATTAAGGAATCTATTTTGAAGAATTAATTTATTTTGGAAATAAATAATTTTTTAATAAAATATTATTATTAAATAACATTTATTAAATATTAATGATCATATAATTTTTATGAATTTAAAAGCAACTTTTATTAACATTTGAAAACATTTTTTTCCAAAACCCATCGATTGTTAATAAATGTTGGTCTTTATTTTTAAAGTGAAAATTCACATATATAGAATATTATTTAAATAAAATGAATATTAATTTTGAAATTAAGAAGTCAAAATTATCCAATGGTGATCTAATAAAATAATATAAAATTTATCTTCTTCGAAATATATGTTTTTCTACTTTAAAATAATTTAATTTTAGGTTTATTTTATTTCTTTTATAAGTCCTTAGTGAATCCTCCAAGACATATAAAATATTTTAAGATTTTAAAATCGTTTCCTTGAAAGTATGATTCACCTCTACATTAGAAATATGAATATTTTAATATATTCAGACCTTATCCTTATGAAACAATTTATACCACTCCCCTTTACTAGAAACCATGGGAAAAAACCATGGGATGGTTTGTGGATTTTAATATATTATAGTGTAGTTTCCGAAACCAAAATAATAAATAATTCCCCCAACTTTCCTATATAAACTCACCCAAAACCCATTAATCTTCACTAAAAATACTTTAATATAATCCACACTCTACTCTATACTCTCTAGAGTCCTCCCAAGTTTCGCCAATTCCCTAAGAAGCCTCTCCCAAGCCTATGGGATCACACATCCATGTAAGGGTTCCTTCCTTTATCAATTTTTTCAAAGTTTCATTATATTTTTATATCTTTTTATTTTAAATTAAAAATAATGGGGTATGTTTTATAACCTCACCATAATTTCTTTATTATGTTTGAATGATGAGATACCAATTTCTCTCTCATTAATCCCTCTCATGTACATCCGTTACCAGGCTGAAATTCCGTAAGGTATTTCTCTCTTCTCATTTCCATTCGAGAATTTAATTTATATTATGCATCTAAATTCCATTTAATATATTGGTATATTATGCTCTATGATCCCCTTACTTTCCATTTCATGTATAAATTTTGAGATACCCTTTTCTCTCTTATCAATCCATTTTATGAATTTCTATTTGATGTCATTATGGTGCCAAAATTGAACCATGATTTTCCTCACCAAAATCATCATGTTGTGAATACCATACCCATTTCCCTCTCAATGGTATTCACCTTTACTATCAAGAACTTGTTTATTGGGTACATACTGTATTTATTCCACATTCTATGTTCTTAGAATAAATTATGATGTTGAATGAATCCATATTGTATGATCTATGTGGAACACTTATGCATAAAATGAAATGATTATAAAGGGTGCACCCTGATAGCACTCTACTGCATCTGGTAATGGTTTGTGTCATGATATTCCATGTGAAATGAGGGTTTACTCATGCTGATTCATGTGAAATGAGGGTTTAATCATGATAATTCATGAGCAATAAGGGTTTACTCATGCTAATCCACGTGAAATAAGCCTTGGCTCATTAAAATATCATGTTGTATGTTGTTTCCACATTTCCATGTTATGAATATCATGCCTTTATGTGCATGTTTATTTTGTGTACTACTGATATGCCTATTTACTAACATGTATTGTCTTTCTCATTTTAATATCAGTTTATTACCTTCCTAGGATTTATATTTCACCCTTTTCTTATGTATGTCCTCAGGTTATCCCTTGTAATGATAAGTATAAAGGAATTTTGTGGTCATGTAAAAGAAGTTGTCAATAAATATTTATATTTAATGTTTTATGTTTTTATGTAATTTTCCTAAGACCCAAAGACATTATACCTCCCATTCTTCTAATTTGTATTAAGTGAAAGTTTATGTAATAAATCATGTTTAAATATTAGATAAAGAGTAGAGTTGTTATATTTGGTATTAGAGGATAGGTTTATAAATTTTTTGGATTAGGATTAGAAAAATCTTGTGAAAGCCTTAGGAGTAAGACTAATTATAAGAGAATAATCCCTAACGTTTTTGTGAGTATAGAGTAATTTCTTTATCATGAAAATACATCCCCATATCGATATGAATAACTAGAGGTGGCCCTGACACAAATATATCTAGGGGTAAAACCCAAAAAACTGCATTGAGTAAGAATCGAATGGGAGCCAGTGCATTAAAATGGGCCTTGCTGCACTCTTGGTTTGACACTTCTGGGGGATATGCTTTGGTCAATTCATAATCTTAGTATGAACCATTATTATAGGAATAAAAAACCTATTAGAATATACATTTGGATCTAGATCATGGATAAATTAGATTGAAGCCTAGAAATTAATAATTTAAAAAGATAAATTTAATTTATAAGTTATCCATTTTTTTCATTGAGTTCCCCTTTATGTGTTTAAATTTTTATGATACTCATCCCTAACTCTATATGGGATCATGTAGAACTAGAATAAAAAATTTAAAGGTATTTTTATCATACATAGTTATACACATTTTTTATATCCTGAATGTTTAGTAGAACAATCCAAACACCACCACAACGCATGGAAGTAGAGATGTCAGTGAAAATAAAAAATGCGTCAGTTATTACATCTTATGTATATAACTCCTCCCCTATCACAATTTCTGGATTAGACTTCCCAAAGGACCCCGTCATACTCCCTCTGGTGGAATTTTATGTAATTCTGGGCATGGATTGGATTTCCCTATATAGATCCATCATAAATTTCCATGAGTGGGAAATCACTCTCCATATGGTGAATTTACCACTAATTCTATACAAGTGCAAGGAAGAGGATGAATCTTCTTTAGCACCATCATCTCAAGCATGGATATTACTTACCTATGAGCATGTGTGTCTTTCTTCGATAAATGAGTCTAAGGAACCATCCTAAGAAACATGAATATTTTATGGGAATTCAGTGCTGTGTTTCCTAAGGAATTTCTTGGTCTTCCTCCTAGAAGAGATGTTGAATTCTAGTTTGATATTATACCTGGGGTGTTTTCAATCTCCAAGAATCTATATAAAATGTCAGTTTTTAATGCTTGAGTAGATAAATAAACAATTACAGCAAAATCTAGATAAAGGGTTTATATGCCCAAGTGATTCTCCATGGGGTGAAACATTCCTCTTCATCAAGAATAAGGATGGTTCAATGAAAATTTGCATTGATTATCGTGAGGTCAAAATAATCATGATAAAGAACAAGTATCTTTTTTAAAAAATTGATGACTTGTTTGATCAACTACATGGATCACAATACTTCTACAAGGTGGATCTGCCATTGGGATATTACCAAGTTATGGTTAAGAAGAAGGATATACATAGGATTACTTTTCTTATGAGTTATACACATTATGAGTTCATAGTGATTCCATTCAGACTCACTAATGCTCCAGAAATCATTATGGACTTGATGAATAGAGTCTTTATAGATTACCTCGACAAATTTGTGGTATTCTTTATAGATGATATTCTAATATAATCCAAAACCAAGTAGGAGGATGGGGAGTATCTGAGCACTGTACTAGAGACCTTGATATAGGATAAGATCTATGAAAACTATAGAATGTGTGAAAACTGGTTGAAGGAAGTCTTGTTATTGGGTCATATCATCACAAGCAATGGGATATCTTTGTGTCATTCCAAGAAACACGCAACTTAAGGAATAATTAACACTAACATCTGTGATGAATATCCATACATTCCTAGGTTTATCTAGATATTATCACCAATTTAGGATAAATTTCACATGAATACCAAACCCTCTTACCAATGTTACTTGGAAGGGATTCAAGTTTTCATGGAATAATGAATATGAATAATGCTTCGTGTAGTCAATGAAAAGGTTTGTCACTACCCCTATTCTCACACTACCCACAAGTGGGGAGATTTTATCAATCTTCAGTGATGCTTTCAAGAGGGGCCTAGGCTGTGTGTTGATGTATAATGACGAAGTAAATTTCTATGAATCAATGTAGTTGAAAATTCATTAAAAAAACTATCCCACACATGATTTGGTGTTAGAATATGTGATCTTTATGTTGAAAATCTGGCAGTGTTATCTCTTTGAGGAGAAGTGTAAAATATATATAGATCAAAAAAGTCTCAAATATATAGTCAAATAGAGAGAGATTAATATTCTCAAATTAACATGGTTAGAGCTCATTAAGGATTACGACTGCTCAATACATTACCACCCCCGGAAAGAGAACAAGGTGACAAATGATCTAAGTAGAAATGACCAAGCAATTCTATCATTGATGATAATTTAAAAGGATCCAATCTTCATAGATTTGACGAAGATGGAAATGGGAATCATAAATAATGGAATATCATAAATCCTTTCACAAATTATTGCTTAAACATATCTTTTGGAAAGGTTAAAGGATGCTCAAAAAGATGATGTGGAAATTCATAATAAAGTGGAAACTATCAGAAATGGGAAATCCTTAGTGTTCAATGTTAATGCAGAATAAATTTGGAGATTTGGTTTAAGACAACGTGTTCCATTAAATATAGAGTTAAAGAAAGAACTTTTGGATGATTCATTTAGTTCTGATTTCTCCATTCACCCAAGAAACAAGAATATGTATCGAGATATATAAGAGCACTATTTTTAGGATAACATGAATAAGGAGATCAATAAATATAAATAAATGTGCCTGGTATGCCAGCATGTGATGGATGAGAGGAAGAAATCTAAGGGGATGATGAAACCATTTACCACTATCGATTGTTTCCAATCAATACCCAAGATTTACCTCTCTATTCTAGAAGAGTATCCAATACGTACAGAACACTAAGTTGAACTCAGCACAACCTATCATACTCAATATTATAGCCAATCTAAGATGAATATCTAGAAACTTGAGGACATGTTTATAGCCTTATCAATGAACTTCAAAAGTGGATGGGATAAACATCTTACTTTGGTGGAGTTATTGTACAACAATATTTTACACTCAAGCATCCAAATGGATCCTTATAAAGCCCTTTATGGGAAGATTCATTGAACACTGACATGTTTGGATGAAGTTGGGGAATGGAAACTTCTAGGTCTAGAAATGGTGGGTAAGGTTAAGACCATCCAACAACACATCAAAGCTGCCCAGAGTCAACAAAAGAGCTGTGTTGACAATCATGAAAGAGACCTAGAGTTTGATGTTGAAGACATGGTAATCCTATGTATATCTACATGGAAGAGATTTATTATATTTGGGAAGAAGGTAAAGCATAGTCCAAGGTACATCGGCCCTTCTGAGATCCTTGATCACATCGGAGCAGTGACCTATCAACTAGAACTCCCACTAAACCTATCTCACGTAAATGATGTATTCCATGTCTCACTCTTGAGGAAGTAAATTCCTAACCCATCAATTGTTCTAAATCTAGAGGTGGTATCATTTGATAATGACCATTTCTATGAGGAGAAGTTAGTGAAGATAACATGTTATAGAGAAAAAGTTATATGAAATAAGATGATTCCCCTTGTCAAGGTGTTGTGGTGAAACAACAAGTTTAAAGATGCAGCATGGGAACTAGAGGAAGTGATGAAGCAAAGTTACCCTCATATATTTTAATGTGTGAAATGGAAATTTTGTGGGCGAAATTTATTAAGGGGGAATGTTGTAATGACCTGAACATTTATGAACAAAATTCCCTTTCATTTAAATGTATTCTAGATATAGAAAATAAATGAACCCATTTTGTTTTATTATAATGTGTTTTATGAAATCATAATGAACCAATATAGATGTAATAAAATAAAATAAAAGGTATCTTCAGAAAAAAATATTTTTATTTTAAAATAATTTAATTTTATGTTTATTTGATTTATTTTATAAAGCCTTAGTGAATCCTCTAATACATAAAACATACTTTATGATTTTAAAAGCATTTCCTTGAAAGTGTGACTCACCTCCACATAAGAAAGAGTAATATTTTAATTTCTTTGGACCTTGGAATTATAAAATAAAGTATACCACTCCCATTTTTCAGAAACCATTGGTAAAAACCATGATATGGTTTGTGGTTTTGAATATTTTAGTGTGTAGTGTCCAAAAACAAATAATATAGAATTCCCCCACCATTCCAATATAAACACACCCAGACACCCATTCATCTTCAATCAAACTCCATGAATTTTATCCAAACTCTTATATATAATCCCTAGATTTCTCCCAATGCACCCTAAGACCCTAAGATGCCTCTCCCAAGCCATTGGGATCACAAATCCAAGTAATGGTTCCTTCCTTTCTCAATTTTCCATGTTTCCTTGTATTGTTAAATCCTTTTATGTTAAATTTAAAATGATAATTTATGTTTTATAACCACCCCCCATACTTCCCTTATTATTTTTAAATTATTAGAGACCCATTTCTCTCTAATTAATCATTCCCATGTACACCTCTTACCATGTCAATTTTTTTTTAATGTATTTCTCTCTTCTCACTTCCATTCAAGATTTTTTTATATTTTTCATCTAAATTCCATTTCATATGTTGGGATATTATGTTTCATGATCCCCTTACTATCCAATTAATGTATAAATTATGATATAACCCTTTTTATCTCATCAACACATTTTAGTAATTTCTATTTGACGTCGTTATGCTGTCGAACGTGCACCACGATTTTCCATGCCAAAATCATCATGTAGTGAATACTATACCCATTTATCTATCAAGGGTATTCACCTTTAGGATAATTTACATGTTGATTAGGTAATTTCATGTACGTATTCCACATTCCTTTTTCATGGAATATATTATTATGTTTAATGAATCAATGTTGTATGATCTATGTGGTACACTTATGCATGAAATGAAGTGATTATGAAGGGTTCACCCTGATAGCGCTCTAATGCATTGGGTCATGTTTAGTATCATGATATTCCATGTGAAATGAGGGTTTAATCATTATAATTCATGTAAAATGAGGCTTTACTCATGATAATTAAAGTTCAATGAGGGTTTACTCATGCTAATCCATGTGCAATAATCCTTGACTCATGAAAATATCATGTTTTATGTTGTTCACACATTTCCATGTTTTAAATATCATGCCATTATGTTCATGTTTATTTTATGCTCTATTGATATGCCTATTTACTAACATGTATTGTCTTCCTCATGTTATTCCATGTTTATTCCCTTAATAGGATTTGTAGCTCAACCTTTTCTTATGTATGTCCTCAGGTTATCCCATGAATTGCTATGTATGAAGGAATATTGTGGTCATGTAAAAGACATTTTCAGTAAAGTTTTTTATTTTATGTTTTATGGTGTTATGTAATGTTCCTAATCCCCAAAGACACTATACCTCTCAATATTCTAAGTTTTATTAAGAGCATGTTTATATAATAAATCATGTTTAAATATTAAATAAAGAGCATGGTTGTTATAGTTGGTATTATAGGATAGGTTTAGTTATTTTTTTTGATTAGGATTCAGAAACTCTAGTGAATGCCTTAGGGTTAAGACTGCATATTAGAAAATAATCCTTAGATTTTAGTGAGTATAGAGTTAGTGTTTTATCAATAATATACATCCCTATCTCGATATGAACAAGTAAAGGTGGCTCTGCCATAGATATATATGGGGGTAAAACCCAAAAACACTACTTTGATTAACACTCGAACACGAGCTAGTGCATGAAAATTGGTCATGCTTCACTCTTGGTTCGACACTCTTGGGGGACATGCTTTGGTAAATTCAAAATACTAGTAAAAAATATTTTTAAGGGTACAAACAAATCTTATAAGAATATACATTATGAAGTAGATCATGGATAAATTAGATCAAAGTCTAGAAAATCATAAGTTAAGGAGATAAATTTAATTTATAATTTATACCTTTTTGTCATTGGGTTCCCCATTATGTGTTAAATTTTTTATGATACTCATCCCTAAGTATATATGGGATAATTTAGAACTAAAATAAAAATTTAAAAGTTATTTTTATCATATATAGATCTATGAAATCTTATATATCCTAAATGTTTAGTAGAGCAATCCAAACACCACCACAAAGCTTGTATGTAGAGAAGACGGTGAAAATAGAAATTGCGTTAGTTATTTCATCCTATGTTTATAACTCCCCCCTTATCAAAATTTGTGGATTTAACTTCTCAAAGGACCTCATCATACTCCCTTTTGTGGAATTTGAGGTAATTCTAGGCATAGATTGGATTTCCCTATATAGAGCCAACATAAATTTCCACAAGAGGGAAATCACTCTTTATATGGTGAATTAACCCCAGATTCAATACAAGTGCATGGAGGAGGATTAATCTTCATTAGAACCATAATATCAAGCATGTATATTACTTCCCTATGATCAATCCTATATTTCTTGGATGGTTGAGTATAAAGAAGGAACCATCCTTGAAGACATGACTATTTTGAGGGAATTCACTAATGTGTTTCACGAGGAATTTCCTATTCTTCCTCTTAAAAGAGATGTTTAATTATCGATTGATATTATACCTGGGTCATTTACAATATCCAAGACTCTATATCAAATAGCTATTTGTGAGGCTGAGAATCTAAATAAACAACCACAGGAGAATATAGATAAAGGGTTTATATTCCCAAGTGATTTTCCATAGGGTGAACCTGTCTTCTTTGTCAAGAAGAAGGATGGGTCAATGTTCCTTTTCATTGATTATCTTGAGATCAACCAAACCATGATAAAGAACAAGTATCCTTTTACACGAATTGATGACTTGTTCAATCAACTACATGGATCTCAATAATTCTCCAAGGTGGATCTGCAGTCGGGATATTACCAAGTTAATGTCAAGAAGGAGGATATACCCAAGACTGCTTTTCGTACACAGTACGATCATTATGAGTACATATTTATTCCATTAGGACTCACTAATTCTCCAGAAATCATCATGGAATTGATGAAAATAGTCTTTAAAGATTACCTCGACAAATTTGTGGTAGTCTTTTTAGATGATATTCTAATATACTTCAAAACTAAGGAGGAGCACGAGGATTATCTGAGCACTGTTTTCTAATGGATAAGCTCTATGAAAACTATATAAAGTGTGAATACATGTTTAAGGATGTCTCATTATTGGGTCATATCATCACAAGAAATGGAATATTTGTGGATCCTTCCAAGAAAAATTCTATTGAGGGATGGCTGACACTGACATCTGTGAAGAATATCCATAGCTTCATAGGGTTAGCTGGATATTATCGCCCATTTTTGAGAAATTTCACATGATTATAGAACCCTATTACCAAGATAACTCAAAAGGGAGTCAAGTTTTACTAGAAAAATGAATGTGAGGAATGCTTCGGGGAGTTGAAGAAGAGGATTTTCACTTCCCCTGTTCTCACACTACCCAAAAGTGGGGGGCTTTTCGTAATCTTCAATGATGCTTAGAATAATGAATTTGGTTGTGTGTTGATTATGAATGGAAAAGTAATTTTCTATGCATCAAGGAAGTTCAAAATTCATTAGAAAAACAATCCCACACTTGATCTAGAGTTGGAATATGTGATCTTTGCATTGAAAATCTGGTGGCATTATCTGATTGGGGAGAATTTTTAAATATATACGGATAAAAAATTATAAAATATATATTCACACAAAGAGAGATGAATATGAAACAATGAAGATTGTTATATCTCATCAAGGATTAGAACTTCTCAATAAATTACCACCTTGGGAAATCGAACAAGGTGGAAGATGCTCTAAGTAGAAAGGACCCAACATTTCTTTCATTGGTGAGAATTTAAAAGGAACCAATCTTCATAAATTTTATAAAGATAGAAATGAGAACCATAAAGAAGGGAACATCATCAATCCTTTCACAAATGATTTCTCAACCATCTCTTTTGGAAAGGTTAAAGGATGCTCAAAAAGATGATTAGGAAATTCAGAATAAATTAAAAACTATCAGAAATATAATATCCTTATAGTTCGATGTTATTGAAGAATAAATTGTGATATTTGGGTCAAGAATATGTGTTCCATAAAATCTAGAGTTAAAGAACGACCTTTTGGATAATGAATATAGTTCTAATTTCTCCATTAACCCAAGAAACAAGAGTATGTATAGCGATATCTAGGAGCACTATTTTTGAGATAACATGAACAAGGAGATCAATAAATATACATCAATGTGCCTGGTATGTCAGCAAGTGAAGGATGAGAGACAGATGTCTAAGGGTATGATGAAACCATTAACCATACCAATGTGTAAATGGGAAAACATAACCATGGACTTTGTTACTGAAATTTGGAATAAATCCAAAGGAAAAAATGCTAGTTGAGTTGTTGTGGATCATCTTACAAAGACTACACCGTTCATTTTAATTTTAGAGGATTTCACACTTGATCAACTAGAACATATATTCATCTAATAAGAGGTATGGCTGAATAGAGTACCACTATCGATTGTGTCCAATCAAGATCCAAGATTCACCTCTATATTTTGGAAGTGTCTCCAATACACATTGTACACAGAGTTAAACTTTAGAATATCCTATCACCCTCAAACTGATTTCCAATCTCAGAGGAATATCCAGAAACTTGAGGGCATGCTGAGAGCTTCTCAATTGACTTTAAAAGTGGATGGGACCAATATCTTCCTTTTGTGGAGTTCTTGTAAAAAAACATTTTCCACTAAAACTTCAAAATGGATCCTTATGAATCCATTTATGGGAAGTGTCATAGAACCCCAACATGTTGGGATGAATTTAGGGAACAAAAACTTCTAGGACCAGAAATGGTCAAAGAAATGGTGGAGAAGGTTAAAACCATCCAACAGGACATCAAAGATGCCTAGAGTTGACCAAAGTGCTACACTAACAATCATTAATGAGACCTATAGTTTGATTTTGGAGACATGGTATTCCTCTGAATATCTCCATGGAAGAGAGTTATGAGATTTGGGAAGAATGGAAATCTTAGTCCAAGATACATCAGTCCTTCTGTGATCCTTGATCACATCATATCAGTGACCTATCAACTAGATCTCCCACCAAACTTTCTTAAGTAAATGATGTATTCTATGTCCCACTCACGGGGAAGTACATACCTAACCCATAACATGTACTAAATCTAGAGGTGGTACCATTGGAGAATGAAATTTTCTGTGAGGAGAAGTCGGTGAAGATCTTAGGCCGTAGAGAAAAGGTTCTATGAAATGAGATGATGCCCCTAGTCAAGGTGTTGTGGTAAAACAACAAGTTTGATGATGAAACATGGCAATTAGAGGAAGTGATGAAGCAGAGTTACCCTTATCTATTTTAATATACGAAAAGGAAATTTTGAGGGTGTAATATATTAAGGGGGAAGATTGTAATGACCTGAACATTTATGAATAAAATTACCTTTCATTTAAATGTCTTATGGATATAGACAAAACATAAAATCATTTTGTTTTATTATACCCAATTGGGTTTAAATAAAAGTTAAGTATCCTTTCTATTGATAATATATCCATTGAACAGTGATCACATGAATAGTATAAATATAGAGTTTTAAGAAATTCTTTTATCACAAACAAAGCTTGTGATGGCCTCAAATAACAGTATCATACCCTGTAAAGCCCATTTTTCAGAGCTTCTAGAGGAGATATATTTTTTCCTCTTTCCCCTAGACCAATCCAAAGCTAATATCCAATAACATAATCATGAGGGAAATCGTTTATAAGATAAGTTCATGCTCATCGAGATCACAACCCAAACCATTTTCACCGAATGGTTCCAAGAAATCCTCACCATCACACACCATACTCTTAGGGAGTATACTGGTGTAATAAAAGGATATGTATCAAGAACATAACATTATGATTATTTTTTTATAGAATAATGAATATACTTTCATTCTATTATTGCTACTTTGTAAATGAATTTCTAAAGCTCAAAAAGTATTTTGGTTTAATATTAGAATTCAATTAAGGAATATATTTTAATTAATTAATTTATTTTTTAAATAAGAAATATTTTATAAAATATTAATATTAAAGTAAATTTATTAAATATTAATGATCATATAATTTTTATGAAGTCAAAAGTATCATTTAATAAGGTTTAAAAATAATTTTTTTCCAAAACCCGTCAATTTTCAATAAATTTCAATTTTTATTTTAAAAGTGAAAATTAAAATATTTATAAAATTATTTTGAAAAATTTAATATTATTTTTTTAATCAGGATATCAAAACTATCCAATTGTGAAATTTTCCTAATTTTCTGTGACAGTCAAATTTTTGGGTAAAATTTAAATACCGTATAAATATATAATGTGTTTTATGACATCATAATGAACCAATAGTGATGTAATGAAATACTATAAAAGGTATATTTTTCCAAATAAATGGTTTTCATTTAAAATAATTTAGTTTTAGTTTTATTTGATTTTTTTATAAATTCTTAGTGAATCCTCTAACAAATAAAAAAATATTTTATGATTTTAAAATCATTTCTTTGACTGTGTGACTCACCTCCACATAAGAAAGAAAAATATATTACTATATTTTTCCCTTTTAATTATGAAATAATGTATACCACTCCTCATTTCAAAAAAAACATGGGTAAAAACTAAGGGACGATTTTTGGTTTTGAATGTTTTAGTGTGTAGTGTCCAAAAAAAATTATAATTTACCCACCTTTACAATATAAAACCTCCAAAGAACCCATTAATCTTCCCTAAAAACTCCATGAAGTTCATCCAAAATCTGATCTCTACTCCCTAGAGTCCTTCCAGTTTTCCATAATCCCCCATGAAGCCTCTCCCAAACCTTTCAGATCACACATTCAAGTAAGGGTTCCTTCATTTATCAATTTTTTCCAAGATTCATTATATTGTTACATCCATTTTATATTCAATTAAAAATGATGGGGTATGTTTTTTCACCACCCCCATACATCCCTTATTTTTTTTGAGGGATGAGAGACCCAATTCTCTATAATTAATCTTTCCCATGTACACCTGTTATCATGCCAAAATTTTGTAATGGATTTCTCTTTTCTCATTTCCATTCAAGAATTTATTTTATATTTTGCATCTAAATTATATTTCATATGTTAGGATATTATGTTACATGATCCCATTAAATTCTATTTCACATATAAAATATGAGATACCCCCTTTTCTCTCATCAAACCATTTTAGGGATTTCTATTTGACGTCGTTATGCTACTAAAATTGCACCACGATTTTCTATAGAAAAATCATCATGTATTGAATACTATACCCATTTATCTATCAATGGTATTCACCTTTAGGCTCATGTACATGTTGATTATGTAATTACACATATTTATTCCACATTCATTCTTTTTTTAATATATTATTATATTTAATGAATCCATGTTTTATGATCTATGTGGAACACTTATGCATAAAATGAAATGATTATGAAGGGTGCACCATGATAGCGCTCCAATGCCTTGGGTAATGTTTATTATCCTAATATGCCATGTGAAATGAGGGTTTAGTCATGATAGTTCATGATAAATTCGGTTTTACGTATCCTAATTCATGTACAATGAGGGTTTACTCATGGAAATCCATGTGTGATGATCCTTGGCTCATTATAATATCATGTTGTATGTTGTTTCCACATTTCAATGTTTTGAATATCATGCTATATCATGAATTTATTTTCATGTTTCTTTTATTATTTATTGATATTCCTATTTACTAACATGTATTGTCTTTCTAATTTTATGTGATATTTATTACCTTACCCAAATTTATAGCTCACCCTTTTCTTATATACGTCTTCTGGTTACCCCATGCAATTCCAAGTACGAAGGAATGTTGTGGTCACGTCAAATAAGGTTTGAATATAGATGTGTTTTTAAATTTTTAGGTTGTTTTTTAAAGTTCCTAAGCACCAAAGACACTAGAACATGCGATCTTATGAGTTGTATTAAGTGAAAGTGTATATAATAAATCATTTTTAAATATGAAATAAAGAGAAGGGTTGTTATAGTTTCAATAGTTGGTATTAGAGAAAATGTTTAGTTCTCCTTTGGAAACTATGATGAGAGAACCTTAGTGAGAACCCTATGAAAATTTATAAGGATAAGTATAAGGATAAAGAAATTTAAATGAAAATTTCTTAGAATTTTGGTAAAGGATATATTGATTGGTTTCCTAGAAATACATCCTTGTCTATATACTACAAGTGGACATGGCTCAAGCACATATGCACATAGGGGTAACAACTCTGAAAAGGTGTATCAGGCCGGACATAAGTGTAACCTAGTACATGACAATGGTCCTGACTACACACCATATTTGAAACTCTGGGGGGGATATACTTAAAAAATTAAAAAACCCTTCATAAACCATAATAAAGGATTTAAATAGATCGTGGCTATGGATAACATAGGATAAAACTAAGGTGTCACAGATTAATTAAGGTTAAATAATTTAGACATCTTATTTGAGGTATTTTATGATTATACAGTTTTTCGTTATGATTATTGTTTCTTACTCTATGCTTTTTGGTTTTAGTAAACGGATGGAACCCAAAGGAAAGGCGTCAATGATGAGTGTGATAGTAAATGCATTGATTATTCCCATGAGAAACAAAATTCTATGGATGTGGGAATGAAAAAACTCATTTCTATACCTACACATCTTTCTATGGCTATGAATATTACTAGACTTCAAAATGAGAAAAGCAGGGAACAATATTATGTTGAGTATTTCATGAGGAAACCTCCACCTTTGTTCAACGTGTCTTCTGATCCAATTTTTTCTAAATAATGGATCAGTATGACTGAATATATATTCTCTATTATCTAGTGTTCAAAACATGAAAAAGTCATTATAGATGTTTACTGGCTAAAAGGTGAAGCATACCAGTGCTGGACTCTAATCAACAATATGATGAAACAAGATGAAAATAAATCCATGGATTGGGATGAGTTCAAGAACATATTTTTCAACACATAATTTCCTCTGATTCTTATAATAAATATATAAAAATAGTTCCTTTAGTTAATAAAAATCATTGATGAATCCATGGGTACATACATGTTTAATTCCACAATACTTGTGAGGTATGGTTCTTGTATCATCATCTAACCTAAATGTAATGCTGATAGGTTTTATCAGTGGCTTAGATCCGTGCCTTGTAAGGGTGTTGTCCATAAGAGACTTTAGTAGCTCTGAAGATATTTTTTTGTTATGAAATCTAGGTTGAAATGGAGGTTGGAGTTATGTATCAATCTCATTGTTTTTACAACAATAGGAAGACCGAGTTCAAATGAACATATAAAAATCATAGAGAGATGAATATGATATTTTCTTTATGATATATTTCTGGAAAGATGTGTGGGGGAAATTTTCTTAAGGTAATGATTTATGTGTGTAAGGAAGGCCATCAAGAATTTTATTGCCAAAATAATGGGAAGTTTTTTTAACAATGAAAATGGTGATGAAACAGATTAAATGAACCTCCCCTACATCTATTTTATATGGTTAAGGAGAATGGGAATTATTCTAACATTTACCAAACTGTAGTGGTGGTGATAATGATCGGTATCGACAATATCTTAAAATGAGGGATATGGGGAAATATCCTACAATCACTATTTTTGATGAGGGATGTGATATCGATGTGGTAAAATGTACACCTATAATCAACTCTAGAACTTCTAATGTATTATTTGATTCTATATCTACCCATTATTTCATGTACAAATAATTTAATAAGGGAATTAAGATTCCACCCAAATGATTACATGTGTAATTAGTAGTGAAAACCACTGATGATTTGATAATTTCCTATCAAGTCAATGATTCCTATCCAATTGATGTTTTTGGTAATTTGATACTTGTAAATCTTGACATACTTCTTTTGGTGTAATTTGATGTCATCTTATGTATGGATTTGATTTCTCTTCATAAATCCAACATCAATTATCAAGGAAGGGAAGCTGAGTTTGATATTTCAAAGCAACCTATGAAAATATATCAATGTGAATATAAGTATGAAATTATTATGGAGATTACATATAGTGTATGGGTCAAAATTCCAATTCATTTGGGTTTTTTTCTCAAATGGTTAGCGAAAAAATTAATATGAATGACATGCCTACTGGTCAGGAGTTTGTGGAAGTATTTCCGGATGAGTTGCCTAGCCTTCCAAAAAAACATGAAGTTGAGTTCTAGATATAGTTCATATATAGTTTCACACCAATTTCAATGGATCTATATATAATGGACCCAAATGTGTTTCTAGAATTCAAGAAAAAACACCAAAAAAAACCTTGATATGGGATTCATTCGACCAAGTGAGTCACCTTGGAAAAAACCATTTTATTTTTTAAAAATAAATATGGATCAATGAGACTCTACATTTATTATGATGAGTTTAACAAGATCATGATCAATAATAATTATCCACTTCCCTATATTGATGACTTATTTGATCAAATGTGAAGATATCAATACTTTTCCAAGATTGAAATTCATTTTGGATATCATCAATTGAGGTTCAAGATAGAGGATATACCAAAGGTGACATTCCATACAAGGTATGGACACTATGAATATTTATTGATTCCTTTAAGTATTACTAATTCCCCAGTTATTTTAATAGATTTGACAAATTGAGTATTTAGAGATTACCTCGATCAGTTTGTGGTGGTCTTTATAGATGCTATTCTTATCTATTCAAAGAGAAAGAAAGAGCATGAAGGGAAATTCTAAATTATAATGAAGACAATAAGGAAGTATAAGTTGTATGAAAATTTCACAATGTGTGAATTTTGGATTAAAAGGTTCCATTTTTGAGTCACCTAATCTCAAGAGTTGGTGTAACTGTAGATCTATAAATGATAGAGGCTATTAAATATTGTCATATACTAGCCATGATGGATGATATATATATATTTCTTGGTTTAGGTATATATTTTTTATGGTTTGTGGATAATTTATCATGACCATCTAATCCTCTAACTATGTTATATCGAAAGGGTGCCAATTTCTTCTGGACAGGTGAATGTGATGAAAATTTCAAGGAAATGAAGGGAAGTTTAGTCAGCACACCTATTCTTACATTACCATGTAGAGGATAAAGGTTTATAATATATAGTGATGCATACATAAGGATATTGGGATGCATTTTTATTAAGAGTAACATGGTTTTAGCCTATGTCTCATGATAGTTAAAGATCCAAGATAAAAATTACCCAACTCATGATTTGGAGTTAGGAGTGTTATTTTTTTTGTTAATGATATGGATTTATTATCTTTATGAATAAAAGTGTGAAATATATAATGATAATAAAAGATTGATATATATATATTCACATAGAAGGAGTTGAACATGCACTAGAGAGTATGTTTAGAGATGATAATGGATTATGCCTACTCATTACATTACCAATCTAAGAAAGAGAACAAGGTGGCTGATGATTTGATTCAAAAGGATCATGTTATATTATCCATGATGAGGATAAAAAAAGATCAAATATTTCTATATTTTAAGAGGGTGTATCTAGAATCATTTAAGGAAGGGTAAAATTATTATCTTTATCAATAGAATGTTAAAACCTCTATCCAAGTGAATATTAAATAGGCATAGAAGGATAATTTAGAGTTGTAAAAGAAGGATATAAGTGTTCCTAAATTTAACCTTCATCAGGATGGAAGGATAATTTTCAATAATCATGTCTACATTCCTTCAATATCAGATTTTAAGTAGGAGATATTAGCAGAAGCTCATAGTTCATTATCTATTCATCCCGTTATTATGTATATGTAAAAAGACTTGAAATAATACTTCTTGTGGGATGGAATGAAGAGGGATATCATAGAGTTTGTATCTCAGTTCTTAGTATTCCATCAAGTTAAGGCTGAAAGAAAAAATTATAATGGGATATTACATCCATTACCCATACCACGATTGAAATGGGAGAACATCACTATGGATTTTGTCATTAGGCTCCCTAAAACCTATAAGGTATTTAATTCTATATGTGCAGTTGTTGACATCCTAACTATGTCAGCA
Organism: Viscum album; assembly: GCA_963277665.1. Taxonomy (NCBI): domain Eukaryota; kingdom Viridiplantae; phylum Streptophyta; class Magnoliopsida; order Santalales; family Viscaceae; genus Viscum; species Viscum album. The sequence goes on along the minus strand of OY728123.1, from coordinate 277,723,812 downwards.
CACTTCATTGCTACCAGAGAAGAATTCTATCTGGGCCATCTTTCTAGGATATACATTAAGGAAGTGGAAAGATTTCATGAATTACCATTCTCTATTGTATATGAAGAGAATCTATGGTTTACCTCAAAGTTATAGTGAGGTATTTATCCAACACATGATATATAATTGAGTTTTATCAGTGCTTATTATCCTCAGATGGATGGTTAGTCATAAAGAACAATTTAAAACCTAGAGGTTATGTTGAGGTCCAGTTAATTGGACTTCAAAGGTAATTAAGATCATATCCTTCCTCTAGTTTATTTTTATTACAAAAATAGGTTTCACTTAAGAATTTAATATGTCTCTTTATGCAGACCACTATGGGAAGAAATATAGAGAAACAATGTGCTGGTATGAAGTTGGAGAAAGAAATATATTAGGTCCCGAGATAGCTAAAGAAATGGAAGGGAAGGTTAGAGCCACTCAACAAAATATCATGGAAGCTAAAATTTGGCACAAAAACTATGATGATAACCATAAAATCAATGTAAAATTTTAATTTTTCAAGATAATTTTTCTATGAATATCACCCTTGAACAAGGTTATGATATTCGGGATGAAAGGGTAACTAAACACTAGGTATATCAGTCCCATTGATGTTCTTGATCGTATTGGGATGGTATCCTATCACTGGGAACTTCCTAAAAATATCAATAAATTCCTAAATGTGTTTAATTTATCTCTCTTAATGAAGTACATACCTGAACCTTCACATGTACTGAACACAGAGGTCATACCGCTAGAGCAGAATCTCTCTAACGAGGAGAAACCAGTTGAAATTCCAGATCACATAGAGAAATTTATATTAAATAAGTCCAAACACATTGTCATTGTTTTGTGGATAAATAAATAGTTATAGGAAGCTACATTGGAACTTGGGGATATGATGAGGCAAAATTATACTCATTTTTTTGGTACCAGAATGATGAATTTTGAGGGAAAAATTCATTTTAACGGGAGTAGAATATAACACCATGAGTTTTTATGAACATTTATTTTAATAAGTTAATTTTTTAATGTATTTCATTGCTTGATAAACCATATTAAGATTTAGTTTTACTCTAAAATGAGTTAAACATGGACTACACACAACAATGACTTGGATTACGATATGCACAATACTATGTTTCTATGAAACAACATTTAATTATTATAATTATTTTTACTAGATAGTTATAAAATAGGAATCAAACATAGTAATAAGGATGATAATAAATAATTTTTAAATATTATTTATACTTTCTTAATAAAAATAAAACAAATTGATAATAAAACATATGTTTTTTTGGTAATGTCTTTATATGATTGGAAATACTATTTTATCAAATGAACTCCTTTTTATTATCTTATGTAAATAATAACAAAATTAATTTTAGACACTTTTATAAATTTAATTTGATAAACTAAAATTCATTTTTTAATTAATAATTTCAAAATTAGTACAAGGTGAGTTTTTTTGGATTTTTCTAAAACATCAATTTTGGATGAATAGTGAAAAATAATGAATTTTAATTCAAAACACATTTTTTCCCTAATTTATTTACATTATAAAATTATATTTTAATTTGGTTTTAAATTTTAATTAGATCAGATATACCTAAAATAATACAATTTAGTTTATCATATCCAGTTTCACATTGAAATTGGATATAAAATCACTTCAAACTTTTAAACAATTCATTAAAAAAATCGATGTCGTGACACATCTATATGATTAAATTTAAATTAATTTCTACCACCTATGTGATTGGAATTAGGGAAAATTGATTCCATATTTATAATCAAAATAATTCCTATTTTCTAATAATGTCTGCATATTTTTTGACAAAAAAATATTTGTGAATGTGATTAAAATTAATTACAAAGATTAAGTAAAAAATTAACATAATAATGGAAAAATCCCAAAACATAAATCCCAAAATGAAATATAAAATTTTCAGAAAAAATTTTAATATCCATATTTGAACCATATCCTCCCTTTAATTTGTTGAGGTCCATTATTGGAGCCATGTTTCATGGAAAACTAGGGTTGAATTACCTTTTGAAAAACTTACAAGAAAACCACTCTACCTCCACTATAAAAATGCAATCACCCCTCCAAATTATTCCACACATCTCAAGAAATTTGAATCAGAAAAACACTTCCAAAATATCCTACCAACATCCCTACCTTCATCTTATAATTCTCTCTTTATGATGAAATCAATCCAAGGAATCTCTTTGGTGAAAACCAAAAAGAGTTACCCAAAGAATTGGTAACATCCTACCTTAATCTCCTTTGTTTTATTTTCATTATAAACCCCCAAAAATATTATTATTAAAATATTATATAATAAAATAATTATACTAAATATACTTATATGTTTTTATTATAATGGTTTTACCTACACTTACACACACTTCCATTTAATAGGTAACGAACCTACCATTCTTGTGTATGGAGAACTACAACCTCAAGAAAGAATATTTTTCATTTTTTCCTTTAAAACCTATCATGGTTGGGAATTATGATAGAAAATAAATTTTTATATTTTATATATGATATTTAGGATTTATTTAAGCTCTATAGTTGTCATATAAAACATACCATCATGCTTTCCATTTTTTTAAATACGATAACTTCATTTGTGGACATGTGGACTACTACCTCTATAAAGCGATGTGATTCATTCACACTTTACATATAAAGTATTAAGGATGGGTTTAGTAATATTATATGATATATATGAAATAATAATTAATATATATATATATATATCTTTTTAAACTTTATTTACCTTATTTCTTTCAATACTAAAAGAAAACAAAAACATCTTTCATGTGTACACACGCCTTACCATATTTATGAATGGTGTATTTACTTTAATATTTACATATTTTATAGATTATAATAAATAAAATTATTTTGAATAAATATGATATATATATAATTTTTAACAGTCTTTAAATAAGTAAATCATGATCTATGTAAGAGGAACATGAATAAAAAGTCAAAACATGAATGAAAAACAAGGCAGTTGCCACCTCAAACTTAACTTTTGCATGGAGTAGTTAATGAAAGGGTATTATAATGTCATAAGTAAATCATATATGGTATTATATATGTGAATATGGTTAGGTTATTGATTTATAATTTAATTATACTTAATATAAATGAGGTTTGAATGAGTATAATGAGGGTCAAGGCATAAAGTAAGGGTTTTCTCATATCACTTTTATTTATATGAGACTTATGAATTATTCACCACTAATTTCATTTTTTAGTGTATATAATACCAATAAATTTACTATATGATTCTTAAATATAAATTTATGGTTAAATAACTTTTAATTTTATTTTCTATCTTTTATGGGGTTTTTGTTTCAAAAGTTAGCAAATCTGTCAAGTAGTTTTGTCTCAATTTTTCTCCTTTGAGACACATTCCATGATATGAACTTGTGGTCTTCTACGAGGTGTTTAATATAATATTTGACATGTTATATAATTAATCACATTATTTTCATGATATTTTATATTTCATGTAATTTCAATTTCTTACACGGGGAGTATGATTCAATGTGTCATAGTGGTAGGAGTCTGTTGAAACAATCTCATTGTTTATTGGGCTGTTTATTTTTTTTAAAGAAGGTAGTGCCTTGGTCAAAGAACAAAGCACAATTTATTGAATAATAAAGCAAAAAAGTTACAAAAGATGAAAAGATGGGATTTTCTTATAATATCTATCAAAAATATGAAATAAATCAGCTGGAAGGGCATCCATCCAAGTCACGTTCTGGTGAAAACCTTTGTTGGAAAGGGAATCAACAACAACATTCACTTCATGGAAGGAATGAGTAGCAACATAGTCAATACCACTAAGCTAATCCAGGCAATTCATCCAAAGAGTGGTAAGCGGCCATGCTAGATGAATCACACCATTCCAAATATCTTGGACAATGGTGGTAGAATCACTTTCAATCCAAAGCTTTCTCCATCCTCTTTGGAGAGAGAAATCACCTGCATGGATGACCCCCAATATTTCTGCTTCCAAAGATGAAGCAAAACTACATCCACCATAGAAACATCCATGTCACTGAAAAGAAGAGTCTCTATAAATCGCTCCACAGCTGGCAAGACCGGTATTGCCCTTTGAGGAACCATCAACGTTCATTTTGACCCATCCTAGCATCAGGGATTTCAAAAATAATTCACAGGTATATCTAGGCTGAGGGTAAATACCTACAACATGAATATGGAAAAGAATCCCCAAATCACTAATAGAATTGTTGCAACAGTCTTTTTGGATTGAAGCAGCCTCTTGAATCGCTATGAGAATTCGATATTTTCCTTCATTAAGATTTAATGAGTGATTATTATAAATAATATCATTTCTGACGTACCATATCTCATGTAAGAGTTCCACAACAGCTGCAAGAAATATGTTTTTAATTTGTAGTGAGGCTTCATGGCTAATACACTTTTTCAAAAGCATACAGATCGAGTTAGAAGAGGGCCATCTGCAGATAAATAAGTCAAAAATGTAATTACATAAAGTGGAGGCCATAGAACATGAGAAGAAAAGATGATTAGAATCCTCCCTGTGTTGATTGCATAGTTGGCATTTGGAACAGAGTTGAAGGCCAAAAATTTTGTAGACCAACTTCAGTGGGTAATCTATTATGCGCGATACGCCAAATAAGAGTGAGCCTTGAAGGTTTGATCCATGGCTTATTTAAAGAGCTCACCCATTGAAAATTGGAGTCAATTATAGAGAAATTATGTTTGTAAATTTTTTTGAATCAAGAATGCCTTTTAGAGCGGGTTCCCAAACAAGGAAACCCACAGAATTAGAAAAGGGGTACTTGTCAATGATCTGGGTGATGTTGTCAAGAATATCCTGCCTATGAAGTTACAGAACATCTTTGATAGAGTGACTAGTATCCTCAGGGGTATTATTAGGAGGTAAAATAGTTATCAAGGGGGTACCAATCCAATTATCAAGCCAGTAATTGATGAAAGAATCAGTGCTAACCATCCATCATATGATAAGAGTTCCTAATGGATGGCCAAATCGAGGAATTGATGAAATTAAAATTCCCCTTGAAAAGTTTCTTAAGGATTCTATGTTTTAGAAAATGAGTAGACTTAGAGGTAGTGTTGATTAAACGCCAAGTGTGTCTAGCTTGAAGGGAATCATTAAACAATTTTAAAATTTTAATACCAATACCTACTTTGTCAAGGGGTTTACAGCAGGTCGTCCAAGGAATAGTAACAAGTTTCTTTTCAAAAATACTTCTCGTACAAATGAATTTTTTTATAAAGGTATTAATTTTCTTAAAGGTACCTATCAGCCACTTATAAATCATTAGGGAATAGACCATTCTAGAGATGATGGTTGATTTGACAAGGCAAATTCTACTAGTTGTGGAAAAGGATTTTCCCTTCCAAGTAGAGAGTTGATTAATAATTTGATCAATTATATTAGAGAAGAAACTAGATTTAGGTCTCCCAAAAAATATCGGAACACCCAGATAAGTGAAAGGGAACATACCTTCTTTAATTCCAAGATTATTGGTAAAAATAGATTTTATTCAAGAGGAGATGTTTTTCCCAAAGAAAATATGAGATTTGTTCCAAGAAATGGCCTGACCTGTGATATCCTCATAATGAGCAATATATTGCTTGAGGACTTGAATATTTATTTGATCCCCTTTAAGAAACAAGATGATATCATCTGCATATAGAAGGTGAGTGGGGAAATTAAGGTTTCTGGTAGCCTGGATAGGCTTGAGCTTATTTTGATCAACCAGATTAGTAAGGAGCCTGCTAAAATAATCTTCAGTAATGACAAAGAGGATGGACGAAATAGGGTCTCCCTACCTAACTCCTTTAGTGCATTTGAAATAGCCTCGAGGGGTGCCATTGATCAAGATGGAGATAGAGGATTATTGAAACAAAGTTTTAATTCTCCTGATAAATGTATCATTGAAACCGAAGTTTTTTAAAACATTTAAGATGAAAGTCCAATCAATAGTATCAAAAGCTTTTCTTATATCATGTTTAATAGAAACACTACCTCCCCTCGTACTCTTGTTTAAGCTATTGGTACATTCATAGGCGATACAAATACAATCTTGAATAGACCTTCCTTTAATAAAACCAAAATAATTCCATGAAACAATTTTATTACATATAGGAACAAGTCTATTAGCAATAATTTTTGTGATAATCTTAAAAAGAGTGTTTATCAGGGAAATAGGTTGAAATTGATGAATCTATGAAGCATTATCAACTTTAGGAATTAAAGTAAGGAATTGAGCATTAATTCCATGAGGGAGAGAGCCATTTTATAAAAAGGACCTCACGAGATTACAAACATGAAAATGTATAACATCCCAATGCTTTTGGAAGAAACCATTGTTGAAACCATCCAGACCAGGAGCACTATCTAGTTTTAGACTAAAAACCATGTCTCAGATTTCATGATCCAGAGGAATGATTAAAATAGATTCATTATCATTTTCATCAACCATAAAATGTATAATATTAGATCTAAGATCAATATTTATATTTGGACCATTAAAAATGTTATGAAATTAAGAGACAACATGGCTCGAGATGGCCTCTTCAGTGTCAATGATCATATCATTGTGTAAAAGTTTAGTAAGAGGGAGAGTGGCTTTCCTAACTCTTTGTAGGGAGTTATAAAATTTAGTATTTCTATTACCATCAGCCAAACATTTGGTTTTAAACATTTGTTTATGCATATTATCTTTTAATGTGAGTAAAGAATTAAGTTTTAAAGAGAGATTAACCTCATCTTGAGGGTCAACATTAAAATCTGAGTTTTTATTGAGTGTTTTAATTTGGCTTAGCTCTTTTTCAAGAGCCAAAATATCCAAGTCCATTTTTGAACTTCTAGATTTAAACCATCCTTTGAGGGCATGCTTTAAGGTTTTCAACTTGAAAATACAGGCAAATGAGTCATTTTGATGTTTCATAGAATACCAAATATTCTAAATAAAGGTGACATAGTTGGGATCCATAGACCAAACATTATTGAATCTAAAGGGAAGGATAGGTTTACACTTGTTAATGATGGAACTGACCAATATGGTATGGTGATAAAAGTTAATCCTAGGAAGAGTAATACTAGAGACATTGTCCCAAATGTCAAGAGCTTTCATGTTGACAAAGGCTCTATCAAGTTTACTCGAAACATTTTTATTATAATGCCTTCTATACCAAGTATATTTAACACCTGTGAGAGTAACTTCAACAAGATTTCAATCCTCAATGGAGGATCTAAATTCTCTTGAAGATATAGAGAGATGCGAGGGACCCTTTTTTCACAATAATTAAGAATAACAATAGAGTCTCGCAAAACAATACAAGGTTCATGAATAGAATTGGCCATAACAAATGGGTATTTCCAAAGAGACCTTTTATCCTGATATCCATTATTGGCATATATCATCATATAGTAAGTATGTTGCCCATACCAGGAGAAGTTATAGGTAAATTTTTGTTTAGAGGTTTTAACAATATTGATGTTTTGGATAGAATTGTGACAGAAAATCCACATAGAGACAGTCTAGAGACCATTCTTATAGGAACCTAAGAAACTATAATTGAGAGAGACTATCCTCATGAGATTCAAATTAACGTTGACTTTAGGCTCAGAAATAGAAAAAATATGGGGTTTATGAGTGGTCAAAAACCTCCTAAGAACAGTGGAGGTATCATTATTTTCAATACCTTGACAGTTCCAAATGAAAAAATTCATTTTTATTTTTATTTGGGGTTAGAACCCCCTTTTTTGGGTTTTCTAAAACCTTTATTCCTCTGAGATCTCTTAACATTTTGAGAGGAATTAGTTTTGGATTTATCCTCATAGGATTTGAAATTAGAGCTAGGAGAAATTGTACCAGTCTTTGCATTATCTGAAATCTGAACAGAAACAGTAGTATTTCTAGGAGTTGAGGGCAAGGTGATGCTGCCCTGTGACTGATCCACAGCTAAAACCTATACAGGTGGATGTGCAGGTGAAGTCTGAACAGATTTTTTTATCAAAATAGAGGGGGGTGGGAATCAGATATATATTTATCAAATTCACAAGCAGAATATTAAGAGTAATTCTGTTTTGAGGAAGAAACCTGTTCCACAACAGAAGAGGGCGGTGCAGCAAGTATGGAAGGTGTGAAGACTGGGGGACTGTCCCCAGGTTTATCAATAGGGGAGCACTATCCCATAGTAGTATCCGTTTTTGGAGGGGAATTAATCACAGTTTTATAAGAAGAAATATAAGTAGTGATGTCCGAATGAATATGTAAAGAAGGCACAGCAGAAATATTACCATTAAGTTATTGCTTGATAAGATCAACTAATGTAGGCATAATTGTAATTCCAGAATCAGGATCAGAACTATATTCAGCAACCTTTTGAAGAAGGTGTATCAAGTTACCTAGTTATGGGATTTCAGCCTTGTTACCTTGTTACTTAACAGGATAAATAGCATGAGTTCCCTCTAATCCGAGAAAGGGGGACTCAATATGGGGGCCCAAAGTATTCTTTAGTGGATCATGCAAGATAACTGATCCTTCCAAAGTAGTATCTGAGTTTTTTCTCCCCTTTTCCCTACACTCAAACTCATTGGTAGCTAATTCACATGGAACCGATTCATTAATAGCCAAAGGGAGAGTAGTGGAGAGGTTGTTACTGTCCACTGTAATTCCATGAGCTTGAAAACTATGGAATATTACAACAACCATATCATCAATTTCACTGGCTAATTTTCTTTCCATGAGAAGGGATTCCTCCTCATAAAAAATGACCCCCCCATGATTTTCTATCAAGAGGGGCAAAGGTGTTAGATTTCTTAACCGAAATATCTTGATTTTTCCTAGGGGGTTCATGTTTTTCAAGTACAACCTTTCCTTTCTTGTTATGTTTAGCCTCCTTCAAATCATTAGTGATTGGATGATCAACCTACTTTTTAACCACTCTACAATTAGAGAGGTTATGCCCTATTAATTTTCAAACCTCACAAAACAGAGGTTTTTTCTCATATTCAACTCTGATTTCAGTTCTATAATCAGGGGAATTGAAGTTAATAACAGATGGGAGTTCTGTGGCAAGGTTAAATTTAACCATGATTCTAGAAAATAGTCCTAGGTCACCATTTAAGGTTTTATGATCAATCATGACAGGAATTCCAATACAGGAAGCCACATCATTTAAGATTTTTTGAAGCCAATAAAACCAATTTAGTCCATAGAGTCTCACCCACACTTGTGCCATAGAATTTCTGTGTGTGTGTGGGTCAAAAGAGACATCCCAGTCTGAAATTATAAGAAAACAAGGTTTAAGTTGGATGTTACCAGATATCCAAACCTGTTAGATTTATTCCTACGAGTTGAAGAGCATGTGATAGTAACCTTTTCCAATAGGAACCATCTTCCACCTTTCCATTGCCCAGAAATGTGATATTCTGGTTTTGAGTTCCATCAAAGGCCAAGGGCGATCTCCCGAGTTATAAGAAACTCGGCCAAGAACCGAGTATTTAAACATTTACGCTCTTTGTTACAGTGCATCTGGATCCGAATCCACTATAAATCCACCATCATCAAGCTTTTTGAAGAGTGGAGGTCTGTTTTCCTTCACGCTGCTCAGATTTGATCCTTAGAGTGCATCGCGGAAGGAGATAGGAAACGCCCGATTCAGTTTTTTATGATTATAAGCACTTATTTTTAATGATCCAACATCCAATGGTGTAGGAGTAGCATGAGGAAAAAAATTCCCACTGTGGATCAAATCCATCCATGGATTAAACTTAGCCAAAATCTAGGAGACAAGCTAGGGTTTGGTGTGGTCTCTGAGTCGCCTCACAGGCCACCATCCGAAATTCCCAATCTTGGGACTATTTATGATTATGCTTCCATTAAAGAGATCTTATGACCCATATCTAAAGAAAACACATGAATTTTCTTATAAAATGTTCATTCATTATATATTCATATATTGGAACCATTTTATCCACTATTTGGCACATAATATAATTAATATTTGTTTTAGAAAAGATAATCTCATTTCTCTTTTCGTTTGGAAATCTATTTACTTCAAAACTAGGCTTTAAAAAATGTTTTTAAAATAAAATTTAAAGATCATTTTCAATAGAAATGATTTCAAAAATGTTTTATATGTTTTCAAATATATTTTTAAATAAAATGTTTTCAACAATTTTTCTAGTTTCCTTGATATGTTTTCAATGATTTTTTTTTCAAAAGGATTTATCTTTTAAAAAAAAATTTAAAGAAGAAAGCATATTTTTTCTCAATAAATTGTTTTAAAGGATATTTCCAAATTATTTTATATATATGATGAAATCATTAGGTTTTTTCTCATTCCTTATATGAAAATTATCCAAATATTACATTCATATTCATTATCTCAATGGTAAATGTTTTTATGGAATGATGTTTATGAAACCTATTTATCTTTTATACGTTTTATGTCTATGAAACCCATTTCTTAGTCACTGTTTATATTCTTATGAGATCCATTTCCTTTAACGTGTTATGATTTCAAGAAATTATTATGAAACCTATCAATTTTTCAACAGGTTATGATATGATTACATGTTTATGATACCCATTTCATTTCATGGGTTATGATATGACTAATTATATTATTGTGGAACATATATGTCTGATTTTATTATGGGATGTGTTGGACCTATATCTCCCTCCAATGCATTGGGTAAATATTTAGATCTCATGATATAGACATGGCTGGAATGGGGAGTGATCACTGTTCAGTAAAGGAATTTTTCGGCTAAGCCGGTCTTATGAGTGAACCTTGACTACTAAGATGTTCATAGTTGTGAACCATGACTTCCAATATAGCATGGGTAGTGAACCCATACTACAAAAATGGCCTTGAAAATTATTCCTTAAATAGAATGGAAATAATTTTATATGATTATGTTTGCACCACAGATTCAATGTGTTATTCCTATGTAATGATTTTATGGATTATTCTCTTGATTCCCTTACGATTCATTTCTTATGAACTGAGAATCTTTATGAAATAATTTATTTGTATGATCTTTATTACGTAGGGTATGATCTTCTAATGTCATGTTCACATTCCCATACCCTTATGCTGATGTTTATAGTGATATATATCCTTTTTTTACCCTTAATGAGCATATGAGCTCACCCATTTTTATGTTTCCTTTCCACAAGTTATAAAGATATGTATTATGTATGATATGTCTAAGAAGGGTTCTAGTTATAGAGAACTTAATGGGAGATAATATAGATCACTTTTGTAGCAATTTTTATGTTTTAATGTTTCGAGAGGCACTAGACTAATATGTATTTTGGGTGTCTATTTATGCAATGTATTAAGTATTCCTCAAAAATAATGATGTAATGCTAATGTATGTTAATAGACGGTTTTTATACAATCTTTAACTAATACTAAACACAAAAACATAAAATATAGATTAAAAAAGAATGTAAATGAATAAAATAGTATAGAAAATAAAAATATTGGAATTTAATTAAAAATTAATTTAATTTTACACAAAATAAAAATAAAGAAAATAAAATTAAAATAGAAATGGAAGCCTATCTGTTGTAGGTTAGAACCATAAAGTAACCTCCTAAAGGTCACACCTCAAGATTGTAATGGAATTCTCATTCTCCTAGCCATAATTTTTTTTATAATCTTGGATGTCATATCTAGGGGTTTACCAGTAAAAAATGTTGATAAATGGCCATTTGGGTCATCAATGAAAATTCCTCCGTCGAATGATATGTGAAAAACCGTATTTTTTAGATCTGATCAGAAAATTTCACATTGTGTAATGATTTACACGATGTGTAATGTGTGGGGATTCTTAGATAATGTAATATTTACATTAAAACACAATCTTATTTGTCTATGCCTTCAATAGTTTCTATACTTTTAATAATTATAGCCCCTCATCTAGAACAAACTCCACTTATCCTATAAAATTCCTATAAAATTCAAATATAGAAATGTTTTCACAGTGTCTCACCACTCTCACTCTATAAGTTGATATTACCTTCTAAAATAGGTACGCCATTTTACTATCACCTATAAACTATTTATAATCATTATAAGGTAATAACACTATCCATAACTCCTATAAAATTTTCTCTAAAAATTCCCACATAACCATAATAATAACTTATTCATGGAAACTTGAAAAGACTCCTCTACTATTTTGAATTTATTCCAAATAAATTCACCAATATAAATGTTGAAAATACTTCAACCATGGATGAAATGATGGTCTAACTCCAAGTAACATGATATATGATGAAATTAAGATAGTTTAATTAATTTATAGAGTGGATAGCTCTTTATTTTCTCCATCAAATCCTAAAACGTCTTGCACCATAGCCTGACTCAATAATATAATCTATTCCCCTCCAAAAGTGTAACTACCACAGGAATGGTCACCTTCTTCAAGCACTTTGACTTGTAACTCCATCTTTCAACCACAACCACTTCCACTATAGTCATGGTCCATTCCATTTCATCCTCTTTCGCACTACATATCTTCAATTAAGACAATGATCTCAACCACAAATCCCTCACTCTGGTGTGATGCAAACATATTGGCCAGTTTGTATTCAAAAGTAAAAATACTAGGACATGATCCATGGGTAGCTTGACCATTTTATCCCTCACCTTTAGTTGTCCACCACAACTTTTATCACTTTTGGTGTGCTCCACCAGCCATTACCACTTATTCTAGATATATTAAAAATTAACTATGGAGATGTCATGACCCGTCCTCGGGGCCCGTGCCGTGACTACCCCAAGCCCGCCTTCCATAGGCCAAGGGTTGACGACTAGCACCAAAGGCATAAATCCCGATAAAGGGAAGGCATTGCCTTTATATAAGTAAACAAACACACAATAGATTACTCAAGCTGAAGTAAACACTAAGTAAACTAAGTACAAAAGTAAGTACTAGTCATAAATGGGAAAGTATAAAACCCAAATGAAAGCACAGTACAACTGAGAAAAGAAAGTACAACAGTTGAAAAGTAAAGCAGAAACCACCAAGTCATCCTCCGGAATTCCCATATGAAGGGTGGGTACAGATATCCTCATTGGATCCTCGGGTCCGGTCGTCCGGTCTGAGTATGTCTTACCTAATATTCCACCTTCGGGTACCGTCCCGCTCCACAATCCTCAACCACGATCAGCGTTGTCTTTCATCTGCAACCAAACAAATGTAGTGCGAGCATAGCCCGTGCAGGGGTGAGTATACAATACTCATTAGGGACCCCGAGACCCTCAAGATCTCACTAAATCCAACAAGGATAACCACAAAGAAGGATCTAAACAGATAACCCTTACTTAGGTATAAGACCATACTTATACCTAAGTTATCAAGTAGCCCATCTCAATCATGAGGTATCACACAAAAATGAAATCAATGGATAACCACTACTTAGGTATATTACCATACATATACCTATGTTATCAAGTAACTCAACTCAATCATGAGGAATACACAAAGGTCATTGACTCAGCTCAAAACAGGATTTTTATTCACGATATGGAAACCACAACAGCTGGAGAACTCCTCCTCTGTCGAGTACAGTAGTCCTGTCACAACTCTAAGGCGCTACTAACTAACCTTAGACTGCTGAGGTACTCCTCCTGTCAAGTACCGGGGTCCGCCACCTCACAATATAGTGCTCCCCGCCATGGGTCTGCCACCTCACACAGTAGTCCCCCCCTCATAGCCTACAGAGGTACTCCTCCTGTCGAGTACTGTGGGTTTGCCACCTCAAAATGTTATGCTCTTCCACCATGGGTCTTCCACCTCACAAAGTAGTGATCCCCACTGGGCTATACAAGTCACTCCGAATCTAATCAGACAAGCAGTCATCAGGTCCACAACTACTAGGTCTCCGCACTCCGTACGCTCGTCTCCGAGAGGATCCGCTCCACGAGCTACTGGTCGATACTCCAAGTATCAAAAAGTCCCACGAAGAAGTATCACAAAGGAATGCCTCATCACAGGGGTCTTAACGCAATAGACGCCGCATCAATCGGACGCCCGGTCTGTGAGTTATTAGCCTTTTCATCCTGGGGCCCCGGTTGGTTTCGTGTACGAACCAACCCGTCCATATCTCAATTGTACCCTGAACTCTCATAGGGTATTCTCAAAGGGACCGTTTCTCAATGAGATTACCAACGCCGCTGACGGTTTGTCAAACAGACGTCTGGTCTGAAAGTTATCAGCTTTTCCATTCCAGGGGCCCGATTGGATTTCGGGTACAATCCAATCCGGCCATACTCTGACAACATCCAAACCTCAGTTGAATTATGTCAAAAGTTCTATCTTACCAAGAGGAATCCATCCATGTCGACGGCACGTCATTCAGACGTCCGGAGCTCAAGTTATGAGCATTTCCGCTCTGAGGGCCCGGTTGGTTTCGAGTTCGAACCAACCCATCCATACAAAAACATTACCGAAATCTTGAGTTTAATACACCAAAACAACCGTCTCAATAGAAGGACCCCTATTCAACTGACGGTGCATTGATCAGAGGTCCGTAGACTAAGATATGGGCGTTTGAACGAACCTGGTCCAAAAAATAGGGGGTTTGGGCCCGGTCCGACCCAACCCAATACCCCCTGGGTCGGCCTGAACTGGGTCAACCCGACCCGGGTCCGGGTCCAGCCTGGTTAGGCGTGGCCCGGAACAGCTGGCGTGGCCTGGCCCGCAGATGGGGCAGCCCAGCCCGCGGCTTGCGCAGCCCGGCTCGGAAGCCGGCCGGGGCTTGGCTTGCAGCCGAGCGGGGTGCGAAGGGGGGCACCACCCCCTTGTATCCGAAATGGCGGACTTAGTGGGGTCCTCCCTAGGGTTATGTCGGGGGGGGGGGGGGAGTGGGTTACACCCCCCCAGTTTTCTGAAATGGCCGGCTGTAATGGTCGGCCTTGGGTGTAACCGCGGGACCCCCACGAGTCCTCCCTTCAGGTGGCGCCTGCGGCCGGCTCAGCCGGCCGCCCCTTTGAAGACCACCGCCGACTTTGTCCGCGGATCTTGTCCGACCGGTGCCATGCCACACCACTCCGCTCCTGGCCGCGGCCTCCTTCGGCCTCACTGGCCCGACATGATGGCACCGCGCACCATCGCTGCTGCCTGCGTCGGCCGTGGTCCTTTTCTTTCACGCACAATGCAATGGCACTGTGCCGCCTTCGCCACAACGATCAATGAAGATTAACAAGTTAAGGGGAGGAGGATCGACTGTGTTTGTGTGGTCCGATCTCCTCCTGTTATAACGATATCAAGCGGCCAAAGAAAATGAGATGATCAACGATAAAACAAGAATAATTTTAATTCATTAAAATTGAACTTAACCCCTACCTCGATAAACGATGTCGTTTGCTGGAGACATGAAAGATGGCGTCGCGGGGTGAGGTTTCGAAGACCACGTTGGCCTGCGTTCAGACAACTGGGTCCTGGTGACAACATAGACACCCCGCCCTTAACAAGGCCGTCAAGTCCTAGCATACAAGGTACCACCAGTTTCCCCCGCAGACACATGGGCCAAAGCAAATGAGATGCTCAATGATAAAACAAGCACACTTTTAATTCATTAAAATTGAACTTAACCCCTAAATCGATAAATGATGTCGTTTTCCAGCAAGGCGGAAGATGGCGTCGCGGGGTGAGGTTTCGAAGATGGCGTTGGCGTGCGTCCAGACAACTAGGTCCCGGTGACAGCACAAACACCCCGCCCTTAACATGGCCGTCAGGTCCTAGCCTACCAGGTACCACCAGTTGCCCCGCAGACATGTGGGGCCCAGCAGAGGGTTCACCCATGTGCCCAAATAGGCCATATGACTAATGATTTTCCCCACAGGCCAACACATGTCCTTTCCAGTGTGTTTTGTCTTCACTCACACACACCTGGAGAATCTTCCCAAGAGGTCACCCATCCTGATCACTACTCCAGGACAAACACGCTTAACTGTGGAGTTCTAATCAGGTAGGCTCTCGAAAAGGAAGGTGCACCTTGTTGACATGAGTCATATCATTTAGTCATTTAACCCTGCATCATTTGGGGATGTTACAATCACCCCCTTTAGAGAACAACGTCCTCATTGTGGGCCCTACATCTCAACCCAGGCTGTGCGCTGCACTTAAGGCTGGGTACCAGCTCTGATACCAATTATGACAACCGGGTCCCAGTGACAGCACAGACACCCCGCCCTTAACATGGCCGTTGGGTATTGGACTACCAGGTACCACCAGTTTCCCCGCAGACGCACAGACAACTGGATCCCAGTGACAGCACAGACACCCCGCCCTTAACATGGTCGTCAGGTCCTAACCTACCAGGTACCACCAGTTGCCCCGCAGACACGTGGGGCCCAGCCCAGGGTCCACCCATGTGCCCGAATAGGCCATATGACTAATGATTTTCCCTATAGGCCAACACATGTCCTTTCCAGTGTGTTTTTTCCTCACTCACACACACCCGGATAATCTTCCCAGGAGGTCACCCATCCTGATCACTACTCCATGCCAAGCATGCTTAACTATGGAGTTCTAATCAGGTAGGCTCTCGAAAAGGAAGGTGCACCTTGTTGACTTGAGTCATATCATTTAGTCATTTAACCATGTATCATTTGGGGATGTTACAATCACCCCCTTTAGAGCACAACGTTATCGTTGTGGGCCCTATATCTCAACCCAGGCAGTGCGCTGCACTTAAGGATGGGTACCAGCTCTGATGCCAATTATGACAACTGGGTCCTGGTGATAGGACAGACACCCCGCCCTTAACATGGCTGTCGGGTCCTGGCCTACCAGGTACCACCAGTTGCCCCGCAGACGCATGGGGCCCACCCCAGGGTCCACCCGTGTTCCCGAACATGCCATATGACTAAAGATTTTCCCCACAGGCCAATACATGCCCTTTCCAATGTGTTTTTTCCTCACTCACACACACCCAAAGAAACTTCACAGGAGGTCACCCATCCTGATCACTACTCAAGGCCAAGCACACTTAACTGTGGAGTTCTAATCAGGTAGGCTCTCGAAAAGGAAGGTGCACCTTGTTGACATGAGTCATATCAGTTAGTAATTTAACCCTGTATCATTTGGGGATGTTACAGGATACCTCTAGGGTGGGATCCCTGTTCAAGTTTCCCATTTTGTTCTATATTTGCAACACCCTGATATTTCTAAAGAAGAACATTATGTTTGATAGTATTTATGATATGAAACCTAGATCTTAAATGGAAATGAATTATTATTATATATTGAAAAACCTAACCATTAAATAGGTGGGTATGAATAGGAATAACCAAATTATGAAATATATATAAGTTTCCTACTCAATACCAATTTATTTATTAGTTCTTAACAAATAAACGTTCATTTTTTAGTAATGTTATATTAATATTCAAAAATAATTTTCATTTATTTTTAAGAAATATTATATTTTTTCAACTTTTAGTAATTTCATTTGACAAAATAAACTTCAATTTTGAGATTATCATATCAAAATTAGTTTAGGGAACCTTTTTATAATTTTCTAAAAATATTTATTTTTCGAGGAATATTTAAAAATAGTGACTTTTATAAATTACTTTATTTTTTTCAAAATTTAGAAAGTAACATTTTGATTTAATTTAATATTAAAGTAAAATTAGTTCTATTATATTTTAAATAAATCAGTTATATTCATTGGAATCAATTTTATTTTTGAATTTAGTATTAATGTTTTTTCATACATAAAGTCCGATTTTTTCTGAAAAAACTATTTTTATGTGTGCAATGTTTTTATAATAATAAAAACAATTATCAATATTGGTGAGTGTTTTTAAATAAATTTATGCCTTAAATATTCATTCAAATGTTTTAACATTTAATTAACATTATTTTAGTCATTGTATAAGAATAAATCCATTTTTATTTTTAAAACTGTATTTTTCTAAAAAATGGTTTTATCGCATTTTGCAAAATTATTTTAAAATTATTATTTTTTCTTTAAAATAAATTAAATATAGAAAAATTGATTCCATATTTAGAATTAGGTTTTGGAAATTTGATAAATATAACCATTTTATTTGTTGGTTAATATGCATAGTAACTATAGTAAACATTATCATATTAGTAAAGAGTAAATCTGGTTAATATAGGTTAATACTAAGTGTAATGATCAACATTAATAATATTAATTATAATTGGGAGAATTTAATTTTACCCTTATCACCTTAGGATAAAATTTGTTTTAGTTTAAGGGGAACTTTTCTTGAAAATTGACCAATATAATATTTAAAGAAAAGAAAAATACAAAATGTGACTCTCTTATTTTTAACTATCTATTTTGTTTAGACATAGGGATAAAAGCATGTTATGAATGAATATAAATTTATATTTTAGAATAATGAAATTATTTTCTTCATGGATTTTTTTTAAAATTTTTTGTAATCAAACAATTATTTTAAATTCTTATGTGACACCAACGTAGTATTTATTCAATGAATAAAAAAATATAATAAATGATTTTAAAAATATTAAAAGTTATATAATTTGAGTGAGTTATAGTGTTACACAAATTTTATGGAATAATATTACATATAATGTTTTTAATGGATTATATTATAATTCCTACCTTTTATTTATGCCATTAAAGTCAAATCAAATAAATACTATCAAAAATGGTATTAATGATATTTTATCAAAATAAT
Source organism: Viscum album (assembly GCA_963277665.1). Classification (NCBI taxonomy): domain Eukaryota; kingdom Viridiplantae; phylum Streptophyta; class Magnoliopsida; order Santalales; family Viscaceae; genus Viscum; species Viscum album. The sequence continues at coordinate 277,705,028 of OY728123.1, read as the reverse complement.
ATTTTATTAAATTGTTTAAAAATTATGAAAATCATAAAAGAGAACAATGTGGATAAAATATTATTAATAATGTCAACCATTTTCCATTTATGAGACAATTGTAACCTTATAATCAAAATAATTAACCTTTAAGAGCAAAAAGAAGTTACCACGGTGAAGGTTTAAATAAGTTAACTAAGGGGTTAAAACATTTGATAAGGTTTAAAACCCCAATAAAAACATATAAAGTTTTATTTAATGATATGATTTAAACCTAATACTACCTTATATTAAAATACCTAGACATTTGGAATAATTTTGATATAGAATTACTTTATTATATTTTGATCTTTTAAGAAATCCTAAGAGTGCTCCTCCCATGAATTATAATAGGTCACCCATCCTTTCTATTGATCACACTATTTTGAGAAATATATCTTGATCAAACCATTAAAAATTGTCTTCTACAATCCCATATACAGATTATATAGGTTTTATTCTACCCAAAACACTAACTCTAGGTTCCTTATTAGGATATCTAAATGATTTATTTTAAAAAATATGTAATCTTCAAAACTGATCACATCGTTTTTAATTAATATTTTACCACATATAAATATGTTATATTTTTAATTAAATAATAACTATTTTATACTCAATATACTTAAATGTTTTTATTATCATGAAACTATAATTATCTACTATCTTTCCCGTCATATAAGAAGTGAATGTATCAATTTTTCATCTCTATGTCTTACCATCTCCACGTAGTGATACAATTCATTTTTCATCACCATCATTTATTGATGAGAATTATGATGGGTATAAATATTATACATGATTTTTATTAAATAATTATTCTTTTTTAATTATAATATCATATCTATCTTATCTCCTTTCAAACCATTCGCTCGTGCATACGTATGAACTACCACCTCCACAAAGAAATGTGATTCATTTTTATTTTTTTCTTTACTTTAATCATAATAAGGATGTATTTTGTTAATATATTTATGATGTTTATGATATAATTATAATTATCTAAAGGCTAATTAATATTTATCATTATTTTGTTCCATTATTCAAAAAGTGAAAACAGAGTTAAAGAATAAGTATGACCTACCATATCTATAAATGGTATAATTAATTTTTCAATCCAAAAATAATATATATAAATTTAAATATATTAAATTTATATCAGGAATTTTTTTGATATAATTTAAACATGATTAAATTATAAGTTCCGAGCTCGTCAAACTGAAACAATCATGAAAACTGAAGTAGTTATCACCCAAAATAGTGATTTTAATGACAAATCACAAATAAATTGGTGATAAGATGTCATAATTATGTAATAAATGGTATGGAAGATATGCCAATTTTATTATAATACATGTATTATAAATAAATATTTATTATATATGAGTTTCAAATGCATACAAAGAAAGGAAAGACGTGAGCTATGGTATTTTCATCTCAAATTTTCTTCATTGGGACAAAAGTTATGTTATGCACATATCTTATTTTATGAGGTGTATATACAGAACATTTGAAATATTATTTCATAATTTTTTTTCATGATATTTGATGTCTCATTTAATTTTATTCATTCATGTTGCTTATGAATCAAATGTTACTAGAGCGGTAATGGATTTATCTTTCGATCCTATTTTAAATGGGGATTATTTATGCTTGAATTTCCATGGTGGAAATATATAATCATTATTATATATATTCTGTTCATTAATTTCATATTTTTTTTACTTTTTAATAATTCATGTTTACCTTTTTCTCACATTAATTACTTAATATATCAAAAGAACATTTTAATGGAAAACCGATAGTGTTTTACTATTCAGTAGAAATTTTTATTCTTCCATATCCATATTTTATAAAAAAAATTAAAATAATTTTAGTATTTTATTATGATTTCATAAATCCATTTTTTACACCAAATTTATTTTTTATAAAATTTCTTAAACTGAATAATTTTTTCATTTCCCAAATGCGGTACTTTTTTAATTTTTACAAAAGTGTGAAAGGAATATTTTCATTTAACTTAGACTGAATGAATGGAATTACATGACATCATGGAAGATAAATGATTTTATGCTTCCTCTACAATTTTCCAAGTTTATATTCAATAAAATTATTTTTCCCTAATATTTGGAATTTTTTTATTTTAAATAGATGATTTTAAAGTGAAAATGATATTTTCCTCAATAAGTATTGAAGTGATTATTTTATATTATTTTTTATCATTGATAACATCCTTTTTTATTAATTAATTTTTAATAGGGATATAATCAAATAATACCATCCATATTATTTATTAATATGATTTTTTATGGTGATGGGATTATTATGAAACCCATTTAATTTCTTGGGTAACGCTTTGATAAATTGATGAAAAATTTATGAAACCCATTTTCTTTGTATGGGTTATGACATTATGATACAATGAATGTTTTATGATCTTATAACACACATACAAACACACATATATATATTATTATGTGATGGGTGGGACGATAATTATACATACATCAAAATAATTGGGAAAATTTTTATATCTCCTAAGATAAATATGAGAATCAAGTCAATGTGCACGATTCATTATAGGAAACCTGTTGATGTGATTGATCCATTACGGGCAGTAAGTCAATTTTCTTGATCTATTATAGGAAAAAGTCAATCTGATTGATCTACTATGGGAAACATGTGTTGAGGAATAATATGAAATTATTTGATAGTCTTGGTAGTTAACCTTTACTTATAGAATAGTTTCCATACCTATGATGGTGCACACTTTTATGATATTAAATTATGGTTAATGATTGATTTATGATGATTTATCAATCATATGAATCATTTATTTTATAATGATAATTATTTAAACCTTGGCTCATTTTTATGATCTTTTAAATATGGGGTCTGAAATTTTAAATTTATGGTTGGGATCTCATACCCTTATTCTTAACTTATGCTTTTGTATGATCATTGACTGTTATCTCTAATGTTTAATCTTACTAAGCATCTAAGATCAACGATTATTAGGTTTAATTTTCCCACATAATGAAGAAAGGAATTAAGTGGGGTATGCCTATGAAGAGTACTAAATAGGAAGATCTTTATGGTATATATTGAAAATATGTCATCAAATTAGAAGATTTTTTTTCTAGTCGCCAAGGAAAATAAACTTTTACAGTCCTCAGGCGTGAGTTTGTGAAATATATTGAATACTAATCTAAAAAGGTAAAATATTTGTATAAAAAAATATCGGGTCTCTATAGTCGATATTAGAGTGGGGTTTTTTCAATATTTAGAAATTTGGATTATAGAAATTTGGTGAAATACAAAGGATAAGTCTAAGTATATGATAAAATCCTAATGTTTTATTAAGGAATAGATTATGTAGTTTTCTTAGAAACACATACCTATATGGATACTATAAGTGGATTTTGTTTTGTTATAGTTTCATCTACGGGTAATAATCTGAAAAATATTTTGTTAAGTATACATTGACCATTATTTTAGTGCATATTGAGTATTCCATTACTATGTATCTGGTTTGAAACTCCCTAAGGACATGCTTTTTTTAATTCACATTTTCATTTTGAACCATAATAAATGGTTTGAATAGATAGTGATCATGAATTTCCTTGGTTAGACAAAATGCGACATATATTGAAAGGAAGGTTTCATAATTTAGATATCCTATAAATGATTTTTTTGTTATTCCCCACTATAAAGATTGTTTCTCATAGTGTGATTGTTTTTTCTAATAAATGGTTGGAGATATGAGGATTCATGTTAACAATAATGTACAATGGAATTATTTTCCTCATGAGAAAAAATGAAATGGGAGATAAAATGTGAATAATTTTTATTATTCCTGATCACATATCCCATCAAATAATTAATAACCTCTACATAATTTTGTTTCTTGACTGACCTAATAAGAGGAATATGTGGTTTCATGGAGAACATAGAGAAATAGAAATTAATATTCCTACACATATATAATGTGGGAATAATCACTCAAGGGAATGTTTAAAAGGAATGGAAAGATTTTTGGTATATGTAAGTTAAGGGCATCGAGAAAGTAATTATCTACTAAAAATGAGGAGTTTGATGGAGGAAAATAAATTCCATCAAAAAGTACCATTTAAAATTCAATGTCTCATCTGGTGGAAACATGGGAATTATCTGATCTAGTGACCTAATACAAGTTTTAACTCCTATACTAATGAAGAACCTATGTTATTATAATCCTTAAAGTGAAAGTATTGAATTTTTTATGTATTGGGAATCAATAGTTATATAAAGGTAATTTTGGATATAAGAATAATATAACATATATGTATTATTCCGTAGTATTTTTCATAAGGTATTTGAAAAAAATTGATGAATGGAACTGATAACCATAAATATTTATAATATTTATTTTGGATGAAGATATGGTTAAAATTGATTGGATAATATTGGTGAACATGAAATTGGTTAGTGATTTTATAAAGTTCATTTCAATTTTAGATTTATGGAGTATATTCAATGGTCATTGATTTTATTTGAGGAATAAGGATTATGTTAAGTTTTGTATGATTATATGTTTTAATGTGAGGATAAATTAGGATATATTAATACCATAATTGGTTTATAGGTTTAAGTTTGATCATAATTTCAAAGTCATAGACACCCTTTTTGAGGATTAAGTGAGGAGATTTTGAGGTGATTTGAATCTTTTACTAGGGTTTTAGGAATAATACTCTTTTGATGATTAAATAATCTTTTGTGTTAGTATATTATTTAAATATATTTAATTATTTTTTATTAGATAGTGGTTTATAGATAAAATTGATAGTTGAAATGCGATTCATTGAAAATGTGATATTATAAGAGATATTTGTGGTCAAGTCTATTATTACCTATTGGGTTAGTATCTAAATTTTATTCATGATATGTTGGTGAATTTCCCAACATTACCATATTATAGAGTTATTTATCATGGTTATTAATGATATTTTCAGATATTTTTCATTACATTGAGGAATATATAACCCTTAAGTTTAAAAGAGATTAATTGGGAAGAATGATATTAAATTTTTGGTGATGTAAGATGAAAGGTATGAGATCTCCATTGGGGTTCAAAAATTATTTAATATTGTGTTTATTGAGGATTTTTGGTATGTAGTGTTATTTATGAAATCACTTATCTTCAACCTTTGTTATTCTTATGAATATTTTCGAGTTGAATGTATTATTCATGGTTATTCATTTGGGGAATTTATATACCTTTTGCTAAATATTTTTGGTTTTTTATAATTCATAAATACAATATAAATATATTAATATTTTTTATCCATTATAAGTTGATTTTAGTTCTCGAGTCATGAAAAAATCATCTCAAATAATCATCTTTGGGAGCAAAAGATTATATTATGGAAATAATTTATTAAATGATGAAATTATACATTTCTAATATGTATATTTCCTTATGTTCTTATTATATATGGTAAATATATGCATATAATCTAGGAAAATTAACTTAAAACAAAAAAAATCATATTTCCTTTAATTTGGATAAGTTGATGGTCTTTTTCACACCACAACGATTTATGGTCTTTTGGTTATTAACTATATTAATCTCATTCAATTTCTTTTAATCAATATTCTCTATCGCTCTACATAATTTTATGGATATTATGTTTTATTCCATGTATATTTTTTTTTATATCCTACTAATGTTCTTCTATTGGGAAACTTAGATATGGGTTATTCAAAATGACCTTCATATTCCTCATTCACTCTTTTCAAGAGGATGTTTTATTAACCATTTTTAAAATATGGGTTTTAAAAAAAATAATTTTCAAATAATAAACAATTTATTACCAATTAAAAATTAAAATCACTAGGACACAATTTATATATGGGGGGATGTAACACCTTAATATTTTTAAGGAATAAAATTAGATTCGATAACATATATGACATACAACACCGAACTTAAACAACCATGAAATATTATTATTAACTATAAAACATAGCTCTTGAATTGATGGGTATGAGAAGGAATAAAAATATTATATAATATATATAAATTTACTACTCAATACCAATTTATTTACTAATTATTAAGAAATTAAAATTCAATTTTTATTAAAGTTATATTATGCTTTAAAAATATGTTTCATTAAAAAAATTATTTATTTTTAAGAAAATGTTTTATTTTTTTTCAATTTTAGAAAATTTATTTGAAATAATTCATTTAATATTTTAAATAAACTTATCAAAATTATCATAGTGTGTATCTTTAATATTTTATTTGAAAATATTTTTTTTAAAATGAATAGTGAAAATTTCTGATTTTTATTGAAAACTATATTTTTTTTAATAATCCACAAAGTTCCATTTTGGTTTAAAAGTATTTTATAGTAAAATATGTTCAATATTATTATGTATAATTAAATTTTGTTCATTTTAATCAATTTTATTTTTTAATTTATTTTATAAATAATATTATACATAAAAAGACATTTTTATGAAAAAATATTTTCTTGTGCGCAATTTGTTTTTATCTCAATAATTAAAATTTATCACTACTAATGAATCATTTAAAATAAATTTATATATTATATATTCTATAATTTTTTTACTATTCAATAAATATTTTTTAGATGTGGTATAAGAATAAATGCACTTTTCTTCTTAATAATGTATTTTTCAAAAAAATTAGTTTTCATCACATTTTTCTCAGTTATTTTAAAATTAATTTTTATAAATTATAGAATTTGAATATTGAAAAATGGATCGAATATTTATAATTATGATGTTTATATTTGGTATATAGGACCCTTTTATGTTTTTTCAATATGCATAGTAAATATGAGAAAATTTATCACCTTAGTAAAGGGTAAACAAGAGTTATTCTAGGTTAAAACAAAGTTCTAAGATCACTATTATTCATATTATTTATTATTGGATGAATTAAATTAGAAACATATCATATTTGGATATAAATTATAAATTTAAGGGAGAATTGTCAATGAAAATGACCTATATAATATTTAAAGCAATGATAAATATAGAATGTCACTCTCTTACTATTAGGTGACCATTATATATCCAAATAGGTGAAAAAGATTATTATGAATGAATATAAATGTTTATTTTTATAATAACAAAATTATTTTCATGATGGAAATTTATTTATATTTTTTAGTAAATTATATAATTACCTTTAATGATTATGCACTGCCAATGTAGTATTTCTTCAACTAGTATAAAAATAAAATAAATGATTTTAAAATATTAAAAGTAACATAATTTGAGTGACTTACAGTGATCCATGAATTTTATAAATTAATTAAACATATAATTATTTTTTAAAATAATTATATTCTAATGTATACTTTTCATTAATGTCATTAAATTCAAATTAAATAAACAGTGTCAAAAATGAAAGTTCTGATATTTTATCAAAATATTATTTAATTTAATTATTTTAAAAACAAGAAATATTTAAAGAGGAAAATTTGTATAATATATGTTCTATAATTTCACCCCTTACCTTTTTATCCTATTTTAACCTTAGGTGTAAAATTATAACCCTTTAAGTGTAAAAAAGGCATTACCGCGGTTAAGTTTAAAATATGTTAGCTAAGGGGTTAAACCAAAAGATAAGGTTAAAAATCGATATTAAAAATATTAAAGTTTTATTGGTTGATGGTATTTAAACCTAATAATACATTTTATTTTAATAACTATCAACTTGGAATCATATTTCTATATAATTACTGTATTACATTTTAATCTTTAAGAAATCCGAAGAGTGACCATCCCCTCAATTATAAAATGGCACCACCTTTCCCTTATTCACACCACTTTGATCCTTATATCTCAACCAAACACAAAAAACTTCTCTTCTAAACTTCCATATACAGATTAAATATGTTCTTGTATTTTCAAAATACCAACTCTAGGGGTCTATAAGAGGATATCTCAATGATTTTTTTCAAAGAATAGGTAATCACCTTAACCGATCACTTTCTTTTTAATTCATATTTTACCTCCTTTAAACCAGTTTTATTTACCATAAAAAATAAATTAAGTATACTAAATATACTAAAATTTTATTATAACTATGTAACCACAATTTTACATTCAATTTCATATAAAATGGGAAGTGGAAGTTTCCCTTGTGCGTATGCACGACTTACCGTCTCCACATACCAATACAATTAAATTTTCATCGCCATGTTTAATGGATTAATAATATGATGGGTTTAATGATTATATAATATATTTAATAAATAATTACTCTTCTATAATGATAATATCATATAAAACATCTTAACTTTCAAATCTTTGGACAATGATAACGTCTCTCATGCGTACATATTGACTACCACATCCATGAAGTGATGTGATTCCTTTTTCATCTATGATTTCCATGAATGGTAATAAATATGGAGTTGATGAATATATATGATGTATATTATATAATTATTTTTATTTAAATTTTAATTTTTTATTTATGTTTTTTTCATTCCTTCCATCAAAAAATGAAAATGACGTTCATGCAAACATTTGACCTACCATCTATGTGAATAGTGTAATTCATTTCTCTATCTATAAATTTTATGGATACATATATATCTATATCTAATGAATTTATATTATATTTTTATACTCATTAATTTTTTTATATAATGGAACCATGATCAAATTAAAAGGACCAAGACTATCAAACCAAAACCCATTTGAATAATGAAGCTATTATCTCCAAGAATAGTGATTTTAATAACAGATTAATATTAAATTGTTGATAAGATATACTAATTAAATAATAAATGTTATTATAGATATAATTATGATTATAGAATACATGAATAATAAATCTATATTTATTATATAGGTGGTTCAAACATGAATAATGAAAGGCGAGACTTGAGCTATGGGATTTTCATCTAAAATTGTCTTCTTTAGGAAATATGTTATGTTATGTAACTATATTCATTTATGAGGTGTATATACAAGACACTTTGATATTATATATTAGGAATTTATTTATTTCAATAATATTTAAAATCTCGTTTATTTTTATTCTTTCATTGGACTTACGAATCAAAAGTTTTCAAAGTGGTAAGGGATTTATGTTTCAATCCTATTTTAAATCATGATTGTTTGTGCTTGAATTTTCATCGATTAAATCATATAATCCTTATCTGATAAAATAATTTTGTTGTTCTCATCATTTGATTAATTCTAAATAATTAATTTTTTACTTTTTTTACTTTAATAAATCAAGATATTTTTAAGTAAAACCAACTATGTTTTACTATTTGATCAAATTTTTTTCTTCCATATCCACATTTTCAAAATTTGATTATAAAAATGTTTTTAAATCTTATCCTATGATTATATAAATTCTATTTTACGCATTACTTAATTAATACAAAATTTTTTAAAGGTGTCTTTTTTTTTCATTTTCTGAATGAGGTACTTTTTGAATTTTTATAAATGTGTAGAAGCAATGTTTTCATTTAACTTTTATAGAATAAAGAGAATTTACCATTATCTTGAACATCTTTAATTTGAAGGTTTTTTTAAAAAAATTCAAGGTTATTTTTATATAAGATGTTTTCCATAATATTTTGGAAATATTTATATTTAAAATAAGTGATTTGAAAGTGAAAAGGGTTTTCTTTTCATGAAATATTCCAGTGACCCTTTTAAAGTATTTTCATATATTAGAACATCCTATGATATTAATTAGGCTTTAATAGTGATATGATACAATGACACCATCCTTATTATTTCTCTGGATGGTTTATTTTTATGATGACATGATTATTATGAACCTAATTTATTTTCATTGGTTACACTGTGATTAATTGATGAAATATTTAGGAAACATGTTTTCTTTGAACAGGTTATTTCATAATGATATGATAAATGTTTTATGATCTTATGTCACACATATTTGTGGTTTCAATTATGTTATTGGTAGGCCTATAATTATATATCCCTCCAATTAATTGTGTAATGTTTTATGTTTCATGATATAAATATGGGAAACAATTTGATGTTATTGATATATTATGGGAAAGAAGTTGATGTTCCTGATTCATTATGGGAAACAAGTCTATTTAATTGATCCAATATGGTAAATAGGTGTTGAGGTATAATCTATTATGATTTTATGGTCTTGTTAGTTAACCTTGATATATGAAATGTTTTCTATACCCGTGATGGTGCCACACTTTTTTGAAATGAACCAAGGGTTAATGATTGATTTTTGATGATTTATCACTCTTATGAATCATGTATTCTAAAACGATAAAGATTTATTCCATGAAAAATGTTTATGATCTTTGATATTTGGGGAATTTCTTATTTATTTTATGGTCATGATCTCATATAGTTAATCTCATCTTACTCTTTCATATGATCGTAGATTATTATCTCCATTGTTTACCCTTAATGAGAATTTGAGATCATCCTTTCCTATTTTTTCTTTCCCTAAGTTATGCAGAAATTTCTTTAGTAGGGTATATGTATAAATAATAATAAATGGGAAAATATTTATAGGATATTTTTATTATCATTCATGAAATAAGAATATTGTGCACCTAGTCTCAGAAAAATAAACCTTTAGAGTCCTTGGGCATGTATTTGTTAAATATATTGAATATTCATCTAAAAAGATGAAATTTTATTATATAAAAAACTTAGGTCTCTATAATATTATATCAAATCACCCTACCCAATGGGTGTGTCCACACACGACCACTTCTCTATCTACACAATGACCTCAATAATGGTTGTGGCCTTTCCTACATTGGTAGGTTCCAACACACCTTACTATGTGTTAAGGAATGATTCACCATGGTTTGGTTGTTTTACAATTGAGTGCAATTAACTCCATGAAATTCACTTTTTTGTGCCTCCATACAAAAAAACCTTGGATAAAAATCACTTTTTCTACTCTTCCAACATATAATGATTTTAATCTTTATATTGAAAACATAACTTATCCACCTCTATTTGGATCAACCAATCAATCAAGAATAACTTTATGAATTTTATCATCTTTAATCAGGTTTTTTTAACAATGATATATTTAACCAATAGAAATCACTTCATATATATGATAACATACATCTTGATCATAAATATTGACAATATTTATTATTTAAAAATCCAATATAATTCCTTTGGTACTTTTAAAAATTCAGGAATGAATAATTTCATTGTCATAGTTTAATAAAAAATATGAAGGCATGAAGTTTGTGTCACAGTTTAATTCCAAACATGATAGAATGTGTTATATTCAATTTTTTAAATTTATTTGATAATGTATATGTTTTATACTATAGTTTAAATATATATGGGAAAATTTTAGTCTACACTATAGTTTAAATCTAGATAATAATAAATATAGGTCTATACCACAATTTAATGTGAGAAGGGAATCAATGAGGATAATGTAATAGTTTAAATCTATAAGGGAAGGGTTGAATATTATATTGCATTTTGATCCATCTAGTAAGAATATTAGGTAACATTTTCTGGGTACCTCTAAATGGATTTTTATTCTCACCCCAGACATAGATCCTACTAAACATTCTTATCACCAGTAGAATCATCTGTCAACTTTTCACTAACTTCTATGAAGGGTAAGCTTAATTTTTTGTAACACATAATGATATATATCTTTTAAAGCCTTATCAGAATGAGATAAAAATTTGTCAATATTTTAGATTCATTCATGTAAGAAATGAAGGTATAAAAAGGGATGTTATTTAGTGGTTTTTGGGATTGAAACTTAGATTGGATTCCAATAATTTCTAGTTAAGGGAATAAAAACCATTTATTTTGAAGTAGTGTATTTTATTTAATGCTTTATAATTAGTTTTGGTGATTCATCCTTGAAAATGTATCTTATAATTTTAATACATACAAGAAGGTAATAAAATTACATTGAACATATTTCATAAAATAATGTTTAGGGTTTTATATGATTTAAATCTACATAGTAAGGACGTAATTCACATACTTTAGAAATAATTTTTCAATATAAATATATGAAATAATGACATAAAGTTTTTACATGAAAGTGATCCTTTTAGTTTAAATCCATAAAATTGATTATAACATTAAATTTAATGCCTTTTAAGATAAATGATTTAATATGTTGTTTTATGTGATATAGGGAAGATGGTGTGGGAATTATAAATTATAAATCCATATAGAAATGGTATGATACCCACACATAATAATAAATCCTTTAAATTTAAATATAGTTAAAGAGGAATATTATATAGTTTAATTTTATGAGGGGAGGAAGATAACAATAATTTTTAAAGTCATTTCATAAGTACCATGAACCATGTTGTTTTATGTTATACAACAATAACCTTTTCCATGTATTTTTATGTTTTGTGGAAAGGACCTTGTGTCAGAATTATAGAAGAGAAAACCAATTGGTTATCCTAAGTATATTAACTTGGATAAGGTCATAAATCATTATTATTGTATATTTGGAGTGTTATAAATTTAAAAATAGTGGTCTGTTAAGGCCGGGTGGGCCTATCAGACAAGAAAAAAGTGGACCACAAAAATCTGGGTGACATGACCTAACCAATTGACGAACTGCCATTTTTTTTAGTCCTATTGAGTGTGCTACCCCAATACCACCTCTAATATAGAAATGTATGGTGTCTATAACCAATATTTAATATAAAAAATATGGGAGGCCTAGGCCTATTAAACGTCCACAAAACCACCATTATTCAGAAAGAACAAAATCAAGAAAAGATAGATATAATAGTAAGATGTAGAATACCATAAAAATGATGACCATCAACACTCCTAACAATAGGATAAACATAAATTTGAAAATTAATGAAAAAACACAAGATCAATATCCCAAAGATAAAAAAACAGACCTTATATTAATGGAAGGGAGAAACCTTACATCACACCAACACACAACATAAAAACAATTAGTGACTGTAATCACTGATCACTTCTTAGATCCAGCTCCACTAACTCCAAACATCTATAACACAACTGAAATATCAATTTTAGGTATTTAACAACACCTGAAAAGGTAATACATCCATGTTTGGTTGGTATAAACCAACCAAGTATGAATCCCTTAAAACAAAGTGGAAATTAAATGAAAAGTTAGGTCAAAACCCAATATATAGGTAAAATGACATGGAGGGTTGAGATATTATTTAATGATTGAGATAGTTAAAAAAATAGTGAATTACTAGAATCATAGCTCATTACCACAAATATCTTAACATAGAATATTTTAATACCTATAACACCTGAACTGCTATTCTTTAGAAAACCCACATTACGTTATGGAATCGGTATTGGGGAACCCATGAATCACAAAATTATGTGTGTTGTTTGAGGTTGTACTGGCTTTGAAATAGTACCCACACCTTTTTAATCAAATTTTATTGATTGAGGGAGTATTGAATCTATTGATAGAGGAACCATGACCTATCAATGTGGGAGTTTCTTACTCCATCAATAATATATGGGAACCAAACCATTTTTCAAGAAGGGGAATACTAACCCCATGACTAAATTTTAAAGATAAATAAATAGAGTGTGTGGGGTATTTATATACTCCATAAAGTATGTAGAGGACATGTACTATTACTTCAGCATTCAACCATGGTAGAATTAAACACTCTTTCCACTCTAATCATCTCACCTAATCCTAGTCATCACTTCTATGTATCTATGATACAAAAACTTCTCAAAACACCTCATAAAAATCCTATAATGAAATGTTCAATCACACTATCATATTCTACAATAAAAAATATAGAATTCACTTTTTTATTATTACATTCTTGAACTTGATAAAAATACATGAAATAAAGTCCAAGATGGAAAATAAATTCTATGTAACTTTTCTAAATTCAGGCTCATATCCTATATATCATTCTATATTTATTACAAATAAGATGATAAAAAATATATAAATATAGGAGGCTAGATGACCCCATATAATATTTTTAATAACCCTTATTTTAAGGTGCATGGACTTAGGAAACCCTATAACACTTTAGGTAACTTACACCTCAAATTAAACCATTATTAAATTGTTCCATGACTGTATTATATTGTGTCATGACCCATGTAAGTCTCTTCCACTACACCCCTATCCATCACCATTAGGTTGATAACCTATTCCTAAAATTGGTGTGACCTCCATGATAAATTTGCATGGACCCATGATAAAAATTATTTATTTCACCTCTCTCACATCCAAAATGGGGTTTTTATGGGTTATCACTTATCAGGGATCAAAATTAAAAATTGGTAACCTAACCAATTTTCACACACCAATTGAAAACTCTAGTTTTAATAATAAAAACATATTAATAATTAACACATGATTCATAAACCATTGATGAGGAAATAAATCACATATCCATGATTTAATATCAAATATAACAATTCTATAAACATAGAATTTATCATTTTTTAATTAATAAATCATATTTCTCTATTTTCATTCTTGAAAACTCTCAAATAATGAATTTTGAAAAATGTAACCATATAAACCCTTATTATTTTTTATTATAATTTCTTATTAATAAAATATTTATTCTATTGTCTATAAATAATAAAGAAATACTTTCTTTTGTATAGAATACAATAAGTAGTCGAGTTTATAGAATAAACTACCAAAAATCCACTAAATTCAAAACTCAATTTACTTCTAATGATCTAAACTAATTTTTGAACAATTTTCATTCTTTTTTATCACATATTTCAACCATCCATCACACCACAACATTCCTACACTAAAGAATATATCATCCTTGAGACAATGGAATGAATGAAATAATACAGAGAATATGATAAAATGATTCGAATGGAATGGAAAATTCTCCATAATCAACCATATAATTTCTTCTATATAATTAAATACCATAAATTACCTCATCAATTCTCCCACGAAGAATTATCTCTCTCTTCCCATTGATTTTCTAATTTAAATCCTTATTAAACCCATATTTAATTCCCCTAACATACCATGTCAACCAAATTAAAATGTATTAATCTAAAATATCCTCCAATATATACATGTCATCACTACCAATATATCCCATAACCACATAAATTAATTTTCTAAATTATCCCTAATTAAAATTAATAACTAAAATACATAATAATAACAAAATTACACCACAACCAAAATCTATTGGTAAAAATAATCATTTTAGAAAATTACTAAATTAACATCAATGGTAAAAATACCATCTCTAATATAATTAAACCTTAAAAAACCAAGAATGTAAAATTTTTATTTTAAGATACAACTTGGTCTATAATACAACTTGATAAAAAATATAGATTAAATAATTTTAAAAGACATATTGGGAAAATTTCTGTCTCTATATCCTCCCCACATTAAAGGTATTTAATCATAAATATAATAAAATTTTCAAATAGGTGGAGGTGTTTATATTTCATATGATTTTTGATCTCCCATTATATTTACTAATTATTCACATACTTATACAAGATAGAAACCAAATGTATTACCCTCCCCCAAAGGGGCTTCTCATTTTTCTCCCCAATCACCACTAGGTACTTGGAAAAGGTTCTTCCATCCACTCTATCTAAACCCAGTCAATATTTTGAATTGGTTCATGCACATATATCTTGATATATAACAAATGGAATATGTTATTCACATATTCCAAATATTGGGTTAAAAATAGTTGGCAAGAACCCTCACTAACCCAACACTAGATTCATACTTCCCTATGAACCTAGAGGATAACTTTTATCCTAGATCAAACCTCTAAAAATTGTATAATGGAAGGAACTTATAGAAATCATGATATTTCTCCTTAAACTCTAAATTAATCCTTCTTTCATATACATAGGACTTATGAAATATCTGAGTTTTTCTCATATTATCCTAGATGACCTTATCCACCTTTTTTCCCTGGCCTCACAAACTCTTTCCCCAAAAGCAACAAAATTCCAATCCTTATCCATAAAAGGAAGAAATAAAAGTCCTATCATATAGGACCTATAATGGTTTCCTGATAATATTTGGGTGGTATCTATTATTCTATGTGAAATATATTAAATTTATCTGATCAATCCAACTGCCACTAAACTTTAAAACACAGGCCCTCAAAACGTGCTTAAGAAAATAAATGGTCTAATCCTTCTTGTCATCCATATATTTGTGGAATGTTATGAAAACTATAATTAAATCCTAAAATGTACTCATAATATCCTATATAATTAGGATGAAAATTGTCCATCAAAGTCTAAATTGATCATTAATGGTACTCTATGTAATCATATTATCTCATCCATTCACATATATCCATATATTTCCACTAAACATTTCTCTAAAATGTGAATGAAGTATATAGACTTCATTATTCATTAAATTATCTGCCACAAGTTATTTTTAAACATCATTGAACATAGATTTCCAATCACAAAGTGTATCAATATGTCACACCACTTTCACTCAGGATCCATGATGGGTTACGAAAAACCCATTATAACCAAATATTGTTCCTTCCCCCATTGATATCAAAGTCATCATGATATGAAGTTTGTAACACACCTTTTCATTCCTATAAACTAATAATGATCCCTAAAATCACGGTATATAATTTCCATTATTATATATACCATTAATGGTGAAGTGTATTTCTCCCACTACATCACCTCGCATAGGAAAATATGAACCACTTTCCACCCCTATAAGAAGATGATGTGCTCCACACCTTCATAAAACCCATCAAGTGAATCACCTGATAATATCTGGTCATGTAGGATATTGTAACCAATGTATGAAATCTAAGAATAAATTATTTGATGAATAGGTTTGGGGTACACCACTATTATTCAATGATAAGAAATGAATCTATCTTTCACCAAATTCAACTGCATGTAGGCTAGTCTCTCAAATGCATCCTCTGTCAGCTGAGCACAAGATTTCATACTAAAAAAATTATACATTATGTTTCCATTTCCAAGAGTATATGAAATTAATATATCATAATCCTTCATTAACACTATACATTTCTCAACCTCATGTTGAAATATATCTGGTGTATTCATAGACCATGAATCAATTACCGAGAAGATAATTCTTTTAGGTATTTAGATTGAACAATAAGCTATGATTTCTAAGTCATGGGTTGTATAGTTTTTCTCATGAGGTCTTAGATTCATGTACCCACCATCGATCATCAAATACCTCTACAATTGAAATTAACAAATCCTTGTTTTAGAGGAATCTTAGAACACCCCTTACTCAACTCCTTCCTTTAGTAATCATAAATTATAACAATTAATTAACATTTTTTAACTCCTCAAATTATCTTTCATATCACTCAATTATTATAGAGGGATACTCTTTTTAGGTAAAGTCATCATTGGGAGATAAATCAAGGATAATTATATAATGAACCTTTAGTAATATACTACCAACCCATGGAAACTATACACTTCATAACAATTCTTAGGTGGATCCCATTTATTTGATCTTTATGGTGTTAACCAGTACTCCAACCTACGAGATTTCATTCCCTAAAACAATAATATATGAATATTGAATTTATACTTTGAGAGTTTATATTACAGATAGTTTTCATGAATCAAGACTATAATTTTCCTCATATTCATAGTATACTAGTCCCCTGATGCTGAATAAATAAGGATTTCATTGATACAAACTACCCTGAGCATGTCTAAGAATGGGTGGAAAAATGATTCTTGAATCAAAAAAATATATTTAGGGATTTTTCACACATAACAATATCACCTTGAATTCTTAAACTCAAATAGTGACCCCTAAATTATATCATTGGATTTCCTCCTCAAAAACCTGAAAATAGTGATATTTAGACTTGAAATTGATTATTGAAAACCACTTTTCTCCATTTAGCTGGTCGAAGAGGTAATCAACCCTCAATAGAGGGTGTTTATTCTTTATTATCACTTGTTTTAGGAGAAAATAGAAAATAAAATTTCTTAGGAACCCATCCACATTCTTGGAGAATATAAAGGTGCCTACCTATGGGAACAAAGTGTTCTTAATAAAATATTTCTAAAAAAGGCCCCCAAGATTCACTTTAAACTCACTAAGATCAATTGAGGACATCATATATTCTATTAATAATATTAGTGTGGTATAATGATGTAAAAAAATTAAACATTTGATCTATCAATGAGTTGAAAATCCTAGTTTGTTCTTAAGAAACAATTCATGTAATTATTCAAATACTATAAGATACTAATCCTATGAATCATCATTTACACATAAATCCAAACTCATTAATTGATGGATGATCGAATAAAACTTATTACTAGTATGACATGCTCATCCTAACTGAGTATATTACACTAGTATTAAATAGAAAATTGGTTCATCACCTTGATAGCTCACCACTCTCCAATGATATAATTCTATCTAGAAATAGACTAAATATAACTAGTTATACTCAATATTTTATCATAATGACCCATCCAAACAATGATGAGGTTAAACTAAAAACATTCTCCACTAAGTAAAAACATGAAATATTGGTAGATATAGGTGAGTATGTGGTCACCACTAATAGGATTCTCCATCCACACATGTGAAGATAAGGCCTCTACCATATTGTTTTTTCTCTTGGACTCAAACTGAAGTAATGAATGAATGGAATGTGTCAATAAAAATACATATGGGTTGTTATGTAAAGAAGGCATGGATAATACATCAAATAATTTTTACAATTTACTGGTCATAATACATCATGGAATTCATCTACCTCTTACTGTACATGAAAACACCCTAATCCGAGATAAGACCACCAAGAGAAGGAAGATGTGGAAGTGGTTCAAAACATCATATAGCTCCAAAATATCATGGTGAAATTTCATTTTCTCTACCAAAAATACCTATTGGGAGAAGAATATGACCACCATGGGATGGCCACTGGTCACACTATTTTATTTGACATAGTGCTCCCTCAACTGTACTATCCAAACTACCCTCTATAGTACATTATGTTGCATAGTATCAAGTAATTTGACCATTTCCTCTATAGGAATAGAAAAACCGTTTTCCTTGTGGGTTAGATATACTATTCGACATTCCCATCCCCAATCCCAATTTCTGATATCATGCATATATATGACTCCAACATTGGTGTCCAATATTCTATAATCAACCAACCATAGATAAAGGATTTACTATAGGGAAACTAAAAATCATCCTAGTCCCAAGATATCTAAAAACCCTCGATATTTGACTCTCTGTCTCTTGGACTCTGATAAAGATGAGAATGGAAAGATCCTCCACCCAAGATCATATATATCTATTGATACCGTGATCAATAATTAACTCTTGTAGGAATCCACCATGAACCACGTCGAGAGAGTACCTTGTGAAGTAAATAAACCTAAATGTGTAATCATCCATATTCACATTAACCTTATGAACGTCTAGTACCTCCTACACTCTCACCATTCTTAATTTAAAAGAGGTTCAATTATTTTCAAAGAGTTATTATGATTTGAAACAAGGTAATGTATCCTATACATGGAAACAAGTCTTCATATCCAACTAATAACTCACTACACCCGGAAGAATACTAAATTCAAATAACACCATCTGACCAAATTTTATTAAACCAAATGGAACACTAGAGACAGTACCTCTAGTTATTCCTTAATAGCCTAAGAGTCAAGCTCACCTCCAAATATGGGTATTCACCACCACTATAATCCATTTAATGCACTCATCCTATGGGTATCCTCATCCTATATAACTCAAACAAATTTTTTGATTGATAGGTGTGGGATCATCTAATTTTTCAATATATGGAGGGTCTACTCACTATTCAATGAATATCAGATCCAATATCCTCTCACCTAGTAGGGGAATCTCTAGAACAGATCCCTGAATGGATAAATTGTTTCTTAACTATATAAAGATAAGTGGATCTAGTGCTATCATGAGTGTATCATGAACATACCTCAGAATCCTAGTTTGTTGATTATATGGTGGAATCATAGATTTTATAAGATGAACATATGGTCATTAAAGTATATATGGGTGAGATAACTTATTAAGGGAACATTAATAAAAAATATACCATAACATGATACATATACCATCAAAATATTAAAATAAATGGAAATAAAATACATGGGATTTGTAATCATATATAAAAATCATTAAACATATAATTTATCATTATTTAATAGACATTCCACATTTTAAAAATTTCAACCTTGAAAAATCTAAATGCATGAATTTTAATAAATGTAACAACAGAAACCCTTATTATTTACAATTATAGATTCTCATTACTATCATATTTGTAACATCATAATAAAATAACAATGGAAAACTAATTTCATAGAGAATCCATGATGGAATTGAATATTTAGTATTACCTACCTCAATTCTATGATGTATGCATGCCTCAATTTCCCTCAAATTATCACCATAGATTATTCATTGATTTTCATTAATAATTCTCCCCTATTTTTATCAACTACAACACCATAGCATGGACACACCAAAGAATATATCTTCATTGAGAGATTTAAGATAATGAATAATTGATATAATATGGGAAATTTCATGGGTGATAATATCAACTCCCAATAATCAACCATATAATTTAATTCTCATAATTTCATGATATTATTTCCCCAATAAATTATGTCATCTATCCTACCCTTTTTCTTCCCTTAAATTTTGTCATTTAAATCTTAATTAAACCTAACATTAATTCCACTAAAATTTCATGTAAACCACATTAAATATTCTACCTCCGTAATATCTTTTAATAAATCCATGTCATTTCCACTAATATATCTCAACACCACATTAATCATGCATAAAAACTGTCTATATTTAAAATGAATTACTTAATCAAATAATAATTATTATATTCAACTACCAACTGACATGTATGGTGAAAACCCATTATAGATAATTACTAAATTACTACTTAAGGGCAAACATCACATCCTTAATCCAATTGAGTGTTCAAAATTTTTATTCTATGAAATATAAAATTGCCATTTTACCCTTCTCCCACAACCATGCAACCACATGAGAAAAAATATTAATTGCAATATTTTAAATAGCCTAATGTAAAACAGGTTACATCATGATCCCCACCTTAAAGTATTGATATCCTAACAATGAATAAAATACTCAAATAGGTAAGGACACCAAGCTCATATATGACTTTCGCACCGACACAAGTTCTCTTAAATATTCTCATGTTACCACTAGATTTGCACCAAAGGAATTACCCACCCCTTAAGTTCCTTCTCTTATCGGTCTTGGATTGAAACTAGGTACTCCATAAAGGTATTTTCCTCCCTCACATCTATATTTCACTAATTGATAATATTTATCAAGTCATGAATATATCTTCTCAATTGAAATATGAGGAATATTTTGTGTATATAGTTTAATTAAAGGGGTAATTATAAGAAATAATAAACCTCACCAAATATTTATATGATCTAGAACAACATGATGAACCTAGAGGATTTCTTGATTATGAATCCAAGAATCGATATAATACACCATGGAGAGGGCTTTAGGAAAACCTAATCTCCCTCCTTAAACACTAATGGTCTCCATATTCATTTCACATAGGACTTGCAACATCTATGAGTTTTCTCTATCCACTAATAGAACACATGTACTATCTCCATAGTTAACCACACTTTCCCTAGCCCCTTAGGTGATGAATCACCAATCTTTATCCAGTAAGGAGGACACTTTTAGGTCCTCTCATATAGGGCCTTTAAATTTGTCATTTAAATAGCGGTGTGGTAATTTTTTTTATACCTGAACTACACTAAAGATAGGTGATTCACCTAGATCCAACTAAAATCCAGTAAGCATGACCATAGAATTTTCTCAAGAACCTAAATAGTTCTCTCCCTATGGACATCAATTTGATTGTATAACAAAGTTATTTGTTAGATATATGTCCCAAAAAAATACAATGATATCTTATAATATTTTGATGTCAATAGAGAATATACCATTGAAACAATCATTAAGGGTACTAATTATAATCATACACTCTCATCCTTGAACAAATATCCCAGTATTTCCATCATAATTTACTCTTTAATAGGGAGAAATTATATAGGCTTAGTTAGATGATAAATGATAACCAATAGAAAATCATTACCCTCTATTGAAAATAGAATTACTATAATGTATTCCATCGATACACTATATTAATTCCACACTAGAACGTTGAGGGGTCATCTCAAACCTACTAAAACCTAATTCTTTACCTTCACCCATTAATGGGTCAGGAATTATGACATGAACACTGCAACAATCCTCTTCATGAATGACCA
This sequence comes from Viscum album, assembly GCA_963277665.1. Taxonomy (NCBI): domain Eukaryota; kingdom Viridiplantae; phylum Streptophyta; class Magnoliopsida; order Santalales; family Viscaceae; genus Viscum; species Viscum album. Next base: position 277,682,633 of record OY728123.1, on the reverse strand, counting down.
CCATGACCATAACCTAGTATTTTATTACATATTTTCTATACGTAGATATAATACTAGGGGTGTGGGGGAGTGTAAAAGTCCCTTGATAGTTCATCACACAGAGTAACTAGAACTACTATCCACACACATAAGAGGATTAATAAGTCTGCACCTTCATAAAATCCATCAAGTCTATATCTTGAGAATATTTGGTATTATAGGAATTTAAAATAGATTTATTTTTGTTAGGTCTACCTCACCATCTAGAGATGTGCGGGGGATAACACAATCAACTGAAGATAATCAACACCTTCCTCCTCTACCAAAGCTAACTACCTTGATTCTAACTACTAAAATATGTACTTAATTATTTGATCATGGTATTTAATGATATAGGTTTAAGATACTATGGTTACCTTCTTAGTAATATATAAAATCTACAAGTAATAATCCTACATAAACTCTATCCTTCTCTTAATCCATAGATTTTCATATTGTAGGGAAAAAATATACATGAGGATATGATGATCTGTGTTGATTACAGATCACACATTAAGAAGATAATACCTCCAAGGATTCAATGAATACACTAGAACCATGACTTCATTGTCATTGGTTGTTTAGTTTTTTTCATGAGGTATACATTTTCAAGACCATTAAGTAATCACAACAAATCTCTACATCAGCACATAGTGGAGCTTCATCACTAAGGTTTCACAAAACACCATGTACATAATTAATTCCTTTATAAGACATAACAATGAATCCCTAATAAGACATCGTTTTGGATCCCTAAAATCTATCTAACATCAATCAATCCATTTAAAGGGATCCCTCTTTTGGGTATGGTATTTAATTGGAGTTGTAATCCTGGAGAGTTTTACCAAAAACCTCCAGTAAAATCCTACCAAAATAAAAAAACTATGCACCCCAAACACATTCTTAGGTGGATCCCATAATAACTCTACTTAGATATTCATAGGGTCAACTACTGATCAGACCTTTGAGATGACATACCTTAGAAAATGGACTTCCCAAATATATAATTTACACTTTGAGAGTTAACCATACAAATGGAACTCCCAAATAATTTCTACAAAAATAATTATATTGAAGGTATGTTCATAATATTATAATGAATAAATAGGAATTTCATAAATAAAGGATACAAAAAACTAGTGTAAGAATAATATGATGATATAGTTCATGAGTCCCATAAAAACAAATATGGAATTTTTATAATGGATGACATCACTTGGACTTCATAATAACCTTATAAATATTGGAATTTCATCTTCAGGATGTCCCCATAAATGGAAATCCAGTGATATCTAGACCTGATGTCAATCATTGAGATCTAATTCAGCCCTTTTAGTTTTTAAAGAGGTAATCAATCCAATAAAGTGGTTTTTGGATAGGCTTATGTTGTTCTAATATATCATAGTACTTTATCTATGTTGGTGATTTAAAAAATCCTTATTTATTTACTTATGAGAATATCTTAAGTGTTTTTGAATTTTATGTCTTAATATCCTAAAGGATTATGAGTTGTTTTATGAATAAATTATAAAGGAATTTATATTTCAGGGTTAATTAGTCAATATAATTTATCATTTAATTAAAAATAAATTCATTTTAGGAACCCCTGAATTAGTGTATATTTTTGATGGAATTTATCTTACATTTAAATATTATCTTACACAAAAAATAATTCTCTTAGGAAGTATATTTTTTACTTGTCTTGAAATATAAAGTCTATGCTAAAGGATTTTATATTAGGGAATGTTAGCATCAAATATTATCTTACCATACTAGTATATTATCTTACAAAGTAGATAAATTATCCTGTGGGGATGTCAAGGTTAGAAATTAAATTCAAATAGAAAATTGATTAAAGTATTTTATATTAAGAAGGGGACATTTGTAATTTAATTATCTTATGAATGCCAAGTAATTTTTAGAAGTCATTTATCTTATGACACTATGATATTATCTTATGAAATAAACTTATCATACCCAAAAAGTATATTCGGATTAGTTATCTTACATTTTTTGGAGGTCAATGAACTAAAGTTATTTATTTTATAGATAGTTATGGTGAATTTTATTAGTATAAAAGTGTGATACATTTTTCATAAGGATGGCTTCGAGCAGCGCTTATGCCTTTCTCCCGTATGGCGATTAGGGTTTTGTATCGAGCCTCTGTTCGCATTGATTCGCAATGGTAGATGGATTTCTCTTACCTGGGAGATTCAACTCCCAAACACATGTTGCAAATGGCTTGGATCGGTTTGATTCAAGGAAACATGGAGATTTCGAGCCGAAGCCATTTGAAACCAGCAAAGGTAATAGATTCTTTTCCCTCTTTAAAGGCTCATATGCAGGAATCCGAAAAAGAGGTTCTGTAGCACATGTTAAGGCTGATTCTAATGCTATTGCTGAACGAATGGAGCTGGGTGCACATTTAATAATAGTGAGGTTGATATTTACAAAAGGAAAGGATCCATGGAAGATGGAATACCTTCATCAACGACTTTCATCCATTTGGGGTTTCGATGAATGGCAATGTGCGTCTCTTGGAAAGGGGTTTCTTCATCTGCTATTCCCATCAGAACAGCTAAAACAGAGAGCCTGGGGCATCAGCTCACTTTCTTTCAAACCTAGTGCTTTGCACATCAGAGAATGGAACCAAAGCTTCAATCCAACTCAAATAGGTAACACCTCATCCCAGGTTTGGATTAAATTTTTTGGTTTAAACTGGATTTTGTGGCATCCTAGGATTCTTAATGATATTTCCCTTTCCATTGGAGTTCCAATTAGGATGGATAAGGAAACTGAAATGGCTAGATTTGGACATTTTTTGAGATGTATTATTGAAATTGATCTTTATGCTACTTTATTAGATAAAATTTACTTATCTACTGATGATGAAGAATTAGAACTCAAAATTGAGTTTGAGAGATTTCCAAAATTTTTCCATGAATGCAAAACTATAGGACATGATGATGTAACTTGTAGGAAGGAAGTGCTTTGTGATACCTGTGGTAAAAGAGGGCATGAATCTAAATAATGCACTAATACTGGGAGGATGAAGCCTGGTCCAAGGAAATTGGATAACCAGAAGGGGGCATATTTGAATCTTGAACCTGGGAACATTAATGTTCACCAAACTGTGAGTGAAACAAAAGAAAACCAAAATACTTCTGCTAAACCTATAGGAATCTCCTGGGACGATATAACAAAAGGAGGTATTGAGTCTTCAGAAAAGTCTCAACATGAGTTTGATGATCCTAAACACAATGTTGTTCATGATTATAATGCCAAAAATCAGAATATTACTTATCAGATGTAGTTAAGTTCCGGGAAGCACACTGAGATTGATTTTTCTCAGCAACTAAGCACTGCTCCAATTGAAGCTCATGTAGAATCTGTTAACCAAACTTCCCACACTGAAACATCCACTGATGGGGTTGTTGGGATTTCATCTCAAGAAAAAAAAACTTGATTGTAATCCTAATGAAGGAATGAAACATATTACAATACAATGGAGGCCTCATTTTGATGCTGGAACCCAATCGAAGTAGGTTCCTACCCTGGTTTCTCCAGTTACCAGCATGAACCTAAACCTTCAAAGTTCTTTTGCTGCTTCTAAAGATTCTGGGAATGTTGCTACTTTTGCGACTCCCTTGGAGATACAGTCATCTATGGCTGGGGATTTGGCTAGCCTAGTAAAATAGGTGAGTATCTGTCATGGGTAAACCTCTCATTTTTTTCCTCCCTCAGCTATGCAGGTGGCAGAAAAATCAAGGAAGGATGATGAACTTAAAGGTTATGAATATAGTGCTTGGCAACAGGTTCAAACAAGAATCCAAAAGAAAGCAGTAATAAAAGGGGAAATGAAGAAGGAGGAGGAGCAAACTTAAAGTTCAGATGAAGATGTGGAAACTTTTCTACAGCAAGCTAAAGATATTGAAGAATGATACACTAGAGGAAGGAGGGGCCGGGGACGCATCAATATAGAGGCATGGAATGAGATGAGAGAACATGAACGAAGAATTGGAAACAAACTGAGGAAAAATCATGGCCCACCAAGAGGGGGAACTTGATATCTTTGTTGTACTTTGCTCATCCTTCCAGACTTTTCTTTTTATAATAATTAGGGGCTCTGCCTCTATCTTTCAAAAAAAATTACTATAATAGTGTTATTGGACATTACTGAAATCAATTTATCTTAGGTAAAGTCATTATAATTCTACTCCTCGCCATTTTTTGACTCTTTTTAAATCCATTTTATCTTTTTTAAATGGATCAGAAAAGGAGTTTCCTAAATAAGGAAAGATCGATTTGGACAAAGTGTCTTTTTTCCAAGAATAGAAATATATGATAAATTTTTCTTCTTCCATATCTTCTATAGAACATCATTAAATATTTGTAAAAGAAAGGAAAATGATATTAAGATAATTTAATTTTGTTTTTTAATTTGATTATCCACTAAACAAATCGGATTATAAATTATGCTAAAAGTTCAAATTCAAAAGAGGATATATATATAAAGTTGTCACTACATAGAAATAAACACAGAGATATGTGTACATAGTCAGAAATGATATATGATTCATATACCCCATGAAAATTAAAATTTTGAAGATAATTTAATGTTTTTGTTCATACAAGTTTATCATTTTCAATCAAATCTTCTCTAAATGTTTTATCATACATTTTCAGTTACAAATTCCATTGGTGTGGTTCATTTTTTAACTCTCTTTATTATTTCTTATAACTTAAATTGAGAACTCCTTATACTGATTAATGAAGAATTCTATTTTTTTAAAACCTTATAGGAGTATATCAAAATATTATGGTTTTGTTCTAAAGGATGAATTCTTACATTCAGTAAGGTATTCCCTAGTAAGGAATAATACTAGTCAAAATCACTAGGCTCAAGGAGTTGAAAGTAGGTAGAGAGTATTAGGGTATAATATTTATTGAACCACTATGAATATTAACTATTTGATCATTTTATTTCCCCATTTACCTCTTTTTATTGCTTTTTTATGATATGTTAAAAACTTTCATGCATAAAAAGTTGGGTTTTTAAGGGAATAAATTTTAAAGAACTCAATTCACCTACCTATTGAGTTTTTGTGAAAATAGTATCTGAATAAAAATTGGTACCAAATGTTATGAATTTTTAGTTCCCAAATATCAATATTTTATATATAAAGATCATATTAAAATTGATACTACTGAAGAAAATAGATAAGAAGTGTCTAGGTTCAAATCACACTACTCAAATGGTGAAAACTATTGTTTCTAGAAGGCTATAATGATAATATACCTAAAAATTTTGGGACTAAAATTTTATCAAAAGTATGTAAAGCCTTATAGAATTTCCAAAAACTAAACATGAATTATATAATACTAACACAAAATATAGCAATGAATTGAAATCTAAAGCCTTGAACAATATCATATGTGGAATAGGTCTTGATGAGTTCACCCAAGTTTTAAAATGTGAAATAGATTATGATATGTGGACTACCATATCAGTTTCATATGAAGGACTAAAAAAATTTATGAGATCTTAGTCACAATAATTCTAAGATTAAGAATGATACTTTTAGAATTATGGAAGGATAGAGAATCACTTAGTTTAATAAAATACTTACTGATATTTTAAATAATGGTTCTTCAAAAATAACACCTATTATTTAATAGGATGAAGATCTAAAAATAATAATAATTCTACCTCCCAGATGGAGTTGAATTTCAACTTCCAATAGGAAATCTACATCTGTCAAATATTTTAAAATAAAAGATATTATTTGTAAACATACTATGTATGAAGAAAAAATGCAATATGAGATAGGAAACATTACATTTTAAAAAATAAAAACATTTACCATAAGTTTTATACATAAAAATATGAAAAAAAATTAAAAGAGTATACAAATTTATGAATTTTATATAGAATAAGATACCTCAATCAATTTAGAATCAAATTATGAACTGGTTCCATTTTCCATAAAGTTAAAAAAGTTGCAAAAAATGGGAGAGGGTTTATAAAATCATTCAATAAGTATACTAACTATAGGGGAAAATCTAATGATATCATATTCTATGGGTGTTATAAACTTAGGCACATAAAGACTGACTTCCCTCAACTTCTAGATAAAAATAATTCCAAGAAAGAGTATTTCATGATGGTTGGCTACAAGAAGATATCCCAGAATGTGTTGAAAGCTACATGGAGTATGTTATTGGACTCCAAAAATGATTCCAACTCAAATTCTAAAGAAGAACATTCATATTAGAATGATAACATATGCTTCATTAAAAAAAAATGTGAGGTATAGTCTTCTTAATATTTAACATCTGAATCTAAATTTGACAAATAATCTTAATAAAAACTAAATAATTATTTCTCTATTATATAAGACCATTTTTATTATTTAAATAAAAATGAAAAAACTATAAAGAACTAATTTAATGTCATTGTTAAATAAAAAAAATTATTAAATAAGAAAATTTGTAAACTAAGTGAAAAAATTGATGACTTTGTTTCTCATTGTGTTTTCCATGAAAAAAATAAATTAGAAATATAAGAACAAAAGTTAAAGGATTATAGTTTATTTTAATTATTCGAGTATTAAATATTTAAAATCATTTATGAAAAATAACCAAAAATAATAAAAATATGGTATATTAATAACGAGATAACAACCCAAGCTTTATAAAAACTATTTAGTGCCATATTCTAAAAATATCTATAATTACTTTCATTGACTGTGGAATAATTAGTCATTTTGAAAATGATTTCAATCTATAAAATACACATTTATGTGGAATAAAGAATGCTATTGTCTATAAAAAATTATCCAATTCGTATTTTAATTTTTTTTAAATATAACTATAATTGAATACAAAAATCTTTTTTATCTAACATTTATTGACACAAGTGTGTTTTGGCATCTAAAAATATTGTTGCTTATTTTGATTATGTAGGAAAAAATCCACAAAAACAGTAATGAAAAAAGGTTTATGGATAGCGGGTTTTCAAGGAATATGAGTGTATATTTCCCTGACACACATTAATTATCTTTTATTAATGGAGACTATTTCAGATTTGGGTGAAATGAAAAGGAAATATAGTTGAAATTGTATCCATTGAAAATCCATAGTCAATTCACATGAATAAATTTATTCATGTGCAAGGTTTAAATAAAATCCTTGGAAGTATCTCTAAACTTTATGATAAATGAAATTCTATTGATTTTTATAATAATTCATTATTGGGTTTTAAAATATATCAATTAATTTTAAGAAAAAATATTTGAACATTTCTATATTTTTTTTAAATTATTTTTATAGATAAAATGTAAATTATTTCAATGTTGAAATTAATTAATCCTAGATTTGACAGAAAGGACTTGGACATTTCAATGTTTAATATTTGAAAAATTTATCTAAGAGAAATATAGTTTTTTATTTTCTTAACCTTAAATTATATAAAAATAAAATATGTGATTCATGACAAAGAAGCTAGAAACACAATACATATTTTGAACTAATAAATGTGGTATCTACTTCTAGAACAATAGAAATTATCCACATAGATCTATTCAGACTTCATAGAACAACAAACCTAGTTGGAAAATATTTTATTTATTTTTTAATTGATGATTTTTAAATATTAACATGGTGTTTATTATTTGAGACTTAAAAGTGAAGAATGTTATATTTTTATTAATTTTTACAAACTTTTGAAAAATGGAAAGATGTAAAAATTATGACTTTTACAAGTGAACATGGGGTAGAATTTGAGAATTATGAATTTAATTCATTTTTTTTTTCAAAAAATGGTATGAAACATACCTTCTCCCCCAGTAAACCTTGATAAAATGGTTTTATTTAAAGGAGGAATAATACTTTACAAGAATTTACAAGGACATGTTATGAGAATATAACTAACCCCCTCACTTTTGGGCCAAAGCAATTAACACAACATGTTATGTCATTAAAAATGTTACAATAAGGCCCATATTAAATAAATAATCTTATGAACTATGGAAAAATATAAAACCAAAGGTAGGATACTTTAATGTTTTTGGATATAAAGTTTTTACCTTTAACACCAAGTAAACTATTGGTAGGTTTGATCCAAATATTGATGAAATAATATTCCTTTATTACTATACTAATTCGAATATAGAACATATTTTCAATAAGACTTTAGAGGTAGTTGAAGAATATACTTATATGAGATTAAAGTGATCCATTTGATCATAAGAAAACTAAGATTGATGACTTGAGTAATTTTATAGAAAACATTTAACTTGAACCTATTTTTGTTAATAGAATGGAATATAATAGAGAGAATGATCATGAATATTTTAAACTAGAAGGGGATAATATTGAAAAACAAAAAAACGTATTGCCAAGAAAACCTAAAAACCTTAAATAACATCCTTTAGATATCATTATATGAGTTCTAGATGTAGGTGTAAAAACTAGAATAAGTACAGAAAACCGTATATCATTTTTTACTTTTCTTCTCAGTATGAACCTAAAACCATAGAAAAATACTTATTTTATGAGAGTTGGGTTTTAAAAATACAAGAAAAGCTAAACCAATTGATGAGGAAAATGGAATAGGAATTAGTTAATAAACTCTATGACTATCATTTCATTGGAACTAAATGGTTATTTATGAACAAAAAATATGATCAATGTGTGATCACAATAAATAATAATAGGTTATTTATAAAATGTTTTAATTAGGAAAAATGAATATATTATGAAGATACCATTTTCACTGTATCTAGGTTAGAGGATATTATGACCCTACTAGAATATGAATCTCATATGAATTTCAAATTATATCAAATTTATGTTAACTTTTCCTTTTTAAATTTAATTTTAATGGAGGAAGTTTATGATGAAAAAACTCTTAGTTTTGAATAATCCAATTCTAAAAATTCTATTTTCAAACTTACTAAAGCTCTTTATAGACTTAAATAAGAGTTTATATCTGGTTATGAATGATTAAGTTGTTTTATTTTATCAAATGGTTTTAATGTTGGATTGGAATACCCCACTAATTTTAATAAATCTTTAGAAAAAGGTACTTTTTATATGAAAATATATGTTGGTGATGTTATTTTTGGATCAACATATCAGAAATTGTGTAACGAGTTTTAAAAAATAATGCAAACTAAATTTTAAAAGGAGTATAATGGGTGAGTTAAACAATTTAAATGGTTATAAAAATTTTCAAAGAGATTATGAAAATGTTTTAAACCAAAAAACTGCATACCTGATTTAAATAAAAGGTTTGTACTTAAAAATAATAAAAATTACTCAAGTCCTATAAGTTCCAATATTAAACCAGATTTTTATTAAGCTAGAAAAATAGTTAACAACCAGTTATATAGAGGAATAATTTGGAGATTGATTTATCTCATTCAAAGTTTTCTAGATATTATGTTTTTATTATGAATTTATGCTATATTTCAATAAAATCTAAAATAATTTCATTTAACTAATTCCTAAAAATTAAAGGTATTTAAGAGGAATTGTTTATCTTTCTTTACTTTTTTACGAAAAAATTTGGTTTTAATTTAACATCAAACTCATATTATGAGTTTCATGGGTGTATAATAGATAGAAAAAGAAACTTAGGAAACTATCATTTTCTAGTTAAATCCTTAGAATCATGGTTTATTAAGGAAAAACACTCTATTTCATTGTCAATTAAAAAAGTTGGATATATTATAGCTGGAGCTTTTTATGCACAGTTACCATGGATGAAAAAAACTCTAATGGATTTTGGATAATTTTTTTGTCATATTATTATAAAATATGATAAGGAAATTTCTATAAACATGTTAAAGAATAAAAGAAAATATACTAGAACAAGTCACATAGATTTATGAAACCATTTCTTGAGAGATCACAAAAAAAATAGATATCTCTTTAGAATTTGTTTGTGTAGATAATAAATTAGAAAAAAATTTCACTAATCCCCTACCTAATGACATATTTGATATAAAAAATATAAATTAGGTTTGTTTAATTTAATTTAATGAGATTGTGTTTATTTTTATCATGTTTTGGGCTGAGAGAATCTATATATTGAGTTATTTTTTATTTTATTTCATTAGTTTTTTAGCCAATTTTTTTAAGTTTTAGTCATATCATAGTATGTAAGATCCTAGTTTTTCTATCAGGTATGGTTTCTTTAATTTTCACTTAAACCCTTATTGATTTCTATTTTTGGATTAATCCTAAAAACAACACCTATGGGTTGGTCGTTTTGATTTCGAGGAAATGTATCAGGGGGCTGGAACCTAGCTACATGCCAATTAATGATGTGAATTTAAGTAGAAGATGTGTATTTCAAATACACAACATGTATTATTCTAGACATGAACAATTCATGATGGGTATTAGTTTTTATATTAGGGTGGAAACCCAATATTTATATGGCATGTAAAGTATCTTCTTGTTTTTAAATGTTTTGGGTATTTTTAAATGGGGAAAACCCTTTTATTTCCCTTCACCCCTTATTTTATTCTCTCATGCATATGATCTTATCCTATGAATCTCCCTTAAGAATAAATCTAGGCATGGATCACATTCTTCTATCTGACCTTGGTTTTCGATACTGACTATGATGTTGGATCATGTATGGTAATAGATTTAGTTGGTTTCCTTATTTCCTTAGTTTATCTCACTGGATTCATCATTATTTAGGTGCAATCTCTTAGGACCTATTTTTAAGGAATTATTGTTTTCTTAAATTTTCATTCAATCTAGACCAAACCAAATCCAACACCGGATGACTGTTCTACCACATGCTTCAGGTAGGTGGTCTATACCTTTTACATAAGGTTTGGTTTGTCTTTTTGACTACCGCTATTCTTCTACAAGGTGAACCTTCTAGTTGTTTCTTCTAAATAAAATGATCACAGTTAAATTACTCATTTCTCATAATTTGGGTCACCTTTTAGTAGCTAAACATGGTTTGAGGTTTTTAACATCATCTCGATCCATCCATTTGGTGTGTTCCTTTATCTATCCAATTTTAAACCACCCCTTTTGGTGCATGAGCTCACCAACCTAGTATTGGGATCCTCTATAAATTAAATTAGATAGTTAGAGAGGATAATTAATCTTATTATATGATTTTGAAATCTATTAAAATAATTTAAATGGTTTAATAAATAATAATTTATAATGGGTATGACACTAACATAGCCCTCATATTTTATTATTTTACTTTCTTGATGTTGTTACATCTCAGTATGGAACCAAACTATTATTATGGTATGGAAATGATGATCATTAAAGAGTGTAACATATAATTATTAAGGTACAAAACCTACCGTTATCAAGGCATTGAACCTATAGATTTTTGTTTGGAACCAACTTATTAGAATAGTATGTCACCTATGACATCACAATATCAGACTGACTAGGGTATCAAGGTATGGCACCTACAACCCCTTCAATATGGTAACTATGACCCCTATAGTATGGAACCGCTGATGGGGATTTAGGTATGGAATAAGTGACTTCCATATACATTTACATATTTGTATATAGGTCACCCTAGTTATAAACCATATGACCTAACCCATTAATTCAGTTAATCTGATCACATGTGGCTTATGCTGAGATGGTTACTACCTCCTATTGGTACTTTATATACATTGATTCTCATTTATTTTTGCATGTTTCTATTACTTCTTACATATTATACCTGTACATGACTATATTTTATTTTCAAATTCTATATTTTTAATAAACACCATTGGTGGTGTCCTAATGAGTTTATGTGACACACTATACGGGCTCTTGATGGTACCTGGGAGATTATATGGATGCACGTAGGGATAGGGGTAAGCACACAGTTTTTGAGGCTTGATTGGTTATATAATGGGAACATGGAAGTACATGAACAAGATATAGATCAAAATTCTATCTATATATAGTATTTTGGTCCTTTTATGTACCTATTTTTATGAATACCTACTTCCATGTTTGTTTTTTCATATGTTTATAGACACGCAATCACATCATTTTGTATATTGGATTGGATATTTCTTTTTATGGATTGATTATTATTATCTTCTAGGTAGTTTACTTATACTATTAAAGTTTTAATTTATCATGATTATTTTTTCTATAAATTCATTTATTACATCGTTGTGTGGCTCTGATTATGAGGTCATAGTCTCCCCATTGTACAACTATAGACCCTTGCTGTTAGTTTGTAACCTCTAGAGTATGGGAAGGCACACTTGGGGTTATGTAACCCACAATATTGGAGAACTTTTTAGTTTTTCCCTAGTTGGTACACTAAATATTATAACAAGTATCCTATAATTTTAATTATTAAACTTTGTGTCACTATGCGTAACCCTTAGTTATCTCAAAATAATGAATGAAAACTAGTATTATGTGAAAACCATTAAACCATTTGCAACACATGGAGATATTTTCTTCTTTCCTTAAAACCTTTTTTCCCTAAAAAATCAAACCACATGACCTTCTACAATCATGGGGAAAACCAAGAGATCATACTGTGCCAATATAAGCAATTCAAATCACTCAAGGTCTATACAGAAGGTTCTAAGTGGAAAAGAAGTTGATTTCAATTGTCAAAAAAGCATTGATACGATTCTAAAAAGGGTTATCAATATTGAAGGATGGTAATATATATTCAATGATAATATAATATAATTTTTATATAGATTTCATGGTTTTTATTAGACTTTTGAGTTTCATTTTTCAGATTCTTAATATCCTGTTACTATAGTTCTCAATCATAAATAAATGATGTCTTTAGTTTTAATGGATAAGGTTTTTAGATTTCCATGGGAATTTAATTTTTAGTTCAATACCTATATTTCTATGGTCAATGAATTTTTTCCACTGTAGATGATAAAATTCTTTTTTGGTATGATAGTTGAATAGAATAAAGTAATCAAATACCTAGAATCAGAATGGAAATTCTTAGTGATGTTTATCGAGTTACAAATCACCTAGAAAAACTATGATTTTAAGAAATTATTGTTTCAATAAATTACTATGTTTTATTTTTTCCTGATAGAAAACCTTTGAATTTTGAATGTTATGTAATGATTCATATATTATATATTCCTAATAATTCTATCAACTTCTATCTATATGGGTGATGTTAATGTTTGTGTTTTTCAAAGTGTGTGTCCCCTAGATGAGACCATGGATACCCATTATCAGTGGTTAAAAAAACTGGGTTTTAGAGTTTGAAAGTGTTATGGATTTTTCTAGATCTTATTAGCATAGAATATATTACTATTTGGAATAGAAGAAGAGATGGAAGTCAACCTGACTCAAGTGTAGGAGGAGCCATATCATGCAATAGTTACTACTGAAGTATCTTAACAAGTTATTAGAAGTTTCACTATAGAAGAACCTTTATAAAAAGCGACTCTTCCTAATTGATTACATAAATTTAAAGTTATATTTTCAGATGAAATTTAACATAGTGACGATTTAAAAGATTAATCTACACCTGAAGTGAAATCATAAGTGCACCAAGTGGATGTAAAAATGAATGTTGTGGTTGTTGTTCAATATCTTACTTTACCGATTTCTATGACAAATGAAATGATGAAATTTTCCATTATAAGTTTGGTTAGTATTTTTTAATAAGGGACCATTTTTTATAATTATATATCCATTCCTCTATTTTAAGTATCTCTACCTACTATGAAAATATGAAGAGTTTAGATAGAATCAATTAATTTTATTAATAATGATGTTTTCAGTGCAGATGTGAATGATATATATGAAATTGATGAATCTACATTATTAGTAGCTAAGAGTAAATTGAGGAAATATTTATAGTAACTATATCATGTAGAGGAGGTCCCCTAGATTACAAATCTAAAACAGTTTAATGAAATCAACCATTAAATGACCATCGATTAGTCGCAACACCTCTAGAAGTTTCTCACTCTATTTATTAATATAATTGTATCTCTGAGATACCTATAGTTTAGCTTTATGTGGTTGATAAGATAGACTATTTTTTTTTATAATGAGTTATTTTAATAAGTTAATCTAATGGAAAAAGAGTTTACTGATTCTTGTGCAGAGTTTATGACACTTTTTGAAAGTGTTTCTTCAATGTCTAACTTGGATGGATTAATTTTTTTGATCCAATATATTGTGGATAATGTTTCGAAGGAACCATTTGGATAATCCTCACAAAATATATCTTTAGATTAAACTATGATAGAATAAATATTGGATTCTATCTCTCAATCTATTGAAACTTTGACTTCTAGTATCACCTCTACGTAGTGTAAAATTTATTCTAGAGACATTCTGAAAGATCTTTATTTTAGTTTTCTCATTGAGTATTGGAGAATTAATACAATATATTGAAGAATCATAACTAGTATCGATCATTATTATAATGATATTAATATAATTCTCATGGAAAAGGTTCCAATAATTCATTATTCTTCAGTATAGCACTAGAAAATATGAATGCTTCATTATCACTAGATTAGGGAAGATTATAAGATTCTTGGAAAACAATTTACTGTTGGAAGAAAATGATGTCCACCTGAATTATCTAGTATTGATAAACATGATAATAGAATATTATTTTAAAGAAGAATATTTTATTGTTAAACATAAGGATATGTGTGCAGTATCTAAATGTAAAATAGTTTCTCTCACCCTTACCTCTTAAATAGTAAAGGTTATCACTACCCATATCACCAGTTCAGTGAGTTTTTCTAATAATAATTTAGAAGTATTAAATAAGTTGATTATAATTTTTTCCAAAAAAAGGTGATTTGTAGAACTATTCTGATAACTTTTCTATGAAGGTGTGTAACTATTTCATTATTATTCTTGAGTAATGCAAAAATTACATGCTCAAATAAATTGACATATGCACGGATGTATTGTTTCATTTTATAGGTATATGTTCCTTAGGACCTTAAATTTTTTATCTTCATGCAACCACATAATAGATATTTAAGGAGATATTTTATGTAATTGATATTTATTCAAAATAAATTCTGAATATTGGGGAAGAAATTACAATGAAATATCCTACTACATCAACTTATCTTTTCTAATCTATCATAGATTGTTTTGGTCCCTCCTAATCATAGAAATTATCTATAGATATTCAATTATTCTTAGTAAGGAAGGTAACCAATGATATATATAACATTGGAGGTCATTTTGGAACAGTTTCTTAGTTGGAGATATTACTAGAGAAAGTGATGACGACCCACTACCCACCTCTCCCTTACCTATAGGCTGTCCAAAATCCTTCAATAATCCAGCCCCAAAACATCATCATATGAACCCAAATACAAATGAAAGATCTACCATATAATCCCTATTTTGATACACTAATTAGATTTACTGTTTTCTCTTCCTAAACATTTAAATTCATGATAAATTTTCTTTTATTTTTATAACAATTACTTGAATGTATAGCTATGTCATGAATTTATTAATAGTTTCTTGAATTTTTACTTGTTTTTTTGGATTTTTTTATTTCTTAAATTATTTATTTTAATGTTTTATTTCAATGATATTCATTATTATTGTAACTATATTAACATTTATGCCATTTTATTACTCTATTTTATGTCTTCCTTGACTATGTTTACTTCTTTGTAAAAGTAAATTCAAGATTCTATTCATATTCTATCTGTTTACACTTTTTCTTGTTTAGTAATGAATATATTTTTATTATATTATTCATTTGGATACCACAAAAGGATGATCAGTAAGTCTAAATTGTGGTGAAATTATTAACTGAATTCCACAGTTTATGGAAGAGAAATCCAAATTCCAGTTAAGGGGAAAAGTAATACCAAACTTTTTTTATGGGAGAGTTTACTAGAGATCCCTTTAAAATAATTTCAAAATTAAAAATTTTCTTTCTAAATTATTTTTATGGGGTTTTTCAGAAAAAAATGGGAATATTTTTGGATATAAATACATTTTACCATCATATCTCAGTGCTTTATGTGTTTTGATGACTCAAAAAATCCATATTTATTTACTAATGAGTTTATTATACGTTTTTCATAATTTTATGTATAACTATCCTTATGGATTTTTAGTTGTTTAATGAATAAATTATAAATGAATTTATCTTTCATGTATAATGATTCAATATAATTTATCCTAAAAGAATAAAGAAACTCATTCTATGGATGCTATAATTCTGTTTTCTATCAATATAATTTATCATACATTTTAATATTATCTTACACATAAAACAATTCTATTATAAAATAGATTCTATACATGTATTGAAATATAATGTTTGTACTAAAGTATTTCATCTTTTTAAAGAACAATATCAAATATTATCTTATTATATAAGAATATTATCTTATAAAGTAGAAAAATTATTCTACTAAGAATTTAAGGTTAGAAAGAAATTTTATATGGAAAATCAATCAGTGTATTTTGTCTTTTGAAGAGGACCTTTGAAATTGGATTACCAATGGACATTGAGAATGTTGTAGATGTTGTTTATCTTATGACACTAGGATATTATCTTATGAAATAGATTCATCATATGAAAATAATAAATCATGATTATTTATCTTACATGGTTCTTAAGTAAAAGAAACTAAATTGATTTCACTTATGGAGTTGTATTGTGAATTAGTGTTTAAGAAAAATGTTGACATACTTTTATCTTACCAAAATCAAGTTATATTAAGGAAAATTATTATGATTTTACTCTATAACATTGGTGTAACACTCCTACAATTAAACTTATTATTTTACAAGAATCACACAAGGAGTTATCCAAATATGGAAATATCAATTTGGACAAAGAATATATTTCCATGAATGAAAGGATATGATAAATATTTTTTCTACTATATACACTATATAATCTCATTCCATATCTAGAAAATAAGGACACATGATATTAAGATCATGTTGATTCAGTTTTTAAAATCTATTATATACTCAACCATTAGGATTATTAGGTGTTATTATAGGTAAAATTATAACGAGGAGATATAAATAGAAATGGTTTTCATTGAATGTAAACACACACAAAAAGATGTATACATAGATAAGAAATCATTCATGAATCATAAAACACACTAAAATAAAATTGTTTAATCTAATCTATAGGGTTTTTGTGTACAATATTATCTTTTTTTATATAAGGACATCCTGAGGTACATTTAAGAGGCACTCATCTTCTTTGGATTTTTCTTCATCTATAGTTAGTTACAATATACAACTAATTTGTTCATTTATTAAATCTCCTCATTCATTCTGATAAATTTAATTGAGCACTTCTTGTATTGAGTATTGAATGCTACTCTTTTGTAAATCCTTATAGGGTCCCAAAAAAATCTTTTGGTTTTGTACCATATGGATGCTTCTTTCACTCAACTAGAATGTCCCAACGAATTAAATGGTGATTTTTAAAATCACTAAGATCTAGGTGTTTTAAATGGTGGGGTGGACTAGGGGATATTTGTTCCACAAACTATGATAAATCTCTTATGTTTTATATTTTTCTTTTTTTATTTATTTTCATTTCTTATTTTTGTTAAGAAAATATTATAACTATCAAGAATAAAAGAGGTTAGTTTTAAGAAAATTAATTCTCCAGAACTCAATTAACCCCCATCTTGAGTATTTTTGTTTCTATCCTCTGACAAAATAGGGTATTTTTCTACAATATCATGTGGTTTAGGTGGATAAAGTCTCTATAATGCCTCATATTCATATCACCTTTCATAGAAAAAAGAATAGATGTTTCCCCCAGGGACACCCGGGTTTTGAAAAAACTATTATTCAATATGTATTTAAGATACACCTTATGCTCTTAAGGCTCATTATATGCCATATAATTTGTTTCCGATAATATTTATGTTGTTTTAAGATGAAAATCAATGAAAAATTCAATCTCTCAATGAGTTGTAATAATAGGAAATAATCTAGGAAAACATCAATGTACACCACTAATTTGAAAAGAATATTGTCCCGTAAATCATATATTATAAATAAATATAAACTCACTAACTAGTGGGTGATTGACTATAGCTTCTTATAAGGAGGACCTTCTCATCCTAACTGTAGATCTAACTCAACCAAGAAAGAGAACATAAATCCATCATATTGATATCTCAACACTCTCCAATAATAATAGTCTATTTGATAATGGACTGAATATAACTACTCTATAACAAGTATAATGTTATCGGGATCTATCATAGCTAGGTTCATATCTCACAAAATATTCTATTTACTCATTTAAATCTCACATCATTGACAGATATGTGCGTGAAAGTTATCATATCTAGTAATAGTTTGTAGCTGCATGGGTCAATATAGAGGCTCTTTCATAGTTTCTATCTCTTTGAATAGAGATACATAAATGAAAGAATTTCTAACACCAATTTTGATAATTATGGTTTCCAATGTATTTAAGAAACATATAGTATATAAAACTATGTTAGGCATTTCCTAATTATAACCATCCATGGCCTAAAACTATCCTTGACCCTATTTTCTAACTCTCTGAGTATAGAGAGGACCAACATGAGATGGTAGTGGTATAAGTGGGTCATCAAATCATATGTTTATATCTCTTCCTTGTGCACTGTTAGGTTTGGACATACTAATGTTGTCACAAAATATCTCAATATTTCATTTGTTTTGATGTTAAAAAATTCCATGTTTATTTAACTAATAAAATCTTCTTATATGATTTATAGAATTTAATTTTTTTATTAGTAATATTTAATTTTTTATATTTTGGTTAAATTTTTATTTTTCAAGTTCGAAGAAATTTTCTATGAAATTGATCATTCGATGTGATAATTTTTCATATGAGCTGTTATTTTTCTTTCACTGTTAGGAAATATTTTTTTATTAAAATAAAATCCTCATATTAATAGACATATATCTTCATGCTGGATTTAAAACTCCAATCAAAATACATTATTCTATGAATGTATTACATATGGAATTATCGAATCAGACTGAGGAAATTCTTATTATTTATTCTTAAAACAAATGAAATTATCATACAATGATCAAATTAGAATTTAATGTACTATTTAATACAATCCCAGAATATAAAAATCCGGATATTCGAAGAAGTAAATTATCATACAAAGATCGAATTATCATACTAAGCATTGTTGTTCCCTTCGAGAAAATAATGATAGAATGTTGATATGTGAAAAATAAAATTATCATATAAAGTGAATATTTTTCACATTTAGATAAAAAATATCATACAAGGATAATGATTATCATATGAAATAATGTTTTTAGTTATTTTATCCTATTATGATAGAATTATCACATGAATTGATGAAATATCTTATATGATCAATTATCTTAAGAAGTCAATGTTCTCATCCAATGTGAAATAATTCTTTGAATTTTAAAGTAAAGAGTTTTGCTATGTATTTTAATGTTTGGAGGTCAAAAATGACCTAGAAATAAGATAATTCCCTTTGATGTTGTAGTTATTTAGATTGGGAAATTTAAGAGTATTAAATTGTGGTGGATTCCTAAGGAAAGGAGAATTAAATATTATATGTAAATACATGATTATTTAACATATATTATCATTGAATAAATATTTTATTAATAGTTTGTTTCACATTCTAACCCAAAGAAAAATGAAAAAACATAAAATATTTAAAATATTATATTTGACTACTAAAACATAGTGGTTAAATTAGCTGGTATATATTAAATTACATATATCACAAAATCAATAAAGAAAGAAGAAATAAAATTCATTTGAAAGTGAAATTAATCTTTATAAAGCCCACTTGTCTGAACTTAGAAGGGTTGTAGCTTCTCCAGGGATTGTCATTGACCAATCCTAAGATAAACTCAAGTAATTATAGTCTTCAAAAAACCATATAAATGATAAGTTCAAGCCTATGGAAGTTTCCCCATGATCTAGTCTAGCAGAATCACCACCATCAATAATTACTAGAGGTTATCAGAATCTTTAAAATTACAAAGATATCATATGGGGTTATGTATGTATAGATTTGTATTATATAAAAATGGAATAAAATATTTATATCTATATATATATATCACAATTTTATATACTTTTTGAAAGAAATTAATGCTAAGATCACTTTATGCTTAAAAAATGCATTTATAGAAATAAGAATTTTATTTAATGGAAATATGTTTATTTTAATTGAATAATAATAAGATATACTAACAATAGATTAAATAGTAATTAATATAAAAAATATATTGTTAATATAATCAATGTCATCCTTCTATAAAAACATGTTTTGGATCTATTTTATGTTTTTAATGAAAAATATAATTTATAAATTTAAGGATGTGAATTATTTTTTGATTTAACATGAACATATTATCTAAATATGAATTTTAAGGATTTTTCTAAAAATATTGGTTTTTAATTAAATATTATAAAACATTATTTTTATAAATAACATTATTTTATGATATTATTAGTATATAATTATGTATTAGAAATTTATGATTCTATTTTATAAGGAAAATATATATTTTAAAAGTGATTTTATAATTTTAAATTTTTTTATAAATTTAAAAACCTATATTTTAAATTTTAGAATTTAAGTTATATTTTTCCAAATGTTTTTTAATACATTACACATTTAGTATTTTAAAATTATTTTTTATCACATTTAAGAATTGAATAAAAAATAGATTTAAAATTTTGAATCATTTGGTACAAATTATTCAATTAGTACCATTTTATTTTTTGGCATAAATTATAAACTACCTTGGGTTAAAACAAGTTACCACAGAAAAAATTAAAATATTAAAAGTGAGTAAATTTTGATATAAGTGGAAAATAAGTTTAAAACATGTTTATATTTGAATGGTTAAGGGGTTGATTGAGAATATCTCCTATACACTCCATTACATATTAATTTTGGATCCAGTTTCCTTGAGAGTGACTTCCCATTATTGAATTTTTTTAGGTATTTACAAAATATGCCACTCATTTTAACTTATAAAAGTGTCCCTCCTCACCACACTTCCCATAACAAAAAAAAAATAATTTTCGGTCAAAACTATACCTAAAAATCTCCCAAAAAATCATATACACTTTAAAGAGATTTTTTTCTTCATAAAATACCATTACTCAAAGGTTTAATCCCCTTTGTAAAGGAGATAATCCAAGAGGTGAGGTATAAGTTCTTAATCATCTCTTTGTTTCTCTATTTCTCTATAAGATTTTATTCTCCCTAAAATTTCATTTCACCATTATAAAATAATAAAGTATAATTATTATAATAGTATTATATTTTAATGATGGTACAACCATTAACTACCATTATTTCCATTAAGAAAAATTAAAACGTGAATCATGCATTGTTCGGACCACCGCCCCCATGACCCAATGTTTTTAATTTTCATTAATCACTATATATTAATGGTCTTAATAGATAATTTGTAATTTAATTATGATATTAATGAGATATTTTATATTGTTAAATTAAAAAAAATATTTCTCCTTTTTCTTTTTCTATATAAAATGAAATTATTAACCATGTATTTGTGTGGCCTCCCAACTCCATGGGATGATTGATTTTTGTTTTTCATTTCATGACTACCATAAATGGACTATGAAAACCTGTATCATCAATATGCATTATATCATGATGTATTACATAATTTCACACATGATATAATCCCCAAAGATCATGAGGCCTAGTTTCTTTTTTAAATTAGATATATAAAATAATAACATGAAACATGGGTCCAATGAAATTATTTTAAAAAATAAAAATATACGCTTATATTCCACCGATCTTATAATACTCTACGAGATAACCTGAGGACATACATAAGAAAGGTGTAAGATAAAAATACCAATAATGTAGTAATAAAAAAACATGATGAAATTATTACCTGTAATAAATAGGCATATCAAGGTGACATGGAAGGGGTGAGAATCATAAACATGAACATCAAAGCATGATATATGATGATAACATCATGAAAATATAGGAATGTTGAAACAGTATAAAACATTACATCATAAGAATAAGACATGGATAACTACTGATAAGTCAAAACATATTTTTAAATTGATAACCTCCCATACACTATACATCTTCTCTCCTGAAATAAAAACATTACCCAATTAATTAGAGGAAAATATAATTTCAGACCCACCCATCACATTTATAACTTGTACACGCATTTATGCACCATATAGATCATTAAACATAAACCCATATTTTATAAATTTTAATCCCATGATTAAGGAATTTGGGTTATATAACTATAATTTCCCAATAAATCCTGGATATGTACATCTAGGTCAATACCATTGAGTTTAAATAATGATGGTTATTCACTACATAAATGTTTAGCATGGAAAATCACCATATAATTTCGACAGCAAAACAGTTGCACATGAAGGTTCAAGGGAGGGGCTAATGAGGGTAAAATGTGACATAAAATTACTTGGTAATAATAAGGAGAGTAAATGGATTTTTAAAAACATATTACCACATGCATAATTATAATTAAAAAGGCATAGTATAATGAAATCACTTGAAAAAAAGGAAGAGGAGAGGATCCCTTACCTTGAGAGGTTGCTTCTAAAAGCATGGTGGGAGAGTAATAAGAAAAAGTAAACACCTTATAAAGGATTTAGATAGGTATATATATATATATTATATTCATGCTAAATTGGTTTTTAGTGTATAGTGGAAATATGGATGGGTATTTATAGCAATAGAGAGGGGATTCATTATTAATTTATAAACATAGTTTTTGGACTCCATATGATAAAATAATAAAAACCACATATCATACCAAGGTTTTTCCCCTAGTTTCATAAAAATATGTGTTTATTTCAGTATTTTATAAGTTAAAGAAGTAAAACTATTAAAAATAATGTCATTTTTGATATTGAAGTTATTGATGTTCATAAAGAATTGATTTTAAAACCATAAAATATAATATTTGTTTTGGTGGATTAATTAAGGATTTAGAAAATTAATCAAAAAAATTAATAAAAAAACATAAAAATATATATATATATTTGGTTGTGGACACATTTTATATCATTTATTACATAACTGTGTGATATTATGATGTCATAATATATATTATATATTTACGCTGTTTTTGATTTTTACCCAAAAAATTGACTATCTCTGAAACTTATGAAAAATTAACCATTGGATAATTTTTATGTTATTCATAAAAAAATAATATTTATTTTATAAAAATAATCTTGTAAATATGAGAATTTACACTTTTAATTCAAAATTTTCATTTACTGAAAAATGTTAGTTTTTACGACAATAACAGTTTTCTAAAACTTATAAAGATTATATTAGACTTTAGTAAACTATGTTATCATTTTTATTTAAAGAATACTTAATAAAAATAAAACTTATTTTAAAATTCTTTAATTCATTAAATTTAGTGTTTTAGTTAAGGCCTTATTTTTTGAAAAATATAATTTTAGTTTCTTTGTATCAAAATTTAATTTTCATATACTCATATAAAATTGAAAGATTGAAAATGGATAAATATAATAATTATTTAATGAAACAAATATTTAAAAAATCATACTAATTGGGTCTATATAGATTACCCCAAATTTAACCAGTGTACTCCCTAAAGTTATTTTGTGTGATGGGGGGTATTTCATAGGGTGGTTCGGGGAACATGTTTTGGTTCATGATCTTTATAAGCTTAAAACTATCCTCTAAAAGGTTTTTATAGAGCTTTAGTTATCAAATTTCAACTTGATATTGGTGAACAGAAAAGTATATTGATGTCACATCTCTTAGAATCATTGAAAAATCGGCTTTATAGAGTGTAATACTAGTGGTTGTGGTCATACCTTCTCTCATTTGTGTCAATTAGACTTTATCATAACCCTTAATATATAATAATCTTAACGGTCATTATACAATGAATACATTATTAATGTTTAAGATGATTAATGGTATTTTAAATCCAACAGGTATCATTGGTAAAAAAATACAAAATTAGTGCATGTTTTTTCAATTACTATAAGTCATTTACTTAATCAAAATTGATTTTAATTTTTAGATTTTAAGGTCATTAAATTATTACCTCTTAAGAAACTTTTACATCAAAAATTGATTTTGTGCTCTAGAACAGATGATGATAATTATATTTCATCGCCTACTCTAGTTCTGTTGTTGCTTTCTCAAACTCGTGGTTCCTTAACCACACTTTGACCAGTTGAGCTACATTGTTTTGTATAAATTTTCAATTATAACCTAATGTCATCATTGGTCAATCCTCGTATGATAGATCATTATTAAAGGTTGAAACCTCTAGATTCAGTATATATGAGGGGCCTGCTATGTAGTTACTTAAGAGTGATAGATGGAACACATAATGTACTTGGGAACGGTTATGTGAGAGTGCTAGTTGATAGGCTATATATCCAATGAGAACATGAATCTCAAAGGGGATGATGTATCTTGGAATAAGACTTAGCTTCTTCCAAAACCCAATGAATTTCATCCATGGAGACATATAAAGGAATAAATTATATCCAACCTCAAACTCTAGGTCACCTCAAAGGTTGTATGTATAGCTTTTCTATCGACTTTATAGGGATTTCATATGATGTATATTATTTTGAAACTTATCTATTTTATCTTGGATAATATCAGGTCCCATAATATTATACTATCCAAATTCATCACAACATATCGGTGTCTCACACCTCTTCCTATACATAGCCCCATACTATGAAGTTTTAATTCTATAGTGGAAACTATTGTTATATGAGATCTCTACTTGTGGAAGGTGTGGATCCCAAAAACGCTTCAAAATCCATTAAAAAAAATCCTAATATATCCTCTAGAGTTTGTATGGTTCTCTTAGATTGACCATCCATCATAGGGTGATAAGTTGTACTAAAAATCAACTCTATATCCAGTTCTTCCTGAAGGATTCTCCAAAAGCCCAAAGTAAAGCTAAGATCTTGATCAGATACAATGGTGAGTAGCAATCCATGATTTCTTACCGCATCCCTTATGTATATAATGGTGATTTTCTCAAGTGATAAGTCATACTCAATTTCAATGAAATGCATTGACTTTATAAGGTAATCCTCTACCACCCAAATGATGTTATTGGCTTAATATTTCAAATATAGTGCTACAAAGAAATCCATTGTTATGTTTTTCTATTTCCCTACTAGTATTGGAAATGGATGCATCTTACCCTTATAAATCTATCATTTAACCTTGATATGTAATTTCCATTTTCATGTACTACCTCTAGAAGTTTTTCTTCAGATCTCTATACATATTAGAACTTCGGGGATGAATGAAGGATGATGTTCTATGTGAATCATCTATAATTTCCTTCTTAATTTATGGTTTTTATGGGATGAATATTGAGGTTATAACCCCTATAAATCCATCTTTATCAATATTTAACTATGTATTATTGTCTCCATTTATCTATATCTCCAGATCATCTTTTTAGGCCTCCTTGATCCTCTCAAGAATGGATGTTTGAGTAGATATTTGTGAAATATAGGATAAAGATACATTTATTATTCCCATTTCCATTCTTTGAATATCCAATAATATTGGATCCTTTTCAATCCTCATCATGGATAGGGTTTTAAGATCCTTTTTACTTGAAGCATCTTCACCTTTTTTTCCCTTCCCATGATTCTAATTAATTTAAAAATTATAATCCTTGTTCAGATCTAAAAAATATATTGGTGAATATTGATAACATTGTATGTGAATATATACTCCAAGATTTTATGATGTGTATATATGTGACACTTCTCCCCATATAGATACTGTCACCAAACCTTCAATGTGATTATCACTACATCCAATTCTGGGTTATTTGTTGGGTAGGTCTACTCATGGATATTTAATTTTATGGAGGTATAGGTTATCACTTTTTCATCTTGTAGGAGTATATAACCCATTCCCTTTATGGATGAATAACTATAGATCAAAGATCCTTCCCCAATTTTGGGTAATGTAAGAATTGGTGTAGTGATTTCACTCTTATTTAACTCTTTGAGGAACTCTTTACATATATCATTCTAGAAAAGATTAAACCCCTTATGAGTTAGCTTAGTTAGTGGTCTTGACAATAATGAGAAGTTTCTCACAAATCGATGATAGTACCAAACCAATCTAAGAGAAACTATAAGTCTCTATCATACATTTTTATTAGGCCATTTTTCTTTTCCATCACATTGGTTTGTTTCTCTCGTTGGAATTTTCTAGTAATGTTCTCTTCTTTCTTGCACCTAAATCATTTCATTTTCCCCTTCAATTAATTTCTAGGATTATTTTCCCCAAACTTTTGAAAAGTGGGTTATTGGACTTTCTTGTAACCATATTATTTCTCAATACCAATACTAGAATTAAAATATATTATCCACTTAGAATCTCCTAACCATTGAGGCCTATGAGATTCACCGATCTCCATTTCAACATTGAGAAGACATCAAAAAATTTCATCATAGATGTTTAATTGTAGAATATCCAAATATTTTCCTAGACTCTGAATTAGCCCACCAAAGAAGTGATAAACATTACTTTTGGGTTCAATGGAAATTTCATAGTTGTATTGTGAATTCCTTATAATGCTATCCAAATATGACCCAATGGAATCACCATACTTTTTCTTGAGGATAAATAAATACCTCTATATTTTATGTTAGAGAGTGTGAGGAAAATATTTATAAAAAAAATTGTTAATAATTGTTTCCACTATATCGCATCAATATCTTCCTTTGGATTTATATTTTTTTATCAATGTATACTATTGATAAAATTCTCTATCTAAATGATAAAAATACAATATGAACTTCACTTAATCATAGAATTGATGGATGGAGTAGATTTTTTAATGATGTTTATCCCTAAAAATGGGATAGAAAGATCATAATATCAACTGAAATTCATAGGCCTTTGTCATATAAAGGTCTCAATTTCAACTTTAGCTTTCTTAAGGATATATGAGTTTTGACTTGATTTCAGTTTCTATTCCGAACATGTGTAAATTGAACAAGTATTGTCCTGAATTTCTAGACTCCAACTACCATTGGGTTGGATGTCTAATTTAGGTATTTCATATCACATTTGTTGTTGACTTAGTTCCCCTTATTTCCAAAAATTGACTAAAATAAAGGGATAATTAGGGAAAAGAATCATTAAATTATTAAAAAAATTAGATTAAAACAACTAAAAATTATGGGGTAGCTCATAAATTTTAATTCCCCATAATATTCCATGTATTGTTTTGAAATATTATGTGGAATTAATTCGTGAGTAAGTGCTAAGATGTCATGCTATTCTGAGTCCAGGTGTGACCAGAATAAATGATTGAAATATATTTAATATAATAAATTGTGTGTTTGAGAAGTTTTTCTGAAATATTGTAATAGCTTCTAAATGGGTTCCCAAATTAGAAATTTGAGGGAACCATTAAATTCAGAGTAGCGACATTACTCTAAGTGAGGCCTAACATCAGCCGACACATGTCGGTGGTGAAAGTTAGATTTTGGACGTCTAGAAAATAAACTAAATTAATGATTTATTTTATTTGACATTACCAAGACACAACGACACATTTATTATTAATAAACATCTTGGTAGGGGCCTAGGGTTTGAATTTATAACCCTATAAAAATCCCTATATTCTCTAGAGAAAAGTCTTGGAGAAACCTCTCGATGACCAATGATGATGAGATGACAGATCATGATCATTCTTAATAAATCTTGGATTAGAGATTGATTAGTGCCATTATTGATGAATCTCACCAACAATGATGTTGCGACAATAAATTTTTTTGAATGATCTAAACCTTTAATAGGTCATGTATTTTCAATCCCTTCTTTTCAAAGTTCATGGATTTAACAAAGAATGTGGATCAACCCCTGAACAGGTTGACCTGTGGTTCAATTGTTCTTACTGGAGGGTTTTGATTGCAGGTATTTTTTTGGGTATTTTTAGTTTATTTTTTTATTATCATGATCTTTATTATGAAATTAATTGAGTCTATACATGAACAATGACTATGGTTCATTCCATTGGATTTTCAATTGTTCTTTTCTCTCCTATGCTCTTCGTGTTCTTCATGTTCATCCAGAAATATGAACAGATGATTATTGAACCTTCATTTCTTTGAACAACATTCCAAAATTAGAGATCTAACTTGGTGACAACCTATAATAGATGTGAAGATGGTGGTTGCAGATGGAATGACGTATTTTTAGAGATACCATTATTTGAGAGACTTTTGAGAGTATTATCATATTCGTGTTTTGGAGATGGTTGGATGCCCAAAACCCACTAATTCTATTTTTCCATGGTGATACGACCCTTGATCTTTAGTTTTGAGATGAAAGGATCATAAGATTGGGCACCAGAGTATCAATTGAGGCGTATAAATGAAGAACCAGTGTTATGGAAAATCCAAATGAACCTGGCATGTATCTCAAAATACATAGTGTGTGGGACCATTTTAGTGGTGTATAGGGTTATAGGTAGCATAAAAGTGTCACACATCCTGTTACACCTGTCACATAGTGTGTTAGCCCTTCCCTGAGGCATGATGTGTATCTCAGAAGTTACATGGACATGGGGTGGAGTACATGGCTTCCTGACATGGTGTGTACCCTACCACATGGCCAGACCCAAACCAGATACATTGGTTACCCCATGTATTGGTACATGGTTAGGCGAACAAGGGTTAACACCATGTATTGGAACATGGACAGAGTACACGAGTGGACCCCAAATAGTAGGACATAGTGTGTGATCCTCTCTATATGATGTGTATACCTCTTCTACATGACATGTTCTGATGACACCAACTATTGAACATGGTAAGTACACGTGGTAAAGGTACCTAGCATGTTACCCTACTAATTGTCGTGTACCCTTCCTACATGGCTTGAATCTCTTTTCCACCAAGTCTCAGATGAGTTTTGTTAGGGTTGGAGGCCTTTTTTCTCATTCCTATGAAGGTAAGTTGGTATTGTTTCCTATTCACCTGAGTATACTCCCTTTAACAAGATTTTATTGGATATAGTTAGGAATACCCTCCGAGAGGCCCATAATAGGATCCTATATCCATTCTTGGCCCTAGGTAGATTCATATATCGATGAAAACAATCCTACTGAATGTCAGCCCTCAATATAGAAGGAGAATCCAGGTGAATCATGTTATACAACATAGCCCCATAAGTGATCCACATCTGTGTATCATAATCTTACCCACTCATGGGGTGATTTATCCTTGAAAAAGTGTATCGTATATCTCTTCATATCGATCAGTGTATCTATCTAATGATGTTTCATGAAGAACAGTACTTCTTGGGTGAACATCATTAGTGCTATCAGACTCGGGAGTGCATTCTCCTAGATGAATATTTTATGGAATCTTTAGACAGAATCTATAGCATGGGTATAAAATATTTATGAATTACCTAAATACAACGAGTTGTGGTTTGAGTATATATAGATATGTTCTTTTTATATGTATGATAGAAATATACTATGTACTGTTGATGATACCTTTACTTTGCGCATTTCATTGTGGATTCAAAGTATCCAGCAAAGTATTGTTATACTCAACCCTGCATAGGCATTCCCTGTACATGTTGTGTCTATTGAAGATGAGTGACCTTTTGATGGAGTCTAGAGTGGACTATGGCCAGAAAAAGATTTGTGAGTTTAGACAAACTGAGGTGTTCTTATGGCTTTGAGAAGCAGTCACAACACCTTTTTTTACATGTTGGACTCTATAGTTTTCATTCACTTTCTTTTAGTGTGATTTTATTCTATCCCATTTTACTTTAAAACACTTTAGTTCATGTCATACACTATTGGTTGGGTTTAGTGGTATGAGTGTATTTTGTTTCTTAGTGGTTTTTACATTTCATCATTTTTGGGCATAGAGATGTGTGTGTGAATATAGGTATATTGGAAATGAATCCCATGTTAGTGATATGCCTACTCAGTGCTAGTCACCATCCCTTGACCTATTAGTGGTGGGCTTGGGGAGTTTTGGAATGGGCCCCACTAGGATGGGTCGTCACAGAGTGGTATCAGAGGTCAGTTCTACCTTAGGACCCGAAGTCTATGAGATTGGTTTGCAGAAACAATGTTAAGTGTTTTGAGTTCATCTTTCAGGCCATGGACACTAGTGATAGTATGGGTGGACTATGTATTCATACACTAGGACTTCAATAACCTACTAATTGACTCAGTACCTGAAGACATTGGTTGTAGGGAAAATAATTGTGCATGCATCATATAGGAATAGGTTGTGTTTCCATGTCTATCTTGAGTCAACTCTCTAGATATACTCATTAAACATGGTACATATTGTATTCTTATAGGATTCCTCTAATATGCATACCATCTAGGATTTAGATACTCGATCACGATGATGACCCCCTCAGTGATGAGGATTTAGTGCAAGGACTAGATTCCCATATGTTTCCTCCAGGTGGTGCACCAGCTATACCACCACTAGTGGAGAAACATATGGAACCTCCAGTACAAGAAGATGAGGAGCATAGGCTAAGCGCACTCCATGAGTTTCAAAGATAGAGACCACTTAGGTTTTCAGGTGAGCCTCACCCTCAGGTTGCTGAGGAATTGTTTGTGGTAGTGAAAAGAGTTTTCCATCTAGTGAGGACACAAGTGGAGAGGATAGTGATCCTGGGGGTGAGTCTTATTCAGGGTTTGGTATGTCAATGGTGGAGTTTGACCACAAAGACCAAGGATGATGTGACTCTTTCATGGAAGGAGTTCAAGCATCTCTTTATATAGGAGTTATATTCAGTTATGCTGAGTTCTTTTCATATACATGAGCTCCTTCAGCTTCGGTAGGGTTTATTGATGGTAGCTGATTATTCATAGAGGTTCAAAAAACATTCCAGGTACTCGATGAATATGTTCAGGGATCAGTACATCAGGGATCATACCTTCAAGTGATGTCTATGTTGGGACATCTGAGCTTTCATTATGACTCTATGAATTCTGACTTATTCCGGAGTGCTCGAGTGAGTACTCGAGAGCATTTAGGATAAGCAGATGCGGCTAGTTATTGTAAGTAGTTGGTAGACAGGTTGAGATACCTCAATAGTGGGGAGCCAATATCAGACATAGGTATCTAGACATGGGAGACATTACAGGAGTAGCTAGGATAGGGGATCTTCGGTTCAAGGCTCTTATGTCGAATCCAGTCAGCCTAGGGTGAGGTGATTCTACACACGTGATGGTAGGAGACATCTTACCAGAGATTTATCAACCTGTCAAGACACTGACAGTTGGATGATGGATGGACCACTAATGAAGAGGAAATTATTGGATTATAGAGATTCGTTAGGTGGTATAAGTGGAAGAGGATTAGGGAGATATGTAGGAGGTGGAAATCATTTTGACATATTACCACCTCCCCAACGAGGTCCACACCAGGCCCAGGGAGCTAGAGTATAGGGGAAGAGGAAACTATATGTGGTTGAGGCATATAACCCAGTGACTCTAAGGATGATTTGAGGAATGATATATATTTTTTATACCTTATCTTCTGTACTTATAGACACATGTATCCGTTATTCATTTCTCGCCACTTACCATGTATGAGACCTTGATATTCTAGTAGAACTATTTACTCGACCCTTATGATTGGGGACACTTATGAGAGGGGACTCTATGATCACACACTTTTTTCTAAAAGTGTGATCTAACCTTTGGATTATAGATTTTCAATTGTAACTGCTTAGTGGAAGTGGAATGTCCTTATGTCGTCATTATCAGTTTGGATTGGTTGTCTACGATCCAGGCCTAGATTGACTACTTTGGGTGAAAGGTGTGGTGTGTCTACAGCGATGGGACTGGGTTATCCATTGTTATAAAAACGAAAAACAAGGAAAAATAGGATGTGACCATGAATAGGAGGGTAAAACCAATCATTCATGTGTTGGAAATCCTTACCCTCATTGAAGTTGATGTTACGATATTTCAGCTCCGAATAGTAGTGGATGAGTTTGAGGATGTATTTTTAGATGATGCTCCAGGGCTACCTTCCCATTGAGAGGTCGACTTTTTCATCTTCTTATAACTTGGTATGGAACTTATATCCTCACCATCATATTTGATGGCACCCAAAGAGATTTTATATATGAGGGTGCAGTTGGAGGACTTGCTGAGGAAGGGCTT
Source organism: Viscum album (assembly GCA_963277665.1). Taxonomy (NCBI): domain Eukaryota; kingdom Viridiplantae; phylum Streptophyta; class Magnoliopsida; order Santalales; family Viscaceae; genus Viscum; species Viscum album. Next base: position 277,650,377 of record OY728123.1, on the reverse strand, counting down.
CGTGAGGAATAGTGTTTCACCCTCGGGGGCCCCAGTTTTGTTTCCCAAGAAGGTAGATGGGAGCTTGAGATTTTGTTTGGATTATAGACACTTTAATCAAGTGATTGTGAAGAAAATGTTTCCACTACCAATGATCAATTCCCTCTTTGATTAGTTGAGAGGGGGCACGATGGTTCTTGAATGTTGACCATCGATCATGCTATCACCAGATACGAGTACTAGATAACGATATAACGAAGAAATATTTTAGATGAAACTACATTCATTATGAGTACTTGGTGATTCCCAATGGCATGAATAATTCCCTAGAAGTGTTAATGGGTGTCATAAACCTTATTTTCCAGTCATACATGGATTGGTTCATGGTGGTGTTCATCGACGATATCCATGTATACTCAGCATCTAAGGAGGAGCACACGAGACAATTATGTAGGCTTCTAGATGTACTCCAAGAGAACCATATTTATGGTAAAATATTGAAGATCCAATTATGGATTTAGGCAATCCACATTCTAGGACACATTATCTTAGCAGATGGAGTATCAGTGTACCTTGCCAAGGATGAGGCAATGTTAGCATAGGATCCACCTAGGAGCATGAAGGAGGTATAAAGATTCCTTGAGATTGCAGGATATTACTGGAGATTCATACCTGATTTCTCTAAGATATCAACACCTATGATAGCTTTGAGCTGAAAGGGGTATCCTTTCATATGGATATAGAAGTTCCAACAGGCATTTCAGTAGTTATGGCAGAGTTTGAAGAGTGCCCCACTCTTGAGATTTCTAGGGGAGGGTATCGAGAATGTAGTATTCTACGATGCATTATGGACCAAACTAGGTTGTGTCATATTGTAGAGGAAATATGTGATTTCCTACTGTAAGAGTATGTTTTGTGTTAGTTGAAACCAAATTAGAATAACAATGCAACCCATGATCTTGAGTTGGCAGTGGTAGTATTCACATTGAAGATGTAGAAACACTGCCTGATGGGCGAGCAATTTATCATCTACTCTAACCACAAGAGTATCAAGTATATATTCTCTCAGAAGGATCTGAACTTGAGAAAGAGGAGATGGCTAGAGTTCCTCCATGACAATGACTTTTACATTGTCTCTACACCTTGGAAGGGGAACATGGTGGAAGATTCTCTCAGTAAGAGATCTAGCTCACAATTGCTGAACGAGGCATCATAGCAGTTTTCCTAGTTACAATTATTCATCACAGATAGAGATAGAGAAGATTACCTCCAGTAAATGGTTTTCACCCCTTCACTCTTACAGTGAGTTAGGGAGGAACCACTTGGGAGTATCGACTACGAGACCCTACATGCTCAGATGTCCATAGGGCATGCTACTGATGGATATTCACATGGTGGGGAGCACATAGTCATTTTCAAAGGATGCAGAGTTATATCAATGGTGCCGTGGTTAGAGGTTTTTGGGGAGTTTCATTCATCCCCTTTGGTGGTACATCTCAGAGTGGGAAAGATGTACAAGGACCCCTGACATCAGTTTTGATGGACATGAGTGAATAAAAAAGTGGTAGAGATCATTTCTCAATGCCTTACATGCAATAAGGTGGAGGCTGAGCACCAGGTTCTAGTGGGATTGACTCAACCCCTTGAGGTTCCATAATGGAAGCGAGATGGGATATTTATGGCCATTATGACAGGTTTACCATGTACATCCCAAATACACGATACCATCTTGGTGATCATTAACCGACTCACCAAGTCGGCCCACTTCCTAGCTATCTGAGAGTAGAGTTCTGTAGAGGGATTGGGAAGACACTACGTGTAAGAGATAGTTTGTATCCATGGAGTCCCATCAACAATAGTTTTTGATTTTGATGATTGTTTCACATCCCTATTGTGGAAGGGATTACAGGAGGATTATAGGATAGATTTACACTTGAGCATGGAATTTCATCCCCCGATGGATGGCCAGATGAAGAGGACCATTTGGGTTCTAGAGGATATCTTTTAGGAATTCATTTTGGACATTGGTCAGAGTTGGGAGAACCACCTACCATTTTTTGAGTCTACCTACAACAACATCTATCATTCCACCATTGTAATGGAACCATTTGAGTCTCTGTACAGGCGACCCTACATGTCACCACTCTACTAGACTGACCTAGGAGGGTCAGCACTCATGGGCCCAGAATTGGTGTGTGATACTACCTAGAAGGTGTAGATCATCTACGGGTGGATTAAGACTATATAGATCGATCATAAATATTATGATGATAGAAGGAAGAGACCTCTAGAGTTTGAGGAAGGAGACCATGTCATCCTTAGAGTATCACCTCAATGTGGGTGAAAAAGATTTTTATAGGGCTGATAGTTATCTCCAAGGTTAATTGGACATTTTTAGATACAACGTAGAGTTATAAAGGTGTAGTATCACATAGTTCTACCATCAGAGTTAGACTGGGTATATGATTTCTTCCATGTGTCGCAGCTAAGGAGGTACGTGCATGACCCATCACATGTCATTGACTAGGGAGAGGTAGACATTGATGATGGAGAGATCATTGTAGAGTAACCAATGGGGATCAAGGATCAACAAGAGAGGATCCTTTGTGGGTGAGTGATTCCCTTGGTTCCTGTCCGTTGAAAGCATGAGAATATCTAGGAGAGAACTTGGGAGCATGGGGCTCAGATTCCTACCCAATACCCACATATTTTTTTATAGCCCTTGTTTTCAGATTTTAGGGATATAAATCCCTATGGTGGGGAGAATATAATGCCCTAGATTTTTCTGCGTATTTTTTTTAAATATTATATGGAATTAATTTAAGACAATAAAATGAGACAGAATGTGATTCTGATGCTCAATGTTCCTAGAATAAATGTTTAAAATATATAAAATACATTGAATAGAGTATGTAAGCAGTTTTCCTAAAATAGTGGAACATCTTCTAAACAGGTTTCTGAATCAGAAATAGGATGGAACCATTGATTTCGGAGCAGTGAATTTACACTAGGTGAGGTCTAACATCGGCTGACATAGGTCGGCTTGAATGTTTGTTTTTGGACGTTTAAAGAATAAAATAAATTAATTATTTATTTGATTATGACATTATAGAGACGCAATGATGTGTTTTTTTAATAAATAGCTTGGAAGAGACCCGTGATTAGTATTCATAACCCTATAGAAATCCCTAGAAGCTATGGGTAAAAGTCATGAAGAAACCTCTTGACAGCCAACGATGACGAGATGGAAGATCATCATCATTCTTAACAGATCTTATGTCATAGATCAACGTTTACCATTCTTGATGAATCCTTCCAACAGTGATGAAACGATGATAAAAAACATTATATAATGATCCAAAACCTAGGTTGGTAATGTTGTTTCAATTCATTTTTTTACATGTTCTTGGATTTAACGATGGATGTGGATCAACCGATGAACAGGTTGACCTACGACTTGATTGTTCTTTTGGGAGGGTCTTGAATGCATGTGTTGTTTGGAAATTGTTATTTTATTGATTTATTATCTTGATCATTCATACATAATGGATCAAGGCCAAATAAAAACAACAGTCGAGGTTTGATTCTTAGGTTTTTCAATTGTGCTTTTCTCCCCTACGTTCTTCAAGTTCGTCGTGTTTGTTGCGGAATATGAACAAATAATTTTTGCGCCTCCATTTTTTTGGTGCAATAATCCTAAATCAGAGATCAATCCTTGTGAAAACCTAGTGGAGGAGTGATGATAAAAGTGGTGGATGGGTCCATGTATTTGGGGTGATACCATTCTTCAAGTGAGTTCAAAGATGATGATCATAATCAGTTTTTAGAGCCGATCGGAGGCCTAAAACCCATTAATTTGGTGTTTCCATGGTGAGACAACCCCAAATCATCAATATCGAGGTGAACATATCATCGTATAGAACATGAGAGAATCAACTGAGGTGTACAGAGTAAGAAAAACCATTTCGAAAAAATCCCAAAGAAAATAACATGTATCTCGGAATACACGATGTGTGGTGCCCATTCAATGGAGTTTAGCTTACAGGAAGTAGAAAAGTGTCACATGGCATGTGAAACCTATCACATGGAATTTTGGACCTTCCATTAGGCTCAACATGTTTCTAGGAAGTTACACAGACATATGGTGGAGTGTAAAACTTTCCTACATGGTGCGTACCCCACCAAATAGCCATACCCAGACTAGATACATAGGTTACAACATGCACTGGTACATAGGAAGGAAAACATGGGTTGAAACCATGTACATGCACACCTCTAGAGTATAAGGGTGTACCCTGGATAGTAGGACACAATGTGTGAGCCTTTCAACAGGCTGTGTATACCACTTCTACATGACATGTTCTGATGACATAGGTCGTTGAACACGAGTAGTACCTGGGGTAAAGGGACATGGCGTGTTATACTACTACTCACCGTGTACCCCTTCCTATATTTATTTAAACCCTTTTTTCATTGTATCTCAGACATGTTTCACTATAGTTGGTTACTCTTTTTCTCATTCCTTCAAAGGTAAGTTGGTATGGTTTATTATTCCCAAGAGTATGATCCCATCAGTAGGATTTTTCTTGATATAGTCGGAAATCCCCTATGAGAGGCCCATAGTAGGATCCTATATCCATTATTGGACCTTGGTAGAGTTCAGTATCAACATGAAAAATCCAACCAGATGTCGGTACTTTGCTTAGCAGGTGAATATGGATGAGTTGTATTATATTCCATGGCTCTAGAAGTGATCCTCATCCACGTATCATGATCTTCTCCACTTTTGGATAGAGTTCTCCTAGAACGAGTGAATTATGTCTCTCTTTAGATCGACCAGTGTATCTCTCTCATGACGGTACTCAGTGAAAAATAATTCATGGGTGGAAATCATCAGTCCTATAAGACGTAGTGGTGTGTTCTCCCTAATGAGTTCTTTGTGGAATCATTAGACTGAATTACTAGCATGGGTATGAGGTAGTTGTGACTTACCTCTAGACCACGGGTTGAGGTTTTTGTATATCTGTATATTTTCTTGTTATATCTACTATAGACATATACTATGTAGAGTTGACTATAGCATTACGTTGTGTATTTCTTTGTGGTTTAGGGGTGTCCTAAAGACTTTTTTTTACTCACCCCATACACATGCTTTTCCCACACATGTCGTGTCATGTGAAGATGAGAAAACATTTAATAGAGTTCAAGGCAGACCAGGACCGGATAGAGTTTTGTGAGTTCAGAAAGTTTGAGGTATTCCAAAAAATTTGAGCAGTAGTCCCAGAACCTTTTTGTTTATAGGTTGGACTTTGAAGTTTTCAGACTCTTTCTTTTCGTGGGATTGAATTCTGGACTAGTTTACTTTATATCACTTTACTTCCTCCCATACACTATTTGTGGGGTTTAGTTGTATGCATTTTTTTCTTAGTGTTTTTTACATTTTAGAATTTGTGGGATTGGAGATGTGTGTATGTGTGTACAGGTACATAGGGAATGCCTCCCATGTTAGTGATAAGCCTACATAGTGCTAGTCTCGAGCCCTTGGCCTATTGGAGGTAGGCTTGGGGAGTCACGGCATGGGCCAGACTGGGATGAGTCATGACATAAATGAAATAAATTCCTTAACCTATAAATTTAATGAATTTGATCTAAGTAAACCATGGATGATTTCCTAACATAAAACTTTATTAGCATTGTTGTTCTCTTCATAATGGTTTGTAAAGATCATGTGAAATAATAATAGAAAATACCCCAAGATGGTCAAACTATGTGTATAGTAAGGCCTCTTTTTTCTCATTACGTTATGATTGAATCATTTCCCAATACATCCTTTTGAGGTTATTAACACTTAATACAACTATTCTGGAGCCACTTCCACTTATAGTTTCCAAAAAGTGATTATATTTCTTTGATGACACTTACTCTATACATTAAAATAATTTGGTGATGTTTTACTATGTTTAGTCATATCCCCAAGTCATCATTAATGTTTTATAATACAAATCCTCAAAAATAACTAGACCTATCTATGATACCAACTATGTCAGCCCATATCATTAATGCACATTATTTCATTATTTATTACATAAAGTAACACATGATTCTATAGAAAAAAGATTATGAGTCATAGTGTATTTGGGTAATTATATATTTAACATAATAACATTAAACATGGGTATAATTACATTATTTAAAAACTTTAAAAAATTAAATTATATTCCACTACTCTTCTAATACTATATGAGATAAATTGGGGAAGACATAAGAAATAGGTGAGATATAAAGCCTAGTAAGGGAATAATAAAAACATAACATGATGAAATTCATACATGTTTTTCAAGAGGCATATCAAGGTGACATAAAAGGGGTGAGAATCATAAATATGAACATCTAATCATGAGATAAGACAACAACACCAAGGAAATATATGAATATAAAAGCAACACAAAACATGATATAATAAGAAAAAGTCCAGGATAAACATTAATACATCATAAAATATTGTTCTTAGGATAACCTACCATGAACCATACATCGTATCGCATGAGATAAAAACAATTCCCAATGAATTGGAGGACTATATAATCCCAGTGCTTCCCATAAAATTCATATCACATACACGCCTTTTTGTGCCACATAAATCATACAACACAATGACACCTTTCATCACATTTAATCACATGATTAAGGATTGTAGGTTATATAAATGGAATTCAAAAAAATATGATAAATTGTTAATATAGGTTAAAACCCATGACTATAAATGAGGATGGGTATTCATTTCACAAATGATTGGCATGGAAAAATCGCCAGATAATTTCAAGAGAATAAAGGGTTCACATAGAGGTTTATGAGAGGGTTTTATGAGAGAAAAATTTGCCCTATCATTGATTTTAAAACATAATAATAGTAAATAGATGTTAAAAAAACATTTCAACATGAATAATTCATAATAAAAAGGATAGGTACAAATAAAGTACTTGAAACAAAAAGGAAGTGGAGAGGATTACTTACCTTGAGAGGGTGCTTCTAAAAGATTTGTAAGAGAATCTTAATATATTGGTAACATGTTGAGAAGGATTATGAGATGTATAGGGGGACTAAATTCATGATCAATGTATTTTTAGTGAATATGAGTGGGATAATGGTGGGTATTTATATAAAAAGAGGGGGTTCATTATTAATTTCAAAACATATGTTTTAAAGCCTATATGATAAAATAATCCAAACTAAAAAACATAACATGGTTTCTTCCGATGGTTTATTCCAAATTGGAGTGGTCTTAAATATTTTATAATTTAACTAAATGAAAATATTAAAATTTTACAATTGGTGATGTGGATGTGAGTCATGTTTATAAGGAATTGATTTTAGAACTTTAAAATACAATATAGGTTTTGGATGATTCATTAACGGTTTATAAAATTGATCAAATAACTTAAAAATATATTTTTAACAAAAAATATATATTTGGTAATTTATGCATTATATAGAATTTATTAAATCACTTTTGGGATATTATGATGTCATAATACATATCATATATTTATACCATATTTACTTTTTACCAAAAAATTTAGATGTCTCAGAAAATTATGAAAATTTACCATTGTATTATTTTTACATGATTATTTAAAATATGATATGAATTTTATCATAATAATTCTTTAAATAATATAATTTAATCTTTTATATCAATATTATAATTTATTGAAAAATAATGGGTTTTTTTGACAATAACAGTTTTCTAACCCTTATAAATATTATATTAGGATTCATTAAATTATATTATAATTAATATGTGAAGATTATTTAATGAAAATAAAATTTATTTCAAAATTATTCAATTTATTAAAAAGATTGTTTAAATTAAATTCATATTTTCCCAAAAAAAATCAATTTTGGTTTCTTTGTATCAAAATATTATTTTCATCAACTCACATAAAATAATAATTTTGAAAATGGATAAACATAATCATGATTTTATTAAAAAAAATATAAAAAATCAAACTACTATGGTCTAGATACATAACCCCTTATTACACCAGCGTACTTCCTAAGGGTAAGTTGTGTGATGGCAAGGTGTTCATAGGGTGGTTAGAAAAACATTGTTCTGAGCATGATGTTGATAAGATTGAACTTATCCCATAAATTATTTTAATTTTGATTTATTTTTTTCATATTGGATTGGTCATGGGAATGGTAAAATACCAATGTTTCCATATCCCTCAGAAGCTCTGATATGGGGGACTCATATGGTATGATCCTACTGGTCAAGGTCAACACTTCTTTCATCTAGGTTAATTAGAAATTATCCTAATCATTAATATATTCTAATATTAAAATTTAATGTACAATAAATATATTATTTATGATTAATATTATTAATTTTATTTTAAATCCAATAATCTTTATCAATAAAAAATAAAATATTAGTGCAGGTTTTTTGTATAATTATATGGAATTTATTCAATCAAAAAATAATTTCATTTATAAAAGACTAGATTATTACAAAAATGGTAATGAGAATGGTTTGAAAGGATACATATTATTTTTATAAAAAAAGTTATGGTTCTTTTATAATAAATTGTGTAACTTATTAATCATATAATCAACAAATGATTATCATAAATTCAATTGTTTAAAGAAAGAATACTAAGAGGAAAATCATCATTTCAATTATATAATTTTTTTATATCCATTACTTATTAATATAATTACTTTATAATTATAATCCATAAAACTAATAAACACTAAATTATATCATTATTATACTATTATAATGATATTAAAACTAAATCACCTCATAATTATCAATAGTATCGGTATGTTCATGATTAGGTCGGGGAGACCACCTACATGAAAAATTCTATATAATTATATTTAGGATGATTATGAAAACATAATCACTATAATAATATAATATTAATATATAAATAATTTTTTTTAAAGGATGTATCAATATTTAACTCATTAATTAAGAAAACACACTTTATAGGTTGAAAATCATTAGAAAGTGTTTGTTTCTAATTTCATATTCTTTGATAAATACTATAGTAATCATGAATTGAAATTTAAAATTAAAAAATAATTACAATACAAAAATTAAAATAACTTTAATCAACTTATAATTTTGATATTTGGAAGAGTAACGAATAATGACACTGCTCCTAGGAAACTATGACAAATGGTTAAAACTATAAACACCTGATGTGGGAGAATATAAAAAAACTAACCAGTATAAATGTTTATATGGATTATAAATGGAAATTATAAATATTATTAGAAATTAATATAGTTAAGAATTTAGTTATTAAGATATTTATGTCTATTATACAGGATCTTAGTGTGCATCTGAAAAATCTGGGAAACAAGTTAAGGGATTCTTTATCTCAAATCTAAATCCCATTATACATATTTAAGTTATACACCATATTTCCTTTTCAATAAAATAAATAGTTCCTTATTTTTATTTTGAATTATTATCCACTTATATTTATGGATATTTATTTTTCTATTTAAATTTATATGACTCATGGTGTATTAATTCAAATTAAACAAAGGCTGTAAGTTGTTTTCGTTACTGAAATATTTTTCTTTGTTTATAGTCACTCTCCTTTGACCATTATCTTTCACTATTGACATATTATACCTTATTATAATTTTATGTTATATTTACTCATTATTGTCTTGTGAAATCATGTTTCACACTAAATTATTCATCCATGATTGTTTTATTGTTCTACTAAAATTTATTTTTGTAAAGATTATTTTCTGTGTCTTTTAATTGATTTTTCTTCCTTATATATTTTTTCATTACTACCAATGTTATAATTTATTTTTGGGATAATATAAAATATTTAAAATTATTTCAAAATTTATACTTACTAATTTTCATAAGAAAAATTTAATACTCTTTCTAATGTTGTATGTTTTCAAAAAGAGGTATTTCAAAATATTAAAGAAAAAGGGTTTTACATCCTTTAAGAAATTAAATGTTTTATATTCCACTAATTGTTTTGGATAAACATTATTAAATTTAAAGGTAATTTAATTTGGAAGTACTTATTTTATGTTTTTCAAAAAATTATTATGTTTCAATTATAAGAAATTCATTTTTAGTAATTTATACTTCATCTTTTCAAAAAACATTTAAATGGTTTGTGAAAAAAAATTATATTTCCACTTATATTTCCTCAAAGGTTAGTCTCTCAAGAAGTTATGTTTTTATCATCATTTATATGTTTTTATGTTATAATTAATTTTTATAAATGATATTTTTATATCCTTTATTACTTAATTTCAAGATATGTGAAACCCAATTATTTTTCAATGGGTTCATTATGATATGTTTTTGATTGATTTTAAGTGGAAAACACATGTAAGGACGATGATGAAGGGAGTCTTATATAACCCTCCAATGAATTAGTTTAATCTTATATCACTTGATATATTTAGGCACGAACATAATTATTTTGTTCACACAAGATTGGGAATGACGAGTTTCTCACATTTTATCCATTTACATAATGGGTTTGTTTACATAAGAGTAGGGATATTTGGTATTTTCACACAAGTATTCCTATGATTATATATGTTCTATATTTTCCCATTATTTATTATGTTATAAAAAAATTCATGTTTCATTTTACTTCTTTAAAATTTTATGTTTTCATGATTAATACTTATTTTTAAATTATTCCACATTTTTATGTCGTGATCACATGTTATATGATCATTGAGATGTATTTTTCTCCATTTCATGCATTTTATTTTTTCCTAATGTTATTTTTATTATCTACTTTTCTATAACATTTTTTTGATTATCTTCTATGTTATTTGGATATTGTATTGTGATATTTCTTCCATCCACATGTTCTTCTTTATGTTATGATATCTTTCCCCTAATGAGCATATAAACTAATCAATTTCTTATTCATCTAATCCCCAAGTTATGAATATGATTATATCACATGACATATCTGGAAAAGGAACTAGGGCAAAACAATTATGAAGAAATATTTTCAAGTTTTATATGATAACATGTTTATGTACCTAATATACAAGATGCTAAACCTTATGATCTTTGGGTTGTTCGACTATTTTTGAGATGCATTATTATAATCATGATATTAATAGATTATTTTTGTCATGTTAATCTTGGTTCACTTTAATAAATATATTTTTAATAACTTATATAGTTCCAATGAATACTTTCATTACAGAAAATAGTGACATCTATTATTTCTATTTTCAAAGTCGATGTTAACATATAAGAAAATAGCTCACATTTTATAGATTATCATATCAAATTTTGAATATTGTATTATATATGGAGTTTTTAATTCACATTATAATATCATATAGAACAAGAAAAAGAACAAAAAACTCAAAAAATATACTACTACCGAATTAATGTATACGATACACTACTTCTCTATAAAAACATGCTACTACTTGTTTTTTATGAAGAAGAAAAAATTATTAATTTTATTCTGTAAAAATTATATCGAACACAGTCAATAAGTCATCTAGGAATAATCATTGAGTCCTTATTATTTTTCTGGAAGAACATATAATATTTTATCCAGTTGTATGTTGCAACTGTGATTTGAATCTGTATATGTGTTCTATTTAATTATCTTATTTAGAGAGAAAAATTCATTTTTTGAGTGAATGAGGGATATAGATAGGGATTAAGAAAATGGAGAGCTGTATAAAATCGCATGGATACTTTTTTTAACAAACTTCAGTTGCATAAAATCAACTATTGAGGTACCTCATAAAATGTCATGCATAGTGAAAATCAACAAGATTTTTGATAGAGGATTTGTGGAGTGGACTTAGAGATTCATATGCCTAGAAAAAACTATAAATATTTTGTTTGATATTATTATATTTTTTATTTTTATTTCTAATATATATTTGACCAAATAGTTAATAAAAGTTCAAGGGATGAATTTTAATCGGGGTTAAAATTTTAAGAACTAAATTCACCCCCTGATTCATTGTGTAACTCCCTATAGATCAATAATCTGTATCAATGGCTAAGGCTCTTGAGTTATAAACTCAAAAAGTTTGATGTTCTGAAGATCATTTTCAAATGGTTGTAATATATGAAAATAGATTGAGAATTTCTATGGTTAGGGATCCCAATTACAATGTAGTAAACTATAGATGCTGGAAGAATTGAATGGTTATCTATATGATAAATATGGGTCTAAAGGTTAATTTGAAATTCATCAATCCTTATGAAATTACTAAATGAGAACCAGAGAAATAGGATGATACTGTAGAAATATAATATAACTTAAACTCTAATTTTATGATTGGTATAATATATAGATTATGTCTTGATGAGTTCAACCATGTTTTGTTATGTAATATAGTACACAAAATGTGATAAAAAATATTTGTATCTTATAATGGTACTAAAAATATGATTCAATACATATACATCACTTTCATATTAAAATTTTAAACATTTAGAATGATTCATGGTGAGAGAACCACTTAGATGACAAGAAGGCTAACCAGAATTATAAATAATGTACTACTTTAGGAGATCCTATTATCGAATCCAATCAAGATCTTAATTTTTTCAAATTTATATAATACAAATAGATTGGAATATCAACATCAATTTCAAAATGTATTATTGTAAAAATTCAAAAAATAAAAATCTTATCTGTACATTCATGATGTATGAATCTGAGATGGAATTTGAGGTAGGAGAACATTGGATTAAAAAATGGTAAAATGCCACTTTAAAGGAATATACATAAAAATATGGGAAGAAACACAAGGTTCCATCATTTTAATGAAAATACAATGATGTGACATCAATAAATTCAATGTCAATAGATAAGCATGATCAATTTTTCAAGAAGTTATATAAGAAGATTAGTGGATCCTAAAAATATTTTAAAAAATATTAAAATATTGATGAAAATAAAAAATAATTAATACTCTATTTATGTAATAGGATATCATATATCAAGCCAAATTTTCCCCGGATTAAAGTGTAGAAAACACATAAAAAAGTAAAAAAATAAATCATATTATAATATGGATAAGAATGAAATGAAGGAAACATAGAGTCACATGAAGGACTCTAGTGATGAATCAAATTCTAATTTTAAATATAATGTATCTAAACAGAAGGAAAATATTTGTTTCATGGGAAGAATTGATGAGGTATATTCTTATTATTATTCTTCCTATCAATCTGAATCTGAAAATTATTAATTTTATAAGATGAATGAATACATATCTATTTTAAAAGGTAAATAGGTATCATTATACAAAAATAATAAGTATCATAGGAAATATAATGATCCTAATTCAATATAAAAGACTAAACTATCCTAAGATATTTTAGAATTCAAATTTAGTTTAGAAAAATATGAATCTAGTTATGATGTCCGTAATAAAAAATAAAACAATTAATGGTTAATGTTAAAAATATAATGGATTTTGTTAGTGTTTTTACTAAAGGGGATAAATATATAAATAAAATCCTTGGTAAGAACAAAAACATGAAGAAAAATATTTCATATGAATTACATGGAAAAAAATCAAGCTTTATAAAAACTATTTTGTGTTTAGTTCCAAAAATAAAAATATCTCTGATATCACTTGTTTTCACTTTATAAAGATATTAATTTTTAAAATTTTGTCTCCCTAATATATAAATATATATGAGGAATGAATATTGAATTTATTTAAAAAAAATTCAAATTATAATTCTGAATATTCTAGAATGTATAAGAAGTTTTGGGTTCGCAAATATTTTATAGTCAACGATAGTAGACCCTAAATCAATTGTATAAAAAAATTAGAAGTTAATTTTTTTCAACAGGAAAAAATCCACAACAATAATAGTGTAAAATGTTTTATAGATAGTGGTTTTTAATTACAAATGAGTGGATTTTTTTCAAAATATCACTCGCTATCTATAATTAATGGAAGATATATCACAATTGGTGATAATTCCAAATGAATAATTATGGGTATTTAATATATTGGAGATCCCCATTGAATCATCATCAATAAATTAGGAAATAATTAAGTATTAAAGAACAACCTGATAATTATTTCTATACTTTTTTATGATGTATATTTTGTTTATTTTTTTAAATAATTCATGTTCTTTTATAAAAATAATTTTCTTAAATTTAGTGCACTGTGAACTGAAAATGTTGACACAAGATATCTTCACTATTTGGGTAAAAAAAATTTCTATTTGAATTTTAATGTTTTTGCATTAAATTTTTGACACAAGATTCATATAAATTTTAATGTATATTATTTTTTGAAATTATATATGAAAAATATGATTCCAATTTTCCCCAACTAAAATAGAATAAAATAAAATTATTTGTTGCATGCAAAGTAGTCAAGAAACACAAATAATCATTTAAACCAATAATATATGTTTATTTATCTAGAAAACTTAAACTTATTCACAATTATATGTTTGGACCTTCAATACCAACAATCCAAGAAGGTAAATCTTTTGTCTATGTTTTGGTCAATTATTTTTCAAAATTTACTTATTATTATTTATCGAAACATAAAAGTGAAGTTTGTGGTGTTTTTATTAATTTTTATATGATTTAAAAAGATTATAATGACTCTAAAATTATACACATAGGAAATTATCATGGGGTAGAATTTTATAATCATTAATTAAATTAATTCCTCTCAATAAAAGGAATTAAAAATACATTTTCTACCATTTGATCACCTCAATATTATGGTGTTATTGAAATAATAAATAATAACTTTCAAGAAATTTCTATAATGTGTTGTGTGAATATATTATAATTAATCATTTCTTGGTTGAAACTATTAACACAACATGAAATGTCATCAGTAGAGTTCTAATAATTCATATATTAAATAAAACTCCCTATGATCAATGGACTAATTTAAAAACAATGGTTAGATACTTCAATTTATTTTGAAGATAAGTGTATATCTTGAACACAAAAAAAATCATGCTATTTTATATCCAAAGTATGATGATGAAATCAAACTAGGTTATTCTACCACTTATACATCCTATAGTGTTTTTAAGAATATTCAAGTATTGATAATAAATATAATTATGTGAAATTTTATAAAAGTGGTCATTTTTATCACAAGACAAATCAAATTGATGAATTGACTGATACAATGGAAAACATGATATATGAGCCTCTCTTTGAAAGCAAAATAGATTATAAATTTTTACATGATTATAAACAATCCATTTCTAAAATGAAAGAAACCAATGAACTTGAAAGTATACTACCTAGACAGAATATAACCTTTAAAATCCATCCTATAGAAACGATTATAGGAAACTTAGATGAAATATTTAGGAATAGAATAATTATAGGAAATATTTCTGTGTGTTCTACATTTTATGCCAAATAGAACAAAAAACTATAGAAGAATCCTTGAAGAGTATTGGGTTGTTCCTATTTAAGAAAAATTAAAACAGTTTTAAAGAATAAGGTATGATAATTAGTTGATAGTAGCTCTAATTTTTTGGTTATTGGAACTAAGTGGGTATTTAGAAATAAGTAGTATGATCAAGGTTTGATCACTAGGAGTAATTATATATTAGTTTCTAAAGGTTATAATCAAGAAAACTGAATATATTATGAAAAAAACTTTTCTCAATTTTATTTGTAAGAATCATATATGGATTTTAAATTATATTGTAATCATGTAAAATCTTCATTTTAAAATTGATTTTTAATAGGGGAATTATATGATAAAAAAACTCTAGGATTAGAAGAATGAAAATTTTAAAATTATATTTTTAGACAGACATAATATTTGAATTACCTATGATAAGAACTAAACCATGGTATAAAAGACTAGGTTCATTACCTTTATAAAATGATTTTACTATGGGTTTTGAAAGCACTGATTTATTAAATAAAGAGTATTAAAAAAATATCTAACATGTTAAAATATATATCAATGATGTTAATTCTGGTTCTAAAAATCAAAAACATTTTAATGATTTCTCAAAATTCATTAAAAAATAATTCAACATGAACATTATGGGTGAATTGAACTATTTCCTTGGATTATAGATCTACCAAAAGGATTTTGGATTGTATTACACTAAAGTAAATTTATAAATTACTTATTAAAATATTTAAACTTGAAATAAGTATAACTTATTCAAATATTATGTGTTCCATTATTGAACTTTACTTGGATGAAATTAGAAAATTAGTTGACAAAAAACTATAAAGAGGAATAATTTGGAGATCACATCATCTAGCTTAATTTACCAAAAATATTATGATTTCATTTTTTATATATTAAAAATTTTATTAAATCCCAATGGAATCTCACATAACAACATCAAAAATTCTTTTAATGTATTTTTTTATCTTTTCTTTTTTAAAAATCATGTGTTTTTAATTAATCATCATATTTTGATACTATTTTTTTTCTAGTTGTAGACTATATAAAAAAATAAATTTTGGAACTTTTAACTTTTAAAAAAAAATTTAGTTTCTTAGTTAAATAAGAAATAATTTTTTTTGGCATTATAAACTACTAAAGCTCAATAAATTTCAACTTATAGTATCCATACTCAAGTGTTGTGGATGAAACATGCCCTGATAGACCTCATATTTAATTTTAATCATGTAACAATATAATTTGATAAAAAAATTTATATTAAAATTTTTAAAAATTTTATAAATTAGTAAGGAATCAAGAATATTGATTTGAGACATCATTTATAAAGTGATTATTCTCAAAAGGGTGATATTTATCTTGAATTTTTTTTATACTTAAAATCAATTATAATAGATATTTACCAAACCACTAAATTCTTATTGGTTTTATTTTATTAAAAGTGATTTATGTTTATTTAATTTTATATGATTTCATTTCATTTTAGTATTTAATTTTATTTTTTGTAATTTATTTTTTAATATCTTACGAGATGTTTTCATTGAAAACCTTATGTTTAATGTTTCTATATTATCTATCGAGTGATAAGTTGTCTTCCAAATTATATTATTTTATTTTTTGTTAATATTATTATATCACCTTTTTTAGGAGACTCTTCATTCTCTATAATAAATATTTAGTCACTTGAAACCTCTGAACCTTCACAAATCTCTAAACTAATTTTCTCCCAAATCCAGAAAATTGTTTCCAAAAAAAATTTAATCTTTAGAAAAATTATTTCATTCCATGAATGAGAAAATAAAATAGGGATGAATATAGTTATTTAGAAATTTTGAATTGTATGAATGTTTTGAAGAAATTTCCATGTCAAAAAGTTGTAAATATTTCATGGCTAGTGTGTACAAAATTGTTCTACAAAAATTTATTGAACTTAAAAAGTTGGTAGTTTCCATTTAAGGAAAAAAACACAGTTTTATTTTGAGAATGAAGTTAGGGTGTTCTACGAATATTCTATTTTCAGATTTGATGAGGTTTAATATTTTTAGTATCATAAGTCAGTGAGAATAGATTTTTAATATCTTATGCAGAGTTTTTTAAAGTTTCTCTCTATCCAAATGATGGAATTTTTTATTTTTCTTTTTTCCTAGTTAATATTGATGATAAATATATTTATTGTATAATTACATAAACTTTTTTATCCCCAGTGGTAGAGAAAAATTATCTCAATGATTTGGAAGTTGAATGTATTTTTTTGTTAAGTTTAATAAAAAAATGGGTCTTTCAGAGAAATGGTGAGTTTGGGAAAGGTCTACAACATGAAATTAATCATCCCTATATGTTTAAGGTCGAGTAAAAAAGTCAATATATCAAAGTATATTCTTAGGTATATGTAATTTTCCTACAAAAAATCATAGATTTCTTATCCATATGGGAAAATTATCAACCTTTTGATTGAACAGGAAAGAGAAGATCACATTGAGGTTATAGAAACTATGTTCCTAGTCCTGAAAACTCTTGAAGATCAGTTGCACAAGATAATTGGTTATTTTTAGTGACACTATTAAATGATGTTGTTAAAACTTATGGTTGATGAAATAAAATAAATCCATGCTCCGGATGAGGGGGATGGTCCTATTACCATTGCTCTTATTATTCACAATGATTTAAGGGACTCAATGAATGATAAAACTATATCTGCAAGACAAAGAGTAAGAACAATTTCATTGGAAGAAATTTATTAATCTATTGTTACACAAGTTATAATCAATGAAAAAACCTACTAAGGATTTTAATATCTTATTAGGAAGCTAAAATTAGTTAATAATTTGAAGATATTATTTCTAAAGATGTGGATCAAGAACCAAATATTGAAGTTGTTTCTACTCAGTAGAAAATTAATGAGGTTGATATTAAAAGGACCCAATATAAGGTATCTATTGGTGCTACTCATAGAATTATAATTTCTAAAAAAGTGGGTGAGTGAATTAATATTTTTTACATGATGATCATTATTTAAATCTTAGTCATTTTATTAAAAGGGAATGAATAATCTTGAAGAAATTTCATATAATCAAAATCCTCAGGTTTTGAAAGATGAAAATGGGGGAGGACCTAATATTTATGATAACATTGTTTTAGAAGATGAAGAAGTTTTTAGAGAATCTTCCATGGTTATAAAAACTAGAATAAGAGGACCACTAAAAGAACATGATCCTATTTTTCTGAATAAAAGGATTGTAGATCCTATTATGGAAGATCCTAAAATCACAGAGGCTAATGAAAACCTGGATAACTTTATAGATATTATTTTGCATGATTTCAAATTTATGAAATATGAGATTTATGGGATGAATTACAAGTATATAATCTGATAGGAAATTATTTTTTAATGTTATAATTTGATGATTTGAAAGCAATATTTAATGCTCAAACAGAGATAATGAAAATCTTCTAGTCTTTAAATATGATATAATTAGTTCAGTGCTGGATGGAACCAAGTCTATAAAAAGAAAAATTGATTATATAAAAAAGGGTTTAATCCATCAGTTTATGTTTATTAAAAATATTTCATGAATTTATACCTCATCCAAAATCAAAAACCAATCCACTAGTACTTCAGATAAACCTGAGGATTTATCCTTATAAATAATAATGTTAGATTTAAGTGTTAAAGATATTAAATGTTATATGTTATCATTAGAAACTAATCAATACCTGAGAAAATATATCACCACTAAACTCCATCTTCTCAAATATGATTCTTAAAGAGAAAGAGAAGGAATCTATATGAAAATATATGAGTTATTCTATTTTATTGAATTTGTTTTTGTATCGCTCAATGAAAAATTATTGGTAATTAATGATTTGATTGGGATTATTTTCATTTTTATTTCTAAGTGGGAATATACTCTAAACACATATTTATTGGCCATGAAAGACTCCCAATATGAAATCATTATTGATGTTCAATGTTTAAGGTTTTTTTTCATTATATTTTGAACCCTCTCAGTCTAATAATGTATTTAAAACCTATGAGATATATGCTATGAATCTTTATAATGTGTAGAAAACTATTGAAACAAGAAAGGAAGTCATCTCACAACCAATAATTTAAAATTATGGCCTTCTAGTGCTTAAAATTTTAGTTGATTTATTTGTGTTCACTTTAAAAGGTATTGAAGTGTTGAATGATAACATTAAAGAAAAAATATACTATGAATGGTTGATCATTATAATATTTTAGAATAATATAGATCTAAGAACTAGAATGTACTCTTTTCCTTACTATTTTTCTACTTGGATGATCTTTTCTCACAATTAAAAATGTGTGTAAATGTTGTGGTTCAATGTAGAGGTAGAATACATCTAGGGGATAATATAATGATCTTATTTGGGGATATCAGTGAGAGGGTTTATAATATATTTCCTCCTTTTACAATTGAAAGAGATAAAGTTACAGTTAAAGAAACAATTTATAAGTAAACATCTACCACTTCCCATGTAATTCTTTTTCCCAGATTTAGATTTTCCATCTTATGTAATGAAAATTTTGATGATGAAATTCCCAAGAAGCTTCATGATTGTATAATTTCTATTCGTAATAATATTATTGGTAACACCACTAGTGTTGGGTCAAATAGAACTAAAAATTCCTTGTTTATCCTGAACCTTATGAACTTTCATCCATTTTAGCCTATTAAAAATCTAACCCCATAATATAAGATTAATATATTTTTATATTTGTTTATTTTTTTATATCTTACATTATGAAACTAATTTTTTATTTCATATTAAAATTTTGTTCCATATTGTTTATTTTTTTCTTACATTAATTCCATTATTTACATATAATTTGTTTTTCTATATTTATCCAAGTAAATTCTAAATACTCTTCACTTAATTAATCTATATTTTTTAGTTCATAATTTAAAATTATATATTGAGGGGTTTATAACAATTTGATAGTTCCATGTTTTCATTTCACAAAACTAGATAAAGGAGAGTCAATAAAAAATCTATTCTATGAATAAAAATATTACAAAAACATATTTATAAAATTTTTAGTTTAATTTATCCTGGATTTTTTGATCCTAAAATGGGGGATATTGTTAAAGAAACTAATGATATTTAATTACATCTCAATATTTTATATGTTTTGATTCTAAGAAAACACGAGTTGATCTAATAATTAATATTTCTGAAGTTATTTTAGGAAATTATATTTTTTTCTTAGGTGATGTTTTTTGGAATATCTTGGTTAATTTTTTTATGTTTAATGAAATTTTCAAAGGAAATTATCCTACAAGCTGATAAATTGTTATACAAGATGATAATTTATCATATGAGATATTATTTTTATTTTTATACCATGAAATTTAATTTTTTCAAAAGGAAATTTTGTATGGATACAAAAACTTCTTCATGCCAGATTTCAAACTATATAAATAGTATATTATACATAAAAATTAAAACATATAAGAATTATCATATGAAAATGAATAAAGTTTTATGATTATCGGTTTTGGAAAATTTAATTATCATAAAAATATAAAATTATCATATGAAGTTCTATTTTTTTCCTATGAGTTCAGAAAGTCAAAATGCTGATATTTGATAATGGAAATTATCAAATTAAGATCAAATTATCATAGAAGTTTTGTTTTATCCTACAAGAAAAGTAAGTCATAATTATGATATTTGATAATGTATATTATTGTATGAAGTGAATATTTATCATATATATAATAAAAACATTATACCTGGATACAGATTATCTTAAAGAATATTATTTCTATGTCTTTTATTCTATAATGACAGGATTATCTTAATAATGGAAAAAACAATCATATGACATTTATTATCTTACTAATTCAAATATTTATATCAAAGTAAAATTATTATTTGAAGATTCAAGTTTGGAATTTATATAAGTATTATGAATTTTTGATGTCATAAATAAACTATGAACAAGTTAATTCCCTTCGAATTTATAGTCCTTCAATGTTAGTATTTAAATAGTATTTATTTAGACTTTTGGGAATTTTTTTTACCATTGCTGGAATTTATGAGAAGTCCCTATAAACCGTTAATTTTTTCAAAAAAATAAGGTATTTGGATAAGGAAATATGAATTAAATTATATATCTATTTATGAGAACTTGAGTATTTATAATGAATATTATTTTTACATTCAATGATGTCCTATACAACACATATTTTAAAAATTAAAGGTCACATATCAGAAAATATCCTATCGTTTTAGATTATTCTATCACCTCTTGAATGTTGGAGTATATATAAAGTTTTGAGTCTAATCTAAAATTATCACATAGATTAGTATTGATAATAACAAAATAAATAACACTCTAGAAATAAATGCTACCCTAATAATGCATACGATACTATGCTGCTGTATCTATATAGGCTATTCTTCTTTTTGAAGAAGAAAAAAATTCTTCTATTATTATTTAAACATCAAATCAAACATAGTTAATTGATCTTTCTATGTTGATCATTGAGGCCTCATTGTTTTTTGGAAGAAACTATCTTTATTTTTCAAGTTACATCTTTCTACTTTGAGTAGAATTTGTATCTCTATTCTATATATTTATCTTATTCAATGTTAAAACTCCTTGTTTTGATTGTGTGAAGGTTGTGGATAGGTCTTTATAAAAATTTAGAGTCCTTTAAAATCTCTTGGAACACTTTTTTAACATGCTTCATTTTCTTACACTCAACTATCGTGGTCCCTTGGAAAATGATGGACAAAATAAAAATTACCAAGATCGTGGGGAGATCATTGGTGGAGTGGACTAGGAGTTTCATGTTACCCTAAAAATAATAAACCCAATGAGTTATTTTATTTAATATTATACTTTTATTTCCTCTATCAATTAGATAAATGAGTTAATAAAAACCAGAGTATGGAATTTTAATTGGCATAGAAAATTTAAGAATTTAATTAACCACCTCTTGAGTCATTGTGTAACTCCCTCCAGATCAACAGTCAACTTCTCTTCCTCAACCACCTCCAAGTGGTCCACCTTGACAACTATAGGGAGTCCCCTATTCATACCACTCTCTATGAAAAAAGGGTCCATACACTGCGCTATCATAACTTTCATATGTATCTCATTATGTTAGGAAGTATTGATCCATATGATCTTATAAAGACCCATCATTTTATAGATTAATTTCCCTTTTTGAATGAAAAAAGACCTTATTAAGTAATTTAGTTATATAAAAAACATGAACTACTTTGGTTATTTTGTACTTTTATATAATATATCCAATCATATTTAAAGGACCATTAATCATATTGACCATTTATAATACAGTTTTTTTATAGAGACCATTTATATTATTATATAATAATGATTATGATAAAGTATAATTGATACAGAATAAAGAAACACTGGCTTTTACCAATAGTATTGTACCTTATGATGACCAAATATCAATGTTTTTAGGGAGATGGAATCATTGGGATTTCCCCTTGACCAAGATCAAGATGAAATTCAATAACTAAAACATTAATGGATCAAATTACCAGAAAATTTCAATATTATTGAGATCACAATCAAAAAATTGTTTGTATAAAAACCCTAAGAAAGGGCCACCACAGTACACCTTACCCTTAGGTTGTATGGTAGTGCAATAAGGGGTTATGTATCTTGACCCTATTAGTATGATTTTTGAATATTTTCTCTCTAATAAAATAGTTATTGTGTTTATAACTTTTGATTGTTACTTTATATATAAAACTATATATTAGCTGATTAATATTAGATATTGATACAAAAAAACAAAAATTATATATTTTTTAAAAATGTATAAATTTAATATTTTTTGATAAATTGAATAATATTGAATTAAATATTAATTTTTCATAATAATACTGTTTTATAATATTTATTTAAATACAAATGATAATATAATTTAATTATGTCCACTATAGTCATTATAATGGTTGGAAAATCATTATTGTTAAAGAAACAAGTATTTTTTAGTAAACAAAAGATTACTCTTTAAAGTGTAAATTAATATATTTAGGGAATTATTTTGATAAGATAAATATTATTTTTAAAATAAAAATATTTAAAAATTTTTAATGGTGAATTTTTCTTAATTTTCTGAGAGAGACGAATTTTAAGGTAAGAATTAAATATGGTATAAATCTACAGTTTGTATTATTCCATCATAATTGCTCAAAAGTGATGTAAGAAATTACATAAAAGGAATCAACAACAAAATATATATTTCACTATTAAAATAATTTGTGTTTATGATATTTTATAATTTTTAGAAACCATTAATGAATTGTACAAAATGTAGAATATATTTTATGGTTTTAAAATAATGAATCACTTCCACTTCACCAATAATATTCTTTTAATATCTTCAATTCATGTAATTATAAAATATTAAAAACTATTCTTAGTTGTTATAAAACATGGAAAAAACCATGTGATGTTTTTTGGGTTTTATCATTTTATCATATAGAGTAAAAAACCTAGGTTTTTTAATTAATAAATAATTCACCACTTTTTTGTTATAAATACACACCAACCTCCCAATAATATTAGATAAAAACCCTTTTAACATGAATTTAATATCCAAATTGATATATAATCCCTCCTAATATATTTCCAATCTCTTAATAAGATCCTCCCAAGCTTTTATAATTTCCCTCTCTAGCTAAGGGGATTATATCCACCTCTTTAATCAAGCACTTTTTTTGTATTACGCAATTTGATTTAAATTTTTTAAAATTATAATATTATTTTACACATAAATTTTATGATACATATGATTTCCAGGTAATGATATAACACCTTTCACTCTCATTAAACCCTTACCTGAATCTTTATATACACCCATTATACTACCGAAATTATCCTGCAATTTTCCTTGCCAAACATTAATATTGTGAATACCCATATCTATTTCCACTCAAGGGTATTCACCAAGATATACATATCCATCATTTATTGGGAACATTCATTTATATTACCAAAACTCTCTACTCATGAGATTATAACTGAGGAATGGTGTTCTTATCTTGTATTATCTAAGTGTCACACAAATACATGATATGAATGTGACCGACATGACCATAATTATGTAGCCCTCCAATTAATTGGGTAGTATTTTCATATCATGGGATACTGTGTATAGTTCATAGGAGTTTTGTACTAAGGACACTGTGTTATGATTTATTGGCAATTATCCTTGGCTTAGGCTTATGATTTCTTGTTTTTGTTTGTTCCCACATTCTAATTTTACCTATATGTTATTTTATTATATCAGGTTTTGACTGTCAGAATTATGATTCTCACCCCATTTATATCACTTTGATATGCCTATGGACTCACATGTATTAATTTAATCATGATATTATTTCATTAATCCCTTTTTGGGCTTTATAGCTTACCTCTTTCTTATGTACATCCCTATGTTATCCCATGTAGTATTATAAGTTCGATGAAATATACGGGAATTTTGGTAGTTCTTAATCAATTTTCTTGTACACATGTTTCATATTATTGGGTTATGTATCAAATTTACCAAAAACACTGGTCTCATAATTTTTTTTGATTGTAGTAAATATATATTTATGTTATAAATCATGAATTTAGGTGTATAAAAGATGTTGGTTTTCATTATGGGTATAAGAAAAAAGGTGTAGTAAATTTTGAGGATTAGGATTAGAAAACCTTAGTGATAGACTTAAGGATAATACTAAATAAATTAAAACATACCTATTTTTTTAATGTATAGAGTATGTGGTTTCCAAGTAACAAAATTCATTTCAGGATACTATAAGTGGATGTGGAATTGAAATAGTTATAACTAGGTGTAATAACCCTGAATGGGATCATTTGATATTAACTCAATCATCCCCTAGTGAAAATAATAGGACATTATACACAACTATTTTGAAACTCATAGGGGATATTCTTTGGTAAATTCACAAGCTACATATGAACCATCATAAGGGGAACAGAAATGACCAAAAAAATTTATATTTATAAATAAAAAAGAAATAACAAAGAATAACACCTAGATATTATTAGGTAAGGGAATGTATGTTATTTATGTGTTATCCCTTAAATATTAATAGTTTACCTTTTATGTCATTAATTGTTTGAAAATTATCATACATAATTTTCCCATTATTTTAGTCAATTGATGGAAATATGAGGAACCGAGTCAACAACAAATGTGATGAGAAATTTAATGACTATCCAAATAAGATGTTCAGACCGATGAGAGAATGAGTCAGGAGCTTCATGAATCTACGTTCTCAATTAACTCATGTTTTTAACATAAACATGAATTAGAGGGAATACCCACATACCCAAAAGAAAGTGCAAGGTGAAATTAAGACTATTATGTGAAAAATACCTATGAATTTATGTATATCTAGTGATATTTTAATCATGGAACCTTAGATCAACTCTATTGAAAAGATTTTATTCATCCTTCAATGCTCAATGAAAGAGATGGTCATATTGGAAATTTATCATATAAAGAAATAATTTGATAAATGGTGTATGTTTATCAAAAATACCGAAATTGGTGAGGATATCGAAGATATGAAGTAGAATTATAGAAAATTTGTTTTTGATGAATATTTTCCTCACAGTCCAACATAAAATAGAGAGGCATTTCTTTAGACTTATAAAAAAGGAAGATGAATCTATTGTGTAATATGGGTATAAAATCAAAATATTTGTATGATACACCTTCTTCATTGTTGTTGAACATGAAATTAAAGATGAAAACTTCTTTGGTGGGATAAATCCAAGTCTATGAATGGATTTAGTAATTTAAGACTTTGACAGTTATTAGAAAATTGTTTGACATTCCCAAAAATTCTAAATGGAGATTAGTGAATCTCAATGGTCTCATGAGTCTGAAGATATGAAGTGTAGAATGGATTTTCATTCATGGGAGTGATGGAGAAATATAAAAGTGGAAAAATTCCAAAATCCCACTTTTCATTAGTGTGTGAAGTATCAACCTTAAAATTTCATAAAGGGAGTATGGAAATGATTTAGTTTAATGAATTATAAGAAAATAGCTTGGTAATATTGATGGGAGACACCCAACAATATTATGGAATAAAGGAATTATCCATTTAACCCTCATCTTGTTATTCAATGTTTCAACTCAAAGGAACAAGGATACTGTGTGAATTAATTTTGAAAGCCAAGGGTTGTTGATGATATTAATTGAAAACAACATTCATGTCCTTGATAGAAATGGTAATCTTATTCCATTATAACTACTAAAGGGGATATAGATAATGACATGATAATAGGTACACTAGTTATTCACTCAATAATAGTGAATGTGCTGTTGGATTCTAGTTCTATGCATTCCTTTTTATCGTGATCTTTTAAAAAAACTAATCATATGATAGCTAAAAATATGTATGTGGAGTTATATGAAACATCCCTTTTCTATTATTGTTGGCTGAAATTCCCATCCAACCTTGTGATACTCCGTTTGATAAAATTTGATTCAATTTGAGGTATGAATTGGATTTCCTTTTATAGTTTAAACATAATATTTTAAAAGAAGGAAATAATATTCTATATCATGAATCACCATCCAATTATATTAAAGTGAAATCAAGAGGATGTATCTCCTTTGAAATTATTATCAGAATAATGGTTATTATTTCCTTATGGTCAATACTATCAAGATCAAATGATTAATATAATGGAAAATATCATCCACGAGGCATTCCAATTATAACAGAATATGTAGATTTATTTCCGGAATAATTGGTTGGTCATCCTCACAGTTGTGAGGTTGAGTTTTCAATTGAAATTATACTTGAGATTTTACAATATCCAAAACTCTATATATAATTTCTAATTATTAACACTTTAAGATAAAGAAGTATCTATAAGAGAATTTGGATAAATGGTTTATTAGCCCGAGTACTTCCCTGTGGGACACATCGACCATTTTCACCAAGAATAAGGATCGGTTAATTTCCCTATACACTGATTATCATGAGCTTAACAAGATCTCTATAATGAAAAAGTATCATTTTCCATATATTAATGACTTTTTCAATTAGCTTTTTGGGGATTAGAATTTATCTATGGTAGATCTTTGATTGGGATATTATCAAGTAAAGGTGAAGAAGGAGGATATCCCTAGGAATTACTTTCATGCAAGTTAAGGGTATAAAAAGTTCATATTGATTCTATTTGCAACCAATAATACTCTAAATATCTTAATTAAATTAATAAATAGAGTAATTAGGTACTAACTCAAAAAAATTTTATTAGCCTTTATAGGGATATTATTATCTACTCCAAAATCAAGTAATAACATGATGAGAATTTTGATAATATAATGAATACCTTGAGGAAGTAAATTTTATATGAAAAGTAAATCAAATTTGAGTTTTGGATAGAGAAATTAACATTTTTATGGAATCTTATCACCAAAAATGGGATATATTTGGATCCTTCAAAACCTTAGTAATTAAAGGAAAGGATCAACCAATATCTACGATAGTTATCTATAAATTCCCATGATTAGATGGGTACTCTTGTTGATTTGTGAGAAAATTATCTTTATTGTCATCCATACTAAACAATATAACTTATAATGAAGTAAAGTTTGTATATACTAATGAGTGTGAGGTGATCTTTAAAGAGATGAAGAAGAGGCTAATCACAGAACTTATTCCCACATTACCCATAAGTGGGAAAGGATTTGTGATCTATAGTGATTATTTTAAAATGTTATATGGTTTACTTCTCATGAAAGATGATAAATTGATATCCTATACCTCCCACTAATTAAGTGTCCATGAGAATAACTACTCAACCCATGATATTTAATTGATTGTAGTGATATTTACATTAAATAATTTGTGGAATTATCTATGTAGAGAAATGTTTTAAATATATAAGTATCATAAAAGTATTAAGTATATATTCACACAAACTTTTCTCAATATACACCAAAAAAGGTAGTTGGAGCTGATCAAGGATTATAATTGTTTAACATGTTACCATACTATTAAGGTGAACAATGTGGTGGAAACTTTTAGTAAAAAAAGATCTTATAATACTAACCATGATGAGGATTTAAGGGGATTTAGTAATCCTTTAAAAAAAATGTTTTTTGAAGCTATTTGATTAATTTTTTAAACCTTTATGTAAACCTACTAAACCTATATTATATTTTATTATTTTGAAATTTATTTTTTATGAACACGGATCAATTCCAAATCATCAATTTTATTATTTTAAAATGATCTTTTTTAGAATAATAAAATATTTAAAACTACAATTTTTTTTGGAAATAATCATAAATACATGGGACTATTTTTGATTTTGATTATTTTATCATATAGAGTCCAAAAATCATGTTTTTAAATTAATAGAGAAATACCCTCTAATTTTATATTAATACCCACCCATTATTCTTCTCCACTTTGATCCAAAACCTTTAAACATTAATTCCATCTCCCAATATTTCTATAAATCCCTTCCTAGGTGTTCTAAATCGATTAATAATTTCCTCTCAAGCTTTTAGAAGTATCTTCTCAAGGTTACAAGATTCTTTCCTCTTTAATCAATAAAATTCTTTGTATTATCCCATTTTATTTCCAATTATTCAAATTAGAATTCGAATTTACACATCAATTTTACTATCTATATGATATCCATGTAATGAGGTACAAAAGTTTACTATCATTTAACCCTTAAATATTTCTATCCACCATGTATGCACTTGAAATTATATTTTAATTTTCCATGCCAAAAATTTATGTAGTGAATACCCATACCCATTTACACTTATGGGTATTAATATACATCTACCCATCCTTCATTTTTTGGGGACATACATGCATATAACCCATAATCTTTAATCATGGGATTAAAATTTACGGAATGTGTTCTTATGTTTTATGATTTATATGGAACACTAGTTCATGTATATGATATGAGTGTGGTGGGTGGACCTAGAATTATATATCCATATAATTAATTGGGTAATGTTTTTATCTCTGGAGATACCATGTATGGTTCATGGGAGGTTATTATAATCACACTATGTTATTATGTATTGGTGATAACCAATGAATTATTATTATGATGTCATGTTGAATCTTATTTCTACATTCTAATATTTACTTGATTTTATCATCTAATATCATGCATCTATGTTCACAATTATTATTCTCACCCATTTTATGTCATATTTATATATTTATAGAATCACATGTTTTAATTTTATCAAGTTATGATTTTATTATTCCCTTACCAGTCTTTATAGATCACCCTTCTCTTATGTATGTCCCTTGGTTATCTCATGCAGTATTAGAAGATCAATGGAATATAATAGCCTGATTTGTAGTTTGAAAATAATGTTTTTGTATCCATGTTTCATGTTATTAGGATATCTATCTACCTACCCAGATACACTTGGCCTTTCAATATTTTTGGGTTGTAATAAGTGTGTCTTTATGTAATAAATGATGAATTATGATGTATTAAAGATATGGGATGTCATAGATATTATCCTTTATAGTCCTACAAATTTATGTTAAGTTGTTGGTCAAATAGTCTTCATGGATATCCCATAAATGATCCTAATGACAATGATCAAATATATTTATGACATTGATCACTAAATCATTATCATGGACTCTAACATAGCTAGTGATGTAAATAGACACCACTGAAGCATGTATCTCTCTACAAAGGCCTTAATAAAACTTCCATTCTTATCAGGATCCTTTATAAACTATATTAAGGGAATATCTTGTCATTTTAGTGAAATTTGATATATGATTTTCTATAAACACTCTTCCTTGATTAAGGTTAAATAACTCTTACACTCAAACCATAAATAGTTTTTTTTTTCAGGAATACTTCCCTTAGAAGTCAAACAAAAACATAGAGTAAGGTAGATTAGTTCTTTTGTGGTTATCAAGGAATATTAGTGGCACACTGCACTTTAATGAATACTACATTACAAGACAACCATCCAATCAGTATATGTATATACTAAAAAAAACTTGAATCACCACCTCTTACATACCTTCTATACCCAATGGTTTGGGATCAACCTAGATTATTGGAGGTCTCTACAGCTAGAACTCATGTAGAACACTCTTCCTATCGGTATCCTCATACTTCTTGATATAAACCATCCTCTTTTTAGTAGGTGGAGGATAGTCCCCCTACATAGTGAGTAAATGGAATGATATTTAAAAAATGTTTAGAGAATATCCTCTCTACATTTCCAGTGGATATATATCTCAATTGGATTCTTTAATAGATTCCACATCACACATCTAGTTAGTGAAAAGAGGCTGAAGAATAGGCATGGGTGTATCCTGAACCTTACTCCTAATATTAGCAATCTATCTATGATATGGAATAATAGATTTGATAAGATAAATCCATGGCCATTAAAGTATATTAGGGTGAGAAAACATAATAAATGTAGGAAAATCAATAATTAACCACTACATAATGCATGTACCATCCTGTCCAAACCCTAAAATAGATACCGTAGTGTTCTACGACTATTAATGGATTATTAGAGTCCAAATAAAAGAATACATCGCCTCCCATGTCTATTAGGTTTCCTATTCAGAAAAATAAACTAAAAAAACCTTGACATTGTTGCTTTAAATTACAAAACCAAACAATACAAGACTTAACACTCCAAATGTTTTCCCTAGGAAAGACCCACTATGATACCAATCTTTTATGACCCAAACCTCTCGGGTCCCACACAGACTTACTTCTTAGCTGAGTGTGCCACCTTAATCCTACCTCCAATAATATTGGGGTTATTTAATATAACCAATATGGTATATCAAACACATGGGAGGCCTTAACTAAAGGTTATAATCATAGAATAAGGTTTTTTTTGAAGTCAATCCCAACTCATGAAATATTGGATTTGAAGGATCATTCACATATTTTAGAAGATGTGAATGGAATGACCAATGAAAGTTTTCTAAAGAATATTTAAAATCAAATATAGTGGAACTAAGAGGATATATTTTAAATTAAAATTTATAATTAATTAAAATAGATCAGAAGAAGTAATAACCCAATATTATAGTCTTTCTTTGATGATGTTTTTGAACACCCAAAATACATTTTCATTTTATTTTCATTGGGATTATAGGTTCCAAGCGTTGAATCCTTTTAGTAGTGCTCTAAATGTTCTTCTCTTTTTCGCCAAATAACTCTAATGAATTTTTTAGCATTTTCATGTAGGATCAATCATCTTGTATTGTTCATATGGATCACTGTAAGAATTACTTCAGGGTTGAATAATTATCCTTGAACTCTGATTCTTGAGAGAGTGGAGGAGGGAAGAGAATATAACATGTTATTCAACCTCAGGAGATAGATCTAAATTTTATTGTTCACAACAATTATCAATTTTAATCAATCTCAATCAAACTCTATACAATATATATAATCATCAATTTATAGAGGTAGGGTTTGGGTTACAATATTATATAATTTTAAAAAGATCCTTAAAAAATATATTAAACTTCATTTGACCTCATTCAATGTAATGACATTAAAATTATTATTTTACGATTTGAATAAACAAGCATAGTGATTAATATTATTTTACCATCTTTCAAACTAATATTCTTCACTGGCCACAATCTGGGTTTTCTAATCCTCTTTATCGTTTATCAAATGCCCAAATAAATATTTAATTAATATTTATTCATAAAATAAATATTACATTCATTCTATGGTGATTAAATATTTATTAAATATTTAGTAAATAAACAAAATATTTTATTTAGGTTCTAGTGAATAAATATTTAATAAATATTTTTCATAATTAAATAAATTATTTATTAAATAATAAATAAACTATTATTACCTTATGAATAATATTTTTGATTGATTAATCCTGAATGCAATTATAAAGATCCAGAAATCCAGTGGAATTTTTTTCTTAAATAAATGGGAATTTTACAAGTCCGAGAAAATTTACGACGCATGATTCCAAGGCTCGGTGTGCCTGGAATCATTTTATGAAGTTTTTTTGGGTACATTTAGTAAACGTACGAGTGAGTTTTTATAAATTTTGAACCGGTGCTCGGAATTGAAATACGAGGGCACTGTTGAACTCGTAGTGGCAATATTTTCTTAAGGAGACTTTCACCTCGATGACAGTTAGTCTAGAATAAAAGTTAGTTTTTGGGTTTTCGTGGAATGTAATAAAATAATGTGAGCTTCACTTTTTTTACTTTTGAGCCTCCATGTGAGTGTTGGGTGGTTAAAACCTCCTCATGGAAGTTGGAGGTGGGTCCACCACACCTTAACCTCCTTTGAGAGGTTATGGTAGTGAGGCCCACCAAAACATAACCTCCTACGATGGGTTACGACGTTGGGAACACACGAGACTAAAACCCCCCAATTAATTGGAGGAGTGTATAATCTCTCAACTCCCCTCATTAATGGGGGGGGGGAGTCCCTTGACCTCCTATACCATTTATGGTGCCACCACCTCCCCTAATTAAATGTGGCAAATCCTCCTCTTTAATTGTTGAGCTAAAACTTTTAATCAAATGTGCCAACCACGTGAATTTAATTAGGTGGAGCCTTTTAATTTAATTCTCTTTTTTGAATATTGTGCCAAAGAAATAATAATATATCACAATCTCTTATTATTTTTGGGTTGGCACATCTATTCGTTTTTTTAGGAGAGCTTGGGAAAAAAGGAGTTCTCCAACGAAGAACCACCTCTTCCAACGAAGAACAAAGAACCTCCTCTTCCAATGAAGAATGCCAACAATGACCTTCTTCGACTCTGAGATTCAAACATTGTGAGATGTCTTCGATGACAGACTTCCCCATCATCGTAAATGAGCCGACGCAGCTCGGGTTTGGAAGTGCTTGGCGGACGCGACGAACGACGACCTTCTTCGTATACTTTCCGTGACTCCTTCAAACAAAGGACGACAGGAAATAAATTTTAGGGGTTTGTTTTTGATTAATTTTCCAATTATTATTCTCACCTTAGGTTGAAATGGAATCATTGCGGAGATTGATAATAATAATTCAAAATCATCTTCTTACTTCTTGATGAGCCGATTGTTACCAACCTAAACGTGGAGGGTGCGGGCCAGAACAAGATGACACAACCACTCTGCCATTCTTGTTTGTGTTGATTCTTGGAAAGGAGAAGAAGGCGGCGGAAGACAAAGGTCACGATACCCATGGACTCCCTGAACCGCACTGCCGTCACGGCACACCGATGCTCCCAGTCGAACATCGTCGGCCCGCGCAGGCCCGAGCCGCGCCGAACCGGCATGCCCGTGGCCTCCTGCGTGCCCCGCCGACCTGCTTGCGACCTACTCGCAGCCTTCTTAGTTCCCCGTGCGGCCTCCCAGCGCTCCTCTTGTGCCCCAAATGGCCTCCTGGCATTGTGCTCGCGCACCGCGCGACCACCCGCGCGCCCTGCCCGGCCCCTCGCCGGCCTGCCCAGCACCCTGATGGCCTGCCCGACGCCCTGCCGACCTACCCCATGCCCCGCGTGGCCTACCTGTGCCCTCCCTGGTGCCTATAAGACCTATTTAGCGCCCTGCCGACTTGCGTCGTGCCCCAAGCGGCCTGCCCGGTGCCCTGTTGGCCTGCCCGCGCCCCGTGTGGCCTCCTGACGCCTTGCCCGGTGCCCTGTCGGCCTGCCCGCGCCCCACGCAGCCTCATGGCAGCCTTCCCAGTGCCCTGCTGGCCTGTCTGTGACCCATGAAGCCTCCCACACCCTGCCCACACCCTGCCAACCTCCCGGGACGAGCCGCCGAGCCATACCCCTCGCGGAGCTGGCCAAACTGGCCCTGACCTCTAGGCCGAGCTGCCTACGAGGCGACCTCCAGGCTGAACCATCCCCGTAGTCCGTTGGGCCAGGCCCATTGTACCGGGATGAAGCTAGAGGGATGACCTACCCAACGGGCCGGGTCGGTCTAGTCCAGGTTGGGACGAGTCGGTCTGACCGGGTCAGACTGAGCACATGCCCATTACCGACCCTTTACTTTCTTTGGCCATGACTTTAGCATCGGACGTCTGTTTGACAAACCGTCAGTGGCGCTATTATTCTTGGAATGAGACGGTCCCTTTGAGTATACCCCATTGGAGTTCAGGGTAATTTTGAGATATGGTCAGGTTGGATCGTACATGAATCCAACTGGCCCCCGGGACTAAAAGGATAATAACTCACAGACCGGGTGTCCGATCGACACACCGTCTGTTGCATTGAGACCCCTATGACCTGCAAGACCTCTGAGATACTTCATCATGGGACTTTTTGGTAGTTGAAATATCATCTCTTGGCTTGAGGAGCAGACCCTCCCAGAATCAAGCATGATTTGTGGAAACCCTGTGGCTGGGTGTGCTCTGACTACTGGTCCTGGATCCTGTGTGGGTCCGACAATTCTGACTTTTGTTCCTGGATCATGTGTTGGTCTGATAGAATAGACGATCCTAGATATTGTGTGGGTCTGAGAGCTCTGACTACTATTCCTAGATCCTGTGTGGGTCTAACAGTTCTGACTTCTATTCCTGGTTTATGTTCTGGTCCGACAGAATAGCTGGTCCTGGATCCTGTGTGGGTCCGATAGATCTGACTATTGTTCCTAGATCTTTTGTGGGTCTGACAGTTCTAAATTATATTCTATGTCTTGGGTTGGTCTGACAGAATAGCTGAAACTAGATCATGTGTGGGTCTGACAGCTCCAACTACAGTTCCTGGATCCTGTGTGGGTCCGATAGTTCTAACTGCTGGTCCTGGATCCTGTGTGGGTCCGATAGCTTAGATGATTCCATGGATATATTTGATCATCTCTATCTCTCTACATATGTTGTATACCTGTGTGAACTGAGTCAGGAACTTCTGTGTTTTTCTCATGATTGAGATGGGTTACTTGATAACTTAGGTATATGTATAGGCATTTACCTAAGTAATGGATATCCATTGATTTCATACTCGGTGGTTTATCCTTGGTGGATTTTGAGAGACCTTGGTGATCTCGGGGTCCCTAATGAGTATCATTATACTCACCCCTGCACGGGATATACCAGCACCCCATTGTGTTGGTTGTAGAAGATGAACAATGTTGACTGAGGATCAGAGTAGCAGGACTGGACGGTACCCAGAGGTGGACCTTACGACGAGTCGGTACCTAGAGGAGATGGATGGAAGTGGAGTGCTATGGAGGCTATCTATACCTACCCTTCAGGTATGATCCATGGTGGATGATCCAGGAGCTATTCTTCACCTTTCAGCAATTTTGTACCTTTTCAGCTGTACTGGTACTTTATAGTTTTTCTTGCATTCCCGACCCCTTTTACTTTTCAGCACTATTCTGTAATATAGTTTTTGTTAGTGTTTTACTTCTATATTGTACACTATTGTGTGTGTTTATAGTTATAAAGGCAATGAATTCCCTATTTTAGGGATTTACGCCTTTGGTGCTAGTCGCCAGCCCTAGGCCTATGGAAGGAAGGCATGGGGTAGTCACAACACGGGCCCCGGGGGATGGGTCATGAAAGAAATTATTTCTCAGTCTTGAGAATAATATTTTTTCCATAATTAAATTCAAATATAATTTAATTGAGATCAATAGAAAAATTATTGTTCATCCCTCTAAGAATCTATTTAATTGGAATTATACAGTCTCGCATAATGTCCAAGATTATGGCCTAGCAGCGAGTCAAGACACCCAATAGAATGAAGTTAATGTCTCAACATCAACAACCACATACGAGAACTCACAATGTAATATAATCTATTTATCACGATACCTCATCAAGAAGTTTTCACACTCATGTCATCAACCAATATTCTTGATACATCTTCCATTAAATTTCTAAAATAATCCTTATTACACCATGGATATATAAATTAATGTTACAATTAATTTTCAATTAAATGGAAAGATATAATCTTCTAGAGAGATGGAAGGTAAAAATACTTTATTGTATTATTAATTAACAATATTTCATTTTTGACGCACCAAACATACCCTACTTCGCAAAAACATTTGGTGTCATGGTTTTGTTCAAAAAATATAACTGAATGTGTGATAAAATTAATTAATAATAATCTTAAATTCTAAGGATCACTACACATAGTCAAAAATAAGAATACTTGATAACACATGAATTTGTGTAATTCGTAATGGCATGTATATTTTTATAATCTCCCATATGAGAGATTACCAAGATTGAACATCATGAGAAGAAGTATCATTTACTTTTGAGTAATCACACCTAAAAATAAACATAAAATGTTCCCCATCATATAATTTTATCCAATAGTAGAACTAATATTTAAGATATATTGTCATAGCATCTCACCGTTTCCATCACTGAAGAAAATTATTATAACATATTTTGATGTGACAAATACGTTTGGACATTGTCAAATTAATTTCATATATAATGATAATTAATATATGTTAATGTATTGGCATTAATATTCACTTATTTTAATATAAAATTAATCAAAAGTAAAAAGTAGTTTGTTATAGGGAACTAGCTCTAGCATCATATTAATAAACATGTACACAATCACATGTATCTAGAAAAACATAACTAGTAATAAAACGAAATAAAAACCAATTGTATAATAATATACCTGATATAACCACCAATACCAATAAAAGTACAACAAATGAAACTTTATAAATGATGGTAAGCAGATAATACCAATATCCAAATGTAAAAAAATATACTTTTTATAGATTCAAAGGGGAAACTCTGTGTCACACCAACTACAAATATGAACACTATCAGTTATTATTGATATAAAACACACTAAAATCCCACTCCACCAAATTAATATCCTCTATAATAACTATTTAAATACCCATTTCGGTATAAAACACAACATTTGTGAGAAAACACTAATATGTGGGTTAATAAAAGAATACCTAATTGGATATCCTATAAATAAGGACGAATTTAGAAAACAAGTTAGTTCAAAACCCAAGATAATGGGGAAATGGAAAGATGAAACCTGATGCAATTTAAATATTAACACAATAAAAAAGTAGTGAATTCCCAATTCCACAACCCCCATAAAGATAGTACACGTTAAGAATATCAAGATAATTAAAACCCATAACACCCAAACTACTTATCTTTATAAAACCCATTTCATCTCTTAGAATCAAAAAATGGGGAACCACACCCCACTAAGGTATGCATTTCAATCAAGGGAATATCAACCCTGATTAAGTACCCACACATTAATGAGAAAATCTCATTGATCAACGGATTTCTCACTCAATTGATGGAGGACCCAAACCCCATCAGTGGGGGAGTTCTTGGTTGAGTCAATCATATGGGGAACCCATGCCAATCTGGGACCAAGGGAGTACTAACCCCATGAAAATATTTAGAGGCTCCATGTAATGGGTATGTTAGGGAGTACCAAAATCTATAATTTTTTGTTGGGGACCTATTCCAACTATTTATTATATATCTTAAGGAACAAAAAACTTTGTTTCCACTCTGATCATTACAATTGAAACTAGTCATTACCTCTGAAGACAGAAAGTAATCCAAATGAAACAAAATCATTGAATCAGTGGTGATGTTTTTATAATTTCATTCTCTTAGAAATAATTCCCAATAACTTTTAATATTTTTTTATCCAGATTAATTTGTAACTAAGCCTCATCCATATTTAATAATAAAAAAGATAAAATGTAAGGACTATAATTTTTATAAGGTTTCGATCCAATGTGGGTATAAACTTCTTAATAAGTTTGGAATATTCAAAGATATAGTTTTCCCACTTAAATCTATCGGTAATTAAAATCTGTTTAGAAAAGGAATCACCCATAATATGAATAATAGAGGTAAGTAATTACCCTTGACCATAAAATGACTCTATACTAGTTTCTCCAGTTTATAAATGTCTCTCTTATAAGAAAATCACTTTTTAACATAATAAAGAACCATTTAACCGTTAGATTATCCAAATATAATGATGATTTACATATAAGATTGTGTATTATTAAGATTTAATCATTATCTCCATGCTCAATCATTTATGCTATTATGTATGGAACATCTTCTTCTAGAACTTCTTTTTCTGGAAGATTGTGCTTTAGAAATCCTTCTTTTGATATTCTTCTCAGCATTTATCAAATTTCAATATATTTAATGGCATTCAAAAATGGTCCTATAACCATTTATATAATCAATATTCTTTTTATAATCCATTAATAAGTTTGTAATCTAATATTTAAATTACTTCTCAAATCATTATTAATTTTACTACCATCAAAGCCTCTAAATAAATTGTATTCAACAAACATTTCAATACCTTCCTCAAATTTTAGTGTGAATGAACATTTCAAAACCACTCAAAATATCAATGATAATCATGAATTTTCATTCATTAATTTTTAACATTGAAAGAATATCTTATAATCATCATAAATAATGTGACTTAATGAAAATTCATGTGAAGTCCTTCTGGAACTTCCTTCCGAAAACTCCCTCTAGAACCATGCTTCTATAACACATCAATTTCAGATCTTCCTAAAAAAATTAAAATTAAAATTTCTATTGAACTTTATATTTTTTATTTCTAGAAATAATTTCATTTTACTCACAAATTTAATATATTATAAACACTCATATAGATTCGTTTCATTATTATTTTGGATAACTTCTCTATCTAGTATTTCTTTATAATAATTCCTCGATCTAATATTTCTTCATTCTATGATGATTTATCTCGATCCAATATCTCAAGAATCCTTCATGTGAATTTTTTTCAAAAAAATTATTCTCATGATTCTTTATATAAAAATAAATATTTGGAAGCTTTAGGTTTTCCTCAATCCAAAAAAAACATTTTCTGATGGATACATGAAAGTTTATATGGTACATTCATATCATTTCCTTTGTTCATAACATCTATAAAAATCCTTGAGTCAGAATTAAAATGTGTTTATCCTTTAATTATACATCTAATCATAACAAGAAAAATAAAAAACTCCACAGAAAACATA
Organism: Viscum album; assembly: GCA_963277665.1. Lineage (NCBI taxonomy): Eukaryota > Viridiplantae > Streptophyta > Magnoliopsida > Santalales > Viscaceae > Viscum > Viscum album. The sequence continues at coordinate 277,610,906 of OY728123.1, read as the reverse complement.
GAATTGTTTTTTTATAGATACAACTTCATTAAGTATTATTTCAAAATTTTCATTCTAGAAAACATAATCTGGAATCCTTAGTCCGGTAACTTCTTTCTAAAAAACTATGTCAAAAAATATGAGCTCCTCTATTCCTAAAAAACTTCTTCTTTATAAAATATTTAGCTAGGATTTTTTTATTATTAAATCATGATATAATAAACCTTAAGTATTAGAAAAACATCATATTACTAGATATCGATACCTTCCAAAAATGTCCTTCCTAAAATGGTTTCCATAAACACATTGATGTTGAAAAATATACCAAAACTTAAACAAAAGTATTTATTCATAAAAACAAACATTTAATATAACATTAAACCACACCATCATGTTCAACATAGAAAAATTCACAGAATTTATTCACTTTTTCAATTTTGACACTTGAGTGAGAATATAAAAAATGAACATGAAGCGAAAACATACCTGGAATGCACTTCATCTAACTTCATTTTAATATAATATAATCTATTCCATAAGTATCACACATAATCTTAAGGAAAATTATATGAATACAGAATGGTATGTATCCTCCTATATGATTTGTCATGAAACTTTTAAAATGTGGTATGGACTTATAAAACATTACACCATATCGTGTAACATATGGCCTGAAGTATAATATTAATGGAATGTGGTATAACCCTATGTTAAAGTTTCATGGAATATGTAAATATCTACCATTTTATCCCTCTCACCATCAACATAACTTCATTTCACTATTCCATAATGTTGTACGACCCTATGCCAAATTGACACTTCTGAAGCCAAAATTCATGAAATTCACACCCTCCCCACCTATAAAGGGGTTTATATAAATTTTCACTAATATATTATCTAAATTATGAACGATATACTAATTTAATTTTCATATAATCTTCAAATATTCAAATTAAAATAATAATTATCATCACAGCTGACATAAAAATAAACATTACATGAAACACATACCATTATTAAAGAAGGAAATCATATATCTTGGGTTAAAAAGCATATATAACTATTATATAAGCCTTGAATTTATCATTATTTAATAAATATGACATATTATATTTTTTTTAATTTTTGAAAAATCTAAAATAATATACGTTAATAAATTTAGTCTTAAAACCCCTTATTTTTTCGATTATAATTTTATCTCGTCAATATATTTATTTCATCGTCCAAACCAATAAATCAATTTTGTTTGTTTTTAATATTGGGTTTCCTGACTTCAGTATAAATAATTACAAGATTATAACACTATAATACAATGGAATCAACCATCCCAATATTCATCACCATCCTCTTCCTCCTCTTCTCTATCACTATCATCATTATCCTCTCATCATTGTCATCATTCTCTAGTGTAAAATAGAACTCCTTGATATCCTTTTATTTATCAGGTCCCAACTCTTTATTTATCATTTATATTGTTCTAAGAATCAATTTTTATTATAGTTGTAGATCGAGTCAATTTCCTCGATCCTTAAGTCTTTCCATATTTTTTAAACAATGATGGTATTATAACATTAGGATAATCACCCTTATTATTGTTAGATTATTATATATATTTTCTTGAACTAGATCTTGAAATCCCCCTAAACATAAACACTAAAATTTCTTTGTTTTCTTCTCTGATAGCAAAATTTATCATTTCATCAGAATAATCATCCCCAAATGATCCATCCAAAAAATTATTTTTTTTCAGTAGTTATCATAATAAATTTAATTAGTATTGTTTCCATATTCTTTATTTTCTTTTCATCAATTTCCATATCAAAATTCAGAGACATGATTTATTTAATTTGTTTATAATCGATATTGGTTCCAAGAGTCGAACAAGTTCCACCCTTGTAATCATATTCTTGTTTTCTGTCATTTATTTCAATATAAAATTACAAGTAATCTTCATCATGTTTTTATTCTTTCATCCCAGTCTAGCATGAATAAAAAGTCATTTCATTAAAATATTATTATGACATTACATTCTTACCATCTATTTGAAAATCAAGAGTTGGGTGGCTATTATTCAGAAAAGTAATGGTCCTAAATAGATTAATTTGAACTTGGGGAAAATTGAGGTAGTTAATATGAATATTGGTTTCCAAAATTCTTTAAATCATGGATCTTACCAAATAATATCTAGCCCATATAGACAACGAAAGAGAAGAGAAACTTATACCATTATTAGAATCATTGTTTTGGTTTTCCATAAGAACATCTAGGAACTAATGATTTCTATTTAAATGGAAGCAATTCTCTTATAGACATCATTTTATAATTATAAAAAAATGAGATAAAATCAATATATTAATCTAGATGAGAATCATTACAGGATTAAAAAGTAAAAACAAATAGCACAAGTTGTAATGCACATCAATTAATATTGAATATATGCTAATGGTGATAAAAACACAACAACTATCATTGTTACTAAGAGAATATTGACAAATAAAAAGACTTGATAGTAATAAATGGACCATAGAAGCTATACGGGGAAGCCAATCCTACTAAACCAGGGGTCGATGTTCAAATCTATCACATAGAGTTAGCACTGTCCTTTTATGGATGGAATAATGCATACAACCAATACAATAAAGTGTAACACCTATAGATTCCAATATGAAATTCTCCTTTAAATGAATACTATATTGTATAGAACATTTCACAAGAATCACCAAAATAAATCAAATGGTGATATTTTTAATTTAAATAATAATATGACTATTGGGTGAGACAATTATAATGTTCCCATTGAATTAAAGGGTATAAATATAAGTAACCAAATTCAAAAATTTATGTATAAATAAAGGATATATATTAATATAAGATACATTTTATGTTTAAAAATACTTTTCCTATTATGTGATCTTATATTAAAATTAATTTCTATCCCTTTTAGAATGTAATTTTTTTTAAAAATAAACATTATTTATAAATTCTTTATAAAAATATTATCTTAGGATAAATTATTGGAATTTTACTAAAATATTTAATTTTTAGGAAAATAGTAAAAAATATAGTTTATACCTAAACCATATATTTTATGAAATTATCAAAAAAATAAGAATAACTATAAAACTTATAACCCATTTTTCATTACCCAAAACATATTTAAGGAATAAAACTGTACATTTAAAAAATAAAATGTTCAATTTGTAAAACTTGTGTTTAACATTTCAAAACTTAGGTAATATTTTTTTTTCAAAAACTATTTTTGAACAATTTATTATATCTATTTCCCAAAATGTGGAATTAAATCACGGATTTAATTGAAATCCACATTAATAATATTTTTTAAATAAAAAAATTAATTTCATATAATCCAATTACATCAATAAGTTCATTATAAACAAAATTATTTCTCTTAAAAATACACTACTTTCAAAAATGGGTTTTTATGTGTAATGTGTGTTAATATTAAAATTAATTTTTCTTACCATTATAATTTTTCTAATAATATGAAATACATATTTGAAAGTATAATTTCAAAATTATTTAATAAGGGAATCAATATTTTTATCCATAAAAATGGTTACTAGTGTTAAAAATGTGGCTACCACAGTAAAGATAAATTAAGGTTAAAAGGGTTTAACAATGTGAAAAAGAGACAAAAAAGTCTCCAAATGAATTGTTTATTTTTTGAACTACCAAAAATTTTCTATTTTTAATTATTTTATATTATTTAGTCCAATTTCCTTATTAAGTGTGTGTTCATTTTATATTAAGAATTGATATTTACAAAAAAGTGTCATTTTATTCACTTATAAAATGGGCTTTCCATAACCCCGTAATAGAACTCTTAAAATCATAATTTGTATTGAATATATTCAATTTTTTCTTCCACTATAATAATCTTCCACTTCCCAAAGCCTCTAGCCACAATAATTTTGCCTAATTCCTCCATTTCGAAGCATTACTTCAAGAGAATGCTTAAATTTGTAACGTAAATACTAATCTCTCTATAATCATTTTCCTTAAATATCTTTCTTTTAAAAACCTATATTACCCATTATTATTTTTTAATTATTATTATTTATATACTCGTATGTTTTTATGTTTATATAATAAACATTATTCATATTTTCTTTTTCTAATAGAAAAAAAGAAAACATTATTTGTGAGTATATGTGGACTACTGCCTCCACAAACCAACAAGTCTTGTTTTCCTTAGCATCCCTAAATAGATATTTAAAAAATTATATTTAATGAAACAATATTATATTTATAAAATTTTTATTATTGATAAAATATAAATCATTTCTTAACATTATCTCATTCTATGGATAATGAAAATTTTGTCCATGCATACATACACACTACCACTTCCACTAAGCAATGTATTTTGTTTTTCATCTAGTAATTTATTATGCATAAAAATATTTTAAATACGATTCACCACCATAAAAAAATATAAATAATATCATTATGTTTTCTTGATAATTATATTATTCTAAAAGAATCATTTCCTTAACCATACTCACCCATCGATTGTAGTATTTTCTTCTCTTATGAGTTTATCCATCCACTGGAAAAATTATATAAATTTATATCATTGATAACAATGGAAATTTGACTACATTAATTGTTAGAAATAAATAAAAAAATTAATTTTTTTCATTATAGAAGGATTATATTAATATTAACCTTATTATTAATATAAAACCCATTGTTAATAATTACTAAAATAACCAAATTAATAAAATTCTATGGTCGAAAAATATTATAAATCACTATTAAATTTATAATAAATAATTATTATTGAGGATAATAAAAGGTTATGTATATGTGAATAAGGTTTTTAAATAAGTAATTAATATAGTTACACTTTTTATAAAAAATTTTAAATCACAACCATGGATGATGATAATTAATGAAAGGGTTTTTATATCAATTAATTTTCAATGAGGAATATTTTCATGTTAAGAACCTATTAATATTTTATATATTGTACCCAATATACCGATTGGGTTATATTCTTATTATTAATGTTTACATCATGGGAGTAAATATTATTTTCTTTAACCCATCATTCTAATTATTTTAATTTGACTCCTACCGAATTTTTAAGGGTCTTTCATAACGTAATTTACATTATTTGAGTTATAATGGTTATTCTTGAACTCTATTACACTATATTTAATTATTTTATCCTATGATTTTGTAACTCAATGAATTGGAATGACACATTGATGGTTTGTAATATGTCTTGGTGGAAGACCTTGGGAATATGTTTATGACTTCTATCATTATGAATTCCTTCATTATGAAATTAGTTATTATTATCCAAGTGATTATTTATGGTGTTAGGTAATCCAAAGACCTATTTCATTCTCATGTGATCATTTGTATAGAATTATTTTTTTTATTTATACATTCTATATTATACATTCCATTTTTACTCTATGATAGCTTCCATTGCATGTGTCACCTTACCAACCTTCCAATATCACACTTTAGTTTTTTCCTTATACATAGGGTACCTAGAGGTTAGCATTGAATTATTTTTGGGACATTATAGTGAAAATTTAAAATCTTTCGTAAGAATTTATGTTTTATTTCATGTTTTTTAATGTAATTTGAGGATAATTTATGTATCTAGTCTCTAAAGACTAATGAACTTTTTGACCCAATGGGATGATACCTCTTGTATCTTGTACCAATATATGATAGTAACCACCCGCTTTGGGTTACTGGATTTATGGTGATATAGTATCTATGAGATTATTTTTTTTAGAAATGTTTGGAACAATATTTAGGAAAACATTTATTATATAACATAACCTTATGAAAAAATACAAATATAAGTCTAATTATAAGATAACATCTTGAAATTTTTTAAAATATATATTAGAGAACATAACCATATGAAAAACTCTAGAGATAAGTCTATGTCTAGGATAACATCTTGAAATTTAGGTACATTATATATTAGAGAACATAACATAATCTATAGACAAGTATAATTATAGGATAACATATTGAAATTTTGGTAAAGTATGGAGTGCTTGATTTCGTAGAAAATACATCCATGTTTTAATACTACATGTGAATTAAGGATCATGAAAAAATATACATAGGGGTAATAACCTTCAAAAGGGTGATTTATTATTAAATATATATTCTCCTAGTTTACAATAAATAGGTCTAACTACACACCTAGTTTTACACTCTCATGATATATGTTTTCATTAGGTCACACACTCTTTTTGAACCATTATGAGGGATTCTATTATATTTTGGTTATAGAACCTAGTAGGGAATGACCAAAAATAATCTATATTGCAATATATTTATTAATAAGTTTGTTTCTTCACAACATTTTTGTATTACCTGTTATATATTTATTGTTTCCTTTTTGTGAATTTGTTATTTTTATCATACCTCAACTTTCCTTCATTTAAGCAGTAACTAAAGGATGGAGAAAATAAGTTAACAATGGATGTGATGGGGAATGTGGTGATTGTACCAATGAGAAACCAACCAAGATAGGTGGTAGAGTGTGAAATTTCATTATTATAATAAACTAGTTATTATAAATTATGATTAAAAAATGAACATAGATGTATTACTAGGAACACAAATAAAGATAAGGATAGAGTCTCATTGATGTTTGGGTGAAAAATATGATGGAGAAAATAATATTCAATTTATTAAGTGTCAAGAATGTGAGAAGAAGAACCTTGGGAAATGTATTAAAGGAACTGGAAGATATTTTATGTGTGGGAAATGAGGACGTAGAGAATATAATTATATAGTAAAAGAATATTTTAGTTAACACAATGAATAGAAATGAATTTCATCATATGGTACTGTAATGTCCAAAATCGGGATCCACTTAACATGTGCCTCGAGTTGGTGGGTCCCATGGTCTCAAACATCCCTCTCCATATTCCATAGGATGCTGACTAGAAAAAAGGTTGTAAATTTCATATGGTGGGGGGAATATACCCATATATCGGAGTAGAAAAGAAAAAAATAATAAACATACAATAATAGAAGCTTATACATACACAAATAGAATAATAAATCATCAGAACAATGAATAACTGAATAAATGAATAATATTAAAATTCTACTAGACAGTGTCATATACATGGATTCATGTCATGTTTGTATACAAAAAGGAAACAAGTAATATGAAGATACAAACATTCTATACAAAAACTATAAAAAGATCAGTAACTATTCCATTAGAATCTCATGTTAATGCGCGGTCCTCTGCTCATATTATTCATCTATAAGATATATATATCATATACCAATAGAAAAGTTATTTACTTTATGAGTACCTAAAGGAAGATAATATTCTTGGGTAAAAATGGCATCCTACGTAGTGTGTGAGACAAAATCATAGTATGCCACCACCAATGGTGTCTAGAAGTAATCCAAGTAGTGATCGAAACTAAAAATTGTATAAGAATAATTAATTAATTAACAATACTAAATAAATAAATAACCACCTACCCAAGTTCCTAGAAGATACTTGGTGGCTCTACCTGCTTCAACTTGTTGCCAGAATGGATGTTTGATCAATCACTATATATACATACATAATAATATATATAGATATTGTATAGTTATATGTTGCATACACCTATATGAACCAATTAACTAATGATGCAAGTTTCTATATACATGGAATATTAGTTGTGGGTTAGACCGAGGCATAACATAAACATCTTTTACCACTTCAATGAGCCATAAGATCAAGAAAAATGGTACATTCCCTACATCTCATAATTAGTGGGAGAAGTCATGATAGTCACCTGAGATGGTGAGTGTGACATCATGTCAACACTAGAATAAAGGATGAGGTTTTTAATTACCACCACCCAACAAGTGTCAATAGTGTAAAACATAATAATCAACACTTGATGTAATGTAGCATGATACTGTTATGCAAAATAGAACCCTTGAAACCATATAAAAACCTATAATAAGGCATAATAATTTATAATATTAGACTTAAGGAATTAAATATCATGTATCTAAATAGCCGAGTTCAATTACAATAATTCATTTCAATTATTATTAAGAATTCAATAGAATATGAAACAAAAAGTGTTTCTTGACCAACCTTCATAATAAATTTCATTTAAAATAATTAATTCATTTATTAGAATACATCCATTAGGTATTGTAATTTCTATATAATCAACCCATTTAATTATCAAAAAAATGTTAAACCATTTACAAGGTTCAAAGAGGCCATTTATGGGGGTGAAATGGTCATCAAGGAAATTTTCTACATGGGAAATTCTAATTATAGGTGGGAAAAGTAATTAATAGGTTCCTCCATTTCCTTTAAGCAATCATATATCTAGGGGAATTTTCACATGATCCTTAGCCCAGTTGGTGAGGACTCTTTAAGTGCATCCAGGCGGCCTGGGATCAAATCCAGGTGGATGCTAATTTTTTTGCACTGTAGTAGGGACTATTTTGCACTGTAGCAGGTACTGTGGCAGGACTATAGCATGGACTGTAGCAGGAATTGTTTGGCACTATTACAGTTGGAATTATTCCCCCGTTTGGCCCTTCTGGACACTGATATGGTCCCTGATTCCTTTAAGACCTTAGGGCCACCCAGGCCTTCAGGCTACATAAAGTGCAAATGCAAACCAAAAAACCTGAAAGGAGCAAGCTTTAGAAGGAGGATGAGAATGGGGATTTCACCATAGTAGAATCCAAATGGATTGTAAGAATGAGAGGGTGTGAAACCTGCCATTGAGAAATTCCTGTTCATGCATGGGAATTCCTATCCGAACAACCATGTGAAGGTGGAGAGTTGATTTCACGATGACGATTTTGGGGAGGATTAGTTTCAAGTAGTTAGTCTGGGTTGTATATAATTTTTGATGTCTACGAGCAGTGAATTCCTCTAAGGCCTATGGGCCATGTAATACTTATGCCTACAAGCCTTATAAGGGTTCCACCTCACCCCTTGAAAGGTGTATTATCAAAAATCAATAAAATATGAAGGACTTCAGGACCTTGGAGGAAGTGGAATTCAATTTAAAATATAATATAAAAACATAGAAGGAATTCAAGGAAATTAATCAATTAACCAAAAAGTGAAAATCATGTTGGCACACCCAAGTGGTGTCCATAAATGTGGTCAACACTCTCTAAACAACAAAACGAGGGGAAAGGTAGTGTATCTATGTATGATGATCAAATTGATATGAAGAAATCAATTAAAAGGTGAATCTAATAAAAAGTAGGCATGAAAAATAATTGAGTAGAAAAGAAACCCCAAATATCATGGGTTAAAATATGATACCACCTACCTCAAGGTCATAGATGACTCCCAGCTCGATATCGGCCATATATTTTAGTTGGAATGAAGAAATCTACGAAATATTCTAACAACCTAAAAATTGGGAAAAAGGGCTAGCACCTAAATAGATAAATGTATTTTAAGATTTAATTAAATATAAGGTAAGACAATGTGAGAGAATATATCAAGATATATAATTCTTTTCATGGAATTTGAATTAGACTTCATATTGAGAAGATATCAAAGAAGCTAGGTTGAGGGAGAAGTTGGCTTACGGTTGCAGAATAAATGTGTAGCACGATGGAGTAGGAGGAGATAAAAAGAGGAATTAGGATTAAATAATAAAGATATGAAAAATGGGATTTCACCCTAAAAAACAAAGGCTCATGGTATGGGAACATCGTTAGAAAAATTGTGTATCAATCAACCGTCATTTAATAATTCAATGGGGCACACCCAAATAATTAGGCGCATAATTTATATAACTATGAAAAAACCCTGAAAAACGCATTTACTAAAACCTACACAAAACCACATAGACTTGCACCTGGGGTCGCACAATCATAAAAAAACCATGCATCCCTTAGGTCTCAAATGTATGCAACCACACGGTTTACAAAAACCGTGCGGCCTGGGCTGTCACGAACCGAATCTGGTCGCCTTCCAAATCGGCACCCGACCCGGTCCACGACCCGTGGCAAGTCCCGAAGGGCGTTCCCGATCCCCACGGGCTGGCACAAGTGCCTGGGTATCAAAAACTGAAAATTGGGAACGATTTACCCGAGTTATTAATTAATCAATTTTTATTTTTAAATACCCAGGCACTTGTGCCAGCCCGTGGGGATCGGGAACGCCCTTCGGGACTTGCCACAGGTCGGGTCGGGTGCCGGTTTTTGCGGTGACCAGATTCGACCCGTGGCAAGTCCCGAAGGGCATTCCCGATCCCCACGGGCTGGCACAAGTGCCCGGGTATTTAAAAATAAAAATTGATTAATTAATAACTCGAGTAAATAATTCCCAATTTTCAGTTTTTGATACCCGGGAACTTGTGCCAGCCCGTGGGGATCGGGAACGCCCTTCGGGACTTGCCACGGGTCGAATCTGGTCGCCGCAAAAACCGGCACCCGACCCGACCCGTGGCAAGTCCCGAAGGGCGTTCCCGATCCCCACGGGCTGGCACAAGTGCCCGGGTATGAAAAACTGAAAATTGGGAATGATTTACCCGAGTTATTAATTAATCAATTTTTATTTTTAAATACCCGGGCACTTGTGCCAGCCCGTGGGGATCGGGAACGCCCTTCGGGACTTTCCACGGGTCGAATCTGGTCGCCGCAAAAACCGGCACCCAACCCGACCCGTGGCAAGTCCCGAAGGGCGTTCCCGATCCCCACGGGCTGGCACAAGTGACTGGGTATTTAAAAATAAAAATTGATTAATTAATAACTCGGGTAAATCCTTCCCAATTTTCAGTTTTTGATACCCGGGCACTTGTTCCAGCCCGTGGGGATCGGGAACGCCCTTCGGGACTTGCCACGGGTTGGGTCGGGTGCCGGTTTTTGTGGCGACCAGATTCAGTTCGTGACATGGGCGACACGATTTCTCTTAACCATGCAGCCCATCCTTATTTTCCAATTTTAGGGATCTGATCTATAAATGTTCCCCATATTATTTTGAGACCTTTGTGACTTTATTAGACATCATTATTAAATCCATTAAAATGAATTTAAACCAAAAACAAAATGATCCATACCTTTGTGAAAATATGGGTCGTTACAACCTCCCCTCCCTAAAGTTACTCATCCCTGAGTTTTACTTTTGTGGGTAAAGAAGTATCGTCAGAAAAGATTTCAAAAATCCGAGCTCATATATCATCAACCTATTATTAGGATATGTCATGTTCCTGACCATGCTACCACAATACACGTACCAAAGAAACTTACCTGCTTTAGAGTGTCTTCACGCTTCGGTCCACAATACAGACATGACTCTACTTGAAGGAAGAATCTACATCCAATTAATCCATGTCTAGATAAATGAAATGTGATGGGTCTAGATGACATTAGTGAAGCTGAGACATGTGAAATATATATTAATTGACTAGTATCACTGAGGATGTGTTATCTAGTAAGCCACTGGTCCAATCCATTTCAAAACATTAATGGGTTCAACGAACCTCGGTAAGAGATTACCCTAATTTTAAACATTCCTATGCCCCATCTAAGGTGAGACTCACATGAAAACAAATCTCTAACCTCAAACATGAGTGTTCTCTAAAATATGTTTTCATATAACATTTTTTGGATTGATCTATTGTCATGAACTTTCGGATTAGTTGGACCCACAATGTAGTCTTATTTATGAGATATGGTCCAATAATAGCCGCCTTCCCTACCACAAGGAATCACATAGGTGAATAACAAGGCCTACTATATAAGGATTCATAAGGATCCATCTTGATGGTATCTGGAATGATGTTGTTATAATATAACTCAATGAGGGTAATGTGTTTCACCCAGGAACCCTTGAAGTTAAGGACACATTCACGAAGCATGTCCTCTAGCACCTGAATCATACACTCCCTAATTCTATCAGTTTAAGGGTGATAGAATATACTCAAGAGTACCTATATACCCAATTTATTTTGTAACCCTTACCAAAACTATGAAGAAAATATAAAATCTCTCTAGGAAATGATTGAATTATGATCTCTAGGAAGATGTAAAACCTTCCTAGTGTATAACCTCCCTTGATTATCCATTAATAATGTTTCTCACATAGGTAATAAGTGTGTCTTATTCATCAAAAAATAAAATAAAACCCTTAAGATATTATTACCATGTGGTGATATGGGTAAACCAGTAACAAAATCCATTAAAACATCATCCCATTTAAACTTGAGAGTATACAATGGATGTAAAAGACCTTCTTGATGCTGATGTTATGCCTTCACCTACAGATAAGTGGAGTACTGAGTGATGAATCCAACAATCTCTTGTTTCATACTAGGCCACCAATATTGGTGACATAAGTATCGATACACTTTGGTGACACTGGGGTGAGATTCCTATACTGAGCCACAATATTCCTTCATCATATCTTCTATGATATATTTTGGGACCTATACATACCCTTGGAATAATAAGGTGTGATCCCCATCCATGGTCCAACACGAAGATGCATCATCATCTGAGATACTTTCCCTTAAGATGAGGACCTCATGATTAGATAATTGCCTATTTCGTACCCATTATAAAAGAGTAGAAGACACTACAATGGTTGAGAGTATAGTCTGACCATGGTCTGCCAAATCCTTAATGTGAATATCTATGAATAAGTCCCTAACCTACCATTAACCACCGAATTCCTGAAACACTTGTATCTAGGTATTCTAGATTAAAGAATTAGACACTGTATTTACTTTACCAATAGTATAAGAAATCATGAAATCAAATGAATATAAGTACTCAACCCATTTGAGCTTTCAAATATTTAGATCCCACTATGTGAAGATATACTTGTGGATTTTGTGATCAGTAGATTCCAAAAAATTATCTCTATGTAAATAGTGTCTCCAATAGTGTATGTTTTTTACACCAGTAGTGAGCTCTAAGTAATGTGTCTGTTAATTCTTCTTGTGAGTCCCCAACTAATGAGACCCTTATGCTATGACTCACTTGTCCAATAATTGAATAACTCAAAGCCTAAAGCCTGTTGTGTCATAGTAGACTGTATAGAACCTACCTGGATCTAGAAGAATTAGAATTAGCACTTAAGTCAAATAGAACTTCAACTACTAAAAGTATGCTTCATAAGCTTATGACCATAAAAACTTAACACCATCCTTTTTCTAGCTCGTGAGCAGTGCTGAAAGATTGGATAAATCCTAGATGAAATGTATTCAATATCCATCTACCCCAAATAAAATCCAAATTTTATATATGTTATTGTGATTCTCCAAGTAAAATACAACTCTCACATTATCTAAGACTACTAAAAATCTTTATTATGGTATAATGTAACATGGGAAGTAAACTCTGTAAATCAAAAAGTGTAATTTTCCAAGATTATCATAGAAATGATGCATAATCATTGTACTAATCATGATCTTGATATGGGTTTCATGGTCATGTCTAGAGCATGAATACACCAAGATATCATCAATAAATACTACAATGAATGAATTCAGATACTAGTGGAAAACCATATTCATAAATCCATAAAGATAGCCGATGTGTTACTAAGTCCAAACAACATGACCAATTACTCTAATACACAATACATTCTCTTGAAAAATGTGTGCGGTATGTCTGAAGTCCGGACATGCACCTGATGATAGAATGACCACATATTTATCTTTGAGAACACTTTCTATCCTCATAGATAATCAAAGAGGTTATCTATTTTGGAAATGGATACCGATTATTTACAGAGAGCTAGTTCAAGTAATGGTAATCCACACAAAGTTAGAGGGTATAGTCTTCCTTCTTGAGGAAAATAACTGGTGAACCCCAAGGATATTTTTATGGCGTATGACGAATTTATCCTCTAGATCCCATAATTTTTTTCTTCATCTCCAAAATATTCATAGGTGCCATATTATAAGGACTAATGGCCATTGGAGTCACTCATAGAAAAAAGTCGATGGAAAATTATACCTCTAGACTAAAAGGTATCTAATAGAAGACATTTGGAAATAAATATATATAACAAACCACTATAAGAGTGAAAATAGTGGGTTGTAACCCTGTGACATCTATGAAAAGATTGGCGATCGAAGTCATCAAATTTCAAAGCCTCTTCTGCTCAGGTTCAAATCAAGTCACCCTGACATCCCATTCTCCATTGTGCACATTATTTATTCCCTTTGGTTTTGTAAACATTAATATCTAATGATAGTAATAAATTCGATGTCATTAGGGAAAAAACTAGTTCATCCTACTAATTACATCAAAGTCGATCATGTTGAGGAAGAAAAGCTCCAAATTAAGAGGTACCCATAAATATCAAGGGGAAAATACTTACAATAGAAAAAAATATATGAGAAGATACCTAGTGGGGAATATAGTGTCATAACGCCATAGAGGTTCTCAATCTGGATACCCATACATCCCATACTAGTCTCAGATATAAATGAGTGAGATGTTCATGTTTAAAATAAAGCAAACATTAATGTGAAGGCTACTAGAATAGTACCTTATATAGTAGAAGGTCTGGCACTATGATCCTTAATTTTTGGATGGAGTAAATTTAACTAGCTTGTAACACGATCTTGAGTCACTTCCTAACATTCCTAAGTAATCAATTTCTGTTAGTGTTTAGAATCTTGAGTCTGAATGACCCTACCTCGACTACCACCACAATCTTATCGGCCAGTGGTATTCGAGATTCCTAATTAGCATGATCACACATTCCCTACTCCTGATTATGGGGTGGGAGTAGACACCTTTTCTCTAGGTGTTAATGGTAAATTTATGCAGAAACACTAGATATGGAACATCCTTCTTCAACCTCTACAATCTATTTAATCTTATAAGATCTAAGATTTAGTGTGACTTGGCATCCTGTATTGGTGACATATCATAAATCTATCAACATGTGGATCCTAGTTTCTACAATCTCCATGAGAAGCCTCAATATTTCTATTTCACCCAGAAGAAGAACTAATAGTTCTAGGTGTCGACCACCATGACTCACACTATCAGTTTCCCACAAATATTTCTCTATGATAAGGGTTTGATTGACTATTTTAGAAATAGATTCATTCTAAATACATTAAACTCTGACTAGATGGAATATATAATCCCATCAACGAATCACCTTGTGATCATAATATCATATCCTTCTATAGTTTGAGATAACTGTGCAACTTAATAAAACAAGCAGTGTATTCCACCAATGAAATATCTCCCTAATATAGTTTCATGAAGTCTCTAGATTTTTCACCCCTCAGAGCTTGTGGAAAGGAATAACCATTGAAGATCATCTATAAATCAACCCAGACCATATTATGATACCAATACACCGAGGTGATAATGTCCCACCACCACTGGGAATAATTACACATCATATAAATTGTAATAATGACCCTCCACTATGGAGATGTCTCCAAATCGTCGAATATAGTGAAAATGGATTCGATCCGTGACTCAATAGTGTGTGGTCAACCATCCCCATGAAAAAGGTGGGATGTTTCTGCTGCTGGAATTCCAGAGTCAAATCTTCCATACATGGGGAAATTCAAGAAATGAATTTATTATTATACACCATACATAGGAATCCCCTGCAGTACTGGGCGTCCATTTCCATATCAGAAATGTGAAGAGGTTCTAGATGGGGAACTATAATAGTAATCAATAGCGGCTCAACTACCACCACCTCATGTGCATGGTCGTCACCAACTTTAGGGAGTGTGACTAGAGGACCATCATAGGATGACACTATAATTCCAAACACACACCTCAGAAGATATTTTTAATAACCGAATGAACAACAGATAGAAAACTAGAAAATGTGTATAGCATTCCAATAGAAAATATCATGCTTCTCCGCTTACTTCAAAATCCAGATATGGGTGGTATAAAAGACCATAATAGGCTATTAGAACATAAAATACAACTATACACCCACTAATAAGGTCAGGTTTAGGTATGAGTCTCAGTTTCGCATATATAGGATAACTAATTCCACATAAAAAATGATTTTCATTTTTGATTTGTAATCGTTAAAATATTTAAATCATATTAAATGGATGAATTAGACGAATCACCATTTTTGATCCATAAGGCCCCATACTCCATATGAACCAAAATATGGTGTCCACTTAACCGGCATGATAACACGTTCCATCCCATGCGACCAATGGTTCATAACTTAACATTCCATATTTGACAACATAATGTGTCTTCTTTAACCTATTTAAAAAACCATTGTTACTCTAAGGAATGCACTTTAAGAGTCAATAATGATATTAAAATCACTAAAATAAATTTCATCCCAATTCAATAAATAATAAAGGCACTAAAAACATGAAACAAGAAAATTCATGCTAATATTAGAAATCTCATGGAAAATGCATGACATATTAGTCATATTGTGCCTAATATGATGAATTAATTGATGAAATTACCTAATTTCATCAGTCCTAGGATTAAGAAATAATAATTTAAATAATAAAAATAATAATAACACTATAAAATAAGTGTGTCACCTAATGGTGAAGTCATATCAACCGTAAATTTAATAATCAATTACTATAATTTTCCATCCCATGTAATTTGAATTTCCCCTATACATGGGTCAGCTACGTCCAAGAATAAAGTCATTTAAAAATTCCTTTATCTCCTAGTTTCATTTATAAAACCCAAATAGTAAGACAAAGAAAATAGTTTTCTCTAATACCAATATGTAATGTCTTAACCTAGGATCCACTTAAATTGTTTGCCAATCTGGTGAGTCACATGGTCTCAAGTGTGCCTCCATATATTCCAATTGCTACCGACTAGATGTGAGGGTGTAAAGGTGGTATGTTGGAGAGGCTATAACCTCACATAAGAGTGGAAGATAAGATAATGTTATAAACATACAACATTGGAAGCTTATAAATACACAAAGATAATAACAAAGTAGGAGGAGAATAAATCACTAAACAAGTGACTAATATTCAAAAGAAACTAGGTAGTGTCATATTCATATAAACATGTCATTCTAATATACAAAAAGGTAACATGGAATATGTAGACAAAAATATGTTATAAAAAACTATTGAAATAAAAAAAATACTCCACTATCATCTCAAAAATATGCTCAGTCCTTTTCTCTTATGCTCCATCTATAAGCTATGCATATCGAATATAAGTAGTTGGGAACTTTCCTTTATCAGTACCTGTAGCTGATGACCTTCTTGGGTACTAAAAACAGCCTGAGTAGGTTGTGAGATAAAATATTAGTAGGCTACCACCAATGGTGACTATAAGTAATCCAAATAGTTCTCGTAAATAAACTATGTACAATTGTTAATTATTGATTAATAATTTTTAATAAATAAATAATCATCCATCCATGTTCCTAGAAGATACTTTGTGGCTCTACCTACTTCAGATCATGGATGAAATAGAAGTATGATCAATAACTATATATATTTACATAATATATATATATATATATATGTTATAGTTATATATTTCATCCACCTATATTAACCAAGTACATGATGATGTAAGTTTCTATATACATAGAATACTTGTTGTTGGTTGGACCGAGGTATAACTTAGACATGCATGAGCCTCTAAGAACTAGAAAATGGTACAGTACCTTAATCTCAATATGGGTGGTAGATGTCATGATCATCAATCAATATGATGTGTGTTCCATCATGTCAACACTTTAACAAAGGATGTGGCACATCAAGCCCACCGCCCAACTTGTGTGAATTGTGTGAGAACTCATGCTCAACACCCGATGTAATGGAGCAGAATTGCATCATGTTCAACATAACCCTTAATATTTTATCACACCCGACAATAAGGCATACTCATTTATAATATAATACATGAGTAATTACCTCTCATGTATCCAAATAGTCAAGTTTAATTAAAATAATCCATTATAATTTATATTAAACAATCAATAGAAGATGAAACAACAAGTGTGGCATTACCACCCTTCATAAGCCATTTAATTTAAACCAATATATTCATTTAAGGAATGTCTTCCATCCTGAATAATCCTTTCTATGTAATAAACAAATTTATTTTATTAAAACATTTAAATCTATTTAAAAGGCTCAAATAGGCTATTTAGGGGGTGACATAGTCATTAATTAAATTTCCTATATGGTAAATTCAAATTATTAGTGGGCCTAGCACTTAAGAAGTGCCTTGGTTTCCATTAAAAATTCATATATCAATGAAAATTACATTTAATATCTAAGAAAAATTCATAAAAGGAATTCACGGAAAATAACAAATTAACAAAAATGGGAAAATCTAGTTGGAACATAGAAGGGGTTTCTACAAGTGTTTTCAACACTCGCAAAACAATGAAACACAGACCAAAGGGAGTGTGTCTAGGTGAGATGATCAAATTGATATGAAAGACTCAATTAAAAGGAGAAACTTGAAAAAAATATGGCATGTTGAACAATTTCATAGATATGAAATAGAAAATCTCATGGGTAAAATGATGATACCCCCAACCTTATTATTATAGACGACTCCTCGCTTGATATCAGCCTTAGATTTCGAGTAGGTAGGAAGAAATCGATGTAATAGTTCAACTACATAAAAATAAGGAAAAATTAAATGCATCTAATTTTTAAAATGGATTTGATGATTAACTTATATTTAAGGTAACAACAAGGGAGATCATACCTCAAGTTATCCAATGCGTTTGACAAATATTGAATCAGACTTCAGATCAAGAAGATGTCAGATAAGCCATGGTGTGGCAGAAGTTGGCTTATGAGAGGAGAAGAAATGTGTTGCATGATATAAGTAGATGAGAGGAAAAGAAGAATTATTTTTAAGGATTAAAGTGTTTAAAAATTATATTAAACCACAAAAAACAAATGTGTGTTGTATGGCCACACGGTTAGCCAAACCATGGGCCAAATATGTTCCATTAACTGCTTCAAAGGGGAATCTCACATAGTTAGGTGCACAATTTATCTAATGATATGCAAACCATGAAAAAAACAATTAAAAAAATACTCTACAACGCTTCATGTACATGCTTCTGGGGTATAATAGTTATAGACAAATCATCCAGCCCCTACGTCTTCACTATCTACAACCACATTGTTTAAGGAATCCATATAGGCTAAGCTACATGATTCTCCTAACTTTGTAACATAGTATTGTCTTCCCATTTTGGGGATCATAACTCATAATGGTCCTCAAACACTCTCGAGGCCTCCTTTTAATTACCATGAATCCTCATTATGGTCGTTCAAATTAATTTAAAAAAAACAATACATAGCTTCATGAAAAGGCTGTTCATTGTAGGTACCACTAATAGTTAAATGTGGGAAACATTGACAATATCCAATTCAATGACTTAACCCAACGGAAAAAAGGATAATAGAATTCATAATACTCATCAACCAAGGGGAGAAGATGGGTCCTATATAATGAATTTGGCTAATGTAGAATTTGATAATTAGGGTACACTTAGCCTTTACTCTAGAATTTTGGATAACTTGTTAGACATTGATTCCTAGAATTCTTGTATATTTTAGAATTTTTATAAGAGAATTAAATCAAAACCTTAATAATTTTATATTAAGATAAAACTTCAATTTTAATGACTATTCTATCATAAATTAATGTTTTTGTTATTGTTACTAATATAATTTTTATAAATCTTTTTTATAAAAATGTAATGTGATTTTGGAAATGGATTGGTTCCCAATAGCCAGTTAATAAATAATTTTCATAAAACAAAAATATAATTTCATATAAATTTATGATAGTCTATCAATTCAAGGATTTTTATGAAATTACTTTAGAATAAAATTATATAATATTTGTTATGATGCTCAGTAATGAGGGTATCTTGGATCAAATGATTATAAAAAACTCAATATTAGGGAAATTACTATTATAAAGAATTTTAAAATATTATTACATTATGATATTATTAAAGGAAATAATATTTTGATTCAAAGACTTTTTCTGGCATAAATTTTTAAATTATGATATGTGTTGAACTAGATTCAAAATTATATACTATGATTTTAAATTCATTGTGTTATTCAAGAACTAATTATGTGTGAATCATTATTTAGAGAATTTTCTTAGTAGAATATGATGAGGTAATTATAAATAGTTTTTATTATGGGTTAAATGGTTTTTGGAATACAAGTCTAGTGGTAAACATAAACCATAACGAGTATTAATGTAATTTTTACAAGGTGATTAGGGTTTTTATGAAATTATTAATATATTTTTTGAAGTAATTATAATTAAGATGTAATATAATCATATTTTATTTTATATTGTTTGGGATAAAGGTTATATTGATTTATGGGATCATAGGTTTCCATGATTTTAGATTTAAAATATTGAATTAACTTGGTAAATTCAGTTTTGTTATTTTGTGGGAATGGGTTTTTCCAATTAATAGGATGAAAATTAAGAAAATATAAAATATTTGAACTGAATGTATTTTGGGCAGAAAATATGGTTTCAAAGCATAAGTCAACTATGTTGGATTTTTCATTTTAATATGTTATTTAGTTATCATCACAAATATTTTGGTATGAGTATTTGGTTGAGAACAAGAGAATGAAAATTAATATTTGATAGGTATTTCATTTGATACTACTATACCCAATTAGTAAAATATATTTTACACAAATGGTTGTGACAAATGTAAATTTCAACATATTCCTATTATGAGGAAAAACATAAGTTTCAAAGTCTTACATAATATATTGGGGATGATATCTTATTAGAAATTATATCTTGAGTTTTTCTTTTTCTTATAGATACCCTTAAGTATTTTCAATAATAAGAAATAATTGAAATTGTGAGTATGAAAACTATTTAAGGGGGGGGGGGGGAGAATGCAACACATGAAGATTTCAATTTTTCTTTATTATTTTGATGAATTCTATGTTTGATAATTTTTTTCATATGAAATACTTAATTGAAAAAAATAGGATAATTTTTATTTATATAATATTATGAGTATTAACTCAGGCCATTATAATATATCCATTTAATTTTTTATTATAAATATAATTAACCACATTTTGAAATCTATGTAGAAATAAAATTAAAGGGTGTATATTGATATAAGATTCATTTTATGTTAAAAAATAATTTTCTCATTACATTATATTATAATAAATCTAATTTCTATCACTTTTGGAGTTTTAATTTTAAAAAATTAATTTCTTTTTTGGATTCATCACTACAATATTTCATTTGGATGAATTTTTGGTATTAGTCTAGAATAGTTTAATTTAAGGTGAATAGTGAAAATAATTTTTTATACCTATACCATAGCTTTTATAACATTTTCATAAACTAATTAAGGCTATAAAACATATAAAAATTATTCATGACTAGAAATTTATTTGAAGAGTAAAATGATTCATTTTAAAAAACAATACTGAATTTATAAAACCCATGTTTAATATTTTGAAACTCAAGTAATAAATATTTTTATAATTTTTTTTTCATTCGTTTGTTTTAACTAAGTTCCCAAAAGGTGCAATTCGATGTTTGATTTCTTTAAAAGAGAAACAAATCTTATTTTTTCAATAATAAAAAATTTAATGTCATCTAATTTAATTAAATATGTAATTACATCATAAACATAATATTTATGCTAAAAATACACTTTAAAAATGGATTTTACCTACAATCTCCTCTAAATTAAAAAATAAATTTTCTCTCCCATTGAAATTTTATTAAATATTTTTTTCGATATTTCTAATTATAATTTTTCAATTACATTAAAAAGATATCTTTATTTATATTCATAATTTTTTACCGAGTTTAAAAATATTGTTACCATGGTAACGATAAATTATGATAAAAAGGGTTTAACCAATTGTGAAGGAGATCAATAATGTTAAAAATATTTATCAAAATGAGTATTTTAGGTGTGTATTGATAAAAAATATCGATTATCAAATATTTTCCATTTTGATTCTTATTTCCATATGAAACGTGTGTTCCTTTTATATTCGAAGTTATATTTATAAAAAATGACATTATCTTCACTTATAAAATGGGATTACCTCCACCCCTTCAAGGAACTATAAAAATTATAATTCCTATGGATTACATGAATTTTTTATTTCCACATGGATTTAATTTCACTTTAAATATCCTATAGTACAATAATGTTTCACAAGCCCTTGATTACCAGGATGTACTACAAGAGAATGTTCAAATTCTCAATGCAAGTACTAATCTCTCTATAATAATTTTCCTTTTCTATATTTATTCTAAAAACCTATGTTACAAAGTAAAACATGATGAAATAATTATTATTTATATACTAACATGTTTTTATGTTTATGGAATAAATAAAATTCAATATTTACTTTCCATTAGAAAAAATTTCAATTGTCTATATGTGCAGATAACCACCTCCACAAAGAGAAATGTAATGTTTTTATTTACCACCATAAATGGATGGTTAAAAAATGGTATTTAAAAAATTAATATGATATTTATATCATTATTAATCTGTTGAAAATATTAAACATTTTCAATATTTCTCTCATTCTATGGATAATGACAATGTTATTCGTGCGTATATGTGAACTACCTCCTCCACTAAGCAACATATTTTGTTTTTCATCTAGTTTTTTATTATTTGTCTGAATATTCACAAATTAGATTCACCAAATCCATAAAATATAAACAAAAACATTATTCTTATTCGATAATGATATTGTAAAAAATAATAATTTTCCTAACCACCCCCATAAATTAGAGCATGTTCTAGTTTAGGTTAGATTAACCACCTAAAAGAATAATGATATAAATTTATATAATGAATGAATTTGGAAACTTAAATAATATAATTATTATAAAATAACAATAAAAGAATGTTTTTATTTTTTTATAGAAGGTTTATAATAATATTTTACTTATTATTATTTTTCCACCCTTTGAATGTTAAAAATTACTAAAACAATCAAATTACTAATATCATAAGATAAAAATAGACTAAAACTAACAAGTAAATGTATAATAAATAATTATAATTGAGTATAATAAAACTTTTTATATATGAATAATTTTATGAAATAAGTTATTATTATAGTTATGTTTTTTATATAGGAGATTAATGAACTTTCATGGGATGTGAGCATTAAGGGAATGGTTTTCGTCATAATTTTCATTCATTGAGGCATATTTTTAATTTAAGAACCTATTTTTATATACTTCACCTAATAACCCATTATCTTATATTATAACTATTAATGTTAAATTCATGTGATTTATAAATATTTTCTTAAATACCACCTTCTAACTTGTTTGGTTCAAGTGTCACCAAATTTATAGGTGTTTTCCATAACTAAATTTTATTTCTTTGAGTTATATTGATTATTCATGAAACTCATTATAATAAGTTTAATTATTTTATCCTATGATTTTATAAAATTATAATTCCACATTATTTTTTTATTTATAATTATTTCTCATGATATAATTTTTAGGATTATTAGTACAATTTTAACACCAAATAATTATAAAATAATATCATTGAATTTTATAGTGAATGTGACGTACAACACTGAGTTTAAATAACAAAAAAATACATTTCTTTAAATTTAATCTCTTTGATAGCTTGTGAAACACACCACCCCAATTCCAAATGAACAATAATATAATATATTATTATAACCTAAAAATAAAATTAATTGGTATGAATAGTAATAACTGAATTATGAATATTATGGTTACCTTTTGGTTTGAAATAAAATAAGAACCATTTCAAATAAAAATAAATGTTTTCTGAAAAATTATATCATTTTCTAAAAAACAGTAAAATAACTCTTCATGGAAATAATTTCAAAATAATAATTACCAATTTTAGAAATTAAATTATAAAATGAGCTTAATTTTTGAAATCAGCGTATCAAAATTATCTTATGGTTATATTTTGGTTCTTTTTTTGAAATATTTCATTTTTTTGTGGAATAATGAAAAATACTGATTTTTAATTCAAAACAATGATTCCAGTTAAATTATTTAGAAGGTTAAATTATATTTTTAATTAATTTTAAAGAAATATTAGTAAAGTTAGATATATAATAATATAATTCAGGAAATTGGAATCATCTTCATATTTAATTTTGATATAAAAACATTATATACTTTTAAATATTTCTTCTTTTAAAACCTTCTTTCTAATCACTTCTACAGTATCAATATTAAATTATAATTTTTCAGCTATGAGAATAGAAATTTTAAAAATTGAATTTATATTTTAAATCATAAAAATTTAAATTATATAAAAATTTAATGTTAATTTTTCACAAAATTGAATAGTGAAAACAATAAAAAATTATCTACCACAGTTATGGTAAAAACGAGGTTATCATAGGGTTAAAATAAGAAGATAATGGTTAAAAATGACAGAACACTTGTATAAATAATATTGGATGTCTATATTTCCATATTAGCCTTACTAATTTATAATCTAGGTTCATTTGGAAGATTTTTTCATGTGAATAACTTTATCATTTTGTATTCTTTTGGGAAATTTCCAATTAATTTCTAAGAGGGTTCTCTTTCCCCACTTATTAAAGGGAACTCCCCCTCCTTAATTATTTACACTCCTAAAAAATATGGCTTGAAAAAACCCAAAAAAATTATTTCTCCAAATCTTTATTCACATTCTAGATACTATGGTCCTCCCAAAATACCATCCTAATGGTCTTTAAGAGGAGATCCAAATATGGTTTATCTTGTAGAATGTAATTATCTTTAAAAATATCTTTCATTTTCATTATAACTTTTCCACATTCAATTATGTAATGAAAAATAAAATATAATTATAAAATTAACTCCCATATAATAAAATTTTATTATGTTGATGGAAGTATAATTATCCATCTCCACTTACATCAAATGGGAAATGAAATCATCGATCATGTGTACGACAAACTACCACCTCGTGAACTGATATAGTTCATTTTCCATCACCACCATTCAATGCTGGATATAATGAAAGATTTAAAAAATTTATACAACATTTATGATGTTATTATACATTTGTAATTTTAATATCACATATACCTTTTTACATTCCATTATATTTCAAATATGATAACAATGTTCATGTGTACGAAAGACTACCTCATAGTGAAGTGATGTGATTAATTTTGCACTTATGATTTACATGTAATGTAATATGAATAAAATTAATAAATATATTTTATATATATGCGTTTATATTTATTTTAAAAATATAATATATCAAATAGTTCCTTACCCTTTCACCTGTTAAGGGAATGATATTGTCTCTCGGGTGTACATAAGGACTATCATCTCCATGAAGTGATTCATTTCATTTTCCAAGACCATATTTTTATATTTGTTATAATAACATGTATACTATGTAAATATGAAATTTATACCAATATTATCATTCTGGATATTATGTAATTAAATCCTATATACAATTACCTGAACATTCATTACAAAACATGCATGGGAAAATAAAGCAATTAACCCCAAAAAATAATGAAAATAATGGAATGTTTTTAACAAAAAGATGATAAAATTTTATAAGAGGATGATATATAAAATTATAAATATGATTATGGTTATTTTATAAATTATTAATATTATTAATACCATTATACAAATTGTTAAATCTTTCTCAAAAAAAGGAAGCATGAGGTAAGGTATTTCTTATATCAATTTCTTTTTATTAGATTATACCACTACTTCATTGATTATATCATACTAAGATTATGGGAGTAATGAAATTTGATTAGTTCATATTGTATTAACCCTGGTTTTATATGGAGTTACATTTTATACACATAATAAATTCATTGATTAATCCCCACATTAATGATATGAGCTTTGTAAGGGACTTCGTCTCAATTCCTCTTCATTGAGGCATATAATAATGTTATGAAACTAATTTCTTCTACATGATGTATATACTGAACCTTTTACCTCTAATTTCATGATTAGATAAAAAATAATGGTATTTTATGTTTTTATTTTAATTATTTCATCTAATATTATTTTTACTTAAAAGTTATAATGTTGTAAAGAATTCCATAACTACTTTTCATTTAATTGTGTTATATTACTTGTTCATTGTCTCTAAAATTCTATGATTATGTGTGTAAATAATTTTTATGAGATTCATGTGAATTTTTATTTGATACACATAATTTATTTATTGAATAATCCTTAAATGTTTTGATGATTGTGAGGTTTTATTTCACAAACTCATTTAATTAGGATTATTTTTACCAGATTTACCATTAAAGGAAATTATTTAATCATTTTTTGATAAACCCATTTAATTTTATTCTCCAATGGTTATTATATTTTCAATTAATGGTACAATTTTCCACTCTTTTGTACATATAGTTATTGAAAAAATATTTTTAAGAAAATTTGACTTCATTTCTCTCTTTGATCAGAAATCTGTTTTCCTCTAAAACCATGTTTTCTAAAACTATTTTCAAAAATATTTTTAACCTTTTTAAAAATGATTATTTAGTGAAAATTTTAACAAATTTAACCTTTCCTAAATATTTTTAAAGGAATATTCATGTAATTTTCTAAGCATGGACTATTTGGATTCTACCAAAAAAAGTGAAAGGAATCTTTGTTTGAATATAATCAGTATATATAGAATTTCCTGACTTAATGAACACTCCATGTTTCTAAATACTAATTTATAATTATTAATTTTATTTTCAAAAAAAATTATTTTTAAAAGTTTATGTGAAATATTAGTTTTAAAAATTTATTTTCAAAATGAAAAAGATATTTTCCTCTATTTTTTTAAATATCTGTTTATTATATTTATATTAATCAATGAAAACAACTCATTAATCTTAATTAAATGGGTATATGTTGGATTTATACTATCAAATGGGTGGTTATGATCATTTTGAACATGGAAAATATTGAAATTCACATTCATGAATCAATTTTGTAGTCATTAACATTCCCATCAAATATTTACTTATCAATGATCGTTGAACATTAAATTTCCTCTATAGATCCTTGTTTTTTTTATCATAGATATTTAAATTTTTTAAAATTTATACCATTCTTACATATGGTGTTATATATTTAATTTTATTTGATTGTATATAAAAATATTTATAAATCTATAATTTTTAATCAATATGGATATTTGATAATAAGGCACATTATTCGTGAATTAAATTTATTTTTTCAGTATATGTTCAATTCTTTAGACTTAAAGATATGGGTGGATCCTAGTTATAGATAGGCCCTTGACGCATCAGTATTCTAATGAGTCAAATCAGTTGGATATCCTATGTTAAATGGGCTTCTAACAATCAGTTTTAACCTGTCTTGTTAAAATATACTGATGACAGAGGTATCAAGATTCCAAAGATCACAACATCTATTAATTAAGTATTTCATTAGTTGAGAATTTAGTTATTTCTATACATGATATTTTCATAATGGTATTATCAATAGTTTAATTTTTTTATAATTTTATTGATTAAATAGAATGTGTTCTCATTAATTAACCTTACCATATTGATTATGATTAATCTAGTTATGATAGTCAAATTATTGATTAAATGGAATTTTTTTTATATATATACCATGAAAAATTTATTATGTATTATATTATCATTGTAGTCATGTTTTTTAAATTAGGTTTTTTAGTCATTTATCTTACCATATTGATTATTTCTTATCTAATCAAGATAGCCCTGTTGCCTAAATGGTGTGTGTATTCAGTTATTTACCTTTCTATGTTAATTATTTTTATTGATTCATTATAGATTATGTTTTACTTAACCCTTAATACGAATTTTATCTCATGCTTATTTTCTTCCTTTCCCCTGTATTCCATGAAGTGTACAATGAATGATATTAAAGGATATTCTATAGGGAATAATGATATTTTTGAAAAAAATATTTTATAATTTGTGTTTTCAAATGTAATATTGGAATCATATATGTATCTATTTTTCCTAGACTACTAAGCTATTCGGTCCATTGGGATGCGAATACATGTATCTTATTACATTGAAATAAAGTAGACACCATCTACATGTTACTAAATTTAGGGTTTCTGTAGTTGGTATCAAAGGCAGTTCAATTGAAACCTTTATAACTTGATTAAGGAAAACAAAGATTAGGGATCAAAGCACTATGATAGACATTAGGGATATGTAATGAAGAAAATCCAATTGTTTTGGTAAGGTATATATTATATAGTTTTTCCTAACAATAAAACCATGTCTATATAATAAAAGTCAACACATTTCTTGAATATATGTACCTGGGGGAAATAACTCTAAAAAGTGTGATTTGGGCATGATCTGATCATCACTTTGTGCATGAAAACAGGCCTCATTGCACACTAATTTTGTCACTCCATGGGGTGTTATTAGGATAATTCATATTTTATTTTTAAACCCTTATGAAGGATTTAAATAGATGATGAAAATGAACAACATAGGTTAAAACTAAGGTTTCTTCCTTTAAAAATAAATTGTATCAAAGGAACAAAAAAATGTTTTGTGTGTGAATCATAAGGGCATAAATAAATGAATTATTGAGGAATAATGAATATTGAAATAGAAGGAAATAAATCCCATCATATGGATCAATTTATAGTTCATTGTCCTATGTTTTCTGAATCTAGGTATTATCCATGTCAATTCCCTCTTTTAATTGTTAACCCTTATTCCAAGGAAGGACCTATGTTGAAATAAAATGGATGAAGTATTTATGTCTTGTGTCTCAATAATTAAATTAAAAATGTATTTTTTACACTGTTATTTTGGTTATAAGAATCACAAAACATCTATGGATTATGTTGAATATTAGAATAATACGTTTCTTTATTAAATTAGGAGTTATAGATACTATCACGGTTATATGAGTTTAATATTGACCACATGATCAATGTATTAAACACTCATTTTTTATGTTTTAAGTGATGGGTGTATACCAAGATTCTTGATATTTTTATAGAAATTTTTGTAAAGTATTTTTTTAGTGTAAAATTTATTTAATGAATAATACGTTTAAATTTTATAGACATAAGTTTAATGTTATTAATAATAATTTGGGTAAATATGATCATTAAAGACATTGTAATAATAGTCAAATATGATTATTAGACATTGTGGAAAAGGGTTGTATTGAGAACCATAGTAAAAATGTTATTTAATGATTAATTTTATTTCAGGGATTTCCATCATAGTTTTTCCGATTATTATTAGAATTATATTAATAGGGTTTTAAAAAAGGATAACCCTCATGCTTGTGAGAACCTGTCACATCCGGTAGGGTTGTGGGGATTGAATCCATGACCGAAGGATGATAATGGATTAACACCAACCATTAGACTAAAATATTTCTTGGTTAATATGTCATTGTTTTTAGTTAAACTTTTTTTTAAATAAATAT
The DNA here is from genome assembly GCA_963277665.1 of Viscum album. Lineage (NCBI taxonomy): Eukaryota > Viridiplantae > Streptophyta > Magnoliopsida > Santalales > Viscaceae > Viscum > Viscum album. The sequence continues at coordinate 277,581,476 of OY728123.1, read as the reverse complement.
TATTGATGAAACAATGGTATTACTTTATTTTTAGAGATAAATGTATTATAGTGCATAACTTGTGTTAATTATATTGATTTTTGGAGAATAATTTGAGATAGATAGAAATACATTCCACTATTTTATGGATCCTATGATCTTTTAAAAGTAAAATTTAGTTCTTTAAGAATAAAAATTTATTTTTCAGATATTCATTTATTAGACTAAGTGATGAATTTGAAATTTATCCAAGCAAATCCAAAGGATAAAATTGTTATTATGAAACTGATATTTATCATGTAGGTATATTTCCTTTTATTCATAGACATAAAAATTATTCATCAATATTAGGAAAAGGATACCGAAACAAAATTTTTATCCTATAACATTCATATTCATTGAATTATATGGTCTTTTAAATTATCATAAATTTATGGTCTTTAGATTCGTGACTTTCCATTGATCATTCACTTTCTTCTGATCATTAACCTATGTTAATCTCTATAATTATTTATTCTTTTCTTTTATTTCCATATATTCACTTTAAACCAATGTTACCTCACTTTGAAACCGAGTTATATGTTATTATATATGACCCTTGTACTTTCCTTTCACTATCATTAATAGGATATTTTATTTACTCTTTCTATAATGGGGTTTTTTAATAAAGTAATTATGACATATAAAACCCTTGATTAATGATTTTAATTTTAAAATTAGAGGATTAAATTTTTTTATGTTGGGGAGAATGTAAAACCCCTAAATTATAAAATAATTAAATTTTATTCAATAGTCTATGAGATATAAAACACTTAGTTTAAATAACACATGAAATACATTTCTTTATATTTAATCTCTTTAACAGTTTGTAGAACACGAAACCATGAGTCTAAATGAACCATATTATAATATACCATTATAATATAATATTTAAATTATAGTGAATGAATAGTAATTAATAAATTAGGGAGAATATGGTTATATATAGATTATAAATAAAATAATCATCATTAAAAAAAGGTTTTCTGACAAATTGTATTTTTTGAAAAGACGATTTAACCTCTCTTTGTGCACAAAAAATAAAATTAATTTTTACTAATTTTAGAAAATTTTATTTTATAAAAATAATTTTATTTTATAAATAATATTATCAAAATTATATGAGGTTTCATTTTTCATATCTTTTATGAAATATTTTTAGTTTTTGATGAATTGTGAAAAATACTGAATTTTAATTAAAAACAACCTTTTCATTAAAATTATTTATAAAGTTAAATTATATTTTCAATTGGTTTTAAAAGTAAATTTATATAAATTATATATAAATTAATATAATTCAGTTCATTATAATCATTTTCATATTTATGTTTTATATAAAATAATTATATGATTTTCCACATTTTCTCTTTCAAAGCTCGCTTTCTTGTCGCATCAGTGGGATTAATTTTAAATTAAAATTTTCCAATTTTGGGGATGGAATTATTTAAAATGTATTAAATTTTTTTAATAAGAATAATTTATATTATATAATAAGGTAAAATATTTTTTCCCAAAATTAATATTGAAAATAGTAATAAATATTTACAACGGTTAATGTAAAATGGGGTTTACCATGGGGTTAAACGAAGAAGATTTAGGATAAAAATAATCTAAAACATGTCTAATTTATATTTTAAGAACATAATAAAATATTATAATTCCTAATTTATAATAAATTTTAATTTTTAATTTTTTTTTCAAATTAAATAATTTATCATTTTTAATTTATTTTTGAAATATCTAAGTAATTTCCTAGAGGGTTCCCTTTCCCCACTTATAAAAGGGCACCTCACTACCTAACTCCATCACATATACCATGTATTATTTCATGAAATAAAGCTCCAAAATTATCTCCTAAACATCCTTATTCAAATTTTATATCTTTTTCCCTCCCATAATACTATCCCTATGGTCTTTAAGTGAATATCTAAAGGAGGTTTCTCTTAGAGAATGCAATTATCTTATCAAAGCTCTTTGATATTATTTATTATTTTTCCACATTGAATTATGTAATAAATGATAGAATATAATAAAACCATTATATACCATATAATTAAATGTTAATATGTTTATGGAATAATAATTATCCATCTCTACTCCCATCAAATAAGAAATGATATCATTTATCATGTGTACAATAGACAACCGCCTCGTGAACTGATGTAGTTTTTTCCATCACCACCACTAAAGGATGAATATAATGATAAATTTAACTCATGTATATGATATTTATGATATTATTATACTTCTTTAATTTTAATTACACATATACCTTTTTACAATTTATTTCGTTTCTTCTATGATAATGATGCTTGTGTGTACAATGAACTAGCATCTCACAAAATGATGTGATTCGTTTTTTACTTAGTATTACATGGAATGTAATAAGATTAAAATTAATGAATATATGTTATATATATATATGTATATATAATATTATATTAAATATATAAAATTAATTTATCCACCACTTCCTTTCCCTTTTACCCATTAATAGAATTATATCACCACTCGTGCGTACGTACGATCTATTGTCTCCAAGAAGTGATGCAATTATTTTTCAAGGGAAACTTTTACGAGTTCTTATAATAAACTATATCCTAATTAAATATAATATTTATAAAATTATTATAATTATTGATATTAATAACATATATCCTATGTAAAAGAACTGAAAATTTTATTAAAATACATGCCATAGAAAACAAGACAATTAACACCCAAAGCAATAAAAATAATGGAATACTATTGAGAAATGTGTGGTAAAATGTCATTAGACGATCATATTTGGTATTATAAATAATATTATAGTTCTATTATAAATTAATATGTTTTATTAAACAATTTTACATTTTGATAAATCATGTACAACCAAAAGTAAGTGTGAGGTAAGGGATTTGTTGACTAAATTTCCATTCCTCGCATTAAAATTCTAATTAATTTATTATATCTTGCAAAGATTATGTGTGTAATTAAAGTTGATAATTTTATTTCTTATTTGTACTTTTTATGTGGATTTAATTTTTAGACACGTAATAAATTCATTTATTAATTCATACTTCAATGATATGATCTTTTTAAGATACTTCATCTCAATTTTCCTTCATTGAGGAATATTGTAATTTTATGAAAGTAATTTATTTTATATGGTGTATATACAACCCCTTTTACATTTCATATCATCATTACATAAAAATGAATGGTATTATAAGTCTAAATTTGAATTATTTCATCCAAATATATTTTCAATTATAAGTTACCAAGTGGTAATGAATATCATAACTTAGTTTCTTTTCATTGGGTTATATTAATTATTCATTATCTCTGACAGTCTAAGAATATGTTTGTAAATAATTTGGAATAAATTATGCTGTAGTTTAACATTTTTTTACATGTATTTACATTTAACACACATAATTGATTCATTTATTAATCATCACTTCAACATTATGATCTTTGTAAGGGTTTATTACACAACATCAGTTAATTATGATTTTTTATACATGATTTTACAATGAAGGAATTTATTTCATCATTATCTAATAAACCCATTTAATTTTCTTCTCCTATGGTTATTAATTATATTTTCAAATAATAGTACCATATTCATCAATTTTTACATAAAATTATTGAGAATTGTTTTTCAATGAAACCCAACATCATTTCTCTCTTCAGTCTGAAATTCATTCTCTTCCTAAACCTTTTTTTTTGTAATTTCTTATTTTAAATATTGTGTTTAAACTTTTAAAAATTATTTATTAAATAAATTTTTACCCTTTTAACATTTTAGAAATGTTTTTAATGTAATATTCTATCCATTTTATAAAAATCCCTATTTTTATTTTATAAAAAAAGTGAATGGAATATTTATTTTAACATACTCAAAATGTATGTAATTTCCTACCATCATTAAAACTCCATGTTTTTTGAGATTAATTTATAAGTTTTCATAATTATTTTAAATTATTATTTTTTAATTTTATTTGAACATTTAGTTTTAAAATGTTATTTTTAAAATGAAAGGGATATTTTCCTAAAGAATGCTTTTAATAATTATTTTATGGTATTTCTATTCATCAAAAACAACGAGCCATTATTCTTACTCCAATGGGTATATGTTGGAATTATATTGTCATTATTATTTATATGGATGGTTTGTGATTATTTTTACCATGTAAAGCATTAACATTCACATTTATTATTCATTTTAGTAGTCATTAACATTCCCTTGAAATATTCACTTATCTGTTATCATTGGACATTAAATTTCCCCTAAATGTCTATATTAATTGTCACAAATATGTTTATTTCATAAAATTTTTATCATTTCTAAATGCATTGTTCTATATTAAAGTAATTTGTTTATCTGGGGAAATATTGATAAATATGCACTCTTTACTCAATATGGATATTTGATAACAAGGAATATTGTCCAATAAGTAAATAAATTATATGATAAATAAGGAATGTTTTGGATAAGAAGATAAAGGCAAGTCCCAACTATAGATATCCCATTGATGCATCTATAGTCTTGTAAGATGGATTACTTTTCTATCATTAGTTAAATGGGTTTCTATCCAATGGTTTTAAACTGTCTTAAGGAAATATCTTGATGGTTGAGGTATCATGATTCATGAGATCATGATGTGTAATAATTGAGCATTTATTTCCTTGATAATTCATTTATTTTTATTTAGGATATTTTTGTAATGATATTATCTCCAGATTCATTTAATTCTTAGTTTATTGATTAAAAGGAATGTTATTTCATATATTTACCATTCCTTATTGGTTATGCCTTATAAATTTATGGTAGTCAAGTTATTGATAAACTGAACTGTGTATTAAATTATTTTCTTTTCTATATTGATTATACCTTATCTTATTATGATAGTCTCATTATTTAAATGATTTTTCTTCATTTATTTACCATTCGATATTGATTATCCCTTATCTTATCATGATATTCAAATATATAAAATAGGAAGTGTGTTCATTTATTTACTTTTCCATGTTGATTTTTCTTACTTATTCATGATAGATTCCAATTTACACACCCCTTAATTAGAATTTGAGATCACCATTTTTTTCTTTCTCTAGGATTCCATGAAGTGTACTATGAATGACATGAAAAGATAATCTAGATAGAATAATGATATTCTAATAAAAATATGTTGTAATATGAGTTTTTAAATGTAATATTGGAATCATATATGTATCTCGTTTTTTTTATAATTATAGATTATTAAGTAATTATTTATGTGATTCCTTGTATCTTATAGAAATGAAATAAAACATACAGTGGATCCGCATTATTGGAGTCGAGGTCTCTACAATAAATATTATGATATTTTTAAGAGATCCTTTCAAATAAAACTTTGATTTTTTGGGCCATAATGTAAAATCTTGAAATTTATAATTTCAATTAACCTAGATTCATATATTTAAAATGTCATTACCTCTTATATATATTTTATGTTCCATTTTTATTAAAAATATCCTCTATAATGAATTTATTTCTCATAAATGCATAACACTTTTAAGTATAATTCACATTTTTTCTAATGGTTCTTTCTCTTTATTGTCAACATTTTCTCTACCCACCAATGTTTTATTTTATATTTGAAAACATACATATATTTTATTTATTATTAATTTATTATATTAAATTTATACTTTTCAAAATTATGTTTTATTATCCTTTTTTATGTTATGGGTTTAAAAAAAGGTGTTTAAAAATATTAAAAACTTTTTTTCTTTATATTATGTTTTCTATTTTACTCCACATTTAGTCAAGATAAATTTTACATCTATTTCAAAGATTCATTATAGATTATTGTTTTATTAAATTAATTTTTTTCTAAAAAATTAACTTCACTTTATTTAAACCTTTATGTCTTTTCAATGATCTATTATTAAAGATTCATTTTATAAGTAAAAGTTTTCAAAATGTTTTTACTTCTCCTTTTTAAAGACGTTTTGAATTTTACAAGGATATATTATTAAAGATTCATTTTAAACATAATTTTTTTTGAATTTATTTCACTTCTCCTTATTCAGACCATTATATTATTTTTAAATATTTATTAGAGAGATTTCCTCTCAAGATCTTTTCAAAATCGATCTTTTTCAAAAATACCACATAACTAATTAATTTTACATAAATGTTATGATTTTTTTAGAAAGACTAATTTTAATTATTTTTCCATTTTCCCCTTTAAATATAGAAGTTTTTCCCTATGGTGTAATGTTATGTGAATCAACTTATTAATTACATAGTATTTATTTTTAAAGAGAACACTTTTTAAATAGATATATAGAGTCTGAGAAATGGGATATTTATTGTTTTCATTGAAGTGATTTATCCAATAATCTTACAAGGGTGTTTCTCATAAAATAAAACATAATTTATTCTTTCTTATTTCACACATTTGATATTTAAATATCCACCATCATTCTGTGGATGGAATCTAATCATGTAATTATATTTATTTATTAGGGAAAGTATCGAAATATCTTTTGATTATTATTCCAATACATATCTATATTGATTAATAATGAATGTTTGTTATGTATTTTATTGATATTTATTTACTTTATTTAATGAATTCATTGGAATTAATTTGTGATGGTTGGGGCCAAAAAATATATATACCCATGAGACATCAGTATGTATTGTCAGAAAAACTGTCCTCGGTATTCGATGTATATCTACGCAATTAATTATGATGTATTAGTATAAGGCATTGATAGTATGAAATATATATTGGTACATGGACTAGAATATTTTTCTATGATTTCCTAAATTATTTATTGTATAATTATTAGGCTGATGAGTTTTATCCATCAGATTATTTTTATTTCTATGGCATCCATGTATTTATTTAAGCTCATGTGATCAATTTTATGAAATTATTTTATTCATATTTATTCATTCCATATTATTCGATCCATATTTACTCTATGATATCTTCTATTGTATGTTTTCCCTTAGAATTTTATATCACTAATTTTTTTTTCATATCCCTAGGGTACCCATAAGTTAACTTTAAAAGATTTTAGGGATATAATAGTAGAAATAAAAAAATTCTCTCTAGAATTTATGCTGTATGTCATGTTTCCAAATATAACGTGAGAATAATATATGTATCTAGTCTTTCAAGAATAATAAATTTTTTGATACCATGGGATACAATCGATTTTATCTTATACCAATGTAAGATAGTAACCACTAGATTTGGATTAGAAGATTTGGGGTGCAATATAAAGTATATATAAAATAGAAACAAAATTGAATGAGGTTTCACATACAGGGCTAGGATTATCCCACTGAAACATGGTTATGACCAATGGAGATAATGATTATATCGATCATTGATGGTTCTCCATGTGATGAAGGGGAAGCTCAAACACAAATTCTTTCATCAATATTAATAGGAATAATTATCCAGTTATAGGGGAATGGTATACTAAATTGTAAGAGAGTGACACATGGCCTATGGATCCAATATCATTCTCTAGTATTCCAAAATTTCTTATAAAAATAGAGTTTCCCCCTCCCACACGTATAGTAACCCTATGCAAGAGTGAGTTTACTGAATCATCTCAATTAATGAAGGAGGTAAATCTATTAGGAAAATCTATGAAATATGGTAGTTGTGTCATATAGTTTTGTGTGATTCATGTTGTATATATTTCCATGAATAATCCCATAAATTTAGTAACTAAATACATAATATATCACATGGGAATTCTGAAAAAGATAATAGGCCTTATATATTAAACATTTATCCATTTTATTCTTTTATATGGATAAAGTATCCCCAAAACATAATGAAATATGAGGAAATTCAACCCATAAAATATATCAATGGTTCAGATCAAACCCCCTTCCAAGATTCACTATTAAGGGAAATGAAAAATTATCATTTCATAGAGAACTATAAATACAAAGAAATGATGCATGCAAACAAGACAAACACAACATGAACATGATATGAAATATTCCTAATGTGAATATCAATAACATGAAGTATAAACAATTTAATTTCAATACATATATATATAAATAAAACATCACAAATCTCCACCTTATGATAAAATATTTTTTAAGGTTGTGTTCTCTCAAACTATGTTATTGTACTAAGAAAATATTAATTTCACCTAAAAATTATCTAAACATTAATACTGGAACAACATTAATTAAAATATTTATTGGTTTTTTGTACTATGTGTCTTATTAACACATGCTATCTGAGTCTCAATAACCTCCCTAAAAAACTGAATTCTAATTTCCATATATTTTGATCTACCATGGAAAATATTATTTCTATATATGTGAAGGGAAAAAGTACTATCATAATATACCTCCATACAAGATAATTATAAAGGAAGTTCATTTATCAAGACCATTAACCAAATTTACTCTTTAATATAATTGGTGAGAGTAATATATGTAGTCGTAGTGGTGGATAAAGAAGCTATATATTTCCTGTTTTGCTTCCATGAAATATTTCCACCATAAGAAAGATAAAAAAAATTGTAACAAATTTGGGAGTAACAATATTATCAGTATAGTCATAATCAATACACATGAAAAAATAATTATTATAACTAATATAATTTCCACGTAGAATGCATAAATTAGAAAATATTGACACATACTTGATGATCCATTTTAATGTATGTCAGTGTAGTTTCCTAGGTTTTACCCTTAACTTTATCAAATTATATATGGTAAAAGAAATATATGGTCTAGAACATACCATGGAAGATAAAATAATAACAACAATATTTTTATAAGGAATCTTATTCATGAATGAAACCACAACATCATAATTACGGAACTGACTAAGGGTTACCTTAAAGTGTTGACCCAAATGAATGCTACATTTTTTTAATATGATAAAATGGATTCCATTTTAAAAACTATATTAAATTATGATATTATGAAAATTCAAGGTTATATCCTCCCTTATTAAATTAATTTTCTTACCAAATATTATTTACATTACCCTGATCATTTATTTCAAAAAAAATTGAGTTCAATTTTCATATGATTGATCAGCCACATGCTTTTACAGATAAGAATCATGACATAAAAATATAAAATCATGTAAATCACTTCTTTCTTATAATTACAAAAATAAACACATGCTTAATATTTTCTTCTATTAAAACCATATTAATTCATAAATGTATTAAGTTTCTTATACCATTTTATTGATGACGGATTATGTCTAGATAATGATGTTTCTATAAGATAAATTTTATTAGGTTTAAAATATTTTGAAAATCCCTTGGGGCCCATCATGTAATTAATTTCATCTAGTTTATCATTTAAAAATGATGTTTTAACATATGAATATTTTTTTTTATTTTCAAAACATCCACTTGATGGAGAAGTAAGAACCATTACAAATTTATATATACAGAATTCAAAGCATCTCGGAATCCACATAAAAAATCCAAAATAACCCAAAAAACCACATTCAAAATTTAAAATTAAAACAAAATTGTACCTCATGCCTTGTGCCTTACATGAAACGAGGCAGGATGCCTATCGGTCCATAATCATCACCGCTTCTTTCAATTGACTCCATCGTCACAAGATTCTTGAACCACGACAGTAACACCAAAACATCACCGAAGTCATCCCTAGGTTGCATCAGCATAATAACTATTCAACATCCGTTACAAAACAAAAAATGAGCCCATCACCTCATCATCACATCAACGGATTAACACTGCCACTGACATCACTATTTGATCATCAGAAGGTGCACTGAAGAAGACCATCCACCAGAGAACAAATTCTTAAGAAACCACCATGACACTTGTAACTTCTTGAACTCCTGACCCAAGGCACCATGAAGACCACCAATCAGATCTTCCTCAGAGGGAGAGGTGGAGATCTGGAGAAAGAGTAGAGAAACAAGAATACAAAGAGTTGTCAAAACCCAGTGAGACTCACTAGGAACAATCATCACTAAGAGACACACCCCACCATAGAAATTACCATCAATGTAGAATGGAAATAACATAGGGGAAATCGAGGGGAAAAAGCCTAAAAGAAAAGGAAATAAATGTTGAGAAGACCAGTGACTACCGACCATTAAACACATTACTAGGAAGGGTGTATAATGGTCCTCTAACTCTATCGTGGGTCAACTAATGATCTCTTATATCATATCATTCATCAACATAAGAATTAAAATTTTAATTAGACTGACTTTGATCATGATGGGGAGACTTAGTGGGGATAAGAACAAGTTTATATTGGTCTCAAGGGTCTATAGAAACATAAATAGATGAAGATTTGGGTATTCAAACCTTTTCAAGTCCTTTATATATCAAAATAGGCAATAAATACTCATGAATTACCACATTATGACTAGTGATTTATTTTTATAAATTGGTTTTATCTATCCACAATCTAATAAACATATCACCCTTTGGATATCCTATAAAGATGCACATCACAAACCTTGGTTCTAACTTATCCTACCTAGTATGAGAATTGTTTTGGATTCAAACACTCATAGGTGTGCCGGTATATTTATCCTTACTATCCATAATTATTCAGAGGTTTGAAAATAATTAATTGTTGAATGTATGTTATTAATAAGATACACTACCAATGTGGAATCTTCTTCCCATAAGGATGGAGGAAATCCTGAGTGTGAGATCATAAATCTCACTATATTTAGGATATTCGTATTCATACACCTAGAGAATATATTATATTGAGTGGTTTCCAAAGTAACCTAGTGTATAAGGATTCTATTAGAGATAAAAAATTCTAAAAAATCATTTGACAAATACTCGAACCCATTATTAGTCATAAGAGTCTCAATCTTCTTCATCATTGGTTTTCTACATTGGTTTTCTAGTTATTAAATGTTTTAAAGGTATTTTAATTGAGTTTAATTATATAAATCCACAATTTCCATCAATAATTATTAATTAATGTCCTAAAATAATAGATTCCACCAAGGGAGGAAATAATATATAGATGCTAAAGATCGGTGTGGGCATACTCAAGGGGGTTTCTAACTTTATGACATGTTCTATTGAAGATCAAATACTTTAAATTACCATAAAAAAATATTCACAAAAGGGAATATTTCTAGTGGTTATATCAATCAATATCCCTTGTTTAAAAAATTAATTTGGACCCTTTATACTCATATTCCTAAACAATTTATTCCATAGGATAGTGTTGTCAAACACTAGGACATGTGGGGCATTCAAGTACCTTAAGGGTATCTTAAAATATAACATATATTTCCAATTTAAAAAGGTTCCATTCATTATAACGAGGGATAAATAAGAGATTATTAGGCTAAAAATGTATGTAAAAAATTTATAACATTTTTGGTCAATAAAAACCAGGGAAATGATGTTTATCTTTAACTCAGGTACTCATGTAACCTCTTCTAGATTCTTAACCATCCCATCATGATTTTTTAAGAAACTAGAACTTATACATATATTATAAAAACTATTATTATTTCTTAAATGGATATCACTTTATTCAATTTTACTCGACTTAGTGAAATAATCTCTCTTGGGATACATATGAAAAAATTATTTGGAATCTACAGTCTAGTCTATAGAAATGTAATAATTTCACACATTAATCACATTAACAGTATTTATACACTACTATACTAATAGTGATTTTTCATTTATTTATTTATAATATATTTTATTATTAGAAAACTTAATCTTTATGTGCACATGTTTTTACATTAAAAACACATAAACACCATATTTTTAGAGTTAAACCAACACTACTAATATTGAGTCTTATATCTTTGATAACTCATAATCATATTCTTACTGCTACCAATAAATCCCTGTTCCTTACTTTTCACAGATCCTTTATTCAAAAATTATTTGTAAAAAAATAATATATATCATCTACGAGCATAATAGAATCCTACCGTGCATCATAGAGTCTTTAAGAGAACTAAAATTCTCATCTAAATCAGTTAAAATGATAATATTATGGTTTTTATAAACTATCCTGAAATTTATAAACAATAAATATAAAAATATTCTATTAAAATAATATATATTAGACTTAACAGTAGTTCCAGGATTCATTTTAAATGTGTGCAATATCAACATCCTATAAATATTCCAATTAAATATTTAGTCATATATGAGGATTCTAATTTATAATAAGTTACTCTACAAGTGGACTCATATACAACATATTAAATAACTTTATTTCCTAGGGACAACAACACAAGGATATTAGATTTTGGAAGGATTTTATAGGAGACAACCAAATAGTTAATAACTGATATCCCATCAAGGGAAAAAATAGTTACTTTATTTTTTTACCACCAAGATAATAAAGAACCTCATAGAGATCAATAAGTATACTCATATATATTATATATATATTACCTTAGATAAAAATTTTTTATTAAAAAATGATAATATGAATTTGATATATGAATCCATATGAGCTCACTTGGAGAATTGAAAATCATAAAGAAGGAACATAAGTTATATAGTGTTTTAGTTCTCATTGAACATATCTGTATGGTAAGAAAACCAATCCAACTATCTTTACCACTAAAATTATGTATCTCAATAAAGAGTCATGAAAGTAATAAATGGACAGTAGAATCTATCAAAGGATGTTGACCCTACCAAACTAGGTATAAATGTTCAACTATATCATCTAGAGTTAACATTGACCCTTTCTGTACGATCCCATTATGGATCTGACATCATAAATGATTCAAAAAACAAATCCAAAATGAAAGTAGAAGTCAATTATAATGAATGGGCTCCTTTACCAAAACCTATTTATAAATGATGAGGAAGATTAATTTGATGACCTTTAATGATTATCTATATGAAGAAGTTCCAAATCTAAATCCAGTGTATCTTCTTTTCTCTAATGTAATGGTACTCTAGTTAGAGGGGAACTATACTTGGAATAACCAGGAGTACTATATAAAATATAGATCCAAGATTCTCCTATAAGAATTCATAATCTCATGGAAAATAATAGTTTTCCACTTGCTCACTTAGAATAATCCTAACCACGAATGAATCGAATGAGTCATCTCAACAAATAGAAGATGTGAGGCTGTTATTATGATACAATTAAAGTGATGCTTGAGTAAGGAGGGTAAAAAAATGTTTGATGCATGGATTTCCCTGATAAATCACATCATGTATATAACTTGATTCCAAAAACCTTACTGTGGAATGTTATAGTAGTTGAGTTTCTATACATAATAAATATAGATCCATCCAAATATGTGAGACATAGAAAGTACACTAAAAAGAGAATAAATAGGTATGATACAAGACATATGGTTAAATAGATTAGTGAATTATATCAAACCCTAGGATGATAGATTATAAAAACTAAAATTAATATTTATAAGTGAATAAATAAATTAAAAATACAACGAAATGTTTCACATAAATAGGCCATACATGACATGCCTGTGATATAAAATATTAATAATTTAAATACCAATAGTAATAAGTGAAAAAAATTAAATTTGAACTCATATATGCATCATAAAAATATCACATATTCTTGATTCGGGACATTTTTCTGATATCTTTATCATGGTGTTTGGGGAACATCATCAACGTAGCTGGATATGTGGAATCCATTATATTGGTCACCGACAATGGGATCCCCATCAATAAAATATTATTAATAATTTTCTTCTTAATAACCATTAGGTTACCCTTACATGTAACCTCGACACAACATCTTGTCTTTTTTTCACATCACAAATTTCTCCAACTCCCTTAAATTATCAAAAAATAACAAAGGAATATTAATTCAAATAAGGATCTAGGATGGATGTAAATTTGTATAATGACTTACTTTGATTCCAATACAAACTAAGCCATGATTTACCTTTAATGGTAAATGTTTATTTTTTTTACCAATTTTCATTATTCATTATCCTTTATTTAAATTTTACAACATACAAAAACATGCCCATTCATAATAAGGTCTCTTCTTTTACAAAATTTAGAGAAATGAATAATGGAGAGAATAGATAAATATGATATTGTATCTGATATTAATTCCCCCATAATCAATAATTTATTTTCATCCATATAATTACATTTCAAAATTTCCTTCATTAATTCTCAAATCATCCCTCCCCTCTCAATTCCCAAAATATTTTCCATTCAACACCTCATTAAACGAAGATTTAATTCCCCTAATATTTAATGTCATGTACATTAAAATTTCTATCCATAATATCCTCTAATATATCCATGTCATTGCTAAGAAAAATTTCTCAAGAAAATATAAATAATTTAAAAAAAACACACAATTGAAATTTATATCATAAATAAATAATGATAATTAAATTTTACTTTCAAACAAAATATATGAGAAAAAATCCCATTAGAAAAATATCAAATTACTACCCATGTGAAAATATCTCTTTCATATCCAATAAAATGGTCAAATGTTTTATTATAGGAACTATAAAATTTTCATTTTAACATTACCCTCGGACCATTGGATCAATTGATAAAAAATATGAATAATTTTTTTTAAAGGACTTCCGTAAAATAACGAAGTCTCTACAGTAAGGGGTTTTAAAGGTTAATCCATTAATAAAAATACCTTTAAGGTATAATTGTTTTCCAAGTGTTACCACTAGGGTCATGATAGATTATTGTAATGAAATAAATTTGTGATGGTATATTACCATGGATAAATTTTGGGTCTTTATAAAGGATAAAATGAATTCATATATTATGCATTAACTTTTATAAGGGAATAGATGTATATTTTTCAAAAATAACAAATTGAAATTTATTCTTGGAGGTGATATTTATGAATGTATGAATTTATGAATATATGAACCTCTAAAAAGTGGAATCAAGTGAAATTTTACATGTTGGAACTTTCATAAAACTCATCTTAGTGTTCTTATTCCTTAATGATGATTTAAAAATAACATACAAGATATCATTTTCCATCTAGTCATTCAAGAAGACCTTATTTTCTAATCCTCAGATAATCAATTTCTTCATGTAGATAGCATTTAAATTTCTCCATTAGTTTTTTTTATCTATTTATATGAAAATTATTGTGCTCCATTAATATTAAACCTTCGAGCATGTGAATAACATCAGGTTAACAAAGGATGAACATTAGGAAACTCTTTACTGTAAATCAAAAATTCTCAAAACATATTCATAATATTTATTATTATGTGTTGGTCACTTTTTTCGTATATAATAATTATGAAAATATAATTGGATTCAATAATAATGATTAGGATTTGAAGGTTCAGTCGATTGTTGCCTATCGACTGTTTAAGGTTTCGATGCTCTACTATTGTGTATAACAGCACTCTGGCAGAATCCTCGGTGATGATAATTTTAAATAGTTGATTATTTTTAGTTGATTGTATTTTGGGGGGGGGGGGTTATTTGCAGAGCATAATTGAAATAATTTATTGATTTAACAATTTAATAATAATTGGGGTGATTTCATTATTAGAGTGTTTAGCTTGTGATATCCTTGAACTTTGCTTTATATTGTATTAAATTAACACCCACTTCACAAGATGATTTTGATCAGAATTCCCAAGTGTTAAGGATATTATCCAAGAAATAAATTAACTAGTATTATAATATTAGTCATTAATTTATTATGGCAGTGAATTTATGGTTCCAATAATCAATGGAATCCATACGTTAAACAAAATATGTCATTAATCAATGAAATTCTATGTCTGATATGGACAATGTTAAATTAAAGAATACTCATCAAGAAAAAGACCTCAATCGCTTAACATATATAAATAATCACTCACCCCAATGGTATATTTACTCATCCATTGAGATTATTTTTAATATGGTAATATATGTTTATGGTGATGAATTATAAATATAACAAAAAGAATAGGGAAAGAATAGAGTTGTGTGTCGAAAACACACACACACGAAGGGTGGTGAGAATTAAAAAGAAACTTTAGATTGAATGAGAAAAAGAAATAAAAAATTATTTTTAACATTATTTGAGAAACATAAAGAAAATTAATATTAAAAAAAAGGGTAGACGATAATAAGAGTAAATAGGAAAGGTAATTTCATTAAAACAAAATTACAAAACAAATACTTACAGGATTACAAAAAAGAAGAACATAAAATTAAATGAAAACAAAGAGAGGAGTATGGGTATCTCATGTGAAAAAATGAGTATGTCAGGTCCTCCCAATTATTTAACAAATCTTTTTTCATGCCAATGTATGCTCCTCTCTTTTGAAATACCAACTCCTTTGATGGAGATGAGGGGGATGTATTTATAGCCTAAGGAGTTGGACTATTTTCAATCCATATATGCCCCTCATATTTCATCTCCAATTTGGCCATACAGACAACTAAATCTCGAAATATTATCTTCTTCCCAGTTGTAGATATTGATGTTTACTATCATCCTTCAAAATTTGGAAGACATTAGACTTTTGGAACCAAATATATGGCTATTTTACAAAAACAATTTCACCTATCCATTTTATCCATAATTTTTCGAAGGCTGGAATGTGAATTGGTTTTTGAACAAGAAGATTCCCACAAATAAAAATAATTTATTCTATCAGGATTGAAGATCATATATTATCTTTCATAGTGAAAAATACCAGATTTATTTGATCACTATATCAAAATTAATGTTAGGAATAATGTCTAACTTTTAATTCACGGGCAGAATGGTTGGCTAGACTTCAAAGTATCAGTTGCACCTATTTTTTGTGTTTTTGGACCTTAAATTTTTTATCCGCGATTCTTTAGAATAATAAAGAACATATGGGGTAGTTGTATAAAATTTGGGCTTTGGGGTTTAAACGAGTAACTAAATGATCGTGTATAGTCCATTTTCTTCATAGATTTATTGGGTCTTCTTGTGTGAACCATATGACCCTCCAAATGGACTATTTGGCCAAAGATTACTTCTAATGAAATGTTTTAATTTGAGAAAGGAACCCTAGAGAACAATAATCAAGAAATTTTTATAAGTATGGTGAGAGGTAATATTAAAACATTAAATAGAATTGAATCTGGATGAATCTAAATAGTTCTCTAAAATTATATTTAAAATTTAAACATTAATATTCCACACAAATTATGCACATTTAATATTAAATCAGTAAAGGGAGTATATAAAAAGTTATGAAAATAGTAATATCATAAATTCCCCCAATCAAAGTCTTGTGCATTCCCACATGTTCAATAAATATAAAAACATAGAAAAATCAATTTTACTTGAAAATAATTATTAAAATATTGTTTTCACTAATCAAGGGAGGTTTAGACCATCTCACTCATCCATATTGAATTCCACCACAAATTATTACAGAAAAAATGTTCAAAAAACAACTCTTTCTTTATGATCAAATTTAGAAATGGAAAATGTGGGCACTCAAAACTCACTACCCTCAAGATGATAAACATTTATTTCTGGAAGTTCATTAATTTACCAACTAAAAGTGAAAATCATAGAGTTTAAAAGAGGTCCCAGCTTCCATTCCCTATCTTAAAGTTCCGAAGAATCAAGAGGTCTTTTGAAGGGTTTTTTCTGTTGATATGGGAGGGTAGGAATTCAGTATTCAAAAGACTATAAAGAGGGGTAAAACACTAACATGGGAAAAAAGCACAATATTTTTGAAATAAAACATGAAAAGAAATGGAAACACATATTTATAAGGGAACAATTGTGTTAATAAAAACACAAAAGTGGATGAAAATTTTAAGGGAATGAGAATATGGAATATTTACAAAACAAAAAACTCCTCCCAACGACATAAGTGTTCTTTATTTTCTTTTTCCTTTTTTTCCATTTTTCAAATGTTGAACTTGAATCAGATCTCACACTCATCTCCAAACCCATGTTTGATCTCCTCATTACACTAATTTTAATAGTTATAACATGATCAAAGGTTGATGAGAAGTGATTTTTGCACCACCCAAGACCCAACCCTTACTTTTTTTATTTTTGATTTATTTTTTTTTTGAACACTTTTCAATAAAATTTGAACAATATGTCCTAAGAATATATAAATTCCCAAATAATACTGAATGAAAACCTCTCCCCCACACTAAAATTTATTATTTCCCTCAAGAATATGATAACACATTGAAAATTAATAAAAGGGCACCCAAAATTAAATCCATCCCCCCACAAATAAATTTCAATAAATAATGAAATGAAAATCCATGTAGATGTTGGGTGGGATAAGTTATTGGGCCTGTAATGTGTCTATCTAAGAAAATATTTTCTGTAGGCTTAGAGGGGCTTTCAAAAGTATGATTAATGTAAGGGTAATGGGTGGCTATTTGGATATTGTGATTCTCATGAGTTTCAGAAAATTCCTCAATCATATTAATTCAAACCAAAGTCGTAAATTCAGATCGAAGGTCCAAAAACTGAAGACTCAAAATGGGGGGGGGGGTGAAAACACACATTTTGAAGATATGTTCCTAGGTGACCTTGGCATGAATGATAATATTGTATCTCATTTTTGGGGAAAATAATTTTTCAAATAAAAAATTGAGCATTAATTTTTTTTTTTGGTTTTGAAACAATATTCATTATCCAAAGTCATAATGAAAATATAATTTTTTTTATATGAAAACATGTCTTTTTGACTCCCCAAAATAGTTGGCCAAAATTTCAAAACTGGATGGGGAGTAAGTGTGACCCTTTGGTATTTATTTTTTATTTTTTAGTTTTTTAGCATTTTTAAAATACACACCCACGCAAAAAGGAAATAAAAAATGAAAAGGGTTTGATAAAGAAAGTGGTAAAAAAGAATAAAAGATAGAGGAATAAGAATAAATAAGGTAAAGGCAGGAGGAGAGATAGTTAAAGGGAAAGAGGTTCCCCTAGTTTGTATTTGGCGGGTCATCATCCCCATCTAGTGGTGGGTCTACTAAAGAAGTTGTGGATCCGATGGAAGTCGTTATAGTTCTCGGGATGTGTGTCCTCTCACGGTGATGCTTTAACCGATGTCCATTAACCGTGAATGTCCTTTTGGAAGAGGGGTCCTGGACTTACACTGCACCAAATGGGTAAACATTAGTAATAACAAAAGGACCTTCACGTCGAGAATTAAGCTTACTTGGGTGAATCCAAAATCAAGAGATGAAGAGAAATACCTTTTCACCTTCATGGAATACCTTTCTTAGGATGTGTATGTCATGGAGTACATAAGATTTTTTTTTAAATATTGGAATTCTAATGAGAATCAAGTCAAAGCTCCTCCAGTTTAGTCAACTATGAAATCTCTCTTCCCCAAATTTTTCACAATCAAAATTACAGGTTTTCAAAGTCCAAAAATACTTATGTTGGATTTCAACTGGTAAATGAAATGATTTACCAAATACTATCCTAAATGGAGACATCCCAATGGGTGTTTTATAGGCAGTTCGATAAGCCCAAAGTGATTCACCATGCCTTTCAGGACGGTCTTTTGGGGCAGGTTTCACAATTCAATCATGCATTTTTTCACCTCTCTTTTAGAAATTTTAGCCAGGACATTTGTTTTGGGGTGATATGCAGTTGAAGTTTTATGTACAACACCATTCGTTTTCAAAAAAAATTCCTTGGTTCTATTACAAAAATGGGTTCCTAAGTCACTTATCAAGTCATGTGGTTTTCCAAATCGTTGGAAGATGTGTGTATTTAAAAACTCATTAATAGTATGTGAATCTTTTTTTATAGTGGGTTTGGCCTCAACCCACCTAGAAACACAATTAACTGTAAGAAGGATGTATGAGAGTCCATTTAAAGGGGGAAAGGTTCCCATGAAATCAATTCCCCAAACATCAAAGATCTCACATAAAATTAAAGGATTTTAGGGTATTTAATTTCTATTTGAAATTGTGCCAAACTTTTGGCAAGTGGGACATGATTTAAAAAACTCATTTGAGTCCTTGAAGAGTGAAGGGTAGAATAATCCAAAGTCTAGGACCTTTTAGGAGGTCCTTTGTGGTCCAAAGTGGCCACCTCCGAAAAGTGGGTGATAGAATTCTAAATGTAGGAATATTCATCTTCATCAACACATCTCTTAATTACCATGTCAACCCCAGTTTTCCAATGTTTATTATCTTCCGAAAAATAATATTTTAAATCACTTTTCATGAAAATCACCAGAAAAAAGTAATTTATAATTGGTTCATACCATGGTAACTTTGGAATGATAAATGATAGGTGCTCAGTTAGAAATTTAGGATAATTGATTTTAGAATTAGAAGAATTTAAAATTCTACTCAATTGATCTGCTATAGGGTTTTCTTTTCCTAGTCTATCTTTGATTTCAAGGTCAAACCCTTGGAGCATTAGGATCCATCTAATTAGCCTCATTTTGGAATCACTTTTCTTGAGTAAGAACTTTATAGCAGAATGGTTTGTGAAGATGATGATTTTGGCACCAAAGAGATAGGAAAATAATTTATCTAAGGAAAAAACCACTTCTAAAAGTTCCTTTTCAGTCACAGTATCGTGAGATTGAGTTTTATCCAATGTTTTTAGGCATAATAGATGACCTAAGGAATTTTTTCTTTTCTTTGACCTAGAATAGCCCCAATGGATATATCATAAGCATAACACATCAACTCAAAGGGTAAGGACCAATCTGGGGGTTGGATTATCAGGGAAGATGTAAGAGATGTTTTCAGTTCAATGGAGGCTCTCTTGAAAACCTCATAAAAATGGAAAGTGAAATAAATTTAGAGAAACTGACTGAGTAAAAGGGAAGTCCATATGATATTATGGATGAATCTCCAATAGAAACCCGCATGACTGAGGATTGAATGGATATATCAAGTAGATGTTGGTTCAATAAGTGATTAGATCACTTCAATTTTGGCAGTATCGACTTCAATACCCACTTTTGAAACTATTTTCCCAAGAAAAATCCCATTTGCAACCATGAAGTGACATTTTTTAAAATTTAGCACAAGGTTACACTTGAAACAATTTTTATGGACTAAACAGAGTGAATTCAAGAAAGACTCAAATGAATCACCATAAATGGTAAATTCATCCATGAAGACCTCCTTGAAATGCTTAATGATCTCAGAAAAGATAATCATCATGGACCAATGGAATTTTTTAGGAGCATTGAAAAGGGTAAAAGTCATTCTCTTATATGCATATTTTCCAAAGGGGAAAGTGAAAGTAGTCTTTTCTTGGTCCTGATGTGTGATTGGGATTTGAAAGTAGCCGGTGTATCTATCACGAAAGCTATAGTGTGACTTTCCAGCTAACAGTACTAGCATTTGACTAAGGAATAGAAGAGGGTAGTGATATTTTCTTTTTTCAACATGAAATTTTCAGTTATCAATGCACACACACAATTTGTTCTTCACTCAATTTGTGACAACATCTCCAGGTTTATTTGTGACAACAGTTATCCCCCCTTCTTAGGTTCAACTTGAATTGGACTAACCCATTAACTCTCAGAAATTGTGTAGATAATACTAGATTGAAGAATCTTGGTGATCTCATACCTAACTACCTCAAGTACGAGTGGATTGAGTCTTCTTGTTGGTTGACTAATTGTTTTGGATGATTACTAAAGATGGATATGATGCATGAAAAGAGAATGGTTGATTATTGGTATGACATATATGGTCCACCCTAAGGCCTTTTTGTTTTCCTCAAACACCTAAACAAGTTTGGACTCATCAGTTTCAGTAAGTGAAGCTGAGATAATGATAGGATATTAGTGATCGTGGAAAAGAATACATATTTCAAGTGTTCTGGAAGAGGTTTTAGATTAGTATAATCATTCATTTATGGGTTAGACAACTTAGGAATGGAGGAAGGGCTCTCAGTTACTGCAGATTCATTTTTGTAATACTGTCCAATGTGGAGAATAAGAGATCATAGTTTATGTGGGATTCAAGAGAGTTTTCAAGATCCCCTAGATTGATAGAGTCTTTTTATGGGAGTTCAACATGAACTTCACCATTTATAACTTTCTTAATCATGGTGCAGATTTCATAAGAACCTATCTCATTAGAACATGATGAACATGATGGAATGGGGTTCAATTGACTCTCATAAGTTTCCTTAGAAGCATGGATTGAGAATGCAGAGTGATCCTCAAATAGGTATCTCATGGCATGGAAAATGTTGAACCTCACTAGTTGGTCTCCAAATTCAATGGATAAGATTCCTGAATGGAAATCAATTTTGTTTCTCACTATCATTAGGAATGGTATTCCTAGAATTAATGGAGATCGAGAATAGTTAATCTCATGGTCCATGTCAAGGATATAGAAATCAGTAGGGAATATTAGATCATTCACACAAACAAGGAAATTCTCTATTATAACATCAGGACTAGCAGTGCTTCAATAGGATAATTAAATGAAAACACCCATTGGATGTATGAGAACTAGACTAAGGTTTCAGAAAATGGATTTGGGAATGACATTAATTGATGCTCATAGGTCTATGAGTGCATCATCAAATTTGGAACTTCCAATTTGGAATGGAACTGTAATGGTCCATAGATCATTGCACATTTTAGGAATAGACTGATGGGTGGAAACATTTCCAAAGGTCTTATATTTCCCCTTATGGGTGCATAATTCTTTAAGAAACTTGGCATACTTAGGGACTTGTTTTATGGAATATAAGAAGGGAATATTGACTTCAACATGTCTAAACATGTCTAGAATTTCAAGATCAGGTTTAAATGACTTCTTTGGAATATAAATGTCTTAAGGAAAATGAATTTGGAAGGAGGTGAGGGAATAGATTCAGATTCCTTTTCAAGATTCTTTTTCTTTTCATTTTCTATGTCAACATTTAAATGGGAGTTGGAGGATATATCTTGATGAATATAAATGTTTTTCCCCAATCTAAGTGAAATTTAACTTATATTACCCTTGGGTTTGGGTAATGGTTGAGTTGGGATTTGGGAAGAATTTTATTGTTTTTGCGGGACCTTGTAGGATGATAGTAGACCAATTTGGGTTTAAATATTTTCAATGTTGGAATGGGTGAAAGAGGAAAGATATTCCACTGTACTTTCCCAAGGTTTCCAGGAAGATGATGCTTGTCCTGAATTGGGATTTACTTGATTTTTGTTCTTAGGAAAGCGTTAATATTGCTTTGGTAATTAGGAAGGATCACTAGGATAATGGAATGCATGAGGAGGATTGTTCCTTTGAGGATGAGGAACAAAAGGATAAGGTTGATGGAAGTTACCAGCACCTTGAACATATTAGAATTGGTTTGTATTTTGATGAGGAAACCTAGGGGATGAGATATGGGATTCTCATATCTCATGTTAGGGTTATAGGTAGAAGAGAAGGGCTCAGAGTGGTGTTTGTTGACGTTTCTAACAAACCGACCTGATTCTTGAGTGTTGGGGTTCCTCAGAGAATATTTTTCATTGAGCCCCATTGGTACGGATGAATCAGATTGATCATCTTGAAGTTGTGTACATGTGTTAGTTGGATGAGATGGGGAGCTACATATTCCACAGTTCTTGATTGGTCTAGAGAATAATGATTGTGGAGAAGAAGACGTTGGGTCTTTGGAAGCCACAACTAGTAGTCGCACAAGACCTTTAAGTTCACTCATCCACTCTTTCATCTTGTTTGGCTCTATCAATTGAAAATCTTGGGATTTTTTGATTTGAGTATGTGCTCGATTATGGAATTATTGTGTGTTTACAACCATTTAATTATGTGATCTCTTACTTCTACAGGTGTTTTATCAAGAAGAGCACCACCACTTGCGGCATCAATGAGAGTTATCTCCATATCCAATAACCCCTCAAAGAAGTATTGGATCAAGAGTTGGTTAGGGACTTGGTGGTGTTGATAGGTTTCAAAAAGCGTTATGAACTTCTCCCATTACTCATGGAGTGATTCATTTTGTAATTTATGGGTACCACTTATTTCCTTTTGGATAAAATTAGTATGAGAAGTAGGAAAGAATTTCTCTAAGAAGAGTCCCTTCATGTCATTCCATGTGGTTATAAAACCAGGAGGGAGGCAGTAGAGCCATGACTTGGACATGTAATCTATGGGGAAAGGGAATGCTCAATGTTTGATTTATTCCTCAGAAAACCCTTGAGGCTTCATGGTTGAGCACAACACTTGGAAATCTTTAAGGAGGAGATGTGGATCCTCATTCTCTAGCCCGTGAAAATGACGGAGAAGATGAATCAAACCTGATTTGAGTTCAAATTCAGACTCTATGTTTGGATATTGAATACCAAGATGTTGGTAATTCATATTAGGGGTAGGAGGTTCTTTAAGTTTTTGTTCCCTAGGATTGGACATATATAATTCAATTAGTTGGACGGGGACATGTTCATGAATGGGTTGACTATCTCATATGTTCTTACTACGTTGGAGAAGTGTTCACTATATTTTAGGGTCAAAAAAATACAAGATATTGTTTGGGAGGATACGTGGAATTAAGATATATTTTTTACGAAATATGAAGATGTATTTTTCTTTGTGTTTTTTTTATGTTTTTTATGAGACGGTGGATTTTTTTTGGGTTTTTTTAATTTTTTTAGGTTTTTTACAATAACTAGAAAATAACGAATACTTAATTGCACCATCCATGAAAACTAAACAATTTGAAATCATGGATGATTGTCTCTTATTGACTATTGAAGGTTCTAATTCTCTACTAATGTGTATATCTTCTTTCAAGTCTAATCCTCGATGATGATACTTTTTAATAGTTGATTGTTTTTAATTGATTATATTTTGATTGGGGAGGGGAGTTGTTTGTAGATATTAATTGAAATGATTGATTGATTTAAAAATTTAATATAGAAATGGGGTGAGTTTGTTATTAGGGAGCTAATCTTGTGATATGCTTTAACTTTTCTTTTAAATTTCATTAAATTAACACCCACTTCACAAGATGAAGATGATCAAAATTCAAAAGTTTTAAGGATTTAATCCAAGACATAAATTAACTAAGATTCTAATATCAATAAGTAATTGATTTTGGTAGTGTATTTATGGTTCTAATAACCATATAATCCATACATTAAACCAAATATATCATTAATCCCCGACATGTTAAGTCCAACATACACAATGTTAAATTAAAGAATACTCATCGAGAAAAAGCTCTCAATTGCTTAACATATCTAAATAATGACTCACAAAATGGTAGATTTACTAAGACATTAATATGGTTATTTATTTGGTAATATATTTTTATTGTAATGAATTATAAATAGAACAAAAATAATGGGAAAATAAAATATTTTTTGTGCCGAACACACACACACAAAGGGTGATGAGAATTAAAAACAAACTTTAGATTGAATGAGAAAGAGAAATAAGAGATTTATTTTTAACATTATTTAAGAAATTTAATGAAATTTAATATTTCAAAACAGATGGTAGATGATAATTATAGTTAATGGGAATGGTAATTTCATTAAAACAAAAATTACAAAACCAAGACTTACAAGATTACTTGAAAGAAGAACATAAAAGTAAATGAAACAAATAGAGGGGGAAGGGTCTCTCAAGTGAAAACTTGAGTATGGAAGGTCCACCCAAGACTTTGGGGAAAATATTTCATGAAAATTTATGCTACTCTCTTCTAAAATTTCAACTCCTTTGATATAGAGGAGGGGGATGTATTTATATCCCAAGGAGTTGGACTATTTTCATTCCAAATCATCCCCTCCAATAGCATTGCCAATTTGTGCATATAGATAGCTGAATCTCAAGATATTCTCTTCTTAAAAGTTGTAGATATTGATGTTTAATGAGATCCCTAAAATGTTGGATTCCATTGGATGTTTTTAGTCAGAGATATGGATATTTAACTAATTAGTTTTCACCTTCCCATTTTTATCAACACTTTTTAGAAGGATAGAATGTGAATGGGTTTTAGAACATGAATATGCCCTAAAATAAAATTAATTTCTTCTAAAACTTTGGCCTCCCATATATTAACTTTCAAAATTAAAAATATCATCTTTATTGGATGATTATATCATGATACATGTCATGAATAGTGTCAACCTTTTAATTCTCATCTAGAATGGTGGGATGGACTTCAAGGCATCATTTTCACCCCATGTTCGTGTATGTGGACCTTAAAATTTTTATCCATGATTATTTTTTATAAAACAAACATAGGGTGGTGTTTCATAATGTTTGGGATTCAGGATTTAGATCAGTAACTCAATCATCATGGCTGGTCCAGTTTCTTCCCAGATTCTTTGGGTCTTCTTGTGTGGACCATATGACCTTCCAAATGGACGATTTGGCCAAAACATCCTTCAAATGAAATGTTGTAATTTGTGTAAGGAACCCTAAAAACCATACTAAGGAAATTGGGCTAATTAGGGTGAGAGTTATTATTAAAACATTAAACAAACTTGAATCTGGATGAATTCAAATAGTGCTCTAAATTTATATTTAATATTTAAACGTTAATATTTCACACAAATTATGAACATTTCATATAAAATTAGTAAAGGGAGTATATAATATGTTATGAAAATATTAATAACATCAAGATTATATTATGAATAAAAATAAAGTTATTTAAACTTTTTTTCAATTTCTGTGAATGTGGTAAGTGAATAGTCACCTCTATAGTATAAATAGAAGACCATTTCATATGTAATATCCATAAATTATTTGTAAATACAGAATATTGGGTTAAATATTTTCATAAAAATTTGAATTTAAAAAATATAATATTTATATGGGAAAATTTTCAGCCTTACAAAACTATATTATCTTCTATGGCCTATATGAATGTCCTCTTCACATTGGGTTTTAGAAAAAAACTATCACCTTTATGAAATTTTTCATTTTTTTTCTTAAGAATTGTTTTTCAATTGTTAAAAAAATAGTCATTTTTATAATTTGAAATAATCCATATTCTTATTTTATTTAAATCTAATCCAGTTAATTTATTTCCTCAATCATCATACCTAGATTTTCATATCTTCTTCGATGCAATATATCAAGTGAAAAATTCTTTAAAAGTGAATAGAAGTATACATGTTTCAGTTACTAGGTAATGTGTTGATTATTATACTAATACATAACCATATGGATTCATGGTTCACCTTCATAGTAATTATTGTGATGTTCAACATTTTTTTATTTAGAATATAATCAAAGAGAATATATGACAGGTGTCCCATCTCTTATGGGGCATGATTGTGACTTTAAATTTTTTTAAACCATATTAAGAACATAGTTACTCATCAATCTATTGACTATAAATTACAATGAAATGGTAGGTTTGGAGAACTAATTATAACTTATAACCTGGTGTAAATATTTAAAATTATTGCGATTGGGATTACTAGGTTTCAATGAACTATATACAGTTTAAATCCCTGATAATTTTTATTGGAATTTATATGTCACATGGGTTACTTATTTTTATATTTATAACCATGTGAACATTATACTTTATTTATTTAGTAGTTTTATCCCTCATGTAAGTACATTCCATCTATTTTAATGGTCGGTCAACATAAAAGTTTGGTACATATACAAGATTGGTGGGCTCTGAAGATGTTATATATAGAAAATTCATACCCCTAGTGGTTGTCTATGATGATTCATAGTGAATCCAACCTCTTAGTGTAGGTATTGTTAAAGTAATATCAATAGTCCAATAATAAAATAATTAAACATGGACCAGTATCCAATTTTACACATGTTTGACATATTTGTAGTAATTAATGGGTCATAACTATGGTTTAAGAGGCTCAGAAGAAACATGATCCATTTAACATGATGTATCGATGTAAAATATTGGACCTTCCTCAAAAAATATTGTTATGAATAATAGGGATATTTAATCATCCTTGAAGTGAACTCAATGATCTATTTAGTAGGGTTCATGGTCATGTGTCTAAGAAACAATCTACTTATAGCTGTGTGGTTGGTACAAGGGAAGGCTATCTACATGAAAGTTCTAGTTCTAACAATATTTAGTAATTTATTCTACAAATATATAAAGGTAAATCCTCATTCCATAAAAAAATATCATTTAAATTTATCTATGTAAATGTCACTGTGAATTTCAATAAATAATCATTTAATATTCAATTGCGCATCTCCCAATCAATATTTAGGTTATTCCTATAGAGAATATTTACAATACAGTTGATAATGATATTCAATATGAAGTATAAAAGGATATAAAAATAATTTAAAATTTATATTTTATTCATGTGATGAAGTTCACACTAGTGTGGTAGTTGATAAAGACTATGATAATTAGGATGAATGTGTTTACAATAATGATTCCCAAGTTGGGGTGATAATAGAAAGGACCTGTGGAGAATTAATCTAAAAACCATAAATGTTATACCACTACACTCACTAATTACAATTCCAGTAGTTTAAGAGTAGCTCCAAATTAAGGGATTACTTTTATTGAATAAGTATTACTTTTTCAAAAATAGTGGCAAGGGCAGAATAATTCTCTGGGCAGTAACCAACCATGTCATCCATGGACTTGGTTAGCAATGAACATTGACATAATTGGGGGGGTCATCCTGTAGATGAAAAATCAAATAAAATTGTTTTTCTTCTTCAATATTAAATGATATTTTGTGCCATTATTTGTAACTATGTGTGTAATACTCAAAATATTCATATGAAGAAGTGAAAAAGTTTGTTTCCATTTTCCGATAGATGTAGGCATACCATCAAACCATGTTAAACCTCTCTTTTTATTCCATTTTCAGGTATTTTAATGTGAATATCATCATTTTTGTGTTCCACTACCCAAAAACGTGTGATCAAAACAACTAGGACTGAAATTTAGAGGGTTGATAAAGGTTTTCAAGTATAAAAACTAAAAGGTAGTCAGAATCAATTTGGAAAACCATATTATAAATGATCATGATGAGATGATTCCAACAACAAAACAATGTTTAAAAGGGAGATAAAATGAGATATTTGGATATGGTAAAAGTATTTCCCAACAAAAAGTTACTAAAGTACCCTATTTCCTAATAATATTTCACTATTAACATTGATGTTAAATTTGTAGTGACATTTCAAGAAACAGTTTTAGTGAGTTATGATAATGTCACATCATAAATCAATCTCAACTATAGATAATGTTTAGACCATATATTGGTCAATAAAATTATATTTTTGATTATGCAAGATTCAATTACTATTATTTCAACCAGTATAAACAAATTAATTTAGTTTAATTTTCAATATTCTAAGTTCATTAATAAATAAAAATATCGGTAACATGATTAAGATTCCCAATTTTAATTATGATTTCTAAAATATCAAAATGAAATATTTTTTTATATTTAATATTTATGAAATAAAACAGTGCACACCAATAATACCATTATAGTACTAGTAAAAGAAACTCATATAGGTGTCCAATATAGTGAGATTAAATCCACCAACACCCAACCAATTGATGAAATGTGTGTTGTTATCAACATGTATTGTCATTCTTTAATTTTTTAGTGGATCGAAAATAGCATCTTCTAAAATTTTTCCAATGAACATGATGGTTATATTAAAGTTATAAAATTAGAAAATATTTATACAAGGATAATTTCACAGAATAAGGAAAACCTGATACACTAACATTTAAACTTGTAGTACATGGATGGGAGAAATATATACAATAATATAAGCGAGTTCTAAGGTATTATTGATTAGTTGAATTCTATGAAAATTATGGTTAATGATGAGATATTGGAACTCTTATTGTTAAGTTACTTACCAAAGGTCATTAGACACAGTTGTTGTGATAGTCATCAATTCAGAATCTAATAGAATGATTATAGTGATTTAAATCTTGAAGGAGATATTCCACGAAGTTCCACCATTATGGAAATAACAGAAAAATCATCTAGTGGTTTCAGAACTTGAAGGTAGGGTAGGAGAATCATGAAGGTAAACCTAAAAAATAATGATACTAAAATTGTTAATAAAAAATCATTATTTTTTATGATGATTTTGTCAACATTGAAATATAAGACGCAACATTAGTGGTTGATTCTAATTCAAAATAACATGTCACTACATAAAGAGATTTATTCTCATCTTACACTTCTGGTTGTTTTGGACATGTGAATATAGGAAATTATATAGAATCCAATATTACTGGTATTACTAATATCTTTCTAGTGACTAATATCATATGCAAGTTATTATTGAAGACATTAAGGCATATTCCAAATATTCAGCTTCATTTTATATCCATTGGAATTCAAAAGGAATATAGATAAACCAAGTCATTAAATAATGAAAAACAAAATATTAACAAAGGTATTATAGTAATTGATTAAGGTAAGAAATATACTTTTCTCTACCACAAAAATTGCAAAACCTATGGAGGATAAATCAATATAACTAGAAAGGTGGTTTCTATTGAAGTTTGGAATAAAGTTCTTTATCTCAGGAGTGAGAGAGGAATTAATATTCTTTCCAAGAAGGATCTATTACTAGGGATAAAATTTACACATTTGGATACTTGTGTTTATTATATCCTAGGAAAACAACATAGAGTATCTTTCCATAGTTATTTATTACGAAAAAAGAAAATATTTTATATTTGATAAACAATTAATTTTAAATGTTTTGAGATATATCATTGGGTGGTTCTATATTTTTATCTTTATTTTTTATCATTATTTAAAATTTTGGTATTTTTCTTGATAAAGAGTGATAATGTGTAGGTTGTTTTCAAGAAATCTCATTTTAAGGTGAAAAGAGAAAGAGGTGGATGATTGAATTATGTGTGTGAAGATAATAGAGGATAATACAATAGTCTATTAGAGAAATATTATAGAGGTTTATGTATCATATTAGAAAAAATATAACTCAAAATAATGTTTTTAGGGAATAAATAAAATAACCTATGAGACATTCAGGTGCATGTTCATGAATGAAAATTTGTTAAACTATTTTTGGGTGGTGGTAATGAGGATTATAATTAATATTCTCAAAAATTATGCATTTATTTCACTAAACTAAGATATAACATAAATGGTTTATATAGATAAATATATTTTATAAATTCGCTAAATAGTTTTTGTCTACAGAGTGTAAAGACTCATGTATTTAAGTAGTGTGAAATTCAGCAAAAATTTGAATTTATTTTGGATTATCATGAGGGTAAAATGGTATTTTTACCATATAATATGACCAAATATTTGTTTACAACACTCTGGGTCTTAGATTAGGGTTTTTACACTAGGAAATGAGTTTGGTGGAAATCTATGTTGTTAGAATTTTCATAGAATTATTAATATTTAATATTTTGTTAATTAAAAATTAATTTATTTTCACATGATTGTTCTGACATATATTGTGAATGAAGCATTATATTTTTATTCCCTCTCTTCTATTGATTCCACAATGAGGGTTTTATTAGTTGATGTATAAACTAATGTCAGTAAATGGGGTAAAGGTCAGGCCCCTTTTTACTTTTTCTTTTTCAATTATTTTTCATCCTTTTCCTTTCCCCCTTTTTTTCTAATCTCATAGATTCTCACATACACCCCATGTGGGGATTATCTTGGTGTGACCAAGAGATGAAAATGGATTTGTAGAGAGAGTGTGGGGGAACTAAGTTTGGTTCCACCGAAAAGCTCAAGAGGAGCTGGATTGTCATGCGACAACTATGGATCGTTGAAATGGGTGAAGCCTTGGCGGTATCTACCCATAGGTATGATATTATTATTATTTTGATAAATGTACCATATATTTACAAATTTATACTTTTAAGGACCAATTATGATTGATAAAGACCCCTAGTGGGTTGATCTAGGATTAACATGGAGACAAATGGGGTTTCGAGTTAATTTCAGGGGTTTTTGTTCAGATAATCCAGATCACACAAGGTGTGATTCTAGGAATAGACATCGTGCACTCTTCATATTAAGGGAATATGAGTTTTTTAATAATTTAATAGTATATACTTGATGTATTAGTTATTTAGTGGTGCTTTTCCATGTAGCGACATACATGGGTAGATATAATTTTCATAACTACATGTCATGTTCCATGGGTACAAAGAGCATCATCTTACTCATCCATATAGCCTAGTACATGGACAAATATCCTATGTAGAGAAACATGTCCATGTAGGGTATATGGATAGAACCTGTTTGAGTTACACGCTGTGTAGGATTAAATGAAAAAACAATAAAAATAGCTAGGATATGTGAGGTATACGAGATGGTACCCCATGTAAGTTACACAATGTGTACATGTTCTACATGTCATGAACTTGGGATTTTAATTCCGTGTATTTCTAAAATACTTCCCCTTGTACGGATTTGAGAGTAGACACCATTTACATGAGTATACACACAATATAATTCGTCCTTTCTAATATTTTGATACTTTTTCATATTTTTCACATTGGATTTAGAATTGGACATTTGAGTAGTCTATTTTGAGTGTTTTCTATATAAATCATAGTGGTGGAAGACATGGGGTGTTTTTAGAACAAATAAACTAAGATTTAGTGTGAGATATAAATAATATGGAGGTGATTCCTACAGTAATTGAACTCATTTGTCTCCTGCAGATGAGACTTGAGATGAGTTCCATGTGAGGGTTATATGAAATTGTTAGTGGAAATTTAATGGGTTTTCTGAGGACCCCATCTGGTGTATTTTTGGATAGTCCCTAGTTGTTTGGAATGAGATGATTTTCTATGAGACTGGTTGGTTTGGTGGTTGGACTAACTTAGAGTGAGAACATGATTTGATATGTTTCATGATCCATCTCCCTTTATTGATGATTATGTATATTTTTTTCCATGAGTAAATATCCCTTCTAAGATGAACCATGCTAGACCACGAGTGCATGAGTATTATAGATAGGTGTCTACAAGATTTTTTGCCTTGAGAGATTAGTTTTTTCTAAGGATCCCATATAGGATACCTCAGTTTACATATTATTTCATAGGATCCCAGCTATGATTCCATAACTCTCATATTATTTACTATTTTTTATGTAGGATACATTAAATTTATTATTATTTTTGAGGACCCTAAGTGAGATACCTACACATACTCTTTTTAAGGAACTATTATAGGATGCCTCTATTAGATTACTATTTCCAATGATTCCATGAAGGATGAATTTTATTAAATTCCAACATAATAGTTCCCAAGAGTTATTCCATCCCTAATGTATGGACCATGAGGATACTGAGTAGGATTCTTATTCTATGTTTGTGGTAGGGGACCTTGTGGTTGCCTCGATGTTTGACCAACCCTAAGCTAGTGTGTTATGGGTTGGGTAGAGATGGTAGCATGTGTCACCTTAGAACCCATACCAAATTGGTGATTCCATGTGGAAATTACTATAATGATGGGATTAGGCATTCGACCAAACTAACTATTTACTTATAATTCACATGATTACTCATGATGAATCTATTATTTACATAGGTGCTTCCGGAACACTGTTAGATGATCCTGATATGATGAAATATTTCTAATGGGGATACTGAATAGTGATTCCTCCTATCTATATTTTGAGCCTTCCTATTTTACTTTAACTTTATTGGGATTCCCAAACGTAATTACTATGATATGTATTCTGTGATTTTTTTGAATTTTATTATTGGGACTCTGAGATATACTTCCTGGGATCCCTATTTTGAACCTTTCTGATTGAATGTTATTAGAAATTTTATTCCATATGTTTTTTTGAATGTGATTGGACATTGAGTTCCTTATTAGTGTACATGGACCTCTTTTACTTTCATTATCATTAGTGGACATCCCAGTCCATAGTGGACATGGAATTCCATAGATATAACTATGATTAGTGGACATGGTGTTCCATGGTGGATATGAAGCTCCATGATTATGATGATGTTAGATTATTCCTTGGGTTTACATGGATTAATTTTACAAAATTCCATGGATGGGGTCATATGATTAATGATGTTATTTATTATTTTTCTTTATTATCATTATATATGGATTCCCAATTTACGTACCTCAAGTATTGGTTCATTTTATATAAACTAAAATTATTATCGAAATCTTTGGAACTGTCAAAATTATATATTGTGGATTGGGATAATAGAACCAAGTATCTATAGTGGATATAAATTATTTATTTTATTTAGATATTGTTTTTATAGGCTGATCATATTGCATGAGAATGCACATATGAAATTATATTATTGGTTCACTATTAGGGTTAGTCTACTATATTTTATTTCTCACCCCTTGTACATAGTTTTCATGTTAACCATATGTCTAATTTCTTATTAAGCATAGATATATGATTGATAGGGATAGTCTTATGGTTTCAGGATTACATGGATTCACTCGTTTGGATTCTTATGGTTAGAATATAGTTTCTCGACACTACCATGGATATCAGGTGTGTGGTTCAGCTCAAAGTTTACAATAGACCCATTTACATTTATTTAAATTTCCTTTTTGTGCTCTTATGTATTTTATCGTCCCAATGGGAGATAAGTGTTCAATATATGATATTAAAATTTGATCCTTTTTTATATTTCATTTTATTATTACTCTCTAGTTTACACTTATTTCTTCCAAAATCTATATATTTACTTATATAGAAGATGTTTGGTTATTTATAATTGTTTATTTCTTTTATGTTAAGGAATAATATAAAAACAAACACAACCTTGTCCCTCACTACTAGTTGGGGGCCTCTAATATATGGGGAGGCACTCTTAGGGCCTAGTCACTAGCCAGTCCAGTAACGTTTTATAGAGTAAACTGGGTTGGGATGTGAAAAAGTGGTATTAGAACTATTCCTTTCATATTGTATTGCTATTTGGGATATGGTATATTTAATTATTAACAATGTTCTAAAACCTGTGATGGATATTGGATAAGTGCATCAATAAGACTTGTTTTGGAAAGAAGTCCTCATTTCTAGGGATATGGTAGTGTTCCCTTAATATGCGATGATACAATTGTACATGATTTTTAATTTGAGTGAAACATGTACAATTTTTAGTTGGTGATCTATTATGAATTTAATTGATAATTTACTATTAGAGAGAGGCCAATGATTGATTTTTAACCTTGGATAGGACATACGAGAGGTGTTTCATGGATCATATTTAGAATGCATGGTTAACATGTTATAAGACTACTAGTGAATGATTTTTCTACCAATAATAATGGCTATATATTAAATGTGTACAAAAAAACATAATTTTTTTCTCATATAGTTTCATGGTTAAATTATACTCAATTAGAATGAAATGTATATATATATTTCCTTCTGATGTCATGGTATAAGGATTTACAGTGAAGTGTTTTATGGTGAGGATGATGACTAAATCCTCATGCACGAGATGTGAATTAATCCTTGTAGGTCAATAGATTACATGTTTTTCAATTGTTTGATACCCTTATAGGGCATTGTCCCCTTAAGTTAGGTTATTTTTAATGTTAGTGACAAAATACATGGAGTTTTCCCATATAGAATTGAGTGAAATTATACATAATAAAACCACATTAGTGTTATACAACACAGATCATTGGGATGATGTTTCATCTGTAATTTAATCTCATGTATGTTTGTTTTGGTATTTGATGCATTTTACCAAACCCATTATAGGAATTTATTTTTTAAGTACAATTGACAATTTTTTTTGTAACAACCTATATAAAGTTTTCCAATCTATATTTATATGATATTTTATATAACCAACATTTTTTATGGTGATCTAGTCATATAATCAAGGGATATGATGATAGGTTCCTAAAAAACTATATAATGTTGGAACCTATAGGGGGTACTACCATGTACATATTAATAGTGAGGATCAATTCATCATATTATTTACTTGATATCATGGTAATATAGGGGGTAAATATCATATGAGGATTCTTAAAGAGGACCAAGTCCTAGTATCCTGATGCTTGGTAGGTGATTCTATTATAGTTCGTTCCTTAAATTAGAGAGTATAACGACCCTTACTTTTCATACATTAAAATTACATCATTTTTTCTGAATACTTAATACATTACAAAAAAATAAACCCAAATATTATATTAGTATAGTGCCTTTGAAATCATGGAAACATAAAAACTAGTACATAAGTGAGATACATTATCTCCCACTAGGTTCTTCATGAATAACATAATTATTAGACACATCATACATAATACACATATTCATAACTTGGGGGATGGAATCATAAAAAAGGGTGAGCTCAGATTCTCAGTAACCATAAACAAGGGTGATATATAAGCATAATCATGAGCATAAGTGTGTGAGAAAATGATCATAAAAATAGAAGATCATATCCTTCATATAAAAGATCATAAAAATGAATCATGGAATAAATATTGGATGTTTATAATAAATTCATCACATGGAAATAAATAACATAATCCATGAAATCATAATATTGGAATAAGATATGGAACTATGGTAGACACATAATAATATTAAATGATTTCCACAGTAGTAAAGGAATAAATAACAATGCCATCTTATTGGTTTTGGATCACTGCCCATACTATCTCGTTATTCATGGTTCACTCCCATGACCATCTCAGTAGTCAAGGTTCACTCCCAAGACCATCTTAGCGGAAAAAGTCATTTACTGAACCAAGTTCACTCCCCATTTCTTCCATTTCTATATCATAAGATATAAAACCTTACCAAATTAATTGGATGGAGAAATAGGTTCCATCCATTTCATAATAAAATAATACATACATGTTCCACAAGATCATAAACAATCATATCATAACCCATGAAATCAAATGGGTATCATACACATGTAATCATATCATAACCTACGAAAAAAGAGATAGTTTTCATAATAATTTCATCAAATAATAACCCATGAAAGGAAAAGGGTATCATAAAAATATAACCCATGAAATATAAATGGGTTTCATAATCATATAAACTATTAAAGAGAAACAGGTTTCATAAACATCATGTAATAAAAACATAAACCATTCGGAGAATGAATATGAATTGAACCTTCAGACAATTCTCTTAGAAAGGCATCAGTAAGACCAAAAGATGTCATATTAGATGGAAAATAATTTTTAAAGATCATTTAAAACAATTTAATAATGAAAATATAATTTCTTCTTTGAAAATTTAGTTTTTAAATATAAATCCTTTTGAAAACATTTTCTTTGAGAACATATTAATGAAACTTTGAAACATGTTGAATTTTTTTCATATAAAATCGATTTTAAAACATATAATTTTTTTCAAATATGTTTTCCTTGAAATTAAGCTTTAAATATCATTTTAAAAATATTTTTGAAAAACATTTTTCTAACACCCCATGATTTCATAGTACGTTATCTCATTAAAGTAATTCAATAGCTTGCGCTACAGGAAACACCGAGTTCGAGTAGACCACAACTTACTAAAATTACCGTTCAAAAAAGCGGCTATGAATAGTATTAACTGAATTTTGAATCTTATATACTCTATATAATTTTAACATCCATATTATGTGTTTCTTAGAGATAATATAAGAACAAATTCATTTTTTCAGATAAAAGAATTATTTTTCAAGAAATGCAATTTTACCGCCTTTTAATGGAGAACCTTTTTTAAAACCAGTATTTGACACTTTTATATATTCAATTTAATGAAATTAAATTATTCTTTAGAATCAAGAAATAAAAATTTAGTTTTTATAAATTTTTGGTACATTTCTGATAACTTTCATATTTTGACGAAGAGTGAAAAATACTATGTTTTAATTGAAAACAACATTTTTAATCGAAATAATTTTTAGTGTTAAATTATTAATTCGAAAGGTTTTAATGAATAATTAGATTATATTTTTATCATTTAATAAAATTATGGTCATTATAAGAAATTTCACATTTAATTTTGACATAAACACATGTCAATCTTTTGATAGTTTTTACTTTTTAAAAACACACTTGTTGGTTTTGACAGTGGGAATTAATTTTAAATTAATAAATACAACTTCAATGTTTTGAATTTGGTAAAATAGAATTAATTTTTGAAGTCTGAATATCAAAATTAGCTTAGGGAATGTTTTGGTATTTTTCTGAAAACATCTAATTTTTGATGAATAGTGAAAAACACTGCGTTATTATTTAAAACCGACATTTTATTTAAATAATTAGTTATTTCATTTTAATTTATTTTAAGTCAAAATAGATATATAATAACTATATATTTCCAATTTAATTCATTGGAGTCATTTTATAATAAGATTATATATATATAATTTTATCAAACTTTTTACCCTTTTTTACCCACCTCCTAGGAGCATTTTTAAATCAATGTAAAACACACTTTTACTACTTCTGTGAGTTGAATTTAAACACTCTGAGAGAAAAGGTTAATATAAGTATGTAAAATGTGGTTCAATAAGTTGAAAATAGTTTTTGGTGAATAGTAACATTTGAATTTTATTTACCATGATTAAAAGTAAATAGGGTAATTAAGGGTAATAATGATATCATAATTACCCTAACACATGTCTTAATTCTATTTGATAAGTTTAATTAGACAAAAACAACCTTATTAATAAAAAATGATCATTTAGGTCCACTTGGATTATATTAGGACATTTATTATTCTTTAATTTAAAGAATATTTAAAAGTGTTAAATTCAAATTTACCTAACTAAAACATCTTTAATATAGGGTTATAAATAAGATAAATTTGACTATAAATATTCATTATAAAGATAAAATTATTTCCTACAAAATGGTATTTTATTTATAAATTTTAAACATTAAATAATTAAATTTATTTATGACACAATGATGTTGCAGTAATTACCTTATTAATAAAAGATTAAAATAATTGATATTATAAATACTGAAATAAATGTAATTTTAGACTTTTGATGAATTCCCATAATTTTATCGGTTAATATGACATGTTATGGTTTATTCATTCAATTTTTTCGAAGTAATCATGCTGTTATGATTTTATCAAAAACAAATACTAAATAGTGTCCAAATTGACATAAAATTGTTTTTAAAACAAAAACTATATTATAGGTTGATATAATATTCCTAAAAATTTAAGGTTTGTCCAAATGGCTTAAATAATATTATACATTTCATTTATGAATGACTTTAGGTTCTCCGGGAAGAAGACACGGTAAAAGTTTAACTATTTAATTAAGAGTTAAATCTAAAAGATAAGGTTAAAATGGTAACCTAAACTTGTCTAAAACCTATTGGTTGAGAGGAATTAGACCCATAATCACATAAGTCTTGAAATAAATTTATGTGGAGCCTTTATAAACTTAATATTATTATATAATAAATTAATAAATTAATCTTTTCCTAAGGTGACCCTCACCCCTCATATAGAAGGGAACTTACCCTTCTCTCAAAATCACACCTCCAAAGCCATTTGGCTCAGCCAAAACCTACCCAAATATCCTCCAAACTTTCCTTCCTTCATCCTAGAGGTCTTACTTTTGTCATAAAGCCAACTTAAGGTGCCATTTTGATAAAATAAAAACGAAATACCCAAAGAAGAGGTAAGTATTTCATCACCTATTTCAAGTTCTTTTCTTCTTCCACTTCCAATTTCTTTTTTGTTTCCATTATAAAATAATAACACCATTATATTCTATATACTCTTATGTTATTATAAAAATGGTTCAACCAAATTCATTATTCTATCAATCCTATAAATGAAAAATTCACCTTACGTGCGTACGTACAGATTATCGTCTCCACATCATGGATTAGTTTATTATTAAAATACTTCATTATTTGGATGGGTTTAAAAATGAGTATAAATTATGTAAATAATAAATAAAACATGTTAATGATTCTGTATATATGATATACCATCCAATGACATATGATTTCACCATCAATATAATGATATTTTCACTTGTGCGTACGTACTGATTAACGTCCCCACGACGCGATGAGATTCATTTCCATGTTCACGATTCAACGATGATTATAAAATATATATCATTAAAAAGCATGTAATATATGACATAATAATTCTACTGTAGAAATATATATATATATATATATATATTTATTTATGTACTTACATATATCTTATTCACTTAGTTCTTTTCAATACGATATGAAACGGAAACAACGTTTATTTGTACGTATGGCCTACCATCTCCAAAAATAGTTTTTTCCATTTCACATATATTTCTATTATAAATTTTTATATTATAAATATATATGATATATAAATCATGTTTTATATTATGGAATTATTTAAATAATGATCTAAGTGATACGATCAAGAGTAACAAGTTAAAACATGTACGATAAAGAAAGCGATTATTTCACAAAATGTTAATTTAACATGGAAATTAATATTAAATGGGTAGAATAAAGTCATAAATGAATCATTTATGATATCATAAATATTAATATGGTTCTGTTATAATTTAATAACATACTACGGTCTTTATACAAGAGGTTAAACGTACCCTCGACTAAAGGAAAGTTCCTGGTAAGGGGTAATTTCACAATCTCTTTATTATCCGAGGTTGTTTTTACGTAAGTTTATAATTTTAAATATTTTTTATTCATGTGAATGTTTCATAAAAGTTCCTTAAAAGGGATTCTTTTTAAATTACTTTTTACAAAAACGTCATTTTAAATTTTTTAAATATTTATTATTCTAAACCTTTCTCATTAATGTCCATGTTTTCGAAATGGTTTTAAGGATTTATTTATATGGACATGAATGTTTTAAAATTTTAATTCATTTAAAAATTTTCAAAGTGGTATGTGGCACTTTCATTCAAAACTATATTTTAAATGACTTCCTTTATATTACTTTTAAATTATTTCATGAAAAAGGGATATTTCTCTCAAATATTTTTACTGATCATTTTCAACTATGTCAACATCCTTTACGGGGTGTTATTATTAATTGATGTTGATTTATTATGATACAAGTCATTCATATTATATTGAAGCTTCAGTGACATGTTTGACTGTGGATGTGTTATTTTTATACCATTCACGGTTTATGGATAATTTATTGACATTTTGTATGCATGTTTAAATATGAATGTTTATGTTATGTTTTAAAATTTTCCTATGAGGAATGCATTGGACTGAGTAAGTGACAGGTAGATCCTTCTATAGCTCCTCGATGCATCGGTGGGTCTCATGAGACAAAATAGTGTCTTAGCATAAGGCCTTGACAAAATATTATTTTTAGTCTTGTCACAAGGCCTTGAAAATGTGGTTATGAAGTTTGGCATTATGCATTCCATCTTTTTGAAAGTGGATATTGATATTGCATATGATTATTCGATTAGTAGAATATCCATGTGAATAATAAATGTCATTATTTGATTTTATATTTTCCATATTATGCTAAAGATTATGTTTAAAAGGATATTGTTTTAGTATTATACATTTCTTTAAAGGTTTATGATTATTTATGAAAGTTTATGCTATATTGTTATCCTTTTTGAGCATTTGAGATCATCTCATTCTATGTTTTGTTTTCCCAGGATTGAAGAAGTATTTTATGGTTGACCTATAGGGATAGGCTAAGGGATATGAATGCAATTAAAAGGGGAAAATGTTGTTTTTGTTTTCCATTTTATACTCTAATGTAACATTCATGTATGTA
The DNA here is from genome assembly GCA_963277665.1 of Viscum album. Taxonomy (NCBI): domain Eukaryota; kingdom Viridiplantae; phylum Streptophyta; class Magnoliopsida; order Santalales; family Viscaceae; genus Viscum; species Viscum album. The sequence goes on along the minus strand of OY728123.1, from coordinate 277,539,839 downwards.
ATATATTTTCCAAGACTCCTAAACTAATCCATTCTTCAGGACTTGATTCCTTGTTATCATTCCAATGTATTAAAATAATGCACCGACTCTAGGCTTTTGGGGTCGGGGCATTACAGTTGGTATCAAAGAAATTTTAGCAACAACCTGGGAAATAGATTTAGAAAAACTCTGATTAGAGAACATTACCATAAGATAGAATTTGATGATTATTATAGAAGAGATTCCAAAAATTTTGGTATTGTTGGGATTTTATGAGTTTTCCATGAAATACATCCCTGTCTGGATATGAGTAGGTAGAGGTGGCATTGGCACATATGTACCTAGGGGTAAAACCAGAAAACACCGCTTTGAGCTAGAATCGAATGACATCTGGTGCATGACAATAGACCTTACTGCACTCTTGGTTATGACACTCTTGGGGGATATGCTTAGGATAATTCAAATTTTCATTACAATCAATTATAAAGGATTTAGGAGTAAATACTTCCTCAAAAAACATTTTTTTATTATAGATTATATGCATAATCATTTCAATTTACATTAGGTATTTTAAAAGTTTGGAATTAGGAATCGTGATTCATAAACTAACCTAGTGTATTCCATTGTTTAGAAACGGCACCCAGTAGATGGAATAAGAACTCCAGCAATACACATGATCCCAAGAGTAAGAAGGATAATATATTTCATGGTATTAAGCCAAAATTTAATAAGGAAATAGTCTCCCACATATTATCATCATATAAAGAAATAGTATCACGTGTTAATAAGATAAGTAAATAATTATTTGAATCCTATGGCTTTGAAGGGAATCCAAAGAAGAAAAGGATGGTAGAAATAAATATGGATAAAGGGAATAAGGGAAAGAAGGATTTTCCCATATGTGATAATTGTGGAAAGAACAACCTTGGTAAATTCTTGAAGGGAATGTGAGTTTGTTATAATTGTGGAGAAAAAGGACACCAAGTACGTGATAGCAAGGGTAAGAAAAAGGTTTCAAATGTACAATGTTTTATCTGCAAGGAGTTGGGACACTACGCGAATCAATTTCCAAATCATCAGAGTATACCCCATATGTTGTTATTGGATAATAATCATGTTATGATACTACCGAATATGAAGAGGAATGATTAGAGTTCTTATGTTGTTATTAATGTATTGTTTTATTTGAGTATTGTATTAATGATGTACATGTTATAAGAATTATAGAGTATATATGGATTTTACTATAGTACTATTTCATTAAGGACTTGAGATTGTGTGGAACCAAGAAAAGTGACTTAATAGTATGTTGATTTTTTTTTTGGAAAATATATGGTTGAGAGAAAGATAAACCATAATATGGTTCTAATACTGAGGTAGTGATTTTGGAATAATATATGATTGATTTGGATAGATTATATGGGATTTTCTTGATTACCTTGAAACTAATTAATGATTTTTATACTCCATCATTGTTTTATTTTAAAATATTTTTGGATAGAAGGAGTATATCCAGTATTCTATAAGGAAAAAGGGAGCATGAATGTAATAAATAAGGTTTTATGATAATTCATGGTGTTACAGTGTTTTAATATAATACATGATTAAGGTATTCACATGTTATTATGTGGCAAAAAGGATCTTCATTGTGTTTACTTTCCTTGTAAATTTTGGATTGTGAGTTACGATAGAAGTATTTTGGATAAGTATAAAGGTTGGAATCAATTAAGTTTTACATTGGATACTATTTTTAAGGTTAAATCATTTCTTGATATTATTTTTGGATTGTCATAAAAAGGACATCCCGGCGGTCAGATGACAACCCGACACGTCCGAAAAGGCCGCGAGACTTGAACCCGCAACTGAATGGCAACAATGGTGGATCACCTACCACTAGAATATGCGATGTATTAGTTTTTATAATGTAGGTTTTTTAAATAGTATGACAAATTATTTATAAATTCATCATTTTTGGAACCCTATATGATTAGGATAAATAGAATATTTTTGAATTCTATTATCTTTTAGAGAGGAAGATGAGTTTGTGGTAGGAATTAGTTGGAGGATGAAACTATACTTGTCAAGTAAATATATATATATATATATACCCTTATTCTATGAATCAATTAATTCTTAAAATTTTAGGAAGGGATCTTAAAACATAAAATGTGTTATCCTAATACCATATGTTTTTTTGACCCGCTGATATTTTACCTCATCTTAGATTGATGGCTTTGAAGCCCTCAACTTTAAACTTGTTAGTGATTGATGACCTCAATCACTCCCTATAAATATTTATGGGTTTCCTCCAATTATGTGTCTCTAATTTCCACTGATGTTCTCTTAATCAAGATCATAATTTTGTGGTGACTTTTTCATTTCCCTTTCCCTCTTTTTAAGACTAAATTTTATTAACCTAATTTACGATGTGGGTTTTCAAGAAAGGTATTTTTCTATTTTTTCCCATATATTTTTCTAAGAACAATTTCAAATTTCAAGGACGGAATTTATTGAATGAGGTGAGAATGTAACACACCAAGATTTCATAGCACTTTATCTCATTAAAGTAATTCAATATCTTGCGCTACACACAACACTAAGTTCGGGCGCACCACAACTTACTAAACTAATTGTTCAAAAAAAGGTTTTGAATAGTATTAACTTTATATTTAATCTTATATAATCTATATTATTTTAATATTCACATTATGTTTTTCTTATAAATAATATAAGAACAAATTCATTTTTTCAGATAAAAGATGTCTTTTTAAAAAAATGCAATTTTACCACCTTTTAATGGGGAACCTTTTTTAAAATTGATATTTGAAACTTTTCTATATTAAATTTAATTTAATTAAATTATTATTTAGAAGTGGGAAATAAAATTTAGTTTTGATAAATTTTTTGTACTTTTTTGATATTTTTCATATTTTGACGAATAACAAAAAATAATATGTTGTAATTGAAAACAACTTTTTTAATAGAAATAATTTATAGTGTTAAATTATGAATTTTAAAGGTTTTAAAGTATAATTATATTATAATTTTATCATTTAATACTATGGAGGTCATTATAAGTAATTTCACATTTAAATTTGACATAAAAAATGTCAATATTTTGATAGTTTTTACGTTTTAAAAACACAGATTTTGGTTTTGATAGTGGGAATTAATTTTAAATTAATAAATTCAACTTCAATTTTTTGAATTTTGTAAAATATAATTCATTTTTGAATTCAGAATATAAAAATTAGCTTTGGGTAAATTATTGGTAATTTTCTGAAAACTTTCATTTTTTGATGAATAGTGAAAACACTACGTTATTATTTAAAACTGACATTTTATTTAAATAATTATTTATTTTATTTTAATTTATTTTAAGTAAAAATAGATATATAATAACTATATATGTTCAATTTAATTCATTGGATTCATTTTATAATAAGTTTAGATATATAAAATTTTATCGAACTTTTTACCCTCTTTTACCCACCTCCTAGGAGCATTTGCAAATATGCATAAAACTTAATTTTACTGCTTTTGTGAGTTGAATTTCAAAAATCCAAGAGACACAATTAATATTAGTAATTAAAATTTTGTTCATTAAGATGAAAATAATTTTTGGTGAATAGTAACTTTTGACTTTTATTTACCACAGTTAAAAGTAAATAGGGTAATTAAGGGTATAAAAGATATCTTAATTACCCTAACACAAGTCTTAATTCTATTGGATAAGTTTTATTTTACAAAAAACAACCTTAGGAATAAAATATGATCCTTTAGTTCCACTTGGATTAGATTTGTACATTTAGTATTATTTAATTTAATGAAGAGTTAAAAGTGTTCAATTCAAGGTCTCATAACTTAAACATTTTTAATATGGGGTTATAAATAATATAAATTCTACTATAAATATTAATTAGAGATATAAAATTATTTCCTACATAATGGTATTTTATTTATAATTTTTAGACATTAAATAACTTAATTTATTTATGACACAATGATGATCCAGTAATTACCTTATCAATAAAAGATTAAAATAATTGATATTATAAATACCCAAATAAATGTCATTTGAGACTTTTTATGAATTCCAATATTTTTATAGGATAATATGTTATGTAAAGATTGAATCAATAATTTTTTTTGAAATTAATCAAGCTGGTATAATTTTAACAAAAAAAATACCAAAAAGTGTCAAAATTAACAAAAAATAGTTTATAAAAAAAAACTATATTATTGGTTGATATAATATTCCTAAAAATATAAGGTCAAGTAAAAGGTCTTAAATAATATTATACATTCCTTTAATCAATCACTTTTGGTTCTCTTGTAATTATAGAGTAAGTTTATTAACTATATAGTGTAAGAATACAAGATGACACGGTAAAAGTTAAACTATTCAACTAAGTGTTAAATCTAAAATATAAGGGTAAAATGGTAACCTAAGCTTGTATAAAACCTATTGGTTGAGATTATCTCGACCCTTATCCATCTAAGGATCGAAATAAATTCATTTTTATCCATTATAAACCGAATATGACTGTATAATAAATTAATAATTTAATCTTTTCCTAAAGTGACCCTCACCCCTCTTATAAAAGGGAACTTCCACTTCTATAAAAAGGACACCTACAAAGCCATTTGGATTGGCCAAAACCTACAAAAATATCCTCAAAACTTTCCTCCCTTCATCCTAGATGCCTTCCTTTGGTCATAAAGCCAACCTATGGATCCCTTTTGATCAAATCCAAAAGAAGAACCCGAAGAAGAGGTAAATATTTCATCACCTTTTTCATGTTCTTTTCTTCTTCCACTCCCTCTTTCTTTTTTGTTTCCATTATAAAATAATAACTTCAGTATATTCTATATACTGTTAGGTTATTATAAAAATGGTACAACCACATTCATTATTCTATCCATCTTATAAATGACAATGTCACCATACGTGCGTGCGTACGAATTACCGTTTCCACATCGTGGTGTAGTCTGTTATTCATACACTTAATTATTTGGATAGGTATAATAATGAGTATAACTGATGTAAATAATAAATACAACATGTTAATGATTCTTTATATATGGTATACCATCCAATTACAAACTATTTCTCCATAAATATAATGATATTGTCGCTCGTGCGTACGTACGAATTACCGTCTCCACGACACGATGAGATTCATTTTTACATTCACCATTCAACAATGATTATAAAATATATATCATTAATAAGTATGTAATATATGACATAATAATGATACTAGATATATTTTTATATATATTTATGTACGTGTATATATCTTGTTCACTTAGTTCCATTCAATACGATATGAAACTGAAACATAGTTTATGTGCACGTACGACATACCATCTCCATAAACAGTGTTTTTCCATTTCATATATTTGTCAATTATTCATATTTATATTCTAAATATATATAATATATAAATCATGTTCTATATTTTTGAATTATTTAAATCATGATCTAAGTGATACAATGAAGAGTAACAAGTTAAAACACATATGATAAAGAATGCAATTATTACCTGAAATGTTAATTTAACATGGAAATTATTATTAAATGGGTAGTATAAAGTCATAAATCAATCATGTATGATATCATAAATATTAATATGGTTCTGGTATAATTTAATAACATACTATGGTCTTTATGTAGGAGTTTAAAAGTACCCTTGACTAAAGGAAAGTGTAAGGTAAGGGTTAATTTCACAATCTCTTTATTATCGGAGGTTGTTTTTACGTAAGTATCTACTCTGAAATATTTTTTTATCCATGTACATGTTTCATAAAAGTGTGTTCAATGAAATTATTTTTAAGGTACTTTTTAATAAAAATTCATTTTAAATGTTTTAAAGATTTATCAATCTAATCCATTCTCATTAATGTCTATGTTTTCAAAATGGTTTTAAGGATTAATTTATATGGGTATGAATGTTTTAAAATGTTAATTCCTTTAAAAAGTTTCAAATTGGTATGAGACACTTTGATTCAAAACTATTTTTTAAATTAATTCCTTTTTATTAATTTTATATGATTTCATGAAAAAGGTATATTTCTCTCAAATATTTTTTTGATGATTTTCACGTATGTCAACATCTTTACAGGATGTTATTCTTGACCGAGGTTGGTTTATTATGATAAAAATATTTCATATTGTATGGAAGGTTTTGTGATATGTTTGACTCTTAATGTGTTATTTTTATACCATTCATGGATTATGGATAATGTATTGACATTTTTTATGATAGTTTTAATAAGAATTTTTATGTTATGTTTAAACCTTTTCAATGAGAAATGCATTGGACTTAGTAAGTGATGGGTGGAGCCCGGTATATCTCCTCGATGCATTGTTAGGTCTAATGAGACAAAATAGTGTCTTGGAACAAGGCCTTGACCAAATCTTAATTATAGTCTTGGGAGAAGGCTTTCACTATGTGGTTATGAAGTCTAGCATTATGCATTCAATCATTATGAAAGTGGCTATTGATATTTCATGTGATTATTCGAATAGTAGAATATCCATTTTAATTATTAAATAGAATTATTTGATTTTATATTTTCCATAATATGCTAAATTTTATGTTTAAAATGCTTTTGTTTTAGTCTTATACATTGCCTTAAATATTTATGCTTATTTATGAATGTTTCCACTATATTTTTATCCTTACTGAGCATCTGAGCTCACCCCTTTCTATGTTTTATTTTTCCCAGGATTGAAAAATTATTTTATGTTTAACCTGTAGGGATATTCTAAGGGATATGAATGTGTTCAAAAGGGGACAATGTTGTTGTTTTTTGTTCTTTTATAATGTAATGTAATGTTCATGTATGTAATCTATTTTCTAAGACTGCTAAACTGATTGGTCAATCTGGACTTGATTACTTATAATCATGAAAATTTATTAAAATAATGCACCGTCTCTGGGCTTCTGGGGTTGGAGCATTATAATTTTTGAAAACATGATTTTTTAAATAGATAGATTCCCGACCAAAAAGAGAAATGATATCGACTTTTCTTAAAGACATTTACTTAATTACAATAAGTACCAAAGAGTATAAAAACAATAATAATACATGAAGATATTAGGAATAACCCTAGGATAATAAAATTCATGATATTTACTTAGGGATGGATCAAAATATTTCATCAATGAAAGAATAATCATAACAAATCTTGATAAATGATGATATTGTTTCAATAGACTCTTACCACTTGGAAACATTAAATCAAACTCCCCATATAAGAAAATGAAATTATATTAAGCTTAAAATATCATTAAAATATGTATATTAATTACATAACATGTAAAAATCATTTTATACACCATATAGAAGAACATATGTGCATATCATGGCATTTGTCCCAAAGAATGAAAATTGAGAGAAAATTACTTTAATGATTTGGTAACTTTTGAAACCTAACCCCCATTAAAGACAGTGTATGAAATGGATATTTAAATACCCATAAATATAATTATATTAATTATAGAATAAATTCATTATACACACAAAATATGTGAGTTGTGAACATGAAATGTATCTCATGGATATAAAAATTGAGATGAGAAAACCCTTACCTTATGTTTTGACCCTCATTTTAATTATTCAAAACTAATGTATTATAAGTCTATTTAAATTATAAATATATCAAAGAAACATATTAATATATATAAAAACATATATTATTTAATTATGACTTTATAATACCCGTTCATTAATAACTCCATGCTAAAGTTACGTATTGTGTGATAACCGCCTTGTTTCTCATATATGTTTTGATTTGTTATTCATGGTCATATTAAATAGATCATGATTTCATTATTTAATTAATATAAAAAATGTTATAAATATCATATATATTCTTTATATATGTATTTATAATAATCTATAACTGAAATAAATATTAAATGAAATATAGTGTTCATGGAGGTGGTAGGTCGTACGTACGCATGAACGTTGTTACTGTTTTTTTTCGTACTAAAAGAAAAAAAGTAAATGATATATATATATATATATATTATAATTAAAATATAATTACTCTTATATGTATATCATATAATATTATTAAACCCATCTTTAATATGTTTCATGTAATTTCTGAATGAATTACATCACATTGAGGAAGCAGTAGTCCACATGTACCCAAATGAGGTTATCGTGTTTAAAAAATATTGAAAGCATAAATGTGTGTTTCATATAGAAATTCTAGAAGAGTAAATAAATAATAAATATTATATATATATAATATATATATATATCATATAAAAAAAATCATTATAATACCCAACCATGATTGGTGGTAAAAGAAAAAATAAGCGACATTGTTTTGTGAGACAGTAGTTCATCGTGCACAGGAACAGTAAGTTTCATACCCATTAAATAAAGGTGTATGTATGTATAGGTATAAACCATAGAATAAAAAATATAATAATATTATTTTTTACTTATATTATTATATAATCATTGATTACTAATACTTGAGGGGGATTAGAACAAAAATTAAACAATGGATCTTGATGAAGGATGTAACCTCTTCTTTGGGTAACTCCTTTTGGTTTTCACCAAAGGTATTTATTAGATGCCTCTATTATAAATGGTATTATTATAGGATTAACTTGGATATTTTTAGAGTATATTTAGGTAGATATTTTCTGAGAAAAGGTTCTTTAGTGGTGTGAATAATTGAGAGGGGTGTGTTCCTTTTTTATTGTGATGGAGGATTTTCATTCTTGTAAATATTTGAAAATGGAATTCCACCCACATTGTTCTCATGAAATGTTTCCCCAATAATGGTATAAAATATATACTGCAATATAATGTTTAAATATGAACATAAAATGGATTATTTAGAAATTTTGAAGTCATTTGGTCCTTAAGTTTAAGGTTTAGTCACCTGTTAAGATATTTTTCCCTTAATCACTGTATATAATTTTAATCACATTGACTAATATCATGGGTAACAAACTATGTTTAAATTTTTATTCATTATAAATTATTTATCATTAAAATATATAATATATATTTTCAAATTATGGTCATATAATTGGATGTAATTTGTTAAATTTAATCATATATATGGGAAATTGGGTTTTTAAGAAAAATTGTTTAAAAATTTGAAAAGTTATGATATCAAATTTTATTGTGAAATTGGTTCCAATGAACTAAATTAAATTAATTTATTTAAAATTATTATAATTAAACTTTTAATTCAAATTAAAATATAATTTTACCATATGTATGAATTAGATGAAAATGAGGTTTTCAATTAAAAGTCAGTAATTTTCATTATTCATCCAAAAATGATGTTTTTTAAAAAAATACATAAATTCACCCTAATATTATTATGACATTATGAATTAAAAAATAAAGTTTATTTTACAAATTAACATTCTAAAAGTATCTAAAATTAATTTTATTATTGTTAATTGAAGGACATAAAAAGCAATTCTTTTAAGAAAATGGTATTTTTCAAATATAAAAATACTTTAATTACAAATGTATATCTTATTTTAAATATGTTTAATTTATATAAAAAAATTAAAAATAATATTTAAAAATAATTTATTATTATTCATATTACTATGTTTAACAACTATGTTTTAAATATCCCATTTAAGTAATTATAATAATAAAATGTTGCTTTCTAGAATCATAGTGTTGTGTGTAATGCAAGCCAAGATGATGTTTCACGTAGAAAAATATTAAATTGGTATATCATATAATGAATTTTTTTTAATTAGATTAGAATTAAATGTAATACATTGAAAAAGATTAATTTATTTGAGATAACATGTTCATAAAAACTCAGGGTGTTACATTCTACCCCCATTAAAATGATTTTCTCCCTTGAAATTAATCATTATGATAATAAAAAATGAGGATACTTATGCTTTATAATATCCCAATGTTACCATGGTTATTCCTCTAATTGATGATTTCTATATAAAACTTTTACCATGTGGGTGGTCTTTTTTAATAAATATTTCTCAATATGATCCATAATTTCAACTGGTTGTTCCTCATAAGAAAGATCCTTCTCCAGGGGTATGACTAATGAGTTTAGTACATGATAAGGGTTAGGTATGTACTTCCCCAAGAGAGATACATGGAATACATCACTGAAATTTGGGAGATCTGGAAGAAGTTCCAAGTGGTATGCTACTATTTCGATATGATCAAGAATGTCAAAGGTACTGACATACCTAGGTCTTAGTTTCCCTTTCATCCTATAACACATGGCCATATTAAGTAGATAATTTTTTAAAACAACCTTATCACCCACTTAAAATTCTAGGTCACTCCTATAGTTACCAACATAAATTTTCTATCAACTTTGAGCTACCTTGATTTGTTGGTGAACAGTTCAAACCTCCTCTTCCATTTCTTCAGCTATCTCAAGTCCCAACAGATTTCTCTCCACAACGTTATCCCATCAAGTTAAAGCTCTACATTTCTTCCCATAGTGGGCTTTATAATGACCCATATGAATGCATGAGTGAAATACATTGTTGTAAGAAAACCCAATTACAGGAAGTTGTTGATCCCAACCACCTTGGAAATATAAATAATAATATCTCAACATATCCTCTTGGGTTTGAATTGCTCTTCACTACCACAAAACTGGGCAAGGCCACTGCCACACTTTTATCAGCGTTAACGAAAAAGTGATGATAAAGGGGGGGGGGGGTACCATTATTAGCAATAAAAAAAGTGTTGATAAAAGTACCCCTTTATCAGTGATTTTTTAGCGCTGATAAAGCTACCCCTTTAATAGCGCTTTTTTAGAGTTGTTAAAGGTACCCCCCCTTTATCAGCGCTTTTTCGTTAGCATTGATAGTGGGGGGTCTTTATCAGCGCTTTTTTTTAAAAGTGATGATAAAGGGTCTACTTCAAAAAAAGGTAATTAAAAAAATATGTTAATATTTAAATATATAGATATATTTATATTGATATAAATATAATATATATTTTTTAAATATAATTTGAAATATATTTTAGATTAGTATAAATATACAGTTACACTTAATATATAAGATATTTAGTGAAAATGGCTTATAAAAAAATTTAAAAAATATTTTTAATTAATAATTTTCTAATTATTATGGAGTAATAAGGGGTTATTATTGGATTTTTTGGTGGGGACTGAATATATTCCAAGGTATTACATTCATATAGATATTATGATTTTGAAATTTTATCATTTTTTATAATGCATTGCTATTTATAATCAAATATATAACTATATGTACATATTTTTTATATATTGACACCTAAAAATTTAATTATAAATAAAAATAATAAAATATATTTACATATAAAATATATTAGATTTATCTTAAAAATAACTATTATCCATTTTATTTAGAATAAAAATATATGAATATTTTTATACCTAAATATTAATCTATCTATATATATATATTAATATAACTACATATATATATTAATATAACTATAAATATAAATATTAATATCACTATAAATATAAATATATTAATATAACTATATATTTATATTAATATAAATATATATTACTATATGAATAAATATAACTAAATATATATAAACAAATATATATATCACTAATATAAGAACAAATCAATATAGGGGAGTGGCAAAGGCTTCAGGCCCGCATGGGGGAGGTCTCAAGATCTAATCTGGGTGGAGGTAGGGACATGCGCGCATGGGGGAATATGGGGATAGCACTGATAAAGGGCGGAGGGGAGCATGCAGGTGCTGGAGGGTGGCATAAAAGCATTGTAAAATGGGGGGCTCAAGCGCTATAAAATCCCCCCGATTGGGAGCATTTTTTTTAACTTTTTTTAATTTTTTAATTTTTTTTATCTTTTATCAATGCTAAAAAAAGTACTGATAAAATGGGTCTTTTATCAGCACTAAAAAAAGCAGTGATAAAGGACCCTTTTATCAATGCTTTGTTTTAGCGTAGATAAAAGGGGTCTTTATCAGCTATTTTTGGAGCGCTGATAAAGGGACCCCCCGTTTATCTTCGCAGGCATTTATAGCGCTTTTCTAGCGCTGTTAAAGGCCATTTTTAGCGCCAATAAAAGCCGTATTTTTAGTAGTTCTTTTAGACTCACCATTTATCTGATTATGATAAGTAGTTCATAAAATCAATTTTGTATCAAGTTCTTGCTGAAGAATTCCCTAGAACATTGAGGAAGACCTAGGAACCTGATCTCACACAATAGAGTGTTGTACTCCATGTAACCTTACCACTTCATTAATGTATATCTAGGAAATATGACCCATTGAGAAGTATTTTATAATATAAATGAAGTGAAATGACTTATTATGGTGATCTAATACCACCCATACAGTGTTAAACCATTTAGAGGTTTTGTGGAATCTAACAAAAAAATCCATAGTGATGTTATCCCATTTTCATTCTAGTATGGGTAATAGATGCAACGACCCCTTAGACTGTTATATTTCTACCTTAATATGTTGGCATACTAAAAACCAAGATACAAACTCTATGATATACATATTTATTCCATCCCACCAAAATAATTCCTTCCAATCTCGATACATATTTATACTTCTAGGATAATTATAGAATGGTGAACTATGATCTTTCTCTAATATCTCATTATTTATTTCCAGTGTGGAAGGAACACATACACGGTTCGTGAATATTATCATGTATTCCTGATCAAGTTTAATCTTAGGAACATTTCTAACCATTTTTACATATCTACATCTTCCTTTTTCACCACTTTAATCTTCACTTGGATAGAGGGTAAACAATGAATTGAGAAAGATAATATTTCCCCCATTTCTTTAGGATTTCTAGATCTATCCTTTTAAAAACCATAAATATTGGATGTGTTTTATCGTAATCATGGACAAGATAACATGATCCTTTTGACTCAAAAAAATTCTACAAAAATGATATATAACCATATATCTATTGCCATAGTTTTATAAACCCATTTCTATGACATAATATAAGTCCATAATTGAATTATAATCATGGATATATGGATATTTGAATCCATGGTTCTGTAGAACTAGCCTCATTATGTTGCAAGACTATATTTTTCTACCCGACCACCTCCCCATTACCCTTGTGACCACTCCTCATAGTGATGGTCCCTTACCCCTGTGACCTCTCCACTTGTAATCTCTCCTCCAATTACCCTTACAAAATCTCTTCTCTATGGCCCTCTTACACCCTCACAAGATCTCCTACCAGCGGCCCTCCTCCCCAAAGCTTCCTCCCATTGCTTCCACCCCACCATGAGCACTTCTATTCACAACACTCCTCCCCCGACTCTACCATTCAAAACAGCCACTCCACCTCCCCACCGACTCTTCTCCTAGGAAGCCTCACCACCTCCTCCTTTGGTGCGCTGACCAATCTAGCCTTGCGAAACCATAACACAATTCCAACCAACTTCAGTTCATCACAGATTTCTATTCCATCCCTTCAACCTATCCTCACGCATATTAGAATCCACATCATGACATGTTTCTATATACATCTCATTGATTAAGACATCGATGGATGGGAAATAAAGGTATGTTAACTTTTGTGTTCTTTAAACCCGTTGAGATCTTAGATCATATTTTAGAAAGAAAATAAATATTAGATTTTTCTCCTTAATTCAATGCTTCGATGAATGTGTTTTATATTTTAAAAATGAGGAGATGTATACTCGATCCTATTAATGTTATTCAGTTTGATAATATTGAGTTTGAAGCTAGTGGATCCTATGTGGAATGATCAGTTGGTATCATTAACTAATGTGAGAACATATTACTAGGGATGCTCATATTGATAGTTAAAGAATATAGATTGTTTGTATAAATTCATAATGAAACTTCTAAATATGTATTTTTAATTATTTCTCAATGTATAGAGTTTTTTTCTCACGAATCTGATTTAAAGATTCTTGGTGAGGGGAAGCCTAATAATGGGAAATTTATATAGAATCTCATTATTATGAGTTATTAATTAAATTAATTTTTAGTGTGATATTATTAAAATGGATAAACATAAATGATTAGGGGGTTCAAGAAGGATCTAAAAAGGGTAAAAAAGTATGGTGTAAAAAAGGTAAGGTGTTTGGAGTAGGTGTTGAAATAAATACCTAGTAGTCTGGTGCCAAGTATTTAGCAGGGTCATGTATAACCGTTAGTAACTACTAGTGTAACCACTGTATACCTAGTTCCTTATACTAGGTACCAATTAAGACACAGATTATTTTATTTAAATATGGGTTGAAATTGTAATTTTACATTAGATAATTAACCCCTAAAACACCCGTCATTGGGATTTCATTGTAACACCCATTGAGAGGATATCCTTCATCACTATCCATATCCCATTGACCCTACCTTGGATTCCTATCTAAATTCATCGTTGAGTTTAAGAAAATACCATTACATAATAGATCTAAGGTTGGGAATCAATTTTTTTCTATATTTGACTACTCTTCATTTGAACTAAGAGTGAGTCCCTAAATTCCTCAATTATCATGGTTTTGAATTCTTGTTTTCCTTTCATCACTCTTACACAGAATAGTAGAATGGGGTGTTAATTCATGATCCAAAGGTAAGAAAATACTCTAAATTTATATTTTTATTTATTCCATATATAATGGGTTAAATCATATATTAAATTTTTCCTTTATTTTCTAAATATTATTAGGAGTTTCATATCCTCATTATAATGATTCTTGAGTTGTTCTATCATGTTCGAAACATCATAATTATTAATTAAGACTTGGTCCAAGATTGTTCCAGTAAAATAAAATGAAAGGCAGATGAGAAGATCATGAGGATGAAATTATTGATAAATTAAAGAACCTAATGAGTTTTCCCAGAATAATGTAGATGCAGTTGGGTCGATGCCTGAGTTATTAAGTCTAAATTATTGTGATTGGAGCTATTTTTTTAAGTCATTGATCTTAATGAATGAGAAAAATATAATATGTTGAGATGGAAGGGTAGGAATTTACTCAAGACTAAAATGACAGATATTAGAAGTCTCTAAAATATGATAGTGATGAATTTAGATGATGCATATGCTAAACACTGATGATCAATACATCACAAAAGAACTAAAGATTCATTATGGGGAAGAAGGATAAAGAGATGATCTGGAAGTGATGAAGGATTTGACTAAAAATAATTATTGTTTTGAAATTACAACTGCATCAAATCCAAAATGATGAGATCCTAACCACTTACTGACACCATGTTTTAAAAAACCAATAAGATTAATACGAAGTTGTTGTATAGAGAATATTTTGAGATGAATAAATAATTGATCTCACTGGGGGACATAATTGTTTAATAAGAGAATAATGATAAAAAGAAAAGTGGATTTTTGGAAACCTAGTAGAGATAACCATTAAATAAATCAAACAATCAATCAAATGGGTTAAAATAGTTACATGAAAAATATATTTTGTTTGTGTTCTAATTTATTACCAACTTGTTTTGAATTATTGTACAATGAGAATGGATTTAGAAATATATTTTGCTACTTGAGGTAATGAAGATCTTAAAAATATAAAAATTAAATAAACTAAAAAATGGGGTTATGTGTTGTGTGTGCTAAGTGAGAAGTGAGGGGAGAAAATAGTGTTTTAGAAGAGTTGTTTGAGTAAGTTGAGGATTTTGAATAATAAGAATCAGGATCCACTACATACTATATAATGTAATAAGAAGAGTGAGTTGAGATAAGGATGAGTAGTTACAACATACCTAGTTTTTATTAAGAAGATATAGAGAATAAGAAATATAAGAGGGATCTTTCCTTTGAGTTTGAGAATCCAGTGAATAAATTTTGAATAATTGGAAAGTGAGAATGAAAATAGAGACCAAGTTTGAAGTGTTTATTTATGATTAATTGAAGACTTTGTTTGAGGAAGAATATTATTTTTGTTATATAGTGATATATTGGATAGTATTTATGATCTACTCAAAGTATAGATGAAATATGAGATAAGGAGCTAGTGTAATACTAGTTTGATGAATGTGGGATGTAGTATAATGAATAATTCACTTGTGTTATGGAACATCATAGGTTTTATTCAGGTATAGAAAATCCTTTTGATTAAATTTTTTATCATATGGTTTATCATTTTCTACTTTTGGGAATTTCGGATCATTGAAAGAGATAAAGTACTACTACTATAGCATCTCATTATTTGAATAAGGGCTTCATTCCATGAATGCTCATGGATTTTGAAGACAAACGACCCCAAGTTAGGTAACCTCAGTCTCAAGGATTCTTTAAATATCCTCATTCAGGTAAATGATTAAAATAAAAATCTTCCACTTAATGTTAGGATTTTATTTTCTCACTCAAGAATGAGAGAATATGAGTCCAAACCATTTCAATGAATATTTTCAGATAACTATCTATAATTTTTATTTACATGATTTTAATAGGTTATGGTAACTTCTCAAGGTTTTTTCCACCTTTCTCCCCCACAAGGAGAAACTCTAAATTATTTTCATCAATATGGATCTCTTCTATAGATAGATTTTTGGATATACCATATTGATAATTCCATAAAATTTATTACATGATGTAAAATTATATATTTTATAGATTTTAAATTTTTTTGAGTTCTATCCCTGAGATCTAGCTACACCATCAATTCCATTCATGGTTAGCACATAAATACAAAATGAAATTGAATAGGGTGTTACTATTTGTTAATTAATGTGTGAACAACAAGGTTGTGAATGTTTTCTCAACCAAGTATCCCATTTATTAATTATTGAACATTTTCATTGTATATTTGTCTTTTTTATTTTTAGAGCTTGGAGTTCTTCACTATTTCAACTTATTTTTGTGATATGTTCTTCTTTTCCTAAATCTTCAAGGCACATACATCAGATAATGTAATATTTATCTTCATTAGGTAATTTTCTTATACCAGTACCCTTATTAAGCATTTTTTGGTACTATGTATATCAATATTACTTGTTCCAAAAAGTTTTATACAACCTTTGGGGTTTTTATTTATTACACACCTCTCAAGAAATTTGATTTCTTCATAATGAAATTCATCATTTCCTTTGGAAACATGTTTTATATGTTCTTCCTTTATAATTATTTATTTTTTTACAAAAATACGAGACACAATACCATAAAATCTATAGTTACACATTGGAATTTCTATATGGATTCTTATGATTTATTTTCACCAAACCATTTCATTTGTATTATCCTTGAAAAAAAACCTCCATTATGCTATTTCTTACCTATATTTTCATATACAAGCAAGGATTTTTTTGCATGAATCAATGTTTTTATCCTTATTAAATTAAAAAAGAAACTTATCATTTTATATTTTTCAATTTTATTAGAATTATTAAGTTTATTACCCAAGTAGGTATGATCATCCTTCTTTGAAAACTTATTGGGAATAGTGTTTCCAACTTCATTTTTTAAAACATTCTAAAGGAAGACTTCCTCCGATTTTTCATCATTAGTGGTATTAATTATCCATTTGTTTTTAACTCACAATTAAATGATAATTCACCATTCTAGTGACTACACTCAATTTAAATACAATAGAGATCATAAATTTGTTTAAATATGTTATAGGTCGATAAATAATTTCAGTTTACATTCTAAATTCTGAAATGATCTTGATTTTATCCCCATTTACTTGGGAACTTTAAAATTTATAGGAATTGATAGATTATACCAAAAATATAATGGTATATTCCTAATCATATAATAAGTCTAACTTTGACCTAAAAACATTTGTCACATTCTTTGGAGTACATACTATCCACAATTTTTAGAATTGAAGCTTGCTGTTTTTAACCATTTTTCTTAACAAATTGGGGGGGGGGGGGGTGGTGTAGGGTGGGGGTGATGGTGTAGGGGGGGGGGGGTAATATAGTAGGGGTGTTGGGGTTAGGGGGGATGCATGGGGTTTGGGGGATGGTGCATGGGAGCAGGGGGTTGGGGGATGGTAATGGTGGGGGGGGGGGGATGGTGTAGGGTGGGGTGGGGGTGATGCATGGGGGGGTGGGGAGGGGGGATGGTGTAGGGTGGGGGGTTAGGGGATAAGGGGGTTGGTGTAGGGGGATGGTGGGGGTGGGGTAGGGGAGAAAAATAGGGGGGCTGGTGTAGGGGGTGGGGGTTCGGGTTGGGGGGCCGGTGCATGGTGTATTGGGGGACGGTGGGGGGTGGGGGATAGTGAGGAAGGGGTTGGGTTAAGGGAGAAAATAGGGTGTGGGTGCTCGTGGAGGGGGTGGGGGCGCGGCTAGTGTAAGGTGTTGGGGTTGGGGTTATGGGGCCGATTTAGGGGGGTTTGGGGGCTGGTGGGGGGGTGCTGGTGGGGGTGGGGGTGATGTGTGTGTGTGTGTGGGGGGGGGGGTGCTGGTGGGGGGGGGGGGTGATGCGCGTGTGTGTGTGGGGGGGGTGCGAGGATAAAATAGGTTTGGGTGTGCTGTTGTAGGGAGGTGGGGGGTGGGGGCTGGTGTGAGGGGGTTGGGGTTTGGGGGCTGGTGCAGGGGGTGGGGGTGGTGCAGGGTGGGGGTGATAAAGCTGGGGTAGAGGGGGGGGGGGGGGTTGGGTGGTGGGGGGCTGGTGCAGGGGTGTTGGGGTGGCTGGTGCATTAGGGGGGTAATGGAGTGGGGGGGGGGGAGGTAGTATAGGTTTGGTGTGGGGTAGGGGAGAAAATAGTCTTGTACAATTTTTTTGATGTTGTTGTTGAGTTGAGGCCAAGTTCATAAAATTTATTGAAAATCAGGTTTTACATCACCTAGAGTAAAACATGAAAATTTGAATTGAAAATATGTCTAAAGAGGGAGATTAAAATACCCTTGGGTTGGATGTTGGTATAATTTGAAGTTGAGTATAGGATATGGGGTCCAAGAAGCACTATATATCCCAAGTAATAAGAATCATCCCACATATAGTTCTTAAATACATGGGATAATTTTAACTAGTTTTGGCTAGTAAAAGGAGAAATAGAACATGAACTGAGAATTCGTACATAGATATGACTCTCATGTAAATAGACCATGTGTCTTTAATAGAATAGCCTAATTAGTGTGATAGTTAAAGTGTGGTGGATAATATATCATAGTGTTTAACATAATGATACAATGACTCATGTGTTTTGAAATTTATATCCATACAGCTCGTACTTTGACAATGTAGTTTAATGTCATACCGAAAGGATAAATCCCCCCATGGAAGGAATATCACTTGTGCTAATCAGAATATCCAATCAGAACATTTAATATCACATTAGTATTTCTTGGTGTGAGTTTTATGAGTCCATTAGAGGATCACCTGTATCACTTTATAGAGCATTGAAGTGGCGAGAATAAATCCTATAGATTAAAATCTTATAGATAGGGAATATATTGATCTTTATGTTCATGCTATTAGAACTTACACCAATTTGTTTAATTTCATGTGATTTTGATGTTATTCCACACAGTTTTATAGGTAATGGTATGTTTTCTCTAGCAAGTAGGGTGAAGATCTTATTATGTGTTAAAATTATTTAATCACTCTAATATTATATTTATCTTATACTTCCCAAATGAAACATTAAATGTTCACTTCTCTCAAATTTATTTACTCATATTTTTTTGTGATTTATTATACTCCATTCCCCCTATCATTGATATAAATAGAACATGTTCACTTTAGTAAAAATAATATTTAGAAGTGAACATGACCTAATTATAGAATCAGTATACTAAACTAAAAAATTAGTATACTACCCTACTAAGAGAAGGGTGCAGTAAAATTTATATCAAATGGACACTTTAAATTAGACCATTGAACATGTACATGTTAACTTCAAAAACTATCCTACTTATAAGTGAATATGAACTTATTACAGAATAAGTATACTTCAATAATTCCATCTTCAGACCAAATGTTATAATCTATTTAATTTCTTGCCTATTTCATTTTTATATTGGAAACTCATTTTATTTATAGATTGAATGTTTTGGTAAAAAGGTTAAAATATTGTATGTTTATAGGTTTCCATGATTTATAGTTTTTAGGTATGTGGGTTTCATGTTTTCTAGTTTTTTGGTAGGAAGGTATGTAGATTGATTAGTGGTATTCTGATTTACGTATTGAATGTTTATAGGTTTCCATGTTTTATTGTTTTTAGTTATGATTTTTTTGGTTAGAATTCATGAAAATTTTATATGTATGCATGGTTTTTTTGGTATACATTTTGCAGGTTTACAATTTATTATAAATTGTATCCAACATCGCTTGTTATAGGTCCCTTGTTATAGGTTTATAGATTTTGGGTATGGCTGGGCATTCCCATAATCGCTTTATTTTTTTTCATGAAACTGAATCTTATAGACATGGTTCACATTAAATTAAACAAGTGACCATGTAAATGTTCACTTCAGAAACATGCCTATTTATAAGTTAAGATAAAATAATTACAGAATAAGTATACTACAATAATGTCTCTTTAGACCAAATTTTATGAACTATTTAATTTCTTTGTTGTTTGAATTTTCTATTGGAAACACATTTTATTTACATATTGAATATTAAGGTATAAAGGTTTACAATTTTTTATATAGGTTTCCACGTTTTCTATTTTTTAGGAATGCAGGTTTCATGTTTTCTAGTTTTTTGGATGGAATGTATAAAGATTGATTATATGTATGTAGGTTTACAAATTGAATGTTTATAGGTTTCCATGTTGTTTGTTTTTTAGGTATTTTGGTTTTCTAGTTTTTTTGGAAGGTATATAGATTTTATAGGTATGCATGTTTTTCTGGGTATGCATTATCCAGGTTTACACTTTTATTATCAATTGAAGCCTGCATCCCTTGTTACAGGTCCCCTATTATAGGTTTATAGATTTCGGGTATAGCTGTGCATGCCCAGAATCATTGGGTTGTTTTCATGAAACCGAATTCTATATCCGTGGTTCTAAACCATGGCTATATATCTAGATCCATAGTTTAAAACCTTGGATTCATGTCTAGAGCCATTGTTTAAATCTATAGCTGCAATTTTCAGTCCAAAATAGGTATAATCATGGTTTGGAGCCATGGTTATTGGTTTATAGCCATGATTGGGAATTGTGGATATATCTGTGGCCCTATAGCCACACTAATAGGATCCAAGACTCACCAAACTATAGATATTACCAATAGAAATTTTTTTAGGGAATATATCCATATTTTAGAATTGTGGATATAGTGATAATTTCTAGTAGTGAAACACTGGCCACCATGTTCTCTTTCCTAGGGAGGTAATGTATTGAGAAGTCATAATCCTTTATTAGATTTGACCATATTCTATAGCACATGTTTAACTCCTTCTTTGTGAATATAAATTTTAAAATTTTACAATTAGTATATATATCACATTTTTCTCCATAAATATAATTCCTCTGTATCTTAAATGAAAAAACTACCGCTACTAACTCCAAATCCTGATTTCGGTAATTTTTCTCACGGATCTCAAACCATCACAATCAATAAAAAATAACAATTTTATTATGCATAATAATAAATCCCAATCCCTTATTAGATATATCACTATAGATTATAAACACTTATCCACTACAGGGTTATGCAAGTATAGGTGCACTAACAAAAATTCTCTTTAGTTCCTTGAAATTTTCCTCACATTCATCTACCCAGAGGATCTTGGCACCTTTCTGAGTTACCATGGTTAGAGTATTCAATAGTCAGGAGAAATTCTATAAAAAAACATTGATGATATCTAGGAAATCCAAAAAAAACTATAGATCTTAGTCATCATGGTCATTATATTCCAACATTCAATAACCCACATCTTTGATAGATTTACAACTATACCATATCTTGAGATTACAAGACCCAAAAATGAAACCTTTGTAGATAAAATTCACACTTTATAAATTTCTTATACAACTCATAATTGCATAGGGTATTTAATATAATTATCAGGTGGTATTCATGTTTTTTATTTCTCATTGAATAGATAAGATTATCATCCATAAAGGCTATAAAAAACTAATCGCAGTAATCTCTAAATACTATAATCATAAAATCTATAAGGATTACATGGGAATTAGTATTACTAAAAGCCATAAAAATATATTCATAGTGTCCATAACATGTACAAAATTGTTTTTTGGTATATCGAATTTATTAAACATCAATTGATGATATCCATAATGAAGAAAAACCATAGAATAGTATTGAGATCCACATAGTTGATCAAACAAGACATCAATATGGGGAAGAGGGTCCTTTTTATTCATTATGGTGTTGTTATAATACCAATAATCAATGAAGAGACTGATTGATCAATATTTCTTTTTCATAAAAAACCTTTTCCACCCCATGGTAACATACATGGACAAAATAATCCCTTATCAAGATTTTCTTGGAGTTTCTTCTTCAATTCCAGAAACTCAATTGGGGCCATTCTTTAGAGAGTATTTAAAATTTGTGTAGAAATATGTATAATCTTTATTTAGAAATAAACATCAATTTCTTGTGAAAGACTATGAAAATATTCTGGGAACACATCCACAAATTCCCATATAATTGGTATATCATCGATGTCAAGTTTCTCACCAACCAGTTGAGAAAAACATGCCTTCTAAATGGGAATTATGACCCATACACTAGGTGTAATATTCATATGATTTTTATACTTATAATCACATTGATAGATTATCATAGGTTGGTTTGAAATATCAAACATAACATCCCTTACTTAAAAATTTATGTGGTATTTATTTAGAGAACATCAATCCGTGCCTTAGATGACATTAAATTTAACCCAAGTAAGAATGAAAAGCTTTGCCGGAATCACATTCCCCCAAACATAAACTAAAGAGGAATGATAGAATATAGATAAAATGATCGATCAATTAAGGGTTTTCACTTATAAATCAATATATAATATTTTTTTGGAAACATAATACCCTTAGAAAATTATTTTTGACATGAAATAGCTGGTAGATCCATAATCAAATAATACATTATCGATTATAGAGTGAATGGTAAGTGTACCTTTAAACATGTCATTATTATACCCCCTCTTTATAAATAATGATAATAAGAGACTCCCCCTTATCACTCGGTTTAAGAGGATGCATATTCTGTTCATTAGAACAAACCCTCATGTTTGGGAAATGGTTAGCATAATGCCCATCATCTATACATATTAAGCACTGAGTTGTGGGAGGTGCATTCTGTGTAGCTTTCACTATGTTGGAATCATTGGCCAACTTATTCCCATCAATTCAGAAATCAATTTCCCAATTTTCTTCCCTCATACACTTAAAACATTTAATAGACCATATAATAAAATTGCCTCCATGCTTCTTTCTACACTTGGAGAATAACAGAAGGCTCATATTCTTCTCTTCATGGTTTATAGATTTTCTTTTTAACTCGATCTTCATTTCCTTGTTAAAACCATGATATGGATATATAACTCCAAATCCATTTGATATTTGACTTCACAATGCACCATCTCTTCGTAACTACTAATGTCACTTATTGAATAAACCCTTAAAATAATTGACATTAATCCACTAAAGAACCTATCAACAATAATTTCGAGTTGGATGATATTCCCAAAAGTGTACCTCATAAGTCTTGTGAAATTAGCCTCATAGGTTTTGACAAAATCATCCTTTTTCTTTAACTAAACGAACTCATCATCCATCATCATAAAAAGAAATTTGGGAATATAATTATTGAAGAATATGTTCATGAACTCATCCCATTCCATAGATTCAGTATTATCTTTCTTACTTTAATTCTTGATTAGAGTCCACCACTGATCGACCACATCTTCTAAATGATAAACATCCATAATGACTTTCTCTTTATCTGAACACTAGAGAATATAAAATATATTTTTAGTGGTACTAATCAATCATTAAGCCATAAGTGGCTCTAAATAACTTCTAAAATAATCAAACATTTCCTCATGAAGTACTTAATAGAAATTTATTCCCTCCCTTTATCATTTGGAAGCTTAGCATAATTCATAGCTTGATATATTTTGGTGATCATAGAAATGATATTCTTCATTCCAACTCCCATAGAATTAAGATTATTAGGAAGAAAAATCAATTTATTGTCTATGGAAATCACCATTAAATCGGTTCCTCTGGGTTCCATCCATTGACTAAAAAAAGAATCATAGAGTAAGAAATATTTCTCATAGTGAGGAACCACATAATTATGAAAAAACATGTATAATAAGTCTAAATTATGAAACATTCTTTAATCAATGATACCATAGGTTTATCCTAGGTTATTTATAGCCTAATAATATTTGAACCCGTTGTGGTGGTTCATGATTAGTTTCTGAATTCCCAAATGATATCCCTCCGGAGTGTCAAATAAGGTGTATTGCAAGGACCATTTTCATGCATCAGTTCTCGATGGAGTTTAGCTCAATATGATGGTTTTCATGTTGTTATCCCTATGTAAATATATTATTGAGACACATCCAATTGTAGTATCTTGACATATATGTACCAATAGTAAACCACTCACTATATCCTTTAGCAAAATTCCATGACATTTTCCTATTCTATTTTTATTCTTAGACTTATCCACAGTCATTTCCTTAGGGTTATCAAAATGGTTTTCTTATCCTAGTTTCCAAAGTTTACCTAATTTTTTTTTTCTGATACCAAATATAGATACCCTCAATTTTCTAATATTAACATTACCTAACTTTGTAGAATACATAATTCATTACATAAAAAGAACCCCAAATATCATATTAGTCTAGTTAAATTGGATACATGGAAATAAGAACACTGGTACATAAGTGAGACACATTATCACCCACTATGTTCTTCAAGAATAGAACCATTCTTAGAAACATCATACACAATACATATCTTTATAACTAGAGGAGGGAAACATAAAAATTGGTGAGCTCAGATTCTTAGTAAGGTTAAGAAAGGGAGATATGTAAGAAAAATCATGAGAATGATGGTATGATAACATGATCATAAAAATAGAATATCATACCCTTCATACTGAAGATCATAAACCTGAATGATGAAAAACATATTGGTAGTTCATAAGACATGAATCATAAGGAAATAAATATCATGATACATGAAATCCTAACATAGGAATAATACATGGAATTGTTGAAAAAACATAAGCATATAAAATTATCTCCATAATTTTTACGGAATCAATGGAAAGGCCATATTGGTAGTATGGGTTCACTCCCAATACCATCTTGGTAGTCATGTTTCACTCCCATTACCATCTTAGTAGTCAAGGTTCACCCCTTGGAGAATCTTAACAGACAAAGTCCTTTACTGAACCGAGTTCACACCATTTCCTCACCATGTATAACTGAAGATATTTAAATATTTACCCAATAAATTGGAGGGATATATAGTTCCCATGCATATAATAATTAAATCATACATAAATTTTCCTCAAAATCATAAACAATAATATCATAACCCATGAAATTAAATGGGTTTCATAAACATGTAATCATGTAATAACCTGTGGAAAAAGGGACGAGTTTAATAATCATTTAATAAAATAATAAACCATTAAAGGAAGTATTTTTCATAATTATATTACCTATTAATGTTAAATGGGTTTCATAGACATATAACCTATTAAAAATAAATGGGTTTCACAAACATCATTCCATAAAAACATATACTATTTAAGGAATGAATATGAATGGAACCTTTGGAACATTTTTCAAGAATAGAATGAGTAACACCAACATATGTCATTACATATGGGAAATAATTGTGTAATATCCTTTAAAACCATTTCTTTAGGAAAATATTCTTTCTTCTTGTAAAAATTATTTTTTAAAACATAAATCCTTTCAAAAACATTTTTCATTGAAAAAATATTAAGGAAACTTGAAAACATGTTAAAACTATTTTAAATTGAAAATAAATTTAAAAAATTATAAAAAATTGAAATAATTTCTCATTGAAAATTAAATTTAAATATCATTTTAAATACATTCTTAAAAATTATTTTTAAAAACATGTTTTTTTGGAATAAACAGATTCGTGACCGAAAAGATAATTGAGATTATATTTTATTTAAAACATTTTCTTAATTATATAAGGTACCAAAGATTAAAAAAATGGTACCAATACATGAATATTTCATGAATTACCATATTAAAATAAAATTCATTAGAGTTATTAAGAGATGGATCAAAATATTTCATCAATGGAATCATAATCATAAACAACCCAGATAAATGATGATGTTGTTTCAATAAACACTTTCCACAAGGTAACTTTGAATTGTACTACCGATGTAAGAAAATGAAATTATATTAATATTAAAATATCATTAAAATTAGTATATTCCTAATAAAGAGTATCAAATATTTGGGTATTCACCTTATAGAAGAACATTGGTTCTTATCATGGCATGTGTCTCAATGAAGGAAAACTAATAAAAAACTACTTTATTGATTTATAACTTTTGAAACATAAACCTTGTGAAGTATAGATAATAAAATGGATATGTGAATACCCATAAAATTAATTATAATAATCATAGAATATATTCATGGTCCACACAAAACAAATGAGTGGTGAACATGGAATGTATGTCACAGATATAAAATGGCGCATGAGAAACCCATTACCTTATGTCTTGACACTCTTTGTACTCATTCAGACCTCTGGTATAATATGTATAAGTTTATTAAAATTTTATCATAGATCCATATTCATGTATATAACACCATAAATGATTTACTTATGACTTTATAATACTTTTTCATTAATTTATTTATGTTGATGTTATGTTTTGGGTGATAACTCCCTTGTTTTTCATACATGTTTTAACTTGTTATATATTTTCCTCTTACAAAGAGAGTTATTTAATTATTTAAAGAATGTAAAACATGATATAAATATCATATATAGTCATTATATATGTATTTATAATCATCTATAAATATATAAATACTTAATGAATTAAACTATTTATAGAGATGGTAGGTAATACATATGCACAAACATTATTTCCGTTTTATTGTTGTGTCGAAAGAATGAAAGTAAATGAAATATATGTGTATATATTTATTAATTATAGTAAAATAATTATTTATTATATATAATATAATTTTAATAAACTCATAATTAACGTGTTCCATGTAATGTGTGAACAAATAGTTTCTCTTTTAGGAAACAGTTTTCCATATGTGAACAACTAAAGCTATCAAGTTAACAAAAAATGTAAATCATGTAGGTATGTTTTTTAGAATAATTAAAAAAATATTAAATTCATAATAAATATCATATCTATCATATAAAAGTATATTTTATATCATAATTCCCAACCATTACAGTTGGTAATGGAAAAAATGAACTAGATCATTCCATGAGGTGGTATTTCACTGTACACAAAAACAGTATGTTCGTTACCCATTAAATGGATGTTTGTGTAATTATAGGTAGGAAAATTATAATAAAAACAAATAAATATATTTATTATATTGATGTTATTATATAATGGTGTAATAAGAGTATTTAAGGGGTGGATAATAAAAATAAAACAAAGGATCTAGAGGAAGGAGGTTACCTCTTCTTTGGGTAACTCCTTTTGGTTTCCACTAAAGGGCATACAAAGATGCATCTATTCACAATGGGAGGATTAAAGGATGAATTTATTGATTATAAGAGTATATTTGGATAGATTTGTTCTAAAAAAAGTGTTTTATAGGTGTGAATAAGTGGGAGAGGTGAGTTCCTTTTTATAGTCGAGGAGGAGTGGCATTCTTGTAAATTTTTGAAAAGGGAATTCCACCAACATTTTTACCATTCCAATTATATCTAAAAGTGGTCTCAAATAGATAAAAATATTATTTCTTAGAGTTATGAACATAAAATATATTTTTGAAAATTTTATAGGTCATTTTGGGCCTTATGACTAAGGTTTAGTCCTTTGTTAAGCAAATTTTTTACTTAATCACTGTAATTAATTTTAATCACTTTCAATAATTGTTTAAGTAAAAAATAAGTTGAAATTTTAATGAATTACAAATTATTTTTATTACTAATATGGAATCTATTTATCCTAATTATAATCATATAATTAGTAGAAATTAATATAAATTTGACACCATTGACAGGTCATGACAACTAGTTTTTTAAACAAAAATGTTTAAAAGTTTGGGATGTTTTGAAATCCGATTTCATTGTGAAATTGGATCCAATGAACTAAATGGGATTAATTTATGTAAAATAAATCCCCTTAAACTTCAAAACAAACATCAAATATAATTTTACTATATAAATAAATTAAATGAAAAAGAAATTTTGAATTAAAATTTTGTATTTTTTTCTCTATTCATCCAAGACAGAAGTTTTTCAGATAAATCCCTAAAATTTAACCTAAAATAATTTTGAAATTATAAATTAAAAAAATATTTTGATTTTATAAATTTAATCTTTTAAAATTGTGTAAAATAAATTTTATTGTTGTTCATAGAGGGACATAAAAAGTAGTTCTTTTAGGAAAATAGTATTTTCAAACATATAATTAATTTACTAAAAATGTATATATTATTATCAATATTTTTAATTTATATAAAACCATTATGAAAATATATTTATAAATTAGTTATTTATATTTATATTTATATTTTAACTACTATTTTGTAACTATCCCTTTTAAATAATTATATTAATAAAATGTTGTTTCATTGAAACTTAGTGTTGAATGTAACACAAGCCAAGTTTGTGTAGGGTGTAGTGAAAGATTAACTTTTTATATAGTATAAATAATGTTTAACTTATCATATAGTTTATTGAAATACATCAAATAAAAACAATTTATTCAAGAAAAAAAGATTTATAAAAAATCAGGATGTTGTAGAAAAGGTGGGTAGGTACATTAGATGCCTTGTGCTAGATGAGGGCATGAGTGATTCCCCATGAGATATGACCTTGGAATGAAGATTGACCTATGGAATATATTATAGGACATAGTTTTCATTATGATACTTGTTCTGTTGGAATATGTGGTAGACTTAGATTCCCTTATTCATGACTCAAACCCTTATAGATCAATATTCAGTTGGACAGATGGAATCCTACAAGAGGTGTTAACCTGGGTTTATGAATTCTTGTTGACATAGTGAACTTGATTGTATGGTCATGTTGAGACTGATACACATGAGTTAACCATGTTGATACCTATACACTTGATTTGATCATGTTTTAAGGTATTGTAATGGTGATGCCTTTGGTTTTGGGGGAATCACCTTGGGAATTTGGAAATCGAGGCTGGCCTTCATAGGTAGGACTCCATTGGGTGCCTGACCTAATTGACCAGTGGTTGAGCAGTTGGCACTATAATCTCCTTAAATTCTATGAAGTGATGAGAGGTTGAGGAATAATACTAGCACAATTGAGGTGCTATATTTTAAAGTGTATTTCCATGGGAGATTCTTGATTAATAAGATTGAAGTTCCTCATAGTATTGTTAGCTTGAACTTGTGATAAATGAATTGCAGGAGCATGATCCGGGTGATAATGGTATGTGTCGGTTGTGTTTGGAGCCATTAAATAATTAATCAGTAGAAAGGCGTATTTGATATGAGGAACGATTATTTTAAAGCAATTATTACATTAATGGAGTCCTAGATCATTGTAAAATATTATAAAGGGAGTTACTCTATGATGTGGGATATGATTGAAATAAAACCGGTTTCATGATGTAGTTGATCCATGGTTGGACCTGAACACACATTATCAGTAGATGTGATTTCATGGGTTTGTTAAATTCTAGTATATCCTAGTTTTCTCTGATCATGGATCGAGGAGAGTGATTGAAGCCTATAAATGAAATATTTTTTTACATCCAATTTAGAGATAATCATTCCCTATATACTGACATCATTCCGAGTACACATAGAGTCTGTTGCCTATATGAAGAGCTATCTAAATATATTTTATGGTTTGATGGAGGAACCAACTGAGGTTATGCTCAAAGTCAATAATAAGGTAATCTGTACCGTGGGGAAAGGACTATTGGCTGCTTGAGGTTGGTGAACCTTTTTATGAGTAATAATTTTTTGTTCTCCATGGAGACCATTCTAGGGAAGTGGAAACAGGTGATGTTTTGACCTTGGAAGTTGGGGATTAGAATGAACAATTTTTGGATACTCCAATAATTTTATTTTAACTATGGATATAGGGTTGTCCTTTGATCTTAATTTTGAGGTGAAAATATGAGTATTCCTATGGTCGAGAGTACCAGATCAGTCTTAGTTAAACAATTTCCTTGTGGGGATATTTGTTAACATTGTTGGACTAGTCATTGAAT
The DNA here is from genome assembly GCA_963277665.1 of Viscum album. Classification (NCBI taxonomy): domain Eukaryota; kingdom Viridiplantae; phylum Streptophyta; class Magnoliopsida; order Santalales; family Viscaceae; genus Viscum; species Viscum album. The sequence goes on along the minus strand of OY728123.1, from coordinate 277,509,518 downwards.
GGTCAATATAATCTGTTTGTTCAAATTCTTCGGATGGGATCATGGATACAATATCACCACCATGAATTCCTGAGGATGTTATGGGTAATGGTGGGGAGGTTATAATGACCCATATTTTTATGGTCTATGAAATTTTCTAGAAATTTTAATTTTTTATTTTGGATGATCATGATGTTTAAATTGGTAATTTACCCTAAAATACGATCTTAGAGAATTTTTTTGATTACTATTTTGGTCCAGGAAGAGGGTTTTAACCCTATTATAAGAGTTTTGTGGAAATCTAAGTCATTTGAATTTTCATGGAAAAATTAATACTTGATTAATTCAATATTAATTTATTCACACATTTTCATTTGGACATATATTTTTAATGGAGCAGTAGATTGATATCCTATCCCCCCTATTTACACGATAATGTAATTATTTTCTTGTATAAGGTGTAAACTCATGTCAGTCAATGGGGCTAAGAATGGGCCCTATTTCCTTTTTTTAAAATTCTTTTCATTTTCTTCCATTACATTTTCCTATTTTCATTATTATCCACCCTTGGATTCACTTGTACACCCACATTGGGATTCCTCATTACAGTATTGAGAGAGAAAAAGGTATAAGGGAGTGAGGGGGAAGAGAGGTTCCTCCATGCATCTTTGGAAAAGATGGATCGTTGTGTGACAACTATAGATCATGGAAATGAGTGAATCTTCGGTGAATTTAGCCCAATAGTGGGATGTTTTTAATTGTTTTTTGATAAATCCACATATATTTACCTATTTTTAATTTTGAGGCCCTATTATTATTGTTAATGACCCATAGTGGGTCTCTTTAAGCCTAACTGGGTGAAAAATGATGTTTTGGGATAATTTCATTGGTTTTCTTTTAGGTAATCTGGATCTCAAGTCATGTAGTTCTATGAACACAAATTTTGTACTCTTACAACTTAAGGAGGATGAAATTTTTATAAGTAAATGTTATGTACTTGGAGGGTAAGAACCTAGGTTTTCATATGAGGTACAAATATTATTTTTTTTTGGTTTAAATGCTTAATTATGGACTAATTTGAATACCCTTTGAAGTCATGGGTGTATCAGGGGGTTTTAGGGGATTATTTAGAGCCTGGATCCAGAATTTTTGGAAAAAAATGGTATTATGCATGGTTAGTATAAAATTGATAGGGAAGGTCTCATGGTTACTACTAACTATGTGAGGCATCAATGTGGGGTTCTATATGTTACATTGTTTGTGACAACCATGAAAATAGAGACACAATCCCAGGAGGGAGCCTATGTTGTTTTTTGGAGTGATCTAAGACATGATTTGAACATGTTCTAGGAAAAACAATACATGAAAACTATGTGAGTTACCCATACTTATAGCAGTGGGTGCACATTTTTCCCAAACATTTGGCCTATTATTTTTTGTGAAATTATAATTTTTCCATTAATTAACGTTATAATATCTTTTTTATATTCATTTATTCCTCCTAAAAGTATAACAACTTGAGGAAGATCACTTAGAATCCATTAATAGGATTTTCTACCATTTCTTCATCTGAACTAGTAATAGTTGGTCATGTTAGATCTTCATCAGTGAGTAATCAATCATTTTGTGTCATTCTCCATAATTCTTGGTATCGAAGGAGTTATTTAGGTTCAAGATAATTTTACCTATTTCTAGGCTTTTCATTTGTTACACATTTATCATCTGATCTGAGTTGAATCAGAAAATTATACTAGAAGTTCACTCCACTACGAACCTATGGTATGTGGTTTATACATTTTCATTGAGTTTTGGTTCTTTTTTAATCTAGTTTCCATTGTGGCGCTTGCTGGAATTTTTGACGCAACCTTGAAATTGAATTGAATAATTAAATAAAATGAAATAGAACCTGATAGGGATTCCATTTTGTTTCTTTGAGAGGAATAAGTTGTTATTTCAACAACCAAGGTCACCCATAGATTGTTACATGTAAACTTTCTTTGCTTATTCCTTTTTTAAACCACACATGGGGTGTTTTTAGTGAATGCCTAGTTAGAGGAATCACATTTATAAATTAATTTAATGGAATTACTTGATTAGGAGAAGGTTTTTCTGAATTACTTGTTGATGATTTTCTAAATGGTTTATATGGAATTTAATATATAAGTGGGTAAACTCGTGGAATGAAATCGAATGTGAATTGGGACATGAGTGGGTATACTCATGGAAATTGAATTTGAATTGATTAATGGTTATATATAACTCCATGTGCATTCTACACCATGGGTCATGGATATGGTAGATACTTCCATGGACCTATATAATCCTTGTATTATTCTTATGTGGGATACCTTAGGCCTTACTACCCATTGGATTTGGTTTGTATTAGGCATGCAGTGGACATGGTCTAGAGAGATGCTCCTTGGACCCCAACTCATGCCTAACTGAGTTTCCATCAAGATGATCTTGGGACTTGACAAGGATTCCTTGGTCTACTATACCATGGATCTAGCCTTGCGGGGTTTGAAAATTGAATATATGGATCAGCCAAGGTAAATTTCATATTCTTGGTTTTATGGATTGACCAGTGTTTTTCGAACACTTATGGTTATACAGAGTGGTCAAGGTTATTTTGATTTGTAGTGAATACAACAAGGACATGGGTGTTATAATATGTTGTATACATATAAAGGTCATCGTGTTTATATCTATTTATTTTTTAGCTTCCTTTTTACATGATTCTACCCCATGTTTTGTAGGAATCCCTATTAGGTAATACAATATCACTTTTTTCATAGTATACATTCCATGGGAACTTTACTTTTATTAATTTTTACTATGATACATATTAAAATCTACTTTAGGTTGTTATATTTAATATACATGACATGTTATAAACCATTGGGTGTTTACCTCATGGGATTGTATCTCACACCATGTTCGGGACACCGTTGGGTACCCAGAAAAACTTTATAGAGGTAGCTAGGGACTGGGGAACACACCCCCATTTTGATGCATGAATCTATACCTTGCTTAGGAGCATGAGATCACGAGACTAAGATGAGGATCAAGATGATATTTGGATAGAGTTCCTTTTAGTCTATTTTTATTTTGATACTTGTATTGTACTGATTCCATGTATACCTATTTTTGTGGCCTTATAGACATATGATGTGATTGTCATTGTATATGAGATTCATTTTCTAATTGTCATATATTCTTGTTATTTTCTTATTATTTGATTGATTTAATTATTCTATTATTTTATCATTATGATATCTAACTATGTTAAACATTATTAACGGGGAATAGTATCCCCATAGACTCCCCCTTGGCCCTTACTTCTAGTCGGTAGCCTCTGGCATTTTGGGAGATGCACTTGAGTCCATGTAACCAACTAGGTTCAGGGCACTATTTAATGGAATTTGGGTCTGGGATGTTACAAAGTGGTATCAGATGTTTTTTATGGTTTATTATATTGTGATAATTGGTAGGAATTGTAAGGTAATAGAATTTGGTAATGATCCCAGCCAGGGTGCAGCTTACCCACATATTGAAAAAATCCAACTTGCCTCCAATGAAAATTTTAGTTTTCTAGATTTTGGATATTGTAGTTAATATTGTTCCACCGTTTGGTGATGCACTAGAATTGTGATGTCATTATTGATATGATTGAGGCTTCTATTTTTTTTACATCTCAATGAAATGTGGTTGTTCCATCTCTGGCATTATTTTTATGAACTTTATATGAATCAAATGTGATGCATTATGCCATGCCATATTGGATGCTTTGCTTTTGAGTATGATGTTTTGATTAGTGTCATGATAGATATGCCTTATCTAGTGATAAATATTATGAGCAATGGATTTATAAATAGGGTCTGTACTTATAGTTCCTATCAAATCCAAAGAAGTTTTTTCCTAATTTGGCTAAAATAAACACCCTAGGCATCCAATTATTGAATGTTTATTCATGGACCATGAGTCACATTGATGGGAATGTTTTGTGGCGTGGATTTGGTGGTCACCAAATTTTTGTTAATAAGAAGTATGGTACCTTATTGATTGGATGTGGTGAACCATTTGGTTCAACCATTAATATGGAATGGGAAATGAATATAAAATTAAAATAGAAAAAATAGAAATGATAGATATAGAACTTGACATGGACTGGGCTTTTAAATGGGAAATAGGTTGTACCACTAGTGAACTTTGTGCCAATTTCCTTTCACCAGTCTGGGATATAGATTTATGTGGTGTAGTATAACCTATTTATAGAAAGGATTTATAATTTTACATGCTTCTGAACTGGGAACTTTGATATTGTTCTTTTCTGAGGTGTTTATTTGGCATTGTAGAGGCTTGTCACCACGACAACCTCCATTCATATTCCATGAGAGTGGTGAAAAACATGCTCTAGAGGCAGTGGGACATGGGCTACTACTGGATCCTTATTTAGTTCAATCTGAAGAACTAGTGTTTTTATTGTACGCAATTACTAAGGAACAATTCCTTGAGGGGCTTTATCACTTTTTACAGACTTTTCAGGGATCATCACAGCATGCATGGTCTATGACCGAGTTGATGTATGCATTCCAACAATAACATCCTCCCAAGTTTTCATGGGATGGTAGTCCATTATCTATTGACATATGGACTGATGCAACTCTATCGATATTAGATCATATAGAGACACATCCTAAGAGGATATTAGATCTTGCAACTTATATTCTCTGAGGAGAAAAAAGCACTGGTGGGATTGTATGAACAAGGATGACAGGCTGCGAGATATGATTTTGGATGTTTTCCAAACTAGGTTCTATAACTAATTTTACCTTGAGTACCTAAGGGCAGAGCTAGATATGGTGTTCATAAATCTGGAACTAGGCTCCATGATGGTTACAAATTATTTGGCATTCCTTATCAAGAAAAAAAAATTTGCACTGACGAACCATGATATTGAGTTATCGAGAGTGAGATGCTTAGAGGAAGGTACCTGACTTGTTGTTAAATCTCAGGTAAAAGTGTTCTATTTGAAAATGATTACAGAGATAGGTATTTAGTTTCTAATTACACAGAAAACTGAGAGAATATGGGAGCACAGAATATAGTTGTATAGTCCCTTGACCCAAAGGATCAGCATCATCAGACATGATGCATTGTTTTGAGGATTCCTATATGATGATTACTAGTGACACCACTAGTAAGGGTATCTCAATTTCATATCATCGGTGTAGAATATGGGAACTTCTGATGAGTCAGTGCAAATGTGACCAAATTTGGTTCTGATCTTGCAATGGGATGTTCCACGAGCAATGTTTCTGCAGGACCTTCCCTCTAGTAGTAATTTTTACGAAATTATATCCAACATTAGGTTCAAGATAAGGTTTCATGGATCCATGTTAAGAAAGGATATGGAGTAGTATAGATCTATTAGGCTAAGTTGGTGGTATTCATGGTCCAGGAAGCCAAACATTAGTTGTACCAAGACAACAGTGCGATCCTACTCTGTTTAGTGAGGTTTCTGGCACGAGTCTACAGTTCAGGCCAAATTTATTCTTTACATCCAACCCTCTAGGAGTAGAGAGACAAACCGTTTGTGGTTAAAAGTAATATATTAGTATCCTAAACTCTTTTATCTACCCTTTTTGACATAGGTTCATCCAAAAGTTTAATATTTGTACCTATGGAAGAAAGCCTCAGGCTTGTGATTTAGTTTTCGAATGTTTTCATCATGATAGACAATCCATTAAGGATTATAATTGAGGATTTACATCAGTGCATGGGAGATTCCCATTAAAATTTATGGGTGTCAATTTATCTAGAATATTTTTGTCCTCAAGATGACCATGTTTGATTTCATATTCAAAATATAATAGACAGTGTATTATTGAGCTTATGTTGACATTTATCACTCGAGGGTGACTTTCACTTCACTAGAGGGTGAAATTTATAGTCAAAAGGGTGAGTGGAAATCCAATGCTAGTTGAACTAGACCATTAAATCATGGGATATGTGGAATAATAGCATAGATTGATAGTTTTATCTAGAAGATCACAGAGTGTGCCAGGAATACTTTCATCTAGTGGTTGATTATTTCAAGGATGTTTTCTAGGAAGAATTGTTTGTTTTACCTCCTGAGAGAGATGTTTATTTATCCATAAATATAGTGATATAAGTTTCACTGGTATCCATTCCTCCTTACAGGATAGCTATAATGGGGTTGGAGGAACTCTAGAGGCAACTAGAGGATTTGGAGGAAAATGGGTTTATTCGACCTAGTACTTATCTATGGAGTTCATCGGTATTTTTTGTGAAAATGGAGGACAATAAATTTATCCTATGAATTGATTACCTGAAATTGAACAACTTTATGGTTAAGAACCGATATCCCTCTCCATAGATATATTACCTCTTTGAACAATTATGAAGAGCATGGGTGTTCACTAAAATTGATTCGAGATCCGAATATCACCAGGTGTGTGTTCAACCTATAGACATACTTGTTATAGATTTATGTAGTAGGTATGGTCTATAAAATTATCTATTTATGTCATTCGGTCTCATGAATACACCATATGTTTTCATGAAATTGATGAACCGAGTTTTCCATCCTTATTGGGATTCATTTTTGGTTGTTTTTGTGGAAGATATCTTATAGTATTCTCACAATCAAAACAACCATGAAAATCATAAATAGATCATTTTGGATACATTGAGAGAGCATAAATTATATTATGATTTAACAAATTTCCACTTATGGATTGATATGATCCAATTCATGAGTCATATTCTCTCAGAGACAGAAGTTTCAGTTTACCCTGAAAAAGTTGGAGCTATAGTTTTTTGAAAAAATCCCAAGAATGAATTTGAAATACAGGGTTTTTTTAGGGATAGATGGATACTAAATTGGGTTCTTACATGACTTATCAACTCTAGAATCATCACGTATGAGTTTAACTAAGAAGAGTGTGATGATTTTATGGATAGATACCTAAAATAAAACCTTTTAGGGATTCAAAGGGGGACTGAATTCAGCATCGGTCATGATTCTTCTAGAGAAGTTTTAAATTTTCACTGTGTATTTTGATGAATCAGGTTTTGGGATAGGAGATATTCTAATGTAGTGGGATTTATTTGTGGCATAGGAGTCTCGAAATCTGAGGCTACATAAGAGGAATTACCTAAAGAATAATCTAGAGTGAGCTATAGTTGTTCATGCATTTCACTGCTGGAGACATTACTTACAGGGGAGAATTTTTTTTGTGTACACATACCACAAAATAAACAAGTATTGTAACAGCCCAAACATCCATGGTATGTTTCCCGTTGAATAATTAAATAGCTTGCATTGTAAGCATCTTTCAGATTCTAAAACACTGTGACCAATCAAACTATCCGTTATGAATAGTAATACCCACTTTTTGAAATTTTTTAATTTTATTTCTCAAAATGGACTTCATTTTTGAATTTGGAATATAAAAATTAGCTTAGGGTGATTTTTTGGTATTTTTTCTGAAAACATTCAATTTCGGATGAATAAAGAAAAACACTGCGTTATTGGTTAAAAACAACTTTTTATTTAAATAATTATTTATTTTATTAAAATTTATTTTAGGTCAAAATAGATACATAATACTTATATAATTTCAATGTAATTAATTGGAGTCAGTTTATAATAAGTTTATATATATAAAAATTTTATTGAACCTTTTACCTTCTTTTACCCACCTCCTATGAGCATTTGAAAATTTGCATAAAACATAATTTTATAGCTTTTTTGAGTTGAATTTAAAAATTCTGAGATACACGTTTAATATAATTAAGTAAAATCTAGATCAATAAGAGGAAAATAATTTTTGGTGTATAGTAACGTTTGACTTTTATTTACCACATTTAAAAGTAAATAGGGTAATTAAGTGTAAAAATGATATAATAATTACCCTAACACATGTCATAATTATATTGTATAAGTATAATTCGACCAAAAAGAACCTAAGGAATAAAATATGATCCTCTTTGGTCAACTTGAATTATATTAGGACATTTATTATTATTTTATCTAAATAAGAGTTAAAAGAGTTAAATTAAAAGTTTAATAACTAAACCATTTTTAATGTAGAGATACACACTATATAAATTAAACTATAAATATTCATTAGAAAGATAAAATGATTTAATACATATTGGTATTTTATTTTTAATTTTTAGTCATTAAATAATTTATTTTATTTATGACACAATGATGATGCAGTAATTACCTTATTTATGAAATATTAAAATAATTGATATTATAAATATCCAAATAGGTGTAAATTGAGACTTCTGATGAATTCCACTAATTTAATAGTATAATATGAAATTTATTTATTGGTTAAATAAATTTTATTCGATGTGATACTGTTTTTATGGCTTTCAAAAAAATAAAATTCTAAATAGTATCAAAATTGACATAATTGAGTTTTTAAAACAAATACTATATTATTAATTGATATAACATTCCTAAAAGTATAAGTTTTGGATAAAGTACTTTTATAATGTTATATATATTAATAATTAACCACATGGGGTTCTATTGGCTTGTTATTGTATGTTTATTGACCATATAATATAAAAATACAAAGAGAGAAGATAAATTTCAAACTATTTAAGTAAGAGTTAAATCTAAAAGATAAGGTTAATATGCTGACCTAAACCAATCTAAAACCTATTGGATGAGAGTTTATCAACCCATAACCACCTTATACTTGAAATAATTCATTTTGGAGCCATTAGAAACCGAAAATTATTATGTTATAAAATAATATTTCAAGATTTTCCTGAAGTGACCCTCAGCTCTCTTATAAAAGGTTACTTCCCCTTCTCTTAATGTCACACCTCTAAAGCCATTTGGATCAGCCAAAACCTGCCCAAATATCCTCCAAAATTTCCTCCATTCATCCAGAGGAATTACTTTGGTCATAAATCCAACCTAAGGATCCCTTTTCATGAAATCAAAAGGAAGAACCCGAATAAGAAGTAAATATTCCACCACCTATTTCATGTTCCTTTCTTCTTCCACATCCTCTTTATTTATTGTTTCCATTATAAAAAAATAAATCCAGTATCTTCTATATACTGTGATGTTATTGAAATGGTAAAACCATATTCGTTATTCTATCCATCCTATAAATGGAAAAGTCACCATACGTGCGTACGTACGGTTTACCATCTCTACGTCGTGTTGTAGTTTGTTAGTCAAACACTTCATTATTTTGGATGGGAATAATAATGAATATAACTGATCTAAATAATAAATATAACATGTTAATGATTCTATATTTATGATATACCATCAAATTACATACGATTTCATCATCAATATAATGATATTGTTGGTTGTGCGTATGTACGAATTACCGTCTCCACGAATGCGATGCGATTCATTCTCCATCGTAATCATTCAAGAATAATTTTTTTATGATTAAAAATAATGTTTATGAACATAATATCATTATATATATGAATTAAATACATCCTATACATAACAAAACTGGCTTACATAGCCGAACATATAAATGAAAATGAATCAGTTAACACCCGAAACGATTTTACTACTGAAATATTATTAACAATGAAATATTAGAGGGACATATATGATTTAATATTTATGTATATAATTATTTTAAAATTTAATAACAACGATTTAACTATTATATAGGAGTTTAACTTACCCTCGAACAAGGAAAAGTACAAGTTAAGGTTTAATTCCACAATCTCTTTATAATCCAAGGTTGTTTTTAATGGGACCTCTTTATCATCCACATCCATGTTTTCCTAAAAATATATTTCAATTTTTTTTAATATTTACTAGAAAATGGATTAAATTAATTTATACCCTTATTTTACCTTATATGTTTTCAAAGGAATCCTTCCATCGTTCTCCAAACAAGTTTCCTTAGGACCGTTTTGACAAATTTAAGGTATGAATGTTTTTTAACTTATACGACAAGTGCAACTATTTCTTGTAGTTATAACATCGTTGGAGATTCCCTTACAATTTTATGAAAATATTTTCAAAATAAATGTTTTATTTTATAATTATATGACTTTTAAATGATTTCAAAATAGAAATATATATTTCTCTAAAAAAAATTTATTTCATCTATGTCAACATCCTTTTGATGGATTTTAAGTTTGTTTGTAGGTGATTTATTATGATACAAATATTCCATATTGTATTGAAGGTTTGGTGAGATGATTGAATGTGAATGTGTTATTATTATACCATTCTTTGTCTATGGATAAAGTATTTACATTTCATATGTTAGTTTTAATACGAATGTCTATATTCTGTTTAAACCTTTTCATATGAGGAATGAATTGGACTTATTAAGTGAAGGGTGGAGCCCTCTATAGCTCCTCGATGCATCGGTAGGTTTGATGAGACAAAATAGTGTCTGGGCACAAGGCCTTGACAAAATATTATTTCTAGTCTTGGCACAAGGCCTTGACTATGTGGTTATGAAGTCTGGCATTATGTATTTCATCATTATGAAAGTGTCTATTGATATTGCATGGGATTATTAAACTAGTAGAATATCCATGTGATTTAGTAAATGAAATTATTTGATTTTATTTTTGGCATATTATGATTATGTATAAGTTTTAAAGGATTTTTTAGTCTAATACATTTCCTTAAATGTTTATTCTTATTTATGAAAGTTTCTACAATATTGTTATCCTTACAGAGCATATGAGATCACCCCTTTCTATGTATTATTTTTATCAGGATGTGAATAAGTATTTTGTGGTTGACCTGTAGGGATAGGATAAGGATATAAGTGTGTTCAAAAGGAGACAAAATTTTGTTGATGTTTTTATTTCATGATGTAATGTAAAACTTATGAATGTATCTAGTACTTCCAAGGAAACTAAATTAGTCGCTCTTTCGGGACATGATTCCTTGTATAATGAAAATGTTATATAATAATGCACTGACTCTGGGTAACAAGAGCCAGGGAGTTACAATTGGTATTAGTGTAAGTTTAGTAAAAACATTGGAAACTATATTTAGAAAAACTCTGATTAGAGAACAGTACCCTAAGATAGACTTTGAGGATTAGTATAGAATAACTTCCTAGAATTTTGGTTCCATAGATATTTTGTGAGTTTTAAAAGAAATACATCCCTATCTATATATGAGCATGTAGAGGCAGCTATGACACAGATAAACCTAGAGGTAACATCTAAAAACACCACTTTGAGTTAGACTCGAATGGGAACTGGTGCACAACAACGATCCTTTTTTCACTCTTGGTTACGAAACTCTCATGGGATATGAGTAGGATAATTCTCATTGTCTTTAATAGACATTATGAAGGGTTTATGAGTATATAAATCCTCAAAGAAAATATTTTTATTATTATAGATTATACCCATAAACTGTTCAATTAATGTTAAGTATTTTAAAAGTTCGGAATTATGTATTGTGATTCATAAACTAATCTATTGTATGCCATTGTTTAGAAATGACGCCTAGTGGAAGGAATGGAAACCGTATCAATGCACGTAATACATTTAGGGATTTCCCTTCTACTCAAGATAATTATAGTGGAGCTGGTGATGAAACTGGTGTTGATCAGCTTATCACTATACTCGGACAACTCACTCAGGTTATGAATAACAACCTAACCCATATGGAGGTCCATGATCCACAATGTGGAGGATAAATGTTAGGCCACTTCATGAGCGAACAACCACCAACATTCAATGGGAGTACTAATCCGTTAGTATCTGAGCAATAGATAAGTTCCTTAGAGAAAATATTTCATGCTTTGGGGAGTAGCAAAAAGGAAAAGTTGGTATGGTAGTTTATCGCCTCATGGGAGATGCAGATCAATGGTGGTCATTGATTCAAAATTAAATGGAAGATGAAGAAGTGTCAAAAATGGAATGGATGGAGTTTAAAATGATTTTCTTAGAAAAATACTTTCCTCGTGACCATCGAGCGGATATGGAAAGACAATTTCAGAGTCTGAGGCAAAAGGAGTATGAGAATGTCAAAAAGTATAAAGCTAACTTTACAAGGTTATCAAGGCATGATTCATATTATATACGTAACCTAAGGAGTAATATTGATCAATTATTTTATGGGTTAAAATGATTTATCCAGTGATCATTTGTCTCAAAATCCTTGTTATCATATGAAGATATTTTCCCATGTGCTATCAAGACAGAAAAAGAATTCTCTAAGTGTTATGACTTTAAAGAAAGTTACAAGAAGAATAGATCTACTGAACTCTCTATAAATTAAAATAAGGGGAAGAAGTGAAAAATTTAATATCCATCCTATTGTATATGTGAGAAGAAACACCCCGGTACTTGCGTGAAGGGAATGAGAGTGTGTTACAAGTGTGGTGAAAAAGGCCACCAAGATCGTGATTGCAAGGGAAAGAAAGAGCCTATCACTGTTGAATGCTACAATTTTTGAGAAAATGGGAATTATTCAAATAATTTTTTAAGCACCAAGGGAACTTACCTCAGAAAAGGCCAAGGGAGCAAGGCCAATCTTATGCGATCACTACTACCAAGGTAGAATCTCCAAAAGATGTGGTGGTAGGTAATTTAATAGTTTCCTCAAGTTTAACCAATTATTTATTTGAATCTAGATCATCTCATTGTTTCATATCTTACCAGTTTACTATGAAAATTAGATATTTTCAATTTGACTTAACAAGGGAGTTGTCAGTCAAAACACCTAAGGGAAGTATCATCGCGACAAAGTTTTTTCAGCCAGTTTCCAATATGGCATATAAATGTTCTTTATCTACTGATCTCATCATCATAACCATGATTGAATTTTATATAATACTTGGTATGGATTGGATTTCAGGCCATGATGTGAATCTTTATTATAAGAAGAAGGAGGTTACAATTCTCGATGATGATAAGGAGTACCTTATATTTAGAGCAGAAAGGTCACTATCTTATTCTTATCTAGATCCACCCCTAGTAGATCTACTAAATTCAATTATTGGGGAGGATGAGAATGAAATAATTATGGATGGGGAAAAGAATTTTATAATAGAGTAATTAATTATTATGCAATAATATGTTGATGTGTTTCCAGAGGATTTACTTGGACATCCTCCAAAACAATAAATTGAGTTTTCCATTGATTTAATTCCGGGTTCAAGTCCCATATCGAATACCCCTTATAGAATGTCCACTTTTGAATTAGTGTAACTAAAGAAACAACTAGAGGAATTTATTAACAAGGGATTTATTCACCCTAATGTTTCTCCATGGGGAGTCCTTGTCCTTTTTGTTAAGAAGAAAGACAGATCTATGAGGTCATGCATTGACTACAGGGAGATCAATGCTATAACAATAAAGAACAAGTATCCCCTACCTCGCATTGATGATTTATTTGACCAAATTCATGGAGCTCAATATTTTTCAAAGATTGACCTTTGATCTGGATATCATCAGTTGTGTGTGAAGAAGGAAGACATTCTGAAAACAGCATTCCGAACTAGGTATGGGCATTACGAGTTTAGAGTAATGCCTTCCGGATTGACTAATGCTGCCTCTGTCTTCATGGATCTAAAGAATAGAGTTTTCAAGGAATATCTAGATGAATATTTAGTGTTACTTATTGATGATATCTTGGTATACTTTAAAATACATGAAGATCATTAAAATCAATTGCGCAGTATTCTAAAGACTCTTAGAAGAAATGAATTATTTGGGAAGTTTATCAAGTGTGGATTCTGGATTCAAGAGATTTCTTTTCTTGGCCATATTGTCTCTAGGGATGGAATCTCTTTTGATCCTTCAAATACCAAGGCAATCCAAGAATTTCTAGCACCAGTGAGTATAACTAAGGTAAACAGTTTTATTGGTTTAGTAGGTTATTATCGACGTTTTGTCCAAACATTTTATTAGTTGGCTAACCCATTAACCTAGCTCACTCGTAAAGGGGTTAAATTTTTTTGGACAAGAGAGTGTGAAAAATGTTTTGAAGAACTGAATAGATGATTAGTTAATGATCCTATCATGACTCTACCACCAGGGAATGATGGGTTTGTTAGTTTTAGTTATACCTCAAATAAAGGACTTGGTTATGTACTTATGCAGAATGATCGAGCTATTGCATATGCATCACGACAGCTAAAAATTCATGAGAAAAACTATCCCACTCATGATCTTGAGTTAACAGCTGTAATCTTTACTATGAAAATATGGAGACACTACCTCTATGGTAAAAAATTTGAGATTTATAGTGATCATAAGATTTTGAATTATATTTTCTCACAAAAATAACTAAACATGAGGCAAATGAGATGGATTGAACTACTCAATGATTATGATTGCACAATATAGTACCACCCGGGGATGGAAATTAAGGTGGAAGATAATTTGAGAAGAAAAGATCATGGAGTTTTGAACAATATGAGAGTTGAAAGGGATCCTATTTTCATGGATCTACTAAATATGGATATGGGAATAACCATGGAAGGTGAAACATCAATACTTTTTCAAATGGTTACCAAACCATCTTTACAAGAAAGGATAAAAAGTTATCAGACTGATGATGAGAAATTTCGAAAGAAAATTAAAGCTGTGAACAATGGGAGATTGATTGACTTCGTATATAAAGGTGGAATTTTGAAATTTGGGAAGAGACCTTGTGTTCCCGATATACCTGATCTAAACAAAGGAATTGTTGGACGATGCTCATAGATCTAATTTCTCTATTCACCCTGGTAGCACTAAGATGTATAGGGATTAGAATGAACATTTTTGGTGGGAAAAACATGAAGAGGGAGATTGCTGATTTTGTGTCAAGATGTATGGTTTGTCAACAAGTTAAAGATGGAAGGCAATATCCTGGAAGATTCATGAAACCTCTTCCCATACCTGATTGGAAATGGGATAATATTATGATGGACTTTGTCATGGGGATACCAAATACTCCTAGAAGGAATGATGCAACATGGGTCATTATTGATCATCTTACCAAGTCAGAACATTATCTTCTTATAAGAGAGTATTTACCACTTGAACGTTTGGAAAGACTATATATTAATGAATTTGTAAGAATACATGGAGTACCCTTATCGATTGTTTCTGATTGTGATCACTATTTTACATCAAGATTCTAGAAAAGTCTTCAGAAGGCCCTAGATACTTAACTTAGTTTGAGCACTATTTACCACCGTCAAACTGATGGAAAATCAGAATAGACTATTCAAACCAAAGAATACATGTTGAGATCTTTCTCACTTGATTTTCAAGGTATGTGGGATCAATATTTACCTCTAGTAGAATTTTCATATAACAATAGCTTCCATTCAAGTATTCAGATGGCACCATATAAAGCGTTATATGGAAAGAGATGTCGTACACCAACTTGTTGGGATGATATTGGTGAATGAAAACTCGTAGGCCCAGAACATGTTGAGGAAATTATGGAAAAGGTGGAGGTTATCCAAACCCACATCAAAGCATCTCAAAGTAGCAAAAAGACCTATAATGATAACTAAAGGAAGGATTTGGAATTTTAGGTAGAAGATCATGTTTTCTTGAAGGTATCTCCATGGAAGGGTGTTATACATTTCGGTAGGAAGGGTAAATTGAGTCCCAAGTACATTGAACCTCTGTAAATTATAGAATGAATTGGAGTTGTAGCTTTTCATTTGGTAATGCCACCAAGGCTCTCCAAATTTCATGATGTGTTCCACCTATCATTATTGAGAAAATTCATGCCTGACTGAATGCATGTACTGACCTCTGAGGAAATTGAACTGGAACCTGATCACTCTTATTGTGAAGAGCCTGTAAAAATTACTGATACAAGAGAACAAGTGCTAAGAAACTAGACGACTTGTCTGATAAAAGTTATATGGAGAAACCATAAGATAGAAGAGGCAATGTCGGGACTTGAGGAACTTATGATAAAGAACCACCTGAATCTTTTTGTGTGGTAGTATTATAGAAAATTTGAGGATGAAATTATTTTAAGGAGATAAGAATGTAATACCCCAAGCATCCACGGTATGTTTCTTTTTGAATAATGCATTAACTTTCATTGTACGCAACTTCGAGATTCTAACACACCGTGACCAATCAAACTAACCGTTATGAATAGTAATACCCACTTTTTGAAATTTTATAAATATTATTTTTTCAAAATGGACTTCATTTTTGAATTCATAATATTGAAATTAGCATAGGCTGGATTTTTGGTATTTTTCTAAAAACATTCAATTTTTGATGAATAAAGAAAAAGCACTTCGTTGTTGGTTAAAACCGAATTTTTTATTTAAATAATTATTTATTTCATTTAAATTTACTTTAGGACAAAATAGATACATAATACCTATATATGTTCAAGGTAATTCATTAGAGTCATTTTATAATAAGTATAGATATATAAACACTTTATTGAACTTTTTACCGCCTTTTACCCACCTCCTAAGAGCATTTGAAAATTTGCATAAAACATAATTTTACCGCTTTTGTGAGTTGAATTTCAAAAAAATGGGAGACATGGTTAATATAAATAAGTAAAATGTGGTTCAATAAGTTGAAAATATTTTTTGGTGAACAATAACTTTTTACTTTTATTTACCATGGTTAAAAGTAAATAGTTTAATTAAGGGTAAAAATGATATGATAATTACCATAAAACATGTCCTAATTCTATTGGATAAGTATAATTCGACCAAAAAAATATTAGGAATAAAATATTATCCTCTTTGGTCCACTTGGATTAGATTAGGACATGTATTATTATTTTATTTAAAGAAGAGTTAAAAGAGTTAAATTCAAATTTTAATAAATAAACCATTTTTAATGTAGGGATACACACAAGGTAATTCAACTATAAATATTCATTAGAAATATAAAATGATTTCCTACATTATTTTATTTTATTTTTAATTTTTTGACATTAAATAATTTAATTTATTTATGACACAATGATAATGCAGTAATTACTTTATTAATGAAATATTAAAATAATTGATATTATAAATATCCAAATCAATGTAAATTGAGACTTATGGTGAATTCCACTAATTTTATAGGTTAATATGACATGTTTTTTTTAAATAAATTTTATTCAAAGTGATAATGCTTTTATGGCTTTCAAAAAAATCAAATGCTAAATTGTGTCAAAATTGACATAATTGAGTTTTTAAAACAAATATTGTATTATTAATTCATATCTATTATCTATACTAAACTAGGCTTATTCCTACCCTACATTTCACACTCTCCTTCCTCCACGTAACCCTCCATTTCAATTCCCCCCAACAATTCCATCCTCCGTCGCCTGACACCTTCATCTCCCCCCCCGCCCTGCATGTTCTCCCCTGTTCCCTCTGAATTAGGGTTTCACGGCTACCGACGTCCTTCGATATTCTGGCTACCTTTGGTTTCCTACCCTCGCCTATTATTTTTTCTTCATATTTGACCAAGTATTCTCATCCATCTACCACTGCTCCCAGCACTGTCGTCGGCCCCCTCTAACTCCGCAATATCCCTCAGTGCCTCCTACTTCTCCAACTCCTCCCCCTCGACCTTCTTTATCTAGGGTTCCCAATTTATTCTTCTCCTCTTGCAAAGAACCACCAGATATTCCTCCAGTTAACTGGGACATCCTTTCCATCTATCTATACCTTTGTCAGGATCTTCTATTACAACGTCAGTGTCGTCCTACGACAATCGACTCCAAAATATTCACTTCAACAACCGACACAACAAAAATCTACATCAGCGGGACATTCATTGGTTGGAGATAGGCACAGCTCGCAAATTGCGTTGTCAATATGGGAGGTGACCCTACATTTACGTTGTACTAACATCGATTAAAACCACCATAAAATCCTACTCTCGATTACTTTTGACCATAACTACAGGAACCGTTTATGTTATTATTTGGGTAGTACTACTCCCTACATCTCATACATGATTTCCTTCCCTCCTAAGATACTACATCATCTAAATTAGCTATCTATTATAGGTAAAATGTCTTCACACCTACAGATCGGATAAGGTCTTATGCACCTGCGACAACTTCAGTTTGCTTCACCGTTACAAGGATAAACATAACACTATTTTGGTTTTCTCTTCTGCATATAATTTACATTTATTTTATCTATTCTCTTCATTTTTCAGTATCTATCACTGGATAAGAATTTATCGTATGCCACTGTTTTTCCCATTCATATTTGAGTCCCCCTTTTTTCAAATTAACTCTGTGAGTGACATTAACCCCCATTCTTGATTTTCATCTTAGTGTTGTTTCATTATTTGAAGCATGTTCTGCCCAGTGATATTTCATTAACGATCTGTACATTTATTATACTTTTCATTATTATTAAAATGGTTTTTAATGAGCTAACATTTCTTCTTCTATTCATGTTTCTTTATCATCATCTCTAGTTTTTGAATTCAATGGTAATATTGATTCAAGGTAATTTTTCATTTGAAATAATTATTTCATTTCTATTTATTTTTTCATAAATTGATGACATTGCTTTTATAAAAAATTGTATTAATATTTCCAACAATTCTTTTCACTGGGTTTGGCCATAGATACAATATTGAGAAAGTTATTTTATCATTGTCTTCAATTTTTTATAAGAATGCACCATTTTGTATATTTTTTCTTACATATGATATCTTTTTGTATTAATTATAATTTAAATTTTTGTCACTTCTGCAGCTTACTCAGGTATGTGACATGGAATCCCTCATCTATAGTGTTTTTTTTTCAATGTAAGTTGATGTTTATTCACCTGCTACGCACAACTACAAGGGTGAATTACATAATGAAAACACATATCTATCAGCACATACACAACATGCTATAATATGGGTTTTCATTTTGAAGATGAATTTGTTTCATATACTAACCTTTTTAAATTTTGATTATGAATATAAAGGTAAGGTTAGATATTTCATTTCTAAGGATCTGTTTGACATCTTTGAAATCATTTACTATTGAAAATAATGCTTTCATTCCTATTTTATAAATTAAAATTAACAACATCATATTGGATATATAAATACTTGGATTGTATTATTTTTTTATATTGTCCTTTTTTTATTTTGATGATGAACATAAAGGTAAGGTTATATACTGCATTTCTAAGGATTCGTAAATGAATTTATTCCCCCATGGCATATTACAGGATCTGCATAGCTTGTCTATTTCATGTATATATTCATTACACCATGCTAACCTAGTTATAGTTCCAAGGAGGTCTTCTGCACCAGCGGCAGCTTCACTCAACTAGTTTTGAAATGATATGTGCAAAACTATAAGGTAACAAAAAAAACAAATCTTTCTTACATAACAAATGTATCCTTATTAACTTTAGTGACATTTATTTTGTTTATCTTTTAAGTTTAAAATTCATTGATTTTTCAGGATATTTGAAATATTGTGACAGTTCATTTGATCTTGTCAGTGCCCTGATGCATGATGTTTGTGATGGAAAACTAAGGTTCAGAGACAAAAATGTATTGGAGGTAATGCTTTTTTTACAGCGTTGATTTCTTTTAACTTTTTTTGGCAATGTGAATTTGTGTTTATGGAATTGTTTTAAGCTTATAGTACAGGTATGCTGTAAACATTAACCAACTGAATTAGTTTAATGTTTGATATGGATTGTCAATTATTTAGGTTTATAATTTTTTTTATAAAATTGTTTAATATGTAAATTTAAAAAAATTACTACTAAGGAAACAATGATAGAGGTTGTCTGTTATGTATAGTCTTTACATGAAAATGTTCAGTTTATCATTCATTTTGATGGGATTGAATTAAAAATGTGATCATATTTGTTTTGATATTAAGGAGTGTAAGATATGTAAGTGTACCCAATCGAAGCAATATATGGGAAACCAATCCAGGATGTGTAATGGTAAGGAATCCATACTACATCAAAGAATCTATAGAAACTTGTAATGCTATGTCAAAGTCATTTGGAATACCAAACATTCAACTTCTCAATATATCACAGCATAAATTCATCCCAATAGAAAAATGGCACTTCATATGAATGGTGAAGAGATAATTTGTATCTTGTGAATTTATTGATGGTGGAATGCTCCGAATACTATTCCATAGAGATTCTGATCATGGATTACTTGGGAATTATGAACCTAATAGGGGGTCAATTATGCCATGTATTATGTTGTGTTTCTCAAATAAGGAGATAATTAATCATTATCCAAATATTTACCACTATTCAATGCAGGTTCA
Source organism: Viscum album (assembly GCA_963277665.1). Lineage (NCBI taxonomy): Eukaryota > Viridiplantae > Streptophyta > Magnoliopsida > Santalales > Viscaceae > Viscum > Viscum album. The sequence goes on along the minus strand of OY728123.1, from coordinate 277,489,279 downwards.
ATGTCGTGGATTACTGGAGACACTCAAATTGAAAACAATGAGTACATCATAATGGTTATAAGAATGGTTTTATTTTTTACATAATGGTATAGTTGTCTACAAAAAAACTAGTGATTTTTTTACCGTGCATTAATCATTTCACAACCAAATCTTATTAGTTACTGTACAACCTAGGAGCTCTTGGGAGTTATCTTGGGGTAGTCATGCCTGGATGTGAAATCTTAGCTATCTGGATCTTTAACTATCTAGAATCTATCATCTTCTCTAGGTATTTCTTCTACATCAAATAATTGAGCGAGATCTGGCACAATTTATCTTTTCCTTGGTTTTTTATGTGGCTGCGTCATCTGATTTTCCTGAAATTTTTATTAATGTTCACCTTATTCTAAAGATTAATTTTGGTGGTTCGTTATCTATCATTTTGTTTATCCATTTGTTGTGATATATATAGGTTTTCATTTTGTGGTCTGCTGAATGTTAGTTGTGTGGTTTATTTAATGTTAGAACCCATTTTTTGAGAAGGTATATTTTCTGTATTTGGGACTATGAATTGCCGATTATGACCCCTGACAACCTCTTGGTGAACACCTTTACCATCACCAACAACATATTTAGAAATACCATAGAAGTACAATGATCCAATAGGTATGTTCTCTTAATTCCGTAGAAACTTTAACCCTTTTACTCCATTTTGTTCCCAGATCTGTGTGTAGTAGCTTTATTGGCTTTATACCATAGATTGTCGATGAAATCTACAACCACGAGTCCTTCATTTTCCCTATAGTAACCCATAAATTCATCTGAATTTGATATTATCTACTGAAAAATAACCATTTTCCTTCATTTTTTCTTCAGTTACTCTAAACTAATTTATATTTAGACAAGATTTGTTTTCATATGAGGTGTTGAAGGATTTATTTTTCTATATGACCTGTACATTTAATTGATAAACTTTCAATTTTAATATATTAGTAACAATGAGTCGATTCTTGTGATTTTTACTTTTGTATATCACTTGAGTTCTCCTTGGTTCAGCTCCAACAATCCCTTCCACAACAG